>OX451217.1:100725778-101184674 GCA_949628195.1 Phasia obesa | reverse complement strand
CAATAATAGAAAATGTCATAAAAGAAAATTCCAAAGTTTGTAGTTTATAATATTTATTTATTTATTTCCTTATTTTATATGTTGTAATAAATTTAAATAATAAAATATAAAATAAAAGAAAATACATGAATAAAACAATGAAATGCATTTTCGATCTATTCCATCGATTTGACTTAGTTACATTTTTTTGTCAATTGCCTTCGGCAAGTAACTTGAAAACTGTTTAACCGATTTAAAAGATATGTAGCTTATTGTAAATCTCATTGTGTTTGCCCTAAGGACCAGGATCCACTTTTTTGCAAAAGGGGAAATAAATAGCGTTAATTTTGCAAAAACTGAAAATTTGTCAATTATTTTCGATTTAAACGCTTTTTTTCAGATTTGGGGCCTATGCGCTACGTGTTAACGTTGTCGAATTCGACTAAAATTTTGTGGGTGGAAGTTTCTCATCAAATCTAACATTAATCCGACATGCACCCCTGAAATTGGAAAATTTATGTTTTTCACACATTTGAAAACCCGCTATAATGCGTATATCAAGCAAAAAACTAAAATTTTGTGAAAATGAGCGAATTCACTAAAATGTGAATAAATTCGAAAAAAATCAATCGATTTTTATGGTCGATATCTCATTTTGTTGCTATTATATGTCGCTATGCGATAAAAAAATGAATCTGGAAGTTTTTTGCCGTTTTCGATTTTTTATGATTTTTTTAAAACGAAAATTTTTGCCATTTTTACGTAAAAATATATTTTTTTCTTAAATTTTTTATTATAACTCCGATACTATTGATCCGATTGAAACGCGATATATAGACGAATTAAAGGCTATGCAAATCTTAATTTTTCTGAATTTATTTTAATAATATCGGACTAGTAGTTTTTGAGTTATCATTAATTATTTGAAGAAACGTCTAAAAAAAATTGCAATTTTAAAAAAAAATTTTTTAAAAAAAAATCTATCCATAGAATTTAAAAATTTTACCATTTTTGTACAAAGGTAGTCATGATACATCAAAATTATATAGTGGTTTTAAGAGCACATGAAATTTTTTTTATTTTGTTGTGCTGTGTTATTTAATGAATCGCAAGTTTTTATTAAAAAAAGGTGACTTTTTAAGCTCGCCACAGCTCATTGAAGCCGGAGTTCCCCAAGGTAGTATTTTGGGACCAATTTTATATTTACTGTACTCATCGGATATGCCAATTAGCACCCTAGTCCACACATCAACTTTTGCAGATGACACAGCTTTTTTAAGTATTCATGAAAGTGCCCAAGTAGCTTCACAACTATTACAAGACCACATACTCAATTTGGAAAAATGGCTAGAAAAATGGAGAATAAAATTGAATGAACAAAAATGCACTCACATAACTTTCACACTGCGCAGGGACTCATGCCCTCCTATTCGCATAAATAACCAAATGATACCACAGCTTTCAGACGTTAAATACCTGGGTATACATCTTGACCGTCGCCTTACTTGGAAAAGCCACATTGACTTCAAGTTAACACAAATGAAACTAAAAGCAGTACAACTAAATTGGCTTATTGGCAGAAACTCCACCCTGAGCTTAGATTGTAAACTTCTGCTGTACAAGTCGGTCCTCAAACCAATTTGGTGTTATGGGATTCAGTTATGGGGCACTGCCTCAGCTAGCAATGTAGAAAAAATTCAAAGGCGTCAAAATAAGATTTTTTGTATTATTACATCTGCTCCCTGGTATATAAAAAATTCGAACATCCACAAAGACCTAAACATGCCATCAGTTAAAGCAGAAATAGCGAAACATGCAGTCACATATCTAAAGAGGCTTGAATCTCATCCAAACCCTTTGGCGCGTAACATGCTGAATGAACCTGGTTACATTCGACTAAAAAGAAGAGATACTGCTTTTCTTGGCCGTACATTAGAGGGATGACCCGCAAATGATTTCGAAATCCGTGAAACAAACATTATTTTTGTCTAGCACTGGCTGGACTTAAAAAGAACATTTTATTTTAGACTTAAGATACGAGTAATTATTGTTAGTTCAAAAATATTGAAGATACAATAAATAAATTATGAAAAAAAAACTTGTTTATATAGTGAACTAAGTTTTAATAACTGTTTGTAAATTTCAAGTGTATCCCTCATACAGTTCAAGAAATAAACACATTTTCGTATATAACACCTCTCTATTGGAACACCCTATAAGTTTTAGTATTTGTTGCTATAGCGGCAACAGCTATACATCATCTGTGAAAATTTCAAGAGTCTACCTATTACGGTTCCAGAGATAAAAGGCGGTGACAGACGGAGAGAGGGACAGACGGACAGACATTGTAGCGAAAACAATAGGGTTTTGTTTTTACACTTTGTGTACGGAACCCTAAAAAGGAAAATTTAAGTAAAAATCACCGGGGAATACAAGCAGTTTACGAAAAACTGAAGACAGAAATATATAATACTTAACTAAAACTAAGAATAACACAATTTATCAATAACTATATGCACCATTGAAAAATATGACAGGAAACCCCGAAAATACCACTTAAAATTAGCGAAACCCCTGGTAACCAAAAGAAATTGTACACATTGATGTACACCTAATTCTGTTTTTACACGGTAGATTGGTTCCAGAAAAATCCATGTAAAGAAGACCGTGTAAAAAATACATTGATCATATACAAAAATAGGTGATTGGTTCCTTATCTCTAAAACTTATTAAAATTAGTGTAAAGCGAGAATTTTTTTAAGCACAAGAAGTCATGATTATTTTACTAAATCATATAGGTAATGTGTATTTGCACCGTTAATTTGCATCTTTGTGTATGATGAAGACTTAACAGATAGTTTCGTTGAAGAAATCAACGATTGCCTAATTGAATTTAAATTTTTTTATAGTCTTGTTATGGCTTCGTTTAAACCGAACATTCTGCCAAGAAATGTTGAGCCTCTCCATTTCGAAGGCGATCTAGAATTTCAATTTTGTTTTCTAAAGAAATGCCTTTATGTTGTAGTTTTTATTTGTAGTTATCGTCACAAGACTTAAATTTTACAAATAAAATCTAAGCCCAAATGATTTTGAATCGAGCTAAATGGAATAAAATCGTGTAAAAAATACATTTTTTTTTTATTTTCAAACCGTGTTAAACCAAAACCGTGTAAAAAAAGACCGTTTAAAAACAGAAGGTGTATTCTACACACTGAAGAAGGAAATGTTTATGAAAATAATAGACAAATTCTCCAAAAACGCAGTTGCTTACAACATCAATAGTATAACTTGGACGGAATTTAAAACTAAACTCTTGCAGTATATAAATACTCACGAGAAAATAGGGAAAATAATTGTTGATATAGGTTAAGGACTAAAATATGTGACAGGGACAATGGACAGCGACAACGAAAAAGAAATATTTAACAAAATTAAAAACCTTGAGAAAAGCAACTGAGACACAATTACAGCTTTAGACGAAATTTCATATTTTAGCACTTTCATGTCAGACAAAATATCAAATATTACAAAACACATAAATACCCAAAAAAAAATATGTAAATAAATTCAAAACAGAAACACAAAATAAAATTCTCGACCTAGAAGACGAAGCTACTTTTTTTCAACATTTCTTTCAAATTAATGAAACCTATTAATGGACCACGTAAATGAAATTGGACATGTTATTTTTAGTTCCAAATTGGGAAGAGTTCCATTGGACATACTGACGAAAGAAGAATTTAATTTTATAGATGGAATAGAATCTTATCTTCAGACAAAAATATCCTTAACATACGAGAAAATTTCGTAGCTTTAACATTGAGTGTACCAATATTCCTAAATGAATTATTTTCCGAGGTAACATTTGAACCACTTCCTAATAAAGAAAATAAAAATAAAAGTTGAAACTAATTGTAAGAACCCATACAAATTGAAAAATTTCAAGACTTAAGCTATGTACAGACGGTTGTCAGATCTTACAATATTGTCAGACCTAACATTGTGCTGACACACGATTGTCACATATTTGTCATTATTATTGTTAGATTGAAGTCTGACAATGCTTTTTCCGCCAATATTGCTAGACAACAGTTATAAGATCACAGGATTCTTAGACATTTCCTGTATAGTTTTCTGACAATGTTGTAAGATCTGACAACTGTCTGTATAGAGCTTTTTTTATTTTTTCCATAATTTATATATTGTATTTTCAATATAATTGAACTAACAATAATTACTCATATCTTAAGGCTAAAATAAAAATTTTTTCTACATTGCTAGCTAAGACAGTGCCCCATAATTGAATGCCATAACACCAAATTGGTTTTAGAATTGACTTGTGTAATAAAAGTTTGCAATTTAAGGCGAGAGTAGATTTTCTGCCTATAAGCCAGTTTAGTTGCACTGCTTTTAACTTTATTTCTATTAATTTGGATTCAATGTGGCTTATCCAAGTAAGCCGCCGGTCAAGATTCATACCGAGGTATTTGACGTCCGAAGGCTGCGGTATCATTTGATTATTTACGCGAATAGGGGGCATGAGTCCCTACGCAGTGTGAAAGTTATGTGAGTACTTTTTTGTTCATTCACCTTTATTCCTCATTTCTTCAACCATTTTTCGAAATTGATTATGTAGTCTTGTAAACGTTGTGATGCTACTTGGGCGCTTTCATGAGTACTTAAAAAAGCTGTTTCATCTGCAAATGTTAATGTGTGCACTCGGGTGCTAATTAGCATATCTGATGTGTACAGCAGCTATAAAACGGGTCCCAAAATACTACCTTGGGGAACTCCGGCTTTAATGAGCTGAGGCGTCCTTAAAAAATTCCAATGTTTTAGCATAAACTTTCGATTAGCTAAATAATTTTCTAACAACTTATATAAGTTTTCCGACAAGTTCAGCTTTAACTATATAAAGCCTTCGTGCCAAACTTTATTGAATGCTTGAGAAACGTCGATAAAAAGAGCAGAACAGTATTTTCTTTCTTCAAAGGTCTTTTTAATTACATTTACTTCTCTATGTGGTTGTTGGATCGTACTATGTTGTTTTCTGAAGCCGAATTGATGATTCGGAATACATTCTTTTGCGCTAAGAATTGGATATTATTAATATTCTCTCAAACAGCTTCGATATGTTTGGTAAAAGACTTATGGGTCTGTATGGTTCTACCTTTTTGTGGTCTTTTTCTGGCTTAGGTATCATAGTTATCCATTCTGTAGGAAAGTACTCAAGACGTAAAATGGCATTAAAAATATAAATTATGATTTTTTTGGCTACACGAGGCAATTCGAATAATATCTTGTTAGTAGTTTTATCACCGCCAGGAGCTTTCTTGGTTTTTAAATCAGTTATTTCCCTTTCAATATCTCTAAGCTTAAACCTTAGGGTAATTGCCGGAATAACATCGACAGGTGGCAGCTCAGCTATATCAGTCGAGACATTTGGAATACAAACATATTCTAGTAGCTCTCTTAGCCGCTTTGTGCAATATTTAAGTCTGGTTTTCAGTTGAGCAGATCTTTGTAATTGCCATTCTCTCCGAAGTTTTCTTTTTTCAGTCAAGACCCGCTCAACATCTACATATGTTATGATGTTATTACATCTGCCTAGTTGCCGGGTTACTTTTGCATGTTGAGGTTTTGGTCAAAATAAATAAGACTCTGCTCTACGTCTTCTGATGTTCTTATTGGGACGTTTTCCGAACAATGCGTACTGAGATATTTTCTATATTTTAACCAGTTTATGCTTGTACTAGTTGGCGTTACAATATTTTGTTGGTTCCATATATAGACAATAATGGGTGAATGATATGAGGATAATTCGAATGACGCTTGAGTTTGGAATACCCTTAATCACGACGAAATGAATAACATCCGGTATTTTTTTGTGGTCAGTAGGCCAATAGGTCGCTATACTGATTCTCTGATACTTGAAATCTAGGAGGTGAATAAATTGAAGAAATAACTAAACTTAGATGAAATTCTTCAATGCAGATGTTTGTTGCTTGGAGGTAGTCCTCACAAAAGTCACACAGGTAATAATGTTTAATTCGAGCCTTTATTGGTATTGCTGAACCACCACATGCTCTGCCACGGGGGTTTTTAGTGTTATCTAATATATAGCCATTGCTTTTATAAAAGCTTTTTGTTGTTAAGTGAGTATCTGAAACCAGCATGACATCAATTTGTTGGTTCTTAATGAAGTACTCGAGTTCATTTTTGTGCTGGCGCAAGCCGTTAGCGTTCCAGAAACATATTTTTAAGCAGTTCATGATTTGTTAGTATTTATTAAGGTTTGAAAACTTAACTATTAAAACAAAACTAAGAACTTATAAAAACTATAAAATAATTGTAAAAGAAATGTTCATTTTAGAGAAATTGATATTAAAAATCAAAGAAGGCAATACTTCATTTACTGTCTTGCACATTAAAGAAATACACTGTCACGAAACGATAAAAATTGTTAAATATAAACATTTAAAAAACACTTTATTTAATACTGGCAGTAATATGGGAATTTCTATCATTTTAATTGTTATAATTATAATTTATGTTAGAAAACTTAGAACAAAAACATACATACATTATATCTTCGTCGAAGCCTCACTCTAACGAAATAATCATATCATAACTACATTTTTACCCATAAGATTTTCTCTCTGAATTTCTTAATACTAACATAAGCAATAAATTAAGATTTAAATAAGTACAAAACGTTCATACTTAAAAAAAGTATACAGTCGTAAATATTTACTTAAAACACTGCGCATAAACCACTTGCGTTTTTTAATTGTTCTTTTCCAAGAACGCTTGTTTGCATTTACAATATATTTTGGGTGGCCAAACATTAACAATGAACCCTAACTAGATCAATTGATTTATAAACACTTGACATAGCATTTTACTTTTTCCGAAAACACTTGTTTGTATTTCTAATATGATTTGGTTGTCAACAATAAACTCTAACTAGATCAATTGATTTCGAAATATGAATTTCTTAAGAATTATTGCCGAACTATTAAAATAAAACCAAAAACTTTCTTTTGTAAACAATTGATTTCTTAAAAAACGCACCCCATTTATAATCTAAAACATCTGTTATATCGCAAAATAAGCGTAGAGGAACCGCATAAGCGATCAGGACCCATCCAGTGTCTAAATTGTCAAGAATATGGTCATGCAAGTTGCCTCCGGCTTGCGTTGTGTGTGACGAGCTACATTGTTTCGCCTAATGCGACAAATCAAGGCATGACGCGAAACTTAAAAAATGTAGCAATTGCGGTGGAAATCATGCTGCTAACTACAGAGGCTGTCCAGTTGTTTTCTATGGTAAGAAAACCCATTTAAAAATTAAATTGTCCTGCTAAGCACCCACAATATCGAGCAAATGCTCATTATCCTCAGTCCAACCAACAACCCAACATGTTTCATATGCGGATATATTAAAAACCAATCATATATCAGTACAAAAAGCGACACCGACAAATAATTCTACTCCAAATATGCACCCAGATCCTAAAAAACAAACACCATCTGGTAACTATAATCATCTCGAAGCAAGCATCGAGACATTAGTGCATTCGTTAAACAGTTTTATGAGCTCTATGAGCAGCATGATGGAAGAAATGGTACGCATGCAATCTATGATTTTGCAGGCGGTACTAAACAAACCATGAACTGTTTAAAAATATGTTTCTGGAACGCAAACGACATACGCCAACACAAAAATTAGCTGGAATACTTTCTTAATAATCAACAAATTGATGTCATGTTGATTTCAGAGACTCACTTAACAACAAATAGCCTTTTTGTAAATCAATGGCTATATATTATATGATTATTTACTGTGTGATTTTTGTGAGTATTATCTTAAAGCAACATATGTCAGCTTTTTAATGTGATTTATTTTTTTGATAATTCTGTCACAGAATCCAATGTTATCGGAATTGGATTTTAAGCCGACAAAAAAAATTCTTTGCTGTCATGAAATCCAATATTACCGGTTGTAAGTTCGAACTTGAACTATTGTCGGTATTAGGTGTCACAGAAACCAATTATCGTTTTTTTTATTGGAAATAAAGCAATCAGCAAATAGCTGTCGGTTTTAATTTAATCGCGTTTGTATTTATTTTTTGGAGACGAAAATTTTGCAAAATTGAAATTAAATTAATTATCTATATATATAAAACTCAAAATGTGTTTTTTTTTGTATGTTTGTTTGTCGGAAAGCTATAGCTGCCTACACCAGTGAACCGATCTTTCTGAAATTTTCACAGTTTGTTATTGGATATATGGATGATAAAATAGGGTACTTACTTTTTGGTATTCGACGTGGGCGTGGCACCTCCCATACAAAGTAAATATTTATCATCATATAGCTTTGTAACAGTAATAGGCAGCATCTTGAATTTTCGCACCCGTAACCTCTATATTAATGTTAATAGTTTAGGGAAAACTAGACTGAATTGGAATAGTGGTACCTCCCATACAAAGTAAATATTTATCATCGCTTATCTTGGTAAGAGTAATAGGTAGCGCCAGGCCACAGGAACCTCTATATCAACCTACATAGTTTAGAGAAAGATAGACTGGATTGGATAGTGGGCGTGGTAACTCCCGTACAAAGCTAAAAATTATTATCGTGTATCTAGAGAACTACAATCGCTAGCACCTTTCGCATCGGTAACCCCAATATTAATGTACATAGTCAAGTTAAACACAGACTGAATTGGAATAGTGGGCGTAGTAGCTCCCATACAAAGTAAAAATATCGTGTTTCTGGCGAACTACAATAGACAGAGCCTTGAATCTTTGCGCGAGTAACCCCTATGCTAATGTGCAAAGTTTACATAAATACAAAATTAATTGGGACAGTGGGCGTGGTACCTCCCATATAAAGTGAAAAATTATTATCCTGTATCTAGAGAACTGCCATAGGTAGCGCCTTGAAATTTCGTTCAAGTAACCATCGTATTAACGTACATAGTTTAGCCAAACACAGACTAAATTGGAATAGTAGGCGTGTTACCTCCCATACAAAGTGAACAATTATTATCGTGTTCCTGGCGAACTACAATAGATAGCACCTTGAAACTTTGCATGAGTAACCCCTGTGCAAATGCGTATAATCTACCATAATACAGAATGAATTGGGACAGTTGGCATGGTACCTCCTATGCAAAATGAAAAACTATTATCGTTTACATAGAGTACTATAATAGGTATAGTCTTGAAAGTAGGTAAAAATAGCTCTCATGCCCATGCAAATACTCTAGAAAAACATAGGCTGGATTGGGACAGTGATCACGGTACCCCCTATACAAAGTAAAAAATTATTATCCTGTATCTATAGAACTGCAATAGGTAGCATCTGGGAATTGTACATCATACGAAGATACATTGTTTAGAGAAACATAGACTGAATTGGAATGAAGGGTGTGTTACCTCATATATATAGTGAGAAATTATTATCGCGTACCTAGAAAACTGCAATAGATAGAGCAATAGACAATAGATGGAGCCTTGAAACTTTGCACAAGTAACCCTCAAAGTAACGTGCATAGTGTAGCAAATTACTGACTGGATTGGGACAATGGACGGGGTACCTTCCATACTAAGTGAAAAATTATTATGGTGTACCTAGCGAAGTACAATAGCTAGAGTCTTGAAACTTTGCACAAGTAACCCTCATACTAATGTGCATAGTCTAGCAAAATACAGACAGCATTAGGATAGTGGTACCTTCCATAAAAAGTTAAAAATTATTATCGTGTTAATATGTATAGTCAAGCAAAAAACAGATTTGTTGGGAACAGTAGGCGTCGTACCTTGCATATAAACTATAACTTGTTTAATGTGAGAATAACGTGTGTTTTCGAGTTAGAGGTTGGCCATACTTTTCTTCCAAGTGTTTATTGGGATTTTGTGGATGGGTGTAGCTAGTATTTTATAAAAGTAAATATTTATTAATGAATATTTATATTAAAAATTAGGGGAAAACATAAAAATAGCACCCAAAACACCATGTATTTTATGAAAAAATATCCTTACTTTGCGAGAGGCTTCAACCGGGATAAGCCAATCGTGGATTCCCCTTTGCTGAATCACCGAACAGTGTAGGTCCTCCGAAAAGTTTAAATGCTCGTCGCAACTAGGCTTATAATCTTTGTGTGTCCAACCAATTATTGAAGGAATATTGTATTTGCTGTATTGATCTGCGCTTTTCTTTCGAGCTTATTTAAGTTGAATCCGCTGAGGGCAAATGATCCGCTCCATAATCTTAAGCACATCATGTAAAATTATTGAGACCACGCTTCTACTGTGAATATTCCAAATCAAAATAAGCAGGAAGTTGTAGGAATCACGAAATCTTAGAATGTGCTATGTGTCCTTTGATTTTGCCAAGGACCATTCCCAAAGCTTCTTTGTTTTACCGATAATAAGCTATAAATCTGCAAAGCAGCTTTAAATATGAAATACTGAGCTTTAAATGAGCGTCCTCACAACTATAGTAGTCATTTTGTTTTATCGTAATATTATTTTTTTAATATTGTAATAAAAATGCAGTAACTTTTAATAGAATTAAAAAAAAAAACACTTATTTTGTCAAAAACGTAATAATAAAATGGTAAACAAATGTGCAACTGACAAACAACACCTGATTCGAATATACCCAAACCGACTTGGTTTCATAACACCAAACTAAAGTAATATTGGTTTGCAAAACCGGCTTGGATTCTGTGACAGCCCTGAGTATATAATCTATACATATAATAAAACAGTAACTCATTTCCTGTCTGTCTGTCTACGTACACATTACGTAAAAACTACTGGATGGATTTAACAAAATTTTGTGAGGAGGTACCTAGTATCCTGATTCAAATATAGAAAGTGGAGAAAAAGCAGTGAAAGTACGCCGATTTTTTTTGCCTATTTAAAGGTACTGCATACTTTAAGGCATCTTTTATTTTCGAAAGCGGGATATGTTTTAAACACTGCGCAACAGGTGGCGCTGTATTAAAATAATGACAAAATATGAATTACTTACTGCCAAATAGCGAATTGAATAAAATTTGTATTTGATTTGTATTTCAGCTTTGTGGAATTACATTGTTATTATAATATTTTAAGCTCTTTTTACAGAGCTTACAAAAATTTTTAGAATTTTATATAAAACAAAATCGAACAAATTTTTGTCAGGACGCACACAATGTGTATATAATAATAATAACTTGTTCATACTTTTTTATTAATAAACTTATGTCATTAACTTTTTTATTGTATTTAGTGTATTAATTTTCACACATACGATGTATGTATGTTTATGTCATTGACATTTCCTCATGTGCTGTGAAAGAAAACATACTTATGTACAACACGTAGTTCTATTCATGAGAAGTGATGTGTGTGCAAAACCAAAAAATTGCATTTCATGAATTTCATGATTATGATAACTTATGCATCTGTGGTTCGGTGGCGTAGGTTAAATTGGGTTCAGAGGATTGATTATAAGAGTACTCTGCTCCAACACAGGCAATTGAGGCAATGTTGGAATTGCCACCGTTGCACAGTCAAATTTTAAAACTTTAATATCGATAAATGTTTTACATTGTATCGATAACCGATACTCCGCTGAGCAAATTTTACAAATTTACATTTGTTTTGCTTTCAATATTTGCACAGCTGTTAGCTATCAAATATAACATAAGTTGCAGCAATAAGTTGCAGTTCACCGTTGGAATTATTCATTAGGTCAACGGCTGCAATGTCAGCTTTGCGTATGAAGAGCGATGCCATTTGGCATAGCTTTAGGCCGAATATCGGGCATAAGAGCATCCTGGACCTAGTTGAAAGGGAGGTTAGGGAAGCTCAAATGCAGATGGAGAAACGGTTGAAAGACTGCATCGGACATCGGCGTTATACACAATTAGTGTATGGAGAACGACATCAGCATCTTTACTGATGGTTCTTTTATGGACGGTAGAGCAGGAGTAGGTATATACTCAGCTGTGCAGAAATTGTCCTGTAGGCTACGTTTGGGGGAGTACGTCTCCTTTTAGCAGACAGAATTGCTTAGGCTGCTGCATGCGTTGGATCACCTTTTGGAATCTCGGGTGCAGGGGAGAAAGGTTCTCAGTGCAATTGACAACCAGACGTACGTATAAAACGTATGAGGCACGTGAACGTGTACTACAAACTAGTGCTGAAATATGTTTTAAAACTTAACAGATATGCCTCGGTTAATAACGCCGAATATTCGCCGAAAAAAATAAAATACATGTGTGTATATAAAAATTCGCACAATCAATGCGCCGACGAATTTTGTTGTGCGTTACGAACTCTCTCATACGTTTATTTCTAATTCTCATGCCGACGAAAGGAGACCAAATTCGTGCAGAGTGCCCGCGTTTCTTTTATTTTTTTAAGTCTTTTAGAATTTTGTAGCTTTTCTCTTTCAATTTGATTTTTTTTTTTGTTGACATATGGCCAAACTATCAATAAACGTTAACAAAAATTTATTTATAAATTAATTTATTTGGGTTATTTTATCATAATTCAAATAAAAATAGATAACAGTAAAACTATCATCGAGGAAGTAAACGACAATGATTGTTTTATAATCTGGCGCGAAATGTTATAAAATTATACGGAGAAAAAGAAAAATCTGGATAAGTGTCCACTTCTTTTAATTTTGTTCGTCGACGAATTTACGCAACGAATTTTTTTCGTAGAATTCGTCGTACTGGGCGAAGTTTTTCGTTCGTCCCAGTAATGTTTACCATGAAGTAGCAGACCAGCTAGCAAAAGGGGGATGTGCTGTGAATTTCTGTAGACCAGAACCCAGAGTAGCGCTGGGTAATGGCATAATGCGAGCTAAGGTCCTACAATGGGTGGACTCATTAAACCTGGCAAGGTCGAGGGAGACCACGACGTGTAGGCAGGCATGTGAAAGAAGGCCGACAATTACCAATCGACAGTCTGAAATCACTAAAGTCAAGATTAAAGGCTGGTTGTAGCACGTGACTCTATGAGGGTAAGGTAGCCGTAATTACATTAGTTTTAAAGATAAATAACACTCAGGAAATTAATGCCTATATTAACTGTGTTACTTCCTTTGGAAAGGGATAGGAGTAGATAAAACAGATGGTTAGTGTGATAGTAAAGCTTCGCTTATGGCAACACCGCAATTGCACATTATGTAATGTAGGCATATTAGTTTGAAGCTAGCATAGCCAATTTATAATTATTTTACTGCACTGGCGATTTAGTGCTATGTGGTAATACCGGCGAAGAAGGGCGCTGTGGTATGCATTAATACATATCAGAAAAATTGATGTTATCTCGGCTAAGTAGTCAACGTGCTACAGCACCCTCGGTTGTCTATAATCATAGAAGACGTAAGGGGGTCAAACAAGGACCCGTTAAGGAAGTGGTCTGCTTCGATATTCCCCCTACATTAAAATAATAGGGAATATGGATTTGAAATCTATTGCAAGTTGTAAAAGGTACCGAATTTGTCAGTATTTGGCTATATATTTTCTGAATATCGTCTCTAAAAAAATAGTGCACTTTCTCCAATTGATTATAAGCGATATTAAATCGTTTGATAGAGTGGAACGTCATTGAGCGAGAATTTTTATATCTAGAGGCATTAAAAACGACTCTTACTGTTGTCGTTTTATGCTCTGGGTGAACGACTGCGCGATGCGGTCAATAGTACGACCTATATTTACCATGAGAAATTAAGTATATCATTTGATGAAGTACCTCTCATTTGGACAAGAGTTTTGAGATCAGGGTTTTCAATAAATTTCTTTCCATGCTCGAGTATTGGGCTTAAATTTTTCTTAATACATCTTTTCTTTTTTTTAAGGTTTCTTCTTCCAATTTTAAAACTTTATTAACACAATCTTATACTAATGTAATTTTAGGAGTTTCACATAAAACAGATAGTAGAATTACATACATACCCGCTCTTACAATTAACAATCATATACGAATGCACGTGGTTAATGAAAAAAAAATACTACAAACCGTAACTTTATAGAGCCAGTCGAGGAAAACCGTTAACCAAACGAGAGTGAGACGTAAACCTCTCGAAGTGAGAGAAACAGAATCAAGCCTGATCGACAACGCGCGAGTTGTTTATCAAACCGGAGCTGATTTACGAATATAATCAACATTTTAGTGGAACTTATAAAAGATGTTGAAAATTCTAAAAATTGGTTTACATTCGCAACATTTAACATCTACCATCAACTCAAGTCTCAAAATTAAAAGAAAACACTTTAAGAATACAAAAATATAAAGATGAGTTTACAGCAAATATTAATAATTGGACTAATTTTTGCTCGAACAAACCCAATTATTAATATAGAGTACTAGCTATCCCCGGTGCGCTTCGCTACACCCATCCACAAAAAACCCAATAAAACACATGGAAGAAAAGTATGGCCAACCTCTAACTCGAAAACGCACGCTATTCTCACATTAAAAATGTTATAGTTTACATGCAAGGTACGACGCGTGGTACTACTATCCCAATCCTGTCTGTATTTTGCTAGACTATGCACATTAGTATTGAGGGTTACTTGTGCAAAGTTTCAAGACTATAGCTCTCTAGGTACACGATAATAATTTTTCACTTAGTTTGGAAGGTACCCCGTCCATTGTCCCAATACAGTCAGTATTTTGCTACACTATGCACGTTACTCTGAGGCTTACTTGTCCAAAGTTTCAAGGCTCCATCTTATGTAGCTCCCCAGGTACACGATAGTAATTTTTCTCTTTGTTTATATATTACTAGACTATGTGCATTAGCGTAGGGCTATCTATTGCAGTTTTCTAGATACACGATAATATTTTTTCACTATGTATATGAGGTAACACACCCTCCATTCCAATTCAGTCTGTGTTTCTCTAAACAATGTATCTTCGTATAGGGGTTACTGAGGCCAAATTCCTAGATGCTACCTATTACAGTTCTATAGACACAGAATAATAATAATTGTTACTTTGTATAGGGCGTACCGTGATCACTGTCCCAATCCAGCCTTTGTTTTTCTAGAGTATTTGCATGGGTATGAGAGTTACTTTTACCTACTTTCAAGACTATACCTATTATAGTACTCTATGTAAACGATAATAGTTTTTCATTTTGAATAGGAGGTACCACGCCAACTTTCCCAATTCATTCTGTATTTTGGTAGATTATACGCATTTGCGCAGGGGTTACTCATGCAAAGTTTAATGCTATCTATTGTTGTTCGCTAGGAACACGATAATAATTTTTCACTTTATATGGGAGGTAATACACCTACTATTCCAATTCAGTCTGTGTTTACCTAAACTATGTACGTTAATATGATGGTTACTTGTACGGCAGTTCTCTAGATACAGGATAATAAATTTTTACTTTATATGGGAGGTACCATGCCCACTGTCCCATTTAATTTTGATTTATGTAAACTATGCACATTAGCATAGCGGTTACTCGCGCAAAGATTCAAGGCTCTGTCCATTGTAGTTCGCCAGAAACACGATAATAATTTTTCGCTATGTATTCCAATTCTGTCTATTGTAGTTCGCCAGAAACACGATAATAATTTTTCGCTATGTATTCCAATTCAGTCTGTGTTTAGCTTGACTATGTTTAATATTGCGGTTACCGGTGCGAAATTGCAAGGTGCTACCTATTGTAGTTCTCTAATAATAATTCTTAGCTTTGTATGTAGTTTCTCTAAACTATGTATATTGATATAGAGGTTCCTGTTGCAAAATGTCATGGCGCCACCTATTATTCTTACCAAGATAAGCGATGATAAATATTTACTTTGTATGGGAGGTACCACTCCCACTATTCCAATTCAGTCTAGGTTTCCCTAAACAATCAACATTAATATAGAGGTTACGGGTGCGAAAATTCAAGACGCTGCCTATTACTGTTACCAATATATACGATGATAAATATTTACTTTGTATGGGAGGTGCCACGCCCACGACGAATATCAAACAAATAAGTACCCTATTTTACCATCCGTATATCCAATAACAAAGATCGGAAAATTTTGGGATTGCAATTCAGCAACACCGGATCATTCCTTTGGAGGCTGCGGGTCCAAAACCAGGCAAAACTACATTTTTTCACGTTTTTTAATTTTTTTTTTTTGGCTTTAATGATTCTCTTTTGATTTTTTTGTCAAATAAATATTAGACCGCGACAGGTAGATTGCAAGGAATGCGTACAAATCTCGGGGGATCAATAACCCCCTGCGAGATGCGATTTTTGTTTGTTTTTAGGTTGGCAGGGTATTTCTGCTTTAATTTGTATTTGTAAAGACCTTTATAGAAAGCAATACACATAGAGATAGCCAATGGACCCACAGAGCGCCCACTGGTAAACAGAAGCAGTTAAAAGGCACATGGGGGTCAATATGATTTTTTTGGCTTTAGTCTAACTTAATATAGATTGTTGCAGAAAGGTCCTAAATTAAAAAAAAAAATTTTCAATATCATTTAAATAAAAATTGAAAAAAAGAATTTTAAAAAATATTTACAAAAAAATTGACAAAATTTTTCAAAAAGATATTTCTACAGAAAAATTTGGGAAAAAAATTTAAAAACAACTTTCGAATAAAACATTACAAAAACTTTTCAAAAATATATTTTTACAAAAAATTTTTGTAAAAATTAAAAAAAAAAATCAATATTTCTATGAAAATCATGAGTTAACATAATATATTTTTAATATTAAGAATATATGTATGTATATAGAGTAACATATTTTTATACCCTTCACCTAGGGTTGCCAGATACTAAAACTCAAATAACTGGACAATCAATTCAACTGGATTTTTAAAAAATAACTGGAAAATTTTATAATGCACTTATAGTGCAAAAAAGCAAAATTTTATTCAAATTTTTCTTTACAAAAATAAAAAATAATAACATAAAAACAAGGAAACGTAACAATTAAAATTCATTCTTACGTCATATTACATACGTATACATATACAATTTTATTAATTAATTATACATAACCTTTTTTGCTATTTTTGTTGAAATATACACAAACGGACAAAAGTCATCGTCACATAACTTCTTCAACCTTTGAAGAGCTGCCATGACCACAAAAATACCACAAGAAAAAATTTATGAATTGGTATAGTTATTCAAATGTATTTATTAAGTTTTAGTCGAAAATTAAACTTATTTTTTATTTTTATTTAAAGAATCTAATAACTTTTTTGCTTTAGTTGCAAGCAAAAATTTTTTTTAAATTTTTGCAACTTTTATTAAAATTTACTCTTATTAAAATTTCAGCCATCATTAGGCCGAAGGATATTATATTCCTTTCTTGTCAGTGTAGATTATTAACAATATTAAAGTCCTTTTACAAAAAGCATTTCAAATTTCTATGGAAAGGTCAAATGAGATCAATTTATATATAAGTTTGTCATTTTCTGGTTTATTTTCATCGTATTTGCGAACAAAGATTGGCCATCTTATCAATTGGAATACCTTTCGGCAAATTATCAATTAAAATTGATATTTCTAAAACCTTTGGAAGGTCCAATAAGTTATCCCATGATAAAAGCTATTATTTTAAATTTAAAACGGAAATTTTGTTGTAAATGGACTTATCTCCGATATTATATCGTTACACTTGGTAATTAACAAAAATTATTTTTGAATATTAAAGAAATTCTTTTGTAAATTGAAAAATTTTATTTTAGCTTTCTTTAACTGTAACTGGAACCAGAACTGGACAATCCAGGCCATTCCAGGCCGCCTGGCAACCCTACCATCACCACAGGTGGAAAGGGTATATATGTAGGTATGAGTTTGTCATTCCGTGTGTAATTTCTACAATATTCATTTCCGACTACTTAAGTATACATATTCTGGATCGTTATACATAGAGAAGTTGATCAAGCGATGTCCGTTTGTCCGTCCATCCATCTGGCCGTGTTCAGGCAGTAATGTCATTTGCCAAGGTACCAGAAGAGATACAAAACATTTAAGCACACCAATCTGTCAGGCATAGTTTCAAAAAGTTTGGGATTGCAATTCAGCAACATCGGATCATTTCTTTGGAGGCTGGATTGGGTTGGTAAAATTAAAAAAAAATGTTTAAAAAGTATTTACAAATAATTTACAAAACATTTTCAAAAAGAAATTTTTACAGAAAATTTTTTAAAAAATTTTCCAAAAAACTTTCTAATAAAATATTACAAAAAATTTTTAAAAAGATATTTTTACAAAAAATGTTCGAAATATTTAAAAAAAAATTTAATATTTCTATGAAAATGGAAATCATGAATGTAACATAATATATTTTTAATATGTACATTAGGGTGAAACGAAAAAATATTTTTCTTTCCAATTCAATACGTAATAGTAATAAAAAGTTGTCATTTGCTATTGATAAGTCAATTGCAAAGTTTAAAGACGATTGGAGTATGGTAAGAGGTGCCGCAAAACCAAATGCCGCAGATACAAATTTATTGAAATGTAGCAAGTTTAAATTTTTTTGGATCTGCAAAAACTGTATTATATAAATAAAAGGACCATGCTAAGTTCATAAGTTTTAGTCAAAGAAAAATCATTTAAATATCATATCTATCTTACTACAACGAAGAAAAAAAAGTAAATTTAAAAAAAAAATATTTTTTATCTTTTTATACCCCATTTAGGTATTACGTACGTGAAAAAATGCTATAAAATGACGATGGATAGCAAATTTTTATGTGTTAAATTATTTTAGGATTAGTTTTAAACATAAAAACATAAAAAATACTAATAAAATAAAAAATATAACTATATAAGATTTAAAGACAAAAAATATGTTCAAGTCTTCTGTGGCACCTCAAGATATGGTTCCATCACAATAAAACTTTGTAGAATGACTTCTCACATAAAAGACAAATTTTTATCACTATTTGAATGGGTAATATAAACATTTATTTTCTGCCATATACCAACGTCCCAGCCTAATGCATATAGAGTAACATATTTTTATGCCCTTCACCACAGGTGGAAAGGTTATATAAAGATTATATAAAAAAAATTTCAAAACATTTTCAAAAAAATTTTTGAAACAAATTTTTAAAAAATTTTCCAAAAACCTTTTCTTGTCTCAATTTTACTTTTACTTTTTTTACTCAAATTTTCTCGTCGCCGCACATAGGGGTATTTTGCCAATCTAGCCGGACATTACTTTTTTTTAGCTTATATTGGCTCTAAAAATTTACTCAGTGCCCTAGCTTAATGAAACTATGCAGAAAAATCTGTTATGGTCATAGGCTGTCAAAGCTAGAAAATAGGAAAAATCGGACCAAGGAGAAAAAAGTTCCCCTTGGAAGAACTAATCCTACCTCTGAAAAATGCAAGTTTTTTTTATTTTCCCGTCATTTTGTTTAGCAATTACAAATTTTAAGGTCAAAGAATGTTCAAAAACTTAAAGTTTGACTCAAGAGATTCTTAAATGCCATTTTTATCCCCGCCCCTTTTGTGGGCGGTTAAATCAAATATTATTTGAAAAAATAATGTAATTATTCAAAGAAATAGATTTTATACTTCTTAAAACCACCTCCCAAGAATATTATTAAAAATTTTTTTTTGTAATTTGTGACTTAATAGTATTTTATTTATCGGAAAATAATTATCTTATTCATATAACTTATTTATGATTGTAACGATACATTTTATTTAAAATTATAACAATAATTTATTTAGAACAACTTCTCCTTTGCACTAAGATGATGAGGAGTGCCATGGTTCTTCTTCGTCTGATTCTTCAAAGACCTCTTCCGAATCTGAATCCTTTTCAGCGTTAAGTACAGGTGGATGATGCATGAAAGAAATTGCTTCTTTCGAGTGGGTCTAGCAAAGAGTGGGTCAGAACTTAGCAAAAGCCTATGAATAATATCTATGTTACACTGAACCCTTAAAAACTCTCTAGCAAAATTGTGCCTGTATAGCCGGAAATGTTTGTTTCGTGCCTCAGCCGCTTCTTCTGATAACAGCCCAATAGGCAACAATGCCTCGTTCATAACAGTTACACCATGTATTAAAATCTTGTGCATTGTAGGTGTCATGGGATGCCACTAATATAGAGAAAAGTAAAGTTTTGCAGTATCTAAGCAATAATCGGCAAACTCGTGCATTTGGATTTTGTGACCAATTTATATTACTTCAATAATAACCTTGATTCGGTATATGAAATCAAACTCAATTCCAGTTATTTCTGCAGCTAATTCAGGATTGGAAAAAAATTCTTCTGCTAGAGTTACCATCGTTGGTGTTTCCAAATCCAGCTTTTACACCCACTATTAGCCCTAATTCACTTCTAAATTTTTCTTGGATATTTTTTTCCTCGCGTTAACAATGGCTTTGTCCGCATCAGATTTTATTTGCCATTTTTTCACTGTCAGTTTATATGACAGGTGTAATATCCTCTCAAATAGGCGAATACTGGTGTGTAAAGCAGATAGTCCGAAAGAAAGGGCATCAACGGCTATATCTCTTTTGATATTTAAATTGTTTTTTGTACAGGTAATAACAGTGTTAGATGTAATGATTTAAATTAAAAACATCTACCTTTAGTTATTAAAAACCAAAACATTTTATGAATATAAAAAGGTTTCTTACTCGTATTTACCTATGTAAGATAAGAAAAAACAGAAAAAGGTGTAATTTTTAAAAAATCGCCAAAAAAAAATGGCGCAATATGCGCAAGGTTTTTTTTACAGTATAAAAGTAGAGATCGAAAATTTTATAGTGATATATAACATTTTTAGGATCGCGATGGAGATCACTCTTAAAAAGCTTTTCACTTTTTTTTTTGACAAAAAATTTTACAAAAGAAAAACCTTCTTTTAATTTTGAACGAAATTTTTTATCATTAAAATTTAAAAAAAAATTTCTAAAAACTAACATAAGTAGCTACTAATAAACCCTTTAACAGTGTCCCAAAACGACAAATCTCAAGCAAAAGCTTTGAAATTCACTATACGATGCAGAATTTTGTTGTCTGTCGAGCTGCGTACTTAGATTTTTACATTTCTCAAAATTTTGCCTAATGTCCGCCTAGAGTGGCAAAATACCCTTCTGTGCGCCGTCTTTCTACAAAACCTATCTATCTCTCCTAATCTCTGTATTATATTTTGCTTCCAAATATTCTTGTCAAAGCCTACTTTGTGTTTTGAATCTTCGGTCTTAATTTCCTTCTCTACAATTTCCCTATCATGGGATGATACTGAGTTCACTATTTCTCAACATTCCTCCACCAGCTCTAATATTGAATTAGCGTCGAACTCCGGTCTCACAAAAATCTGTTGCATTTGAAGCATTTTATATCCACCGATCTGCATCCCTTGCCGTGTGACCTTCCACTCCACACTTAAATCATCTCTTGCTCTCACCCCTAGGCTCTGCTACAGGTTTCTCATATTTTTTTTTTTATCCGCTTCGAAGTTTGACGACCTTTCAGCTAAATAAATTTTTTCATACACCGCAAGTTTCTCTTTCAATTCCTCAAGAGTCCGTGCTTGGTATAACATTGCCTTTCTTAATATAGTTCCGGGGATTCCTTCTATAAAGTACTGATTATACTCGAATCGTCTAAATTAATAGGGTAGCCAATTTCCATCGCTTCTTCCGATTTTGTAGCTTGCGATGAATGGTGATCGCAGATGGTTTTAAACCAAATTCCCGATTTAATACAGTTTTAAGAGAGTTCCAATCTCTTACACCAGATTGGCTTCTGATGGAAGTCTTGGCAGCTTCTTCTAACAACTTCAAACAATGTAACACATGCGCACAATCCTCAAATTAATCAATCCTTTTATAGATTTCGTGAGTATTTTCCCCTGAAATTTTGACATTGAATCTTCTACGTCTATTAATGTAAATTGCTAACTGGTAGCCTTAGCTACTACTGAAGCCCAGGTCTGCCAAAAGTGCCGATTTTTACAACAAAAATCACAAAATGCCGATTTATTGTTAAAAAATGCATATTTTATCAAATCCATTGATTTGAGAATTTTTGATAAAGATTTAATATTTAAATCTAAATTATACGAATACAAAAACAGATTGATTTTGAAATAAACTTTTAATTGCTAAGTTTAATAAATCCATATGTCATAATGAATAACAAACTAAAACTATTTTCGATATCCTTAAGGCTTTTTCGAATTTTATGGATAAAAACAAACGTTAGATTCTGAGTACCGAGAGTATAACTCTTTTCAATTTTAAGAGATTTTGTGAAACAAATTATGAATCTGCCACATTCTTCAGCTGTTCTGTTTTTGGCGTTGATAAGTGCGGACGCGATTTTTTTTTTAGCTCGCATTAACAAAAAACAAAACATACATTGTGTGAATAATTTCAAACAAAAACAAAAAAAAAAAAACAAACCTGTTTTAATACAACAACAAAGTTGTCTGTAACTTTTTTTTCTTTCTTTCTCTTTATTTTTTACAACGGCATATTGAATTGCTACTTTAAAAATAAAACAAAAACAATAAAGGCTAATGAGCCTCTTTAATTTAAGCAAAAAAAATGTAGACAATATTGTAATAAATAAAGACAAAAAAACTTAAAATAATTTGTGTGTAAATTCTACGCCTGTTATACGTGCCCAATCTTGTTCGTCGCTTCTGCTAAGCGATGACAATAATATAACTACAAACAAGTCGCCTTCTGAACACAGTGTTACCAACAGTAATATGGATAGTGCAGAAAAACCTAAGACTCAAGTGGGAATGGACAGATATATAACTGTGTTGAAAAGAGGTCGAAGCCCTAAATCTTCGCAGATTGCACCAATGTCCAAAGTACTTAAAGATAAGCAGGCTAACGGAATAAGTTCTCAAAATCGTTTTGCTATTTTAGATAACGAAACAAGTGAACAAAAAAGCGCACCCAAGTCGTTTAAGCCACCGCCAATTTTTTTAAGGGAAAAAAATTCGAATGAATTAATAAATAAGTTAATTTCAGTTATCGGGGAAAATTCATTCTATGTAATTCCAATCAAGCGTGGTAACATTGATGAAACAAAAATTTATTTTATAGACGAAAGTAGTTATCGTAAAGCAGTAAAGGAGTTTGAAAGCTGCAATAAGAACTTTTATACCTATCAGCTGAAGGGTAGCAAAGGCCTGCAGGTAGTCATCAAAGGTGTAGACTCATATGTTAATCCAGTGGAAATAAAAGTTGCCCTCCAAAAAGCAGGATTTAAAGTCAAAAGCGTTGATAATCTCAGAAATCGAGAGCGTGTCCCTCAACCTCTATTTCGCGTTGAACTGGAACCTGGGGATATTGGATTAAAGAAGCACGAAACGCATCCCATTTATAATCTAAAATACCTGTTACACCGCAGGATAAGTGTAGAGGAACCACATAAGCGGTCAGGACCCGTTCAGTGTTTAATTTGCCAAGAATACGGCCATACAAGGGCTTACTGCAAGTTGCCTCCGGTTTGCGTTGTGTGTGGAGAGCTTCATTGTTCCGCCTAATGCGACAAACCAAAGGATGACTCCAAGGTTAAAAAATGTAGCAATTGCGGTGGAAATCACACTGCTAACTACAGAGGCTGTCCAGTTTTTTCTGAGGTAAGGAAGTCAACTCAGAAATTAAACACTCCTGCTAGGCAGCCACAATACCAAGCAACTACTCATTACCTTCAGTTAGCTCAACCCTCAGTTAGCTCAACCCACAACCCAACATGTTTCATATGCGGATATATTAAAATCCAATCATGTTTTAGCACACAAAGCGACACCTACAAACTATTCTACCCCAAATATGCATCCAGAAGCTAAAGAACAAACTCCATCTGGTAACTACAATCGTCTCGAAGCAAGTATCGAGACATTAGTGCATTCGTTAAACAGTTTTATGAGCTCTATGAGCAGCATGATGCAAGAATTGGTTCGCATGCAATCTATGATGTTGCAGGCGGTACTTAACAAACCATGAAATGTTTAAAAATATGTTTCTGGAACGCAAACGGCTTACGCCAACACAAAAATGAACTCGAGTACTTCTTGAAGAACCAACAAATTGATGTAATGATGGTTTCAGAGACTCATTTAACAACAAATAGCTTTTTTAAAATCAATGGCTATATATTATATGACACTAAAGACCCCCGTGGCAGAGCATGTGGTGGTTCAGCAATACTAATAAGGGCTCGAATTAAACATCATTTACTGTGTGATTTTTGTGAGGACTACCTTCAAGCAACAAACATCTGTATTGAAGAATATCATCAAAACTTTGTTATTTCTTCAATTTATTCACCTCCTAGATTTCAAATATCAGAGAGTCAATATATCAACTTTTTCAAATCACTAGGTCCCTGTTTCATAGCATCAGGCGACTACAACGCTAAACATACGTTTTGGGGATCACGCCTAATAACTCCAAAAGGTCGTGTTTTGTTTGATACAATTTCAAAAATGCGTCTGAATGTGATATCAAGTAGACAACCCACCTATTGGCCTACTGATCGATAAAAAATACCTGATGTTATTGATTTTGGTGTGACTAAAGGTATTTCGAGAGAAATGATTAAGGTTGAAGCGTCACTCGAATTATCCTCAGATCATTCACCCACTATTGTCTATATATGGAATCAGCAAAATATCGTGGCGCCAACAACTTGCACAAGCATTAATTGGTTGAAATATAGAAAGTATCTCAGTACTCATTGTTTTATTTTGATCAAAATCTTAAATCAGCTGCCCAACATGCGACAGAAACCAGACAACCAGCTAGATACAATCAAATTTATTTTGTAGATGTCGAGCGGCTCTTGGCTGAAAAAAGAAAAATTAGAAGAGAGTGGCAAGCACACAGATCTCCTCAACTCAAATCTATACTTAAAGATTGCACGAAACGGCTAAGACAGCTGCTAGAATCTCGAAGAGTAGCATCTCTGAAAAATTACTTGGAAGACCTCGACGCAACTGCACAATCAGATTATTCATTATGGCGTGCATGTAGGAACCTTAAAAGACCGGTCGTACGTAAGCCTCCCTTGCGAACTTCCTGTGGAGACTGGGCAAGGAATGATACCGAAAAAGGCAATTTGTTTGTTGGACATTTGAAGAAGGTTTTCACCCCAAATGTATGTACTGATATAGCTGAGTTACCATCAGTAGAGACTAGTGCCGTAGTACCCCTAAGATTTGAATTTAGCGATATTGAAAGGGCAATAGCAGATTTAAACACCAAAAAAGCCCCTGGCGTTGATAAAACAAGTAACAAGATGTTAGGTGAGTTGCCCCGTATAGGTCGCAGAATTATTCTGTTTGTTTTTAATGCCATCTTACGTCTTGAGTTCTGTTTTTGGCGTTGATAAGTGTGGACGCGATTTTTTTAGCTCGCATTAACAAAAAACAAAACATACATTGTGTGAATAATTTTAAACAAAAACAAACCTGTTTTAATACAACAACAAAGTTATCTGTAATTTTTTTTCTTTCTTTCTCTTTATTTTTTACAACGGCATATTGAATTGCTACTTTAAAAATAAAACAAAAACAATAAGGGCTAATGAGCCTCTTTAATTTAAGCAAAAAAAATGTAGACAATATTATATTAAATAAAGACAAAAAAACTGAAAATAATTTGTGTGTAAATTCTACGCCTGTTATACGTGCTCAATCTTGTTCGTCGCTTTTGCAAATCGATGACAATAATATAACTACAAACAAGTCGCCTTCTGAACTCAGTGTTACCAACAGTAATATGGATAGTGTTAAACCCAAGACGCAAGTGGGAATGGACAGATACATTACGGTATTAAAAAGAGGTCGAAGCCCTAAATCTTCGCAGCTTGCACCAATGTCTAAGGTACATAAAGACAAGGGCTCTAATGGAATAAATTCCCATAATCGTTTTGCTATCTTAGATAGTGAAACAAGTGAACATAAAACGGCAATTAAGTCGTTCAAACCACCTCCAGTTTATTTAAGGGAGAAAAATTCGAACGACTTAATAAAAAAGTTAATTACAATTATTGGCGAGAACTCATTTTATGTAATTCCCATCAAGCGTGGTAACATTGATGAGACAAAAATTCAATTTATTGATGAAAGCAGTTATCGTAAAGCAGTAAACGAGTTCGAAAACTGCAAAAAGAACTTTTATACCTATCAGCTGAAGAGTAGTAAAGGTCTACAGGTAGTCATTAAAGGTGTAGATTCATACGTTGATCCAGCTGAAATAAGAGCCGGACTCCAAAAAGCGGGTTTTAAAATAAAAAGTGTAGATAATCTCCGTAATCGGGAACGTGTCCCCCAACCACTATTTCGCGTTGAACTGGAACCTGGAGATATTAGATTGAAGAAAAACGAAACGCACCCCATTTACAATCTGAAATACCTGTTACACCTTAAAATAACTGTAGAGGAGCCGCATAAGCGTCCAGGACCTGTCCAGTGTCTAAATTGTCAAGAATATGGTCATGCCAGGGCTTACTGTAAGTTGCCTCCGGTTTGCGTTGTATGTGGAGAGCTACATTGTTCCGCCCAATGCGACAAAGCAAGGGATGACTCGAAAGTTAAAAAATGCAGCAATTGCGGTGGAAACCACACTGCTAACTAAAGAGGCTGTCCAGTTTTTTCCATGGTAAGGAAAACCACTCAAAAATCAAATACTCCTGCTAAGCACCCACAATATCGAGCAAATGCTCATTATCCTCAGTTAGCCCAACCAACAACACAACATGTTTCATACGCAGATATGGTAAAAACCAATCACACTGCAGTACATAAAGCGGCACCGGCAACTAATTCTACTCCTAATTTGCAATCGCATCCTAAAGAACAAACACCATCTGGTAATTTCAATCGTCTCGAAGCAAGCATCGAGACATTAGTGCAGTCGATAAACAGTTTTATGAGCTCTATGAGCAGCATGATGCAAGAAATGGTACGCATGCAATCTACTATGTTGCAGGCGTTACTTAACAAACCATGAACTGTTTAAAAATATGTTTCTGGAAGGCAAACGGCTTACGCCAACACAAAAATGAACTCGAGTACTTCTTGAAGAACCAACAAATTGATGTCATGATGGTTTCAGAGACTCATTTAACAACAAATAGCTTTTTTAAAATCAATGGCTATATATTATATGACACTAAAGACCCCCGTGGCAGAGCATGTGGTGGTTCAGCAATACTAATAAGGGCTCGAATTAAACATCATTTACTGTGTGATTTTTGTGAGGACTACCTTCAAGCAACAAACATCTGTATTGAAGAATATCATCAAAACTTTGTTATTTCTTCGATTTATTCACCTCCTAGATTTCAAATATCAGAGAGTCAATATATCAACTTTTTCAAATCACTAGGTCCCTGTTTCATAGCATCAGGCGACTACAACGTTAAACATACGTTTTGGGGATCACGCCTAATAACTCCAAAAGGTCGTATTTTGTTTGATACAATTTCCAAAATGCGTCTGAATGTGATATCAAGTGGACAACCCACCTATTGGCCTACTGATCGACAAAAAATACCTGATGTTATTGATTTTGGCGTGACTAAAGGTATTTCGAGAGAAATGATTAAGGTTGAAGCGTCACTCGAATTATCCTCAGATCATTCACCCACTATTGTCTATATATGGAATCAGCAAAATATCGTGTCGCCAACAACTTGCACAAGCATTAATTGGTTGAAATATAGAAAGTATCTCAGTACTCATTGTTCGGAAAACATACCGCTAAGAACACCAGAAGATGTGGACCAGAGTCTAATTTATTTTGATCAAAATCTTAAATCAGCTGCCCAACATGCGACAGAAACCAGACAACCACCTAGATACAATCAAATTTACTTTGTAGACGTCGCACAGTGGTCAATTTCGCGAGATAGCGGTCAAAACTCTATAACTTTTGACCGGATTGGTATTTTTTTACGCGATTTTTTTTGTTCAATAGGAGGGACTTTAAGCTTCAATTTGCATGTTCAAACGTAAAAATCGACTGATAGGAACGTAAGTAATGTGGAGTTAAAAATGCATTTTAATTTTTTGTTGAGTTTCCATGTAAAAGTTGAATATTTTGACATTTTAAATAGGTATTTTTTTATAATTTCTTATTTTGTTCAATCGTATTTTACAACCAATACTTATTTATTATTCCTAAACTTAATTTTGGTCAGAGAATGCCAACATTTGGCCCCTGACATTTATTTAGTCTCAATATTCACAGGGGCCAAAGGTTGGTTTTTTTTGGAAGAAAGGTAATTCTTGTGAGGATTAAACTGAAAAATAACACTGAAATTCCCAACAATATCAATACCATTTGGATATATTATATACAGAACACAACATCGATCAAATTTTAAGTAAACTTTTACTATTGATTTAAAGTGCACATATATTTTATTTAAATGTAAAATTTATACTAAAATTAGAAACAAATTATAATCTTTAAACTAGTATTAATTAAACAATATTAGTAAAAATTTCTTCCAAATAGCTGTGATTTTCATTTTGCAGTAGTTGTTTAGCTTCTTCATCTAACTCTAATGAGGTTGATTTCCATTTTTGTCGAATACTGGACATATATGGGTCTGATATGCACAACAAAATATTAATAAGATCTTCATTAGTACAATATCTGGAAATTTTTCTTGTATTGTGCTCGCGAAAGAATCTGTAGTCTTTGTTCCTTTTTTCTTGCGCTTCTTCTGAGAGATCTCCAATTGGAAGTGTGAACTGTGGTTGGCATATGTCTCCAAGAATATTTTTGGTTATAAAGGGTTGCTGTCTCATTAGCATACTGACCAAATTTTTTTGCATCTATCTTTTTGCTACATGCTATAACTTCTAATATGATTTGGAATCGTCGTATTAAATCATAATCTACTCCAGTTATAGAAGCTGCAGTTTCTGGATCGGAAAAAAATCTCCTTGCTGTGTTTCCATCATTAGAATTTCCTTCTCCTTGCTTTGGCTGGTCAATTATAAGGCCTATCTCACGGTATTTTTCTTGAATATCTTTTTTTTTGCTTTCTTTTTTCCAAATTTTCTTTGTTGTTTCTCACTGTTTCGCCTAACGGGCCAAATTCCAAATCGTATCCCAATTTAAAAATATGCTCCACAAAACGGTTGGCTCAATTGACTTGATGTTTTTTGGCATATGGTGCAGCTTGACGAAGACTTTGTTTCGGTTAAAGCTTGTGCAACTTTTCCATCGATCATTGTAAGTGACATTTTAAAGTTAACTTCGATGCATTGGTCATTAAATTCAAATATCACTGGTTGAAGTTCTTTAATTTCATCTGTTATTTTGCCAACTTCTTCAGTTATGACATCTTTAGTTTCTTTTTTGTAATCAAACTTTATTGGTCTACAAAATTTTGTTGACGAGGGAATTTCATTCTTCCATACATCTATCTCTGCAGCTCTACTATTTGACGGCTCTGAACCAATATAAGTTTTTGTTAAACGTAATGGAACGAAAGAAATCATGAATAAATTGGCATCTGATGAATTTTCCGCATTACATTGTTTGTATTGTTTCTGGCCAGAGGACCCATCACATCCCCATTTAGAAATTAAAGTCATGCTGCAATTTTTAAACTTCTTTAAATAGTCAGCATCAAATGTCTTTAATAATCGTTCTGCAGTGTGTTCAAGAAGATCCTGCAATTTTATTTCTACTGAACTTGAAGTTACACTAATAGCAGTTGGTGAAGGGAAGCAATCTTTTTTGGCAGAAACTATATCTCGATATGATGGAAAAATTCCACAATTTTTTTCATTGGTTCGCTTCCGCAATTCTGTATATTGGTTTTTAGTCATATTCAAATCCAAAAATAGTGCAAATGCTTCTTCTGGAGTAAATTTATTTTCTTCAGTTGGTGTCGGCATACTTTCTAAAATACTTTTTGTGCGTCAATGATAGCAATTTTACTCTTTTTAGTATTCGATGGTTGAATTTGATGCAGAAATGAATCCTTTATGATGCTACAAGAAACTTCTTCATTGATATGTTTAAGCTTGAGTCTTCGTGATCTTTCACTACAATTATAAATTGGCTTTGCTGGTCGACCACCTTTTCCAGTTTCCGTGGTAGTTACTGATGGCTTTTTAAAAATAAGTTTATTTCTTAGCCATTCTTGGTTGCGTGAGTAAAACAATTTCTTGTTTCTGGAACATTGATTGTACCGTTTTCTTAAAGTATTTAAAAGTTATTTATTTTTAAGTTATGAATTTTAATTTCTTGTTTGTCGCATATTTTGAAGAATGGATTATTCATTATATGTAAAATAATGTCGTTTTCATCTTTCCGTTCAAAATATATATCAGATAGAACACTATAACTGAATTTAGCCATTGTTTAAACAATAATGAAGAAAAAAAATGAATGCATGGATTAATATACTATTGCTCGAAGTTTCAACATGATCTTTTTTACCTCTTTGAAACATAATATAACAGGTACTTGGTTTTACCAGTTATTTCCATTGGTTTTAAATTTATTTGCAATTTTCAGGTATTTAAGTTATGTAATATTAGATGGCAATAAAATCATTTTTTACCTTTTCCAAATGAATTGCCAGATACCACATAATTTGAGAGTTCTATTGTCATTTTTGTCAAAATTTTGATACACCCTTCTATGTGGACTAGGTCCAAATATGGGCCAATTTCTCCTAATTTCAACAGAATTATTTTTTGGGTCAATAAGAACTCTTGTACAAAATTGCATCAAAATATATGCATAATATCCACTTTCACATACAAATAACTTCTCAAAAAATATGACGTGCATTTGTACCGAATATCTTACCTTGGGTCAGAAAAATTGCTGTAGCTCAAAAAGTGCAGTCCCGATGCATGGACATGTGTATATAGGAATGTAGGGGAGAGTTAGGACTACAAAATAGTAAATTTGTGTTTTGACTCAGCTTGACTCACAGGAGTTGTGCTCTATGAAGTAGGAAATTTCCGAGAAATTTGACCTTTTTTAAAAAAAATATTTAAATTGTTCTGAAAACAGTAGAGCTTCAATTTTTTTGCCAGTAATAGGAAATAAGTTAAGTTACAACACAAAATTTATTTCGTCCAAAAATCTTGAAAAACAAAAAAGTTATGATCATTTAAACTTTAAAAATTAACTAAAAATATCATAAATTTACTAAATTCTGAAAAAGCCCATTTTGGACCACCCTGTTCTCAGTGAAATAGTTGAAATAGAGTTCTATTTTTTTGGTTCCCGAGGTTTACTACTGTCTACTTTCATATGAGTCGAATAACTTTAAAATCGGAGAACAAAAACCAAAAGGAGTTTTGGCCGCTATCTCAAAATATTGACCACAGTGCGTCGAGCGGCTCTTGGCTGAAAAAAGAAAAATTAGAAGAGAGTGGCAAGCACACAGATCTCCTCAACTTAAATCTAGACTTAAAGATTGCACGAAACGACTAAGACAGCTGCTAGAATCTCGAAGAGTAGCATCTCTGAAAAATTACTTGGAAGACCTCGATGCAACTGCTCAATCAGATTATTCATTATGGCGTGCATGTAGGAACCTTAAAAGACCGGTCGTACGTAAGCCTCCCTTGCGAACTTCTTGTGGAGACTGGGCAAGGAATGATACCGAAAAAGGCAATTTGTTTGTTGGACATTTGAAGAAGGTTTTCACCCCAAATGTATGTTCTGATATAGCTGAGTTACCATCAGTAGAGACTAGTGCCGTAGTACCCCTAAGATTTGAATTTCGCGATATTGAAAGGGCAATAGCAGATTTAAACACCAAAAAAGCCCCTGGCGTTGATAAAACAAGTAACAAGATGTTAGTTGAGTTGCCCCGTATAGGTCGCAGAATTATTCTGTTTGTTTTTAATGCCATCTTACGTCTTGAGTACTTTCCCACAGAGTGGAAGGTCTCTTTGATAACAATGATTCCTAAACCAGGAAAAGACCACACAAAAGTAGAATCATACAGACCTATAAGCCTTTTATCAAATGTGTCAAAGTTATTTGAGAGAATATTAATAACTAAGCTGAATCCAATTCTTAGCGCGAAAGGATGCATTCCGAACCATCAATTCGGCTTCAGAAAACAACATAGTACGATCCAACAAACACACAGATTAGTAAATGTAATTAAAACGACCTTTGAAGAAAAAAAATACTGTTCTGCGCTCTTTATCGACGTTTCTCAAGCATTTGATAAGGTTTGGCACGAAGGCCTAATATTTAAGCTAAAGCTGAACTTGCCCGAAAACTTGTATAAGCTCTTAAAAGATTATTTAACGAATCGCAAGTTTTTATTAAAAGAAGGTGACTTTTTAAGCTCGCCACAGCTCATTGAAGCCGGAGTTCCCCAAGGTAGTATTTTGAGACCAATTTTATATTTACTGTACACATCGGATATGCCAATTAGCACCCTAGTCCACACATCAACTTTTGCAGATGACACAGCTTTTTTAAGTATTCATGAAAGTGCCCAAGAAGCATCACAACTTTTACAAGACCACATACTCAATTTGGAAAAATGGCTAGAAAAATGGAGAATAAAAGTGAATGAACAAAAATGCACTCACATAACTTTCACACTGCGCAGGGACTCATGCCCTCCTATTCGCATAAATAACCAAATGATACCACAGCTTTCAGACGTTAAATACCTGGGTATACATCTTGACCGTCGCCTTACTTGGAAAAGCCACATTGACTTCAAGTTAACACAAATGAAACTAAAAGCAGTACAACTAAATTGGCTTATTGGCAGAAACTCCACCCTGAGCTTAGATTGTAAACTTCTACTGTACAAGTCGGTCCTCAAACCAATTTGGTGTTATGGGATTCAGTTATGGGGCACTGCCTAAGCTAGCAATGTAGACAAATTTCAAAGGCGCCAAAATAAGATTTTACGTATTATTACATCTGCTCCCTGGTATATAAAAAATTCGAACATTAACAAAGACCTAAACATGCCATCAGTTAAATCAGAAATAGCGGAACATACAGTCACATATCTAAAGAGGCTTGAATCTCATCCAAACCCTTTGGCGCGTAACATGCTGAATGAACCTGGTTACATTCGACTAAAAAGAAGAGATACTGCTTTTCTTGGCCGTACATTAGAAGGATGACCCGCAAATGATTTCGAAATCCGTTAAACAAACATTATTTTTGTCTAGCACTGGCTGGACTTAAAAAGAATATTTTATTTTAGACTTAAGATACGAGTAATTATTGTTAGTTCAAAAATTATTGAAGATACAATAAATAAATTATGAAAAAAAAAACAAATCTTACGTCTTGAGTACTTTCCCACAGAGTGGAAGGTCTCTTTGATAACTATGATTCCTAAACCAGGAAAAGACCACACAAAAGTAGAATCATACAGACCTATAAGCCTTTTATCAAACGTGTCAAAGTTATTTGAGAGAATATTAATAACTAAGCTGAATCCAATTCTTAGCGCGAAAGGATGCATTTCGAACCATCAATTCGGCTTCAGAAAACAACAAACACACAGATTAGTAAATGTAATTAAAACGATCTTTGAAGAAAAAACATACTGTTCTGCGCTCTTTATCGACGTTTCTCAAGCATTCGATAAGGTTTGGCACGAAGGCCTAATATTTAAGCTAAAGCTGAACTAACCCAAAAACTTGTATAAGCTCTTAAAAGATTATTTAACGAATCGCAAGTTTTTATTAAACGAAGGTAACTTTTTAAGCTCGCCACAGCTCATTGAAGCCGGAGTTCCCCAAGGTAGTATTTTGGGACCAATTTTATATTTACTGTACACATCGGATATGCCAATTAGCAGCCGAGTCCACACATCAACTTTGGCAGATGACACAGCTTTTTTAAGTATTCATGAAAGTGCCCAAGAAGCATCACAACTTTTACAAGACCACATACTCAATTTGGAAAAATGGCTAGAAAAATGGAGAAAAAAAGTGAATGAACAAAAATGCACTCACATAACTTTCACACTGTGCAGGGACTCATGCCCTCCTATTCGCATAAATAACCAAATGATACCACAGCTTTCAGACGTTAAATACCTGGGTATACATCTTGACCGTCGCCTTACTTGGAAAAGCCACATTGACTTCAAGTTAACACAAATGAAACTGAAAGCAGTACAACTAAATTGGCTTATTGGCAGAAACTCCACCCTGAGCTTAGATTGTAAACTTCTACTGTACAAGTCGGTCCTCAAACCAATTTGGTGTTATGGGATTCAGTTATGGGGCACTGCCTCAGCTAGCAATGTAGAAAAATATATACAATTTAAAAAAATGTTTAATTCTGAAATGTATTCATAACTGTATAAGAAACGTATATCATAGCTTGTAAAACTAACTTAAATTATTTTATTATCTATCTTTTTAAATAATATTGTGTTTATGTTTATAAAACACAAAAAACTTGGCATTTATTATGTTGATTATTATATTTAAGCTAACAAGGCCTAACTCTTTTTTGTTAATAAAAATGCAGAATTTATATTAAATTTTTTTCCGACGTTTCTTGAGTTGTATGTTCACTTTATCAAGGGATTCGTCTATTTACATAAAATATAAAAACATCATTATAGTTACAAATAAACAACAGAATTATTTAGCAGTAATTACTTATACAGTAATACAATATTTTGCTTATAATATTTATAATTTTTAAATTAAATAAACATAACTACACATATACATATATAACCACAAACATAAAGAAACAGAAATTTTATTTTAAATGGCTATTTTCTATTACAACCCTGTAACTGGCGCTTAAATAGTCAACGTCTTCTTTTTTGTTGATTGTTTTGTGTATTTTTTGTTGAATTCTTAAGCTTTCTGTTATGAACCGCTTTCTCTCATTGTTTACGTTATCTAGTATTTTTATGTTGTCAAAGTCAGGTTTGTGATTTGTTTCTATTACGTGTTGTGACAATGCAGTGCTCTCTTTACTCTTGTTGATATCAGCCTTGTTTTCGCTCATTCTTGTTTCCAAATTTCTTTTAGTCGTACCAATATAAATTAAGTTGCAGTTGTTGTCTTCATTACCTTTGCATGCAATTCCATAAACAACGTTGTTTTGAATATTCCACTTAATGTTTTGTTTGGTTTGTAAGCAAATATTATATCATTTTTGTTTATTGTTGTTCTTATGTTTTTTGTATCAGTGAGACCAGGTATATATTTTACACCGAAAAAATGTTTTACATTGTTATTTATGTTGTCACGGTCAGTATTTCTAGCTGTTTCGTTAGATGTTATTAATGATTTTATTAAATTTTGGGGAAAATTGTTTGATATTAATATTTTTGTGATTTTTTGAATGTTTTGTTTGTGAAATTGTTTGTCGCTAATCTTTAGTACTCTCGTGATGAATTGCTGGCTGTATTGATTATTTGGCTTTTTGATTGAGTAGCATTGAAATTAATAATTCTACCTGACGATGTATTTTTAGCGTACCAGTCAAATATTATTTGGTTGTCGCCTCTATACAATTTGGTATCCAGGTATGCTATTTCTCTTTCTTTTTCAGCTTCCACTGTAAATTTAATTTTGGGGTGATATCCGTTTAAAGTTTTCAGAATCTCATCTTTGTCGTCCATGTGGTTTACAGCTAAAATGTCATTTACGTACTTGGCTACGTATTTTATATGAATGTTTTTATTGTTAAGTTCAGTCAAAGCTACGTCAAGTAAATTATCAAGTACGAAGTCGGCAATCGTGGGAGATAGCGGGTTTCCCATTGGCATACCAAAAATTTGGTTGTAAACCCTGTTGTTGAAGACGAAGTAGTTGTTGTCATATAAACAGAACTTTAATATACATATATAAAAATTTGGATTTTGGGATTGTAGTGTTCAATTTTATTATATTCCACTTTTCCATTATGTTGTTGATAGCAGTGTGAATGGGAATATTAGTGAATAAAGAGACTACGTCAAATGATACTAAATAATCATGGTTATCAATGTTTACGTTTCCAATTTTTTTGTGTTTTTAAATCCAGTGAATTTTTAACATTATATTTATCCGAAACTATGTTCCTAAGTATTGTTCCCACATACTTGCTTAATTGATAGCATGGGACTTGAAATTATGAAACTATCGGTCTTAAAGGTACATCTTTTTTATGGATTTTGGGTAATCCATAGATTCTGGGGGCAGTTGCTGCAGAACAAAAGAGTGTCCGTTTTTTCCAGAAATCAATATGTTCTTTTTTAAAAAGCTCCATGATTATTTGGTTGTTTGTTTTTACTAATTTTGAGGTAGGGTCTACTCTTGTTACCGATAAGTGTTTTTGTCCTCCAGTAGTTTCTCCATTTTGCTATCATACTCATGTTTGTAAATAGCAACTGTTTTATTGCCTTTGTCCGATTGTGTTATTATTATATTTTTATGTCTCTTTAAAAATTTCTGGTTTTCTCAAATACCGCAAGAATAAGCTTCTCTCTCTGATTGTTTTTTATGTTCCGTTTGAATTGTGTTATTCTGTTTGCTAGTTTATTTCTACAGACCTCTTTTACCACATTGTCATTGTCGTCAATTTTTTGAATACACTGTTCCACATCAGCTATAATTTGCAATGGTGAAAAATTGTGTCTATCTATAGGCAAGGCAAACTGTTTTCCTAATGATAGTAACCATTTGCTTTCCAGTGGTATTTCTATATTAGTATTGTTCTCAAACCAGTGTTCGTTGAATGATAATCCTAATTCGTTAAAAAGTTTTTCTTTCAGTGTATTTAATTTCGATTTTTGTTTTTTCTTTGCGATATTTGTAATGTGTTTTTCTCTTTCTGTTTGCATTTTAGAAAATGTTTGAAAATCATCTATTGTAATAAAAGTTTTTAGTCCTGATTAAAGGTGATACAGTTTTCTATTTATGATTTTTAAATCGGTGTTTGTCTGTGATATTTCCAGATTCAAAATCTTTTTATGAAAATTGTTTTCTATACACTCTAATTGTCCTTTAATGGTCCGACATTCAAAAAGTTATTTAACTTGTGTTGTGGTGTTTTTTATGTGCTTGGGAATTATACCATACCATATTTGTATTTTTATATTTATAAAAATCATAGAAATATTAGAATTTGTGCTTTTTTTTGGTTTTTAATAATAAAAATACTTAGTTTTATTTATGGCGATCATCTTGCCGATTTCAAAAATTAAGTGCTGAGAATCCCGATTTTTTTTTCCCCAAAAAGTGCAGATTTTTCATCAAATTATTTTCGGGCAGCCCTGCTGAAGCCGCGTCACCGAACTCCAAGTCTCCAACAACGCCTCTGAGAGCACCGAAATGTTGGATGAGCCTCTTGTGTAGGTCCGCCTTTTCCCCTGTTGTCTCTAGTCCTAGTCTTTCGGCATTTGTACTCAATTCTTCTATTGTAATAAACTAATATGTCTCTCAAATTCATTTTTGTTCTATCTATAGGTCACAGTATATATTTGTCGTAAGTATCTTATTTAGTCGTATAATTTTATAAAATCCCTATATTAACAATTTTATAATTTCATACAAATATGTAATTAAATTAAAATGAATTGGCAATCCTGCTCTTGAACTGTCAAAAAGTACAAAATAATTTCTGTGTTAATAAATTTTATTAAATTGCAAAAAATATATAATTCCTGTGTATAAATATCAGTATTTCACTTGTTAAATATTACGTTTACTGGTGACGACTACTGTGTTATTGGAAACTATTGGTGGTATCGTACACACAACATTTACAATTGCAATTGTTGTTGCGGCCGTTTCTGCTCTTGTTGGTGTTGTAGGTGTCTCACAGTTGGAGTCTCAGGTCTAATCCGGCAATAATACTAAAAGGGAAAACTTGTTGGTTCAGAGGTGTACAACTAACGATTATATATGTAATCTATCGATCTACTTTTATAAGTAAGACAAGGAGGGAGCCGTAATTTGCAAAAATAATTAGTAATTATAAATAGCTTTGCCTATTGTTGTTTTATTATTTGTCAACTTGCATACATACATATATACATACTTATACACATAAATTCCAGCTGTTTTATATAAATAGTGCTGCCTAGTTCTTTTGTCCCTCTTGTAATATTTTTTAAATCGTAAGCCTGAAGGTATGCTTTATTAAATGAGCACTAAAAGATCAATTCATACTACATCACCAGAATACACTGAAAGAAGTGAACGTAAAAAATTTTTCACATTTGAAAATATGCAATCATCAAACCAAACCAATACGAGTGATGTTTTCTCCTGGGATAAATTATGTAATTTACTTGATGAAAAGCCTAAGGGTGTAACCAGAAAATCTGATCTGAATGAACTCAAAGCCGAAATTGATGAGCTGAAACAGGAAAATACTAAACTCAATAGCGATATAAAAAAACTAACTTCCAGACTTGAATTTATTGATCGCAGGTCGCGTTCTGCAAATATTATTGTTTCTGGTCTAAACAGTAATAACACTTCTTCAGCTAAAAATGAGATTGAAAATTTGTGTAATAATGTACTTAAGGTAAACACCAATGTAACTTCAATTCGTATGATTGCTGGTGGGAAATCATTTTGTTTTACATTGGAGTCAAGCTTGCAAGCTTTCAACATCGTTGCTGCTAAAAAGAAATTCAGAGGTCAAAATGTCTTTATAAATAAGGATTATACCGAAGAGGAGCAAAATGTGCGGTACAATTTGCGCAACTTAAGCAAAAAAATTACAAGATGCAATAAAACAATCAAAGTAAGACTGGGCGAGTTCTACATCTTCGTGAACAACAATAAATATACGTGGTCAGATGGTAAAATTATGGCTATATCAAACAACAATGCAGATTTTTTATGTAAATTGCTTGCTGATTGTAATTATCCAATAGAAATTGGTGTGAGAAATGTGAATCTTTCTACCGATGAACGTCCTACTACCTCATTTCCACAATAGCAATTTAGCACATTTAAAATAATTTCTTATAATGTAGCAAATTTAGCGAAATCAATAAATTTTGGAAACTTTATAACGTATATAAACCAGTTCGATTTATTTTTTCTTTTTGAGACGCACGTCGTTACTGATAATCAACACCGCTTCAATTCCTACTTTCAAAATTATCATATGACTTGGATCCCTGCAAAGAAAAATCATAGAGCTGGTCGTGCAAGTGGTGGTTGTATTTATGGATTTAGAAAAGAGTTACAAAAAAAATATTCCTTCAAATTCCAGAATAATAACGAAAATACATTTGTTATAGCTAAATTTGACGGTTGTCAGTTCTGTTTTATACCAAGGTATTTAAATTGTACTAACTGGTATGCTGACTTAGATAAATTTGAACAATTTTTGCAAAATCTCAATCCTACTAATTTTTGTATTGTTGGAGATTTGAATGCAAGGATTGCAGATGAGCAAACTTTGGATCCCAATTTTGTATCGAATTTGACACATATTAGTGAATTTAGATGTTCTAAGGACAAAACAATCAACACACAAGGCAGAAAGTTATTGGAAATTATTGAAAATATTGGAGGTGTAGTTCTGAATGGTAGAATGGATAAAGATATACAGGGAGAATTTAGTTTCTGCGGAGCCATCGGCTGTTCCGTAATAGATTATGCCATATGTTCGCACAGTTTTATTAAATATGTTGATGAATTCTCTGTCGCATCTAAGCCATATTCTGACCACATGCCTATTTGCTTAGATATTCAATTTCATGATTACAATCGGCAACCAAATCGGGACACAAATATAAATAAATTGCACTGGAATGATAAATATAAGCAAAGATATGTAGAAAACCTCACTACTCTTTCGTCAAATATTGATTTACAATCTGATACTCACATAGATGACCTGATTGATAAAACAGTAGCCAAAGTAAGACATTCTGCTGTAAGTACACCCAATAAACCATTTTTTGAGCCAAAACAACAATGGTTTGACTGGTGCTGCGAGCGGCTCCGAAGAAATATGCTAAAATGTTTAAAAGAATTTCGTAAAAACCATACTGTCGCTACCAAAACACGTTACCTTGTTTCTAAGACAAAATATATGGATATCTGCAGTAGTAAAAAGCTTGCTTTCTATAACAACAGTATACAAAAATTAAACCACGTAAAATGCAGTAGTGACTGGTGGAAATTATCTAATATGATGAAAACTTGTAAGCATAGCATCAAAGGAAATTTAAATGCCGTTGATTTCCATAAATATTTTAGTTCCTTGTTACAAATTTCGGAAAATGAACCTCTTGTGTGGTCCATGCCGTACTTCGTCGTTCCTATCTTGGATTCTCAAATTGAAATGATTGAATTAGTGAATGTTATCGTAAATTTGAAAGCTAATAAAGCTCCTGGTCAAGATGGAATCCCATACGAGTACTACAAACATGCACCAGCATGCTTCTTAGAAGAGCTTTTAACAATATACAATAAAATTTTTTTACATGAGACTATTCCCTCAAGCTTTTGCAAATCGTTATTAATACCTCTCTTTAAAAAAGGTGATCCTAATGATCCATCCAACTATCGGGGATTATCGTTGATAGATACTATTTGCAAAATTTTCTATACCATTTTACTAAACAGAATCACAGAATGGATTGAGCAATATAATGTACTGAACGAATTCCAAGCTGGATTCCGTAAAAACTACTCTACTACAGACAACATATTTAACTTTGTCAATATCGTCTCCCTAAATAAACACAAAGGAAAAATACTTATGCGGTTTTTGTAGATTTCTCCTGTGCATTTGATATGATTCCGAGAAATAGTCTTTTTTACAAACTTTCTTGTTTGGGCCTATCATCAAAAATAATTAGAATTCTACAGAACTCATACACAAATACCTCCAGTCGTGTTTGGGATGGAAATAGTATTTCGGAACCATTTATCTCTGATGTTGGAGTAAAACAAGGCTGTATTTTAAGTCCACTTCTTTTCTCATTGTATGTCAACGACTTGGTAGATAATCTTCCTGGTGGTGTGAATGTTGCTAATACAACAATAACAATACTACTTTACGCCGATGACATTGTTGTATTGTCAGACTCACCTTCCGAACTACAATCTATGATCGATGCGTTACATCGTTACTGTGCTAAGTGGTGCTTAAAAGTCAATTTAAATAAATCTAAGATTATGATAATGCGATCTGGTACCAGAATCTCCAGTAATTTAAATTGGCGTTATGGTGACGAAGAAATTGAAAATGTTAATAAATATAAATATCTGGGGTTTGACATTACGTTTAATCTTTCTTGCAACACTTACTTACAAAATAAACTGTCTACGTCTAAACTGGCAATAAATACAACTTGGTCAAAATATATGAATAATCCGTGTATATCTAAGTCAAACAAAATTAAAATATTTCATGCTGCTTCTCGGTCCATTATGTGTTATGCGGCACAAGTCTGGGGCTACCAAAAATACGACGTCGTTGAAAAACTTTTCAGGTTTTTCATTAAAAAAATGCTGCATCTACCGTCTACAACACCAAACTATATGCTGAATCTTGAAACTGGTCTGGATTCTATGTACACTTTTACACTAAAACTCCACTTTTGCTACATTAATAAAGTCTTAAACATGAGCTCTGGAAGATTGCCGAAAATTTTAGCGGAGGCCGTAATATCTCAAAATATGTTCTGGGCTAAAGAATGGTCTAACCTGTGCCAGAAACTAGATTATATACCGACAACTCATCAACCGCTATGCACACAGTGGAAACATATAATAAATTTACTGGAAATAAAAGAGCGTGAAGACAATATCCAAAAAGCTTTAAATTCTCAACACCATGATTTGTATTCAAAGCTTAACTATAACGTTACTCCTGTATTAGCTGCAAACTTTTCATCGCGCGTTACTTCACTTCTTATCAAAGTAAGAGGTGGTCTACTTGAACTTAATGGCAGATCGTTCAGTAATCACACATCAACTATATGCACAATTTGCAATTTAAATCAAGTTGAAAATACGTTTCATTTCCTGGGAATTTGCCCAATATTTAATCAAATAAGGAAAACTTTCTTCGGTAGTATTAGTCTTTCATTTAATGAAGTTGTTAGTACTTTAAATGGTAGCAATTTTTATGCTCTATACAAATACATTGAACTGTCTTTAAAATATCGCAGACTAATTATAAATGAATTTGATGCTTAGTCTTCCCTATACTAAATTGTTATATTATATAGGTACCTATCTACTTAATACATATAAATTAATTTTTTGCCAATCTGGCTCACAACGATAATGTTATGCCATATAAAGATTTTAGTACTAAGTATATCTTTGTAAACATTGAATATCGAATATGAAAACTTTGTTAAAATCTTTTAATAAATAATAATAATAATAATTAAATTAATTATATAGGCTTAAGTTCTTAATTATAAAGAGATAAAGAAAAATTAGATACCAGCAAAGCAGAATGCATTTTCTAGACAGCTATGTCCATCATCATGCATTCTGCTTTGCTGGTATCTAATTTTTCTTTGTCTCTTTATAATTAAGAACTTAAGCCTAAATAATTAATTTATTAATTCAAAAATAGTTCAAATAAAATTCATATAATTTTACAGAGCGGGCACGGCTTTGACATTGTTAACTTCAACACTATTGTGTTAATAATCAAAAATATACATTTGTAAAAATAAAAAATATCTAATTGTTGTTAATTGCTAACCAAAGGTTAGCTAATAGCAAGACAGATATATACCATTTTCAAATAAAAAATATATAAAGAGAATAAAAAATAAAGAAATAATGTTTACTTGGTAGTATAATATAAAAAGAAAATAGAGTTTACAAGTGTAAAAACAATTTCAAAAAGCTCTACCTCCTATGAAATAAATGTAAAATTAAAAATTTCTCAGATTCTATTTCTTTGATAAGTTTGTTTAAATAGAAAAGTACTGATGACGGACATAGCTGTCTACAAAATGCATTCTGCTTTGCTGGTATCTAATTTTTCTTTATCTCTTTATAATTAAGAACTTAAGCCTAAATAATTAATTTATTAATTCAAAAATAGTTCAAATAAAATTCATATAAAATTAATTATATTACACACAATTTCTTTAAATTTAATTTTAATATTAACTCAGCCCAAACTATTTACTATGTTCTCTTTATATCTTTCTAGGATTTAATTTAAAATTTTAGCAAAATTATAATTTGAGTATACCAAAATATTTTGATTAAAAAAATTTACTAATTTTCTCTTGTTTCTTAAAAAAAAACAAAATCTCTTGATTTTTTTAAATTACTTTTAGAGTAATTTAATTAAATAATTTTCTGAAACTTTTAATTTTTATCTCTTTTTGTACTCTATTACTCCGAATAACACATATTATTGGAGAACCCGGTCACAAGGATACGGTCTAACAACAATTTAAATAAACTCGACTCTACAATAACACAAACTTTTGTTATACTCTGTTTTTCGTATTTATACATAAAGCACTCATTTATTTATATACTAGCCGTGCCCGCCACCTCATCAGCGTCCTTGCAATACTTTGTTCGATTTTGCTTTGAAAGCAATTCACACCAAAATCCCATGTTTTTTTAGTTCCGCCTTAAAATATGCTGCATATCAGTTTATGTTTTTGTTACTTTATAAAAAAAATATGCATATCCGGTTAGTTCAACTGCGTACTTTCACTGCTTTTTCTTCACTTTCTCTTCGAAATAAGACATTTTTGCGGAAAAAAGTATCCTATATTGGGATCAGTATACTGAGGTATCTTCTCACAAAATTTTGTTAAAATCCATTTAGTAGTTTTTACGTGATGCGAAAGCAAGAGAAAAGCAGACAGACGGAAATGAGTTACTACTTTATGATATGTATTGTATACATACATACAATATCTCGTTAACTCTATACTTTTACTTGTCTTCTCAATTCAGGTCTCTAGCTTGTTGTAGTAGATAGCGGGTGCGTATTTGCTTCTTGTTTTACTGAAGGGTAAAAGAGTGTTTACATTGCGTGTACAAGTCATATGGAATGTCAGATTTTCCATATGTAAAACTATACACATAGTGGAACATATGTTATTTATGTATGCGCAATAACATGTGTTAGTTTTTTATCTAAAGCACCTTCTATTTGATGTGTAAAACTATATGACAACAGCTGTTTTCAGTGAAGTTCACTTTTATTTTAAAAAATTCCGCTCATACATTTTTATCGTGAATTTAAGGAGTTTAAAATTAACCAATATTATTATTCTAACTTTTATTAGTTATTTAATGTTCGCAGATTTATATCGATACCTCATTGGTAATATTAATAACAAAGACATGTAATCTAATTGTAGGGGCAAGGTAACTCCTCGTCCTACTAAAAATATTTTCTTCCAGAAAATGAAACAGTATGTACCTCTTGAATTTATAAGCTAATTTGTAACAAGCTTCTTGCTTTATTGAGTGATGAACTATACCTAACTTGTGAATATCAAATGATACGTAATTATGGAAATGTTTCGTTAAAAAAAAACAATAACAAAGATGTACATACTTCTTGTACTAAAAACTAACGAGAACCAAAACTCAAACCAAAATTCAGGGATGGAAAATATAAATGAAAAACAATAAAATATAAATGAAAAACAAAAAACTAATACTTAAAACTGTTGAACACGGTACTACACGGTACTACTACAACATACTCCAGCCGCCGAGGTGTGTCATATGCAGCCCTTCCATTCTCCGAAAATAATCCATCCGAACGGGGAATTTTGCACGTTAACAGATGTTGCAGCTTCTCTCGCGAATGGTGGCTTAATGAGTTTTGCACAAACGTCTTTTCCCAAAACGCCGTCGGTTTCTTGAAACCATGCAAATTCGGAGTGAGCTAGGGGCTGATACGATGCGAAATGTTGAGCGATATTCTCATCGTTAAGAGGGGTTGGAATGTGGGATTTAATCCGGTCGACAATTCGTAAGACCATTAGAAATTAATCCGATCATGATGCGGGAAGGCGGGTTCTAAAACATATCTTCCCAAATCTTCAATAGGTTTGAACTCCGGGACAATCCGAGCCACACTATGAAGGAGGCACGATTCATCAATATTTGGGTAGAGAAAAAATGTAGTGTACATTTCGTTTCCCTCATAGTTGAGATTGACTTGAATAATGGATGCGATCAAAACTGGGCTGATTGGAATTGAAGATGGTGGTGCTGAAGCTCTATGAAACCTTTCCTCATGAGGAGGGACAATGGCCTCTATCGGGGTGATTGTTGTTGTGGTCTGGCTCTTCGGAGGAGATCGACTCTTCCATATCACGGGTGGTCGTGGCACAAGTCGTCTAAACTGGATGACCAGGGGTCACTCATCCCGTGGTGAAGCATATTGTGATGCTTGGCGTTTTCATAGTTTATTGTCTTCCACTGGATACTGGAACGGGCTCTAGAGGTGCACCATTGCCGGGTGTGGGAGTGAGCTAAACAATTTAGGCAATACCCTTTGTTCTTAATGGAGATGCGGCGAAGCTCAACACTCCATGACATGAACACTTTGCAGTACTTTAGTGGATGGTTTTTGCAGCCAGGTGGCATCGCAAAACATAAGAATGGAAACAAAGAAATACATACAGTGTTAAAGAAAAAATTGTACGACTATTTGCTATGATACATGTTGAGTTTGTGTTGATAAACAAATTTTTTTTAAGTGGTGTTTATTTGACAATTAGTGGTTTGAAGTGGTAGGAAGTACGCAGAGGTTTACAATGGCTCTTCGAATTATTCCATTTTGTGTTGAAATGTCTGCGACTCTAACCTTACCATCTTTCCCATAGACTACGTTAGTGAGGCGAGCAAGGTGCCATTAGGTGGAGGGTAACAACTCGTCCTTTATGATTACAATATCATTTGGTTTTATATTGTTTCTTTCCTTTTTCCGTTGCATTTCAGTAATGTATTCGTTTTTCCATCGTGTTGCGAATATGTGTTGTAGGGCTTTCAGCTGGTCCCAACGTTTTAAGTGTGTTAAGCTTTGTAGCGGCGGTTCTGACGGAGCTTCAGGTAGAGCTATTATAGGAGCGCCACGGAACAAGGGACCAGAGGTCAATGGCAGAACCCCGTTTTGGTTTTCCGTGATGGGTCACAATGGTCTTCAATTCAGGACGGCTTCGATTCTTACAAGCACCATGGTAAATTCTTCAAATGTAAAACATAGGGTGTTGGTAATCTTTTTTAGATGAGTTTTCATGCTTTTAACGGCAGCCTTCCAAAGACCGCCCATATGAGGGGCGTAAGGTGGTATAAATGACAAAGTAAATTCTAAGGAGCTGTATTTATTAACCAAAGCCTCTTCTGCGGTTTTAAGGAATTTGTTGTGGGCTTTAAACAGTGCATAATTGGAAGACCTCTGCGTCCTGTAAACCGGCTAAAACAGGCAAGGAAGGCGTCAGTGGAAAGGTCAGAACAAGTTTCCAAATGGACCTCTCTTGTGGAGAAGCATACAAAAACTGCAGGTTTGATGATTTAATTTTAAAAGGGCCGGCGAAGTCGACTCCCGTGTATGTAAAGGGTAACGAAAAATTTACTCTTTCCGGGGAAATGCAGCCTTAATTTGATTCTGAAATTTTTGTTTATAAATTGTTCACTTTTTACAATTTCGGATACATTTTCGCACAAGATTTTTTAGTCTAGGGATGTAGAAACCTTGCCGAATGGCTCTTAGCATAATATGATGTTCTGCATGTAGCAGAATGCGATGTGTGAAATAAACAAATGAGACTTTTCTGACATAATTATTGGGTGCTGTTCTTCATACCTAAGTCCGGAATTATTAAGACGTCCACCAACTCTTAAATGGTAATTTTTGTCGAGAAATGGACTCAAAGATAAAAGTCTGCTCTTTGGAGATAGAGATCTATTTTCTTTTAGACGTTGATACTCGCATGGAAAGTAAATTTGTTGAGAGATAACGATGAGTCGGGTTTTTGTTGATGCGATTTCATCGGCCGTTATAAAGTTTTTAGTGGAAGTAGGTTTCTTCATGATACAATGAATAAACCTAAGCCTTTAGCTGAGGATTCTGAAAGCTCGATCCAATGAAGAAAATTCTTCTAACACATCACTCAGTTGATTATTCTCTAAATGTGATGTCCTTGGGTTTGAATTTATTTTCTGTACCCTTAAATGGAAGTTGGAGCAATGACTGTCGTTGAAGACGCTTTTACTTTTCTTTGTTTCTAAATCCGTGGGATCAAAATTTCGGGGTATTGGCCACGTATCCCTAGGTAGTTTAAGCCAAGAATTCCCATTCCAACAGAGTATGTTCTGCATAAGATCTTGAGGATAGCATCCACGGCTGCCTAAATCTGCGGGGTTTTCTTCAGACTTTACATGTTTCCATTGATTTGTGCAAGAGACGCTGAAAATTTGTGAAATTCGGTTTCCCACAAACGTTTTCAAAGTTGCCGGATCCTTTGCAACCATCCGAGCACAATTTCAGAGTCTGTCCACAAGAATAATTCATATGAGAGCTTGACATAATTAACCAGACTTCGAGACAATTTTGTTAGAAATAGTGCTCCACACAATTCGAGTTTAGTGGAGCCATTTTCGTTTTGTCCACTAGCAAATTACTATTAATATTGCCTTCTGGATTCTCAGTTCTCATAAACAGCATAGCACAATAAGCCTTTTCAGATGCGTCACAGAACCCGTGGCGGAGAAAAATTCATACACCTTTGAATTTTAAGCTTTGATATGTCGGATAAATTTTTGACAAATAAATTCCATTTTATTAAGATTTGTGGGGTGAAACCTCCTCATCCCATCCGGAGTTATTTTCCATAATTCTTGAATCAAAAGTTTGGCATTTATTACAATTGGGCCTACCCATCCCAGTGGGTCAAACAATTTTGCAATGCCTGACAAAATTTTTCTCTTCGTAGTGGAAGTTGAAATTTCTATCGGATCTGAGAAATAGTAGAAATAATCCGCTTTAGCGTTCCAGCGGATACCTAGGGTCATTACCACGCTTGCCCAATCAGATCTTAGAAAATCTTCGTCCAGAAGACCCTCCCGGGGCAAGTACTGAAGTAGTTCGCAATCGTTTGCAGTGATCTTTTTCATAGGAAATCCTGCGGAACTTAAATCCTTGATAAGCTGCTGCCTAATTCAACGTATGTCCGCCATTTGTACCAAATCTGTTTGAAGTGTCGGACCCTGGTGCAATACATCATTTAAAGAATAGCCACTCTTAATTTAGTGGTCTTACTTTCAGGTCGAATGACCGCATGATGTGAAAGATAAAACGAAGATTGCTTGTCAGTTTCAGCCTCGAAGTGAACTACTGGTTCCATATGATATAACTCTCTGTACTCTTGAACAACTTTTGTGTACTCTGTTAAGTCTGGGGTCTTTTCAAGAGTTTTCTCCATACGATAATATTGGGCTAATACTATATTTCTCGAAGGTCCCAAAAATATATCCTGTGGAAATTCGTCTTTAAAAGGAAGACGAACAACGTATCTACCGTCCGATCGTCGTGTTGTAGTCTGGTGGTAGAACTGCTCACAATAATTATCGTTCTTAGCTTCTGAATATATTTTATCTGCATCTTCCAGCTCCCAGAATTTCTTAATTTGTTCTTTTGAGCTTTGAACCATAACATCTGAGCTTTGAACCACTGTTGAATGAATGAATTAATTTCATTATTGGGTCGGGACCCGAAAGGCACCATCCGAAATGAGATTCTCCTGCTTCAAGCCCATTTGCGATGTTTGGTTTAATACCTTCTAAAAGTGGTAAATAATCGCTGCCAATTATCATGTCGATGGTTGCTGGCTTAAAAAAGTACAGATCTGCCATTTTTACGTGTTTAATTTCTTTAAGGCTATTTACTTTAATATGTCTTGGGGCAAAAAATGCGTTAGCTTTGGAACTGCAATTGCTTTTATGTTGATAGTAAAATCAGACACCCTAGATTTTAGAATTATTGAACACCTCTCCTTTGAATTTCCTACTACCGTCCCACCGAACCCAGATATTTGAGAGTTATGGTATTCTATCGGAATAGAAAGCCTTTCTTGAGTTCGAGTAGAAACGAAAGTTTTCTCTGAACCTGCGTCTAACAGAACCCGAATAACAAATTTTTCTCCTAAATACTCGATGTCGACCAACGCTGTGGAAAAAAGAGTTTTTCCTTCATTACGAGAAAAATAAGTGTGGACAGAGTCTCCTGGGTACCATTCCAGGTGTAATGGGCTGAGAAACCTGGGTGTTAGCAACACGTGATGACGTAAAGGATGGTTTTGTTTACACATTTTGCAATTCATCCTAACGCTGTTTTGCTCTAAGTCAGAGTGGAATGACTGGCTTTTTGTTGCATCATTTTCTTTATAATACAGTTTTCTCATATCCAAAACAGTTTCCAGCATTTCTATCCTTTTCGACAGATAATTAGACATATCTTGCCATGTGGGCCAATTCTTGTGATCAGATGCTCGCATAGTTTCCTCAGGCAGCTTGGAGATGCATAAATATATCAATATAGCATCCCAGGATTTTGTAAGCTGAAGTGAATCAAAAATAGCTAAACTTTTGCTAAGTACACTTTAAACATTTCTGATTGATTTTGCGCTTTCGTTTTGGATGGCTTGGATTCCGAACATTTGTTGATGAGCTAAATTCGTGGATTCTCGAATCGATTTTTTAATGCCCCCGGCCAAAAAAATTTTTTCATCATCCAAATCAAACCGCTTTACGATTTGGTTGGCCTCCCCTCCCGTTTTGCTGCGTAAGTGATACAGCTTTTGAGCTGGAGCCAAATGTGGGTACTTTCCGACTACTGCTTCGACCCTGAACGCTGGCCACTTTGCATACCCTCTTTCGAAAACCTCTACGTCACATGGTGGTAACTTTATTGACATAGATGTCTGATTGTCGTTATTTCATGTTGATCCACTGTCGTTGCTGTAGAAATTAAACCAATAATTTTAACTTTAATTTAATGCGGTTTATCACATGCTTTTTCATAACCCAGAGTCTGCCTGTTCTTCTTTGTCATCTTCTGTTATATAACTTTCATATGATTCATTCAATTTAACCCATATTCTTACCCCCGGCGGTTCCAATTGTCACTGCAGGAATGGCAAATGCTTTGACGCGGTTCAATCGGGGAAAATAGGGGCACCAGACGCTAGGGTTCCTAGAGCATAAATCTGGAAGAAAAGGTCTGTGTGTTAAAACATACGGGTCCTCTTCGAGGCCCGACCAGTGCCCACGGGAATCGGTGGCCCCACAGAGAGCCTATCCTCTCTGTGCCCGGTTATTGGTGATGTCCCCTTCGGGGGTACACGTGGTGGTTGTGGTTTAAGATCGATTTATGTAGGTAAGGTGCAAGGTCGATCAAGTGTGCTGTTGCACTCTCAACAGACGGAGTTTGGATAGTCTCCAAACCCCTAAGTAAGAGGTTATAATGTGGATCTATGCTTGCCTTGGAAATGCTTGCCATATTATATAAATTGCAACTCATTGTGACTGTATCACACACAAAAAGCGATTGTTGGCAATCGTAAAGTGTTGTTATACTACACAATGGGGGCGCTAGTCTACGCCTAAGTTTCACTCGGTGGTAAGATCACCGTGAGGTTAGGCCGAGTAGGCAGGTACTCACGTTAATCTTGTTCCACAATTAACCCATATTCTATCTATTTCAATGTGAGCTACTTACAGATAAGGTACTGAACCATCTTCAGGTGCTGTTGCTTTGAAATTCTTGCAGAATGTTTCCATTTGGTTGATGTCGAATTTGCATCTTCTTCTAGCTGCCATTATTAATATTTGCGAAGAGATGATTAAATTGTTTTTAATAATTTTCAAATTATATTGTGTATGTGACACCTGTTTTCCCTCAGAAATTTTAAAATTTCCTTTTTACTACCTGACTACAACTATATATTCACACTCACCTTTTTTCCGTTTTTTTTTCTTGTATCGGGAACCCTTGCTTGTTGTTTTTGTTTGTTTTACGAAATAATTCTTGCAAAAAAAACCGACTTCAAAACAATTCAATTCTAATCAATTCTAAACTTAAAAGGAAGTAATCTCTAAGAACTAGTACCCAAAATCAAATAATTTTATACTTTTTGCTCTAACGGACATATTAATATACGTTCTGTATATTCAAATGTCCATCCATAACGGTTCAGAAGATAAAGCCATATACGACAAATTACGTCAGATATTAGGACATCCTTTATTTTGTTTACAGTTATTACTACTGACACATTAATAAAAAGTAACGGTTCCAAAAATAGGGCCATATACGTTAAATAATATCACCTATTGCGACACCCTTTAATGTACAATTTTAAATTAAACACATATTTTAAAAGACAGATTCTTTGTAAATTTCAACTGTCTGTCTATAACGGTTCAAAAGTTTGGCCATATGCATCAATTTACATCAACTATTGATACATCCTTTATAATTTTAAATATTTATAATATTTATATTCTGTCTAATTTTCAAATGTTTGTCAATAACGGTTCAAGAGATAGGGCTAGATAGTTCAAATTAAATCAATTATGGGGACACCCTTTAGTATCCAAATTTAAATTATATGCTTGATGTTATAGCGGACTTAGATATAGAGGTTCTTTGTAAATTTCAACCGTCTCTCTACTACTATTGGGACACCGTTTAACTTCTAATTGTAAATATTTAATTCCTGATTATAAATATTGGACATTCTGTCCAATTTTCAAGTGATTGTCTACAATGGTTCATAAATTTTAATTGACCACACATATGGGAACACCCTTTAATTTTTAAGTTTATTTTTTATTAATTTCTGTTATTGGCAGATATAGTCATACGCAGTTTTTTTTAAATTTAAAATGGTGCCCTTTACGGTTCATAATACACGTAAAAAACATGTATTTTGTATGGGGACACCGTTTAATCAGAACCGCTCCAAGGGCAGGGCGACCGGGGCGATCGCCCCGGGCACCACGGTGAAGGGGGCGCAAACTTGTCTAAGGGCGAAAGAAATATCGCCGTCGGCTTTATGCATAGGAGCACGAATATTGAATATTTGACGAAAAATTCGAATGTAATCTATGACTATTAAAACAAACAACAATAAGTTGTAGAAGAGCACCTATGTATGCTCCACTCGTGGCTCAATGGTTGCCAGGTGTAAATACCGTTTTTCAAAAGTACGATGAACCGTCCAATAACGCCGGCGAGTGTGCGAATTAAAAACGAATAGCTATTGAAAAGTTAGTATTGGTTCTTTCATTGCCCACAAAAAAGTAATAAAGAAGTAAAATACGAAAACAATAATATTATATATGAAATTACCAATTACCATAACATAAACATTCAGTAGGATTATAACGAACTGAAAAAATTTTTACCATCACGTTTAAAAAACTGTCTGGAGTACAAAGATTTAATTTGTAAGAGAAGAGGAGGCAACGACTGGAGTGCTTCTTAAGAAGGTCCTAAAGCTCACTTCCTATTTTGCTCCTTCTAGTTCTTCGGCTGTCATCAGTGAACGTGAGTACACTTAATGAAGTTGAAATACTAGTAATACCAGGGCCCTATTCCACAAAGCAACTTATCAACTTTTCACTTTGCACTTATCAAATTTTTCGACAATTTGCAAAACTTTATGTTCCACAGAACTATAAAATTTGATAAGTGATAAGTTGAAATTGATAAGTGTAATTTGCAAAGTCTTTGCAATTTTTATATTCTCTTTGCAATTTCTGTTCCACGTACCCTCTCTTCTGCAAAGTGTAAAGTTAATATTGAAAAGTGTAACTTGCAAAGAATTTGCAAAAATTATGCTGTTTTGTTCCACAAAAACATTAATTTCTATTTTTGCAAAGCAAATTTTGATAAGTTTGTCATAAATTTGCAAGGTAAACGATCGCTTTGCAAATTTATATTGCTATAACTTTAATAAGGTTTTTGTTCGACAATAATGAAGACGCTGTTACAGCAACAATTTATAGAATTAAAAAATTATTTTATAATAGTCATTTTGAAAATTTAATTTAAAAAAACTCCATCTAAAACAGTTATATTTCAAAATAAAACTAAAAACTTAAAAGGAAGTTTTAAAAAAAGAATTTAATTTTGCCGTACTAAAATAAAACATTTTTAGTAGTTTTATTTTTTTCGTCAGAAAATAAAACTCATTTTATGTAAATTAATAACCAATACAATCACCTTGCCTTTCAATTGAATAAATCTTCATTAAAATAACGTAAGTTTTTAAATTGTTATTGTTTGATTAATGATTTTCACCGGATGTTTTGGTATTGAGCGGCCTCCGTTCAAATATGTCAACAAAAAAAAATTATGTAAATAAACAAAAAAAGTTTTTTTTTTATTGCGGAAAAATAAAAATCTCTTTTTAAAAGTTTCATTTAAGATCACCATAGATTCTGAAAGAGCTCGTCAATATAAATCTATTAATATAAGACAGTATAGATCTACGTTGCCTCTAACATAAAGAGTTTTTCAGTTTAATTTTTTTGACAACTGTTATTTAAAGTCCCTGAAATATTTACAATAATGCAGATGAAATTTTGTAGCAGGCTTACTTGAAGAAATATTTTTAAATAGACTTCGTTCTCACTAACTGACGATAGATAATTGAATACAAGTTTTCTCGCATTCCTTCATCAGCGTTTTGTTGGTTATGATGTTTTCAACTAAAACACCAATTAAAGTAGATGGATGCGAAGAATGCTGAAGACGGATGTAGCGATCCAGAAAATGCAGAAAATTTTCCAATTTTTTCTTTAAAATTAATCACTTTATTTTAATAAAAAACTTTCCCTCAATAGACAGAATAAAAAGAATTTAAGCCTGACTTCAAATTTACATCTGTATGTTAATAAATAGTTCGACTAATAAAATTAAAATATTATTTACAATAAATAAAAAAAAAATATTTACATTTCTCTACCTCTACAGTTTAACAAGTAACAAGACAGAAATGCAAAGATGATTAAATGCTTTGTGGAACACTTTTCACACTCACTTTGCAAAGAAAAATTGCAAAGTATTTGCAAAAATTTGCTTAGTGCAAAGTAAGATTTGCAAAGATAATTGTGGAACAGAAACACTTATCACTTTTCCAAAAATTGCATTTTGATAAGTGAAAAGTTGATAAGTTGTTTGTGGAATAGGGCCCAGATTCAGATTCTAATGACGAAGATATTAATTAGAATGAAGCTGACAAAACGATATTAATTTCTTCTCCTAAAAATGTTGACTTGATAAATTCGGATCCATCCTCTTGGCCAGAATTAAACAAAAAAAAAAAAAAAACGAAAAGAAAAGAAAAGAAAGAGTTAATTTTTAAAGGGCCCTTGCCATTAAAGGCTGATAACTATTATCCAAAAATTACCCAAAAAAGATATTTTTGTAATCAACATCAGCTTCGTTGTGCAGAAAATGGGGAAAGCATAAAACATTAATGTTTACCATTTCAGATTTAATTGAAACTTTTTTTATTTACATTTTTATTTACATAATATGTAACCCTTTTATAAATATAAGTATAAAATAAAAAAAAATAAATTATATGAGAAATATAAGTTTATTTAGACCATATAAATATGTAGGGGGCCAGATCACAATCTCTCCCGCGCGCCTACTAACCTCGGGGCGGCCCTGCCCTGCAAATGCTTGTGCAAACCTTGGCAACACTTGTTTTTTTTTTCGGTTCTCTTGCGAGAACAAAACTAACTTTTGTATGCTTTTCATCACACCTTACGTCTGCAATCAGTGATGGCAAAAAACCCTACAATTGTAGAAGGACAGTAAGGAAAAATAAAAACGTGGTTTGTTTGTTGGTGTTTTGTTGAAGCTTTAATATTCTGTAATATTATTCTATTAACATGCATAATTCTCATTGTGTTTTGTAGAATTTTATTACTTATAGAGTATTTTTGGCTTCTCTAAAATTAGGAAAAAAGTTTCCTAATGATCTGGCCTGAGCAACCAGTGAAATACGTATAGGGACTAGCTCATTTCCCCCAACAAATAAATTGCATTTTTATTATAAAACGTTATGGGTAATTAGCAAAATATTAAATAATTAATATTTAAATTTCCAAAAATGTTATTAATAACTAAATATGCAACTGCTTGTTTTTTTCGATTCTCTTGCGAGAAAAAGACTAACTTGTGTATGCTTTTCATCATACCTTACGTCTGCATTCAGTGATGGCAAAAAACCATCCAATTGTAAAAGGACAGTAAGGAAAAATAAAAACGTGGTTTGTTTGTTGGTGTTTTGTTGAAGCTTTAATATTCTGTAATATTATTCTATTAACATGCATAATTCTCATTGTGTTTTGTAGAATTTTATTATTTATAGAGTATTTTTGGCTTCTCTAAAATTAGGAAAAAGGTTTCCTAATGATCTGGCTTGAGCAACCAGTGAAATACGTATAGAAACTAGCTCTTTTCCCCCAACAAATAAATTGCATTTTTATTATAAAACGTTATGGGTAATTAGCAAAATATTAAATAAATAATATTTAAATTCCCAAAAATTTTATTAATAATAAAATTAATTAACATTTGTTTAAATTTTCGAGTGCTTAAACAATACAAATTGGGAAGTTAATAATAATTTTATTTCTTGATTTAAATAAAAGCAAAAATTAAATAAAATTCTTTCATATCTAATCGAACTCTTATAAATGTATAAACAAATATAATTTAACAAAATAATATTAATAAAAATAAATAAAAAACCCGCTCATCCATTGCACAGCAATTTTTGTGATGCGTATTTGACGTTTGTTTGCGCATCATCTATTTCAGTGATGCATTTTAGAATACACGACATTTGCAGTGACGCTAACTGATGCATTTCTGAACGTACTGAGCATCAGATGCAGCGCAGTGATGCATTTCCGAACAAGCCCAAGATTATTTGTCCACCGCAAAATACTTTTACATATGCATGTATAAAGTATGTACATACATATGTATAGTTCAACCACACTTATTTACTTTCCAAATGTTCTAGTGGAACTTTTGTTACTCTTCATATCAATAATAAAATAACTTCTTTTGTTTTTCACAACCACTGTTATGTTTATTGTCTTTATTAATTTAAAGAGCCCACAATGCCAAAAGTGTTTTAAAATATTAAGTTTTATGTTCCTAGTTTAAAAAATTGTTAATTAAAGTCTAAAAAGATCCAGTTTGCTGCTCGGTTTAATATTATACGTACGAATCTTTAAAAGACGTTTTTTGATAACTTCCAGTGTTGAGAGTATCGATAACTCCCAAACCTTTTATCAATAGAATTTATGATATCCTTCAAACTAAAGAGCAATTTAATTTAATGCAGTAAACACATATACAATATCACTACCTTGTACAGATTGTCAAAAATACACACATTTATAGTAAAACGATTATTTTGAAGTCATCAAAACTACACGACCATTGTAGTCATATAAGGGTTATTTCTATTTTTCTATGCGAAAATTTTATTTTATCGACAAAAGATGTCACAAAATTAAAAATTCGTTTACATGCCAAATGTTTTCAAGAAATATTTATTATTTTTTAGAAAAAGTTATTTTATAGGAGTAAAATATGTATTTCTACAACAATGTCGGAGCTTTAGAAGTAGCTGCCGTCTTCAATATTATTAAGTAGCTGACTACACTGCGACAATTGAGCCAAAGGAACTTGTCGTGTTGCCGCTGTCGTCTACGCGTTTAAAGCATAAAAAAAATGTTTTTATTTCAGTATACATTAACTAACCCCCATATTTATAAAAAAAATAAAATATATTTGAAATCTATTTTAGAACAATTTTTTCATGCAAATCTTGTATATATGTATGCCTAAGTCATCTTTAAAAATCAGTCAAGTGCGAGTTAATCTCCCACACGTAGAGTTCCGTATTATGTTTAGTAAGCCTTTAAAAATTCAAGTTGTTAATTTTTTCATGTCTTATGGGGCACCCTTTATTTTTAAAATCAAAGTCATATTCGCGAAAATTGTATCGCTATTGGAACACCCTTTAAATTTTAGGAATTGTTGTTATAACGGCCATGGTAATACACTTTCTATAAAAATATCAGGCCTACCTATTGCGGTTCAAAAAATAAGGTAATATACGTGAAAAACATGTCACTGATGGATCACCCTTTAGTAATTAGTAATTGTTACAGCGGCCGAAGTACAACATCTACTGTAAACAATTCAAGAGTCTACCTATTACAGTTCAAAAAATAAGGCTATTGACGGAAAAATCATGTGCTCTGTCGGAACACCCTTTAATTTTGTTATAACGGTCATGGATATTCTTTTTCTATGAATATATCAAGAGTTTACCTATTACGATTAAAAAAAATAAGTCACTATACGTGAAAAAAAAGTCATTGTCGGAACACCCTTTAATTTTTAGTAATTGTCATATCGGCCGTGGCAACATATCTCCTGTACAAAACTTTAAGAGTCTGCGTACTACGGTTTAAGAAATAAGGCGTTATACATGAGAATCACGTCACTGTCGGAACACCCTTTAATGTTTATTATTAAATAAATATTAAATTTATTATAGTTTCTATAGTAATAACCCTCCTGTAAAAACTTCAAGAGCCTACTTATTATCGTTCAAAACTTAGGCAATATACACGCAAAGCACGTCACTCTCGGAACACCCTTTAATTTTAAGGTTTAATTTTATATACTTCTTTAGAAAGCGAACATAGTGTTGATTACTGTCTGCAAATTTTAAGTGGTTGCCTCTTATAGCTCAAGAAATAAAGACGTAAAGATAAATAACACGTCACTTTCGGAACACCCTATAAGTTTTAGTATTTATTGCTATAGTGGCCATAGTTATACACCTTCTGTGAAAATTTCAAGAGTCTACCTATTATGGTTCAAAACTTAGGCCTTATACATGCATTTCACGCCACTATCGGAACACCCTTTAATTTTTAGGTTTTTTTTATACTTGTTTATATAGCGAACTAAGTTTAAATTACTGCTTTTAAATCTTGAGTCTATGCCTCCTACAGTTCAAGAAATAAACACATATTCGAGAATAACACCTCTCTATCGGAACACCATATAAGTTTTAGTATTTTTTACTATAGCAGCCACAGCTACACACCTTCTGTGAAAATTTCAAGCGTCTACCTATTATGGTTTAAAACTTAGGCCTAATACATGCAAATCACACCACTATCGGAACACCCTTTAATTTTTAGGTTTATTTTTTTATAATTGTTTTTATAGCGAACTAAGTTTTAATTACTGTTTTTAAATCTTGAGTCTATGCCTCCTACAGTTCAAGAAATAAACACATATTCGTGAATAACACCTCTCTATCGGAAAACCCTATAAGTTTTAGTATTTGTTGCTATAGTGGCAACAGCTATACATCATCTGTGAAAATTTCAAAAGTCTACGTATTACGGTTCCAGAGATAAAAGACGCTGACCGACGGCCAGACGGACAGACATTGTAGCGAAAACAATAGGGTTTCGTTTTTACCCTTTGGGTACGGAACCCTAAAAATGACTTCTTATGATTTTTTGATTGCTTTTGAAGAAAAATATAAATAAAAAATTTTTCAAGAAATACTCTTTTAGTTGTCCGATTTTTTTGACGATTTTTATCGAGAAATTGACGATTTTTTCTTAACTTGACCTGGCAGCCCTGATTAATATGCATGTAAAAAAACTAGCAGGAATTTCTTCGTTGTGTTTTATAATTGTGATGGCACTTAGAGGCAGTGATGGTACATACTTTGAAAAATTGAGATAGCCTTTTTATTATTTTAGGTTATGTTTTAAACGTTTTTTGTGTTGATGTAATTATGATATTTTTTCTTCTGGATTGTTGCAATTTTAAGCTGCACGCGTTTTTCTAATTTCACATAGCAGTAATAAAAGTATTCGCAATATAAATTATACACTGTACATACCCATCAATTTCCTTCCTTTAGAAATTTTATTTTGAGGCTGTGGACAGGATATTTTCTCTTCCTGTTGCATATATCTTTCTTGGCCTGACTAGGTGGTCACGAGGAGCCTTAAATAAAGTCTTCTTTTTAAGCACAGTGGGCCTTAAGAAATTCCAATGCTATGACGGTGGTGTCTCTCGGGGGATCAGAACTTTCGAATAAAGTGATGACTCTCCACTAGTTCAATCAAATCCTAACCTAATCTAGGAATGTCGAAGGACCAAATGTAGGGGCGAGGTAACTCCTCTTCCTACTAAAAATATTTTCTTCCAGAAAATAAAACAGTAAGTTCCTCTTGAACTTATAAGCTAAGTTTTAACAAGCTTCTTGCTTTATTGAGTGATGAACTATAACTAATTTATGAATACCTAATGATACATAATTATGGAAATGTTTCGTTACAAAAAAAAAATAATAACAAATATGTACATACTTCTTGTACTAAAAACTAACGAGAACCAAAACTTATAAATTCAGGAATGGAAAATATAAATGAAAAACAATAAAATATAAATGGAAAACAAAAAACTAATACTTAAAACTGTTGAACACGGTTCAACACTAATATAGATACATATATTATATATATATTTGCAAGTTTGATTATTTGTACGTTTATCACGACTAAATCGAAATTAATGATATTTAAAACATAGACAGATCTTTATTTTTTTTGGGTCCAATGAGTGAAAAATCTTCGCTATATAGCCTAAGAAATCTATGTATTGCAATTTCTTTCTTTTCCCACTTTTGGCTTTAAAATTAAATATTGTTTTATTGTACCAAAGAAAAATGATATTAAAATAAAATATATAAGTAAATAAACTAATAATTTTTTTTGTATTATAATCACATTCCAGTAAAAACAAATCAACGTTTTCATAAAATCATTGTCTTCAAACATAGGACAACTACATTGACACATAACAAAACCTTTTTTTTCGCTAAAATGGATAACTATTATTGCATATTAAACTTACATGCAATAAGAAGACAAAAAATATAAAATAAGTCTATTACGGGTTGTGAATTTTTTTAACGCCATTTAAAAACAAATCATAAAATAAAATGGATTTCTCTCATTTCAACAAAACAAAATTATAAAATATATCAGCAACAGCTGATATAGTTAAAATTATTACTTATTGTATTATTTATTATAATTTATAATTTCTCTCTTATAAATTGATTTCTGTACTGTTTTGGAAGCTCCAAAACAAGCATACCCAACCAGAGAAAGCTGTTAAAACTGGTTAAAATGAGAATGTATTGGTGTTTTGCACTGAAAAAAATCACATTGTTTAACATTAGTAAATACAAAAGCGTTTAATTTTAAATTAGTAAACCAAATTTTAATTTAAGTTTTTTGTTAATATAGAGTTAAAAAGTAGCAAAAAATGGAAGCATGTGAATATTTTATGGTTGTGAAAATTCCATGCAATACAATATTAAGTTAATGTATAATTAAATTAGTTTTCTTACGATTCTTAGAATTAAGAAATAGTCATGAATTGTAACATGTGTACGTATGTTGTGAAAATTCCGTAAAATTCGTTCTTATGAAAAAAATCTAACATATTCATTAACAATGTTAACAGGTAGAGAAATCACACAATACAATAGCGCTTGTTTAGAAATGCCCATTACTGTCATAAGAGTCTTTTGTGTAAAGTTTTTTTTCAACCATAAAACATAAATACGTTAATTTATTTTTCATTCGGAACTATTAAAACTAATTTCGTAATTTCCAAATTAATAATATGTAAATAAACTATTCATGCAGGTATATAATTTTTTGTGAAAATAAATCAAATATATGTAACGTTTATTGCTTTAAAATTGTTAAATGAAAGCGTGATTTATATTAATCTAATACAAAAACTAATAAAAAATATTTTTTATATTTAAATAATAAATATTATTTCAAACTGACAAAATTTTTGGTTATGGTAAATATTTTTAGTGTACTTATTTTATTACACACTGCGACTTAAACCTGCTTTGTTGAAAGTTGTCATGCTACTGATTGAAAATTGTATATGTATTGTTCTCTTTGTGGGGGTCTTGCTGAGATTGTGTGTGTGTGCACAGAACACTCAGGGATTTGCGGGGGTCTCTATGATCCCAAATGATGACACAAAACGGTAGTTCTTTGCATAGTTGACATCACTAGCGGGTTTCTAATAAAATGAAATCGCAGGAAAAATATGCAAAATTGCCTAATAACTTGTTATTATATAGTTTTATAATTAAAAAAAAAATCCATATAAACCACACTTTGAAAACCAGCTGCTTTGAATATTTGATTTTAGTTTTCAATAACAGGAGGTTATGTCATATGTACGTAACATGTGTACGTTTGAATACAAAAATTATAAACGATATGTAAAACACTGACACTACACACTACACATGAAATTCCATATGGATAACAATTTTGACAGTACATATGACTTGTACACTCAATGTAAACACACCTTAAAGCAAGAAGAAAATGTGAATAGCTCTCTCTCTCTCTCTTACTCTTATATATATTGCTTTCCTATGCTCATCTTCATTAGCTTGACGGCAAAATGGGGTGGTTTTGATACAAAAAATTTTTATGGATAGAATTTTTGTACACTTACATACACTCGATTGTCTCTTTTTTTATATAATGTCTTATTTTTGTGGTTCTAATTTTTGGATTTTGATACATAAGATTTTTTTGTTTTTCTTTATTTATCTTGTTGCTGGAGTGTTTTTCATAGACGGTTTTTTTTTTTTTTTTTTATTTCGGACCAGCACTCAGGGGATGACCCCTACTCATGCAAAGCATTGTGCCAGAACTAGGAAATTAGGTTATGGGAAGGAGGATAGAGGGCGTAATGTTTGTGGACATTCGATTTGAATTTTCCAACATTGTAGTTGACAGGAAAGACCTCTGTAGGAAGATGATTCCACAAGCGAACTGTACGGCTAAAAAATGAATTTTCTCTGTAATGCATTGTGCGATTCACTGGCCAATCGACCACAAATGGATGAGCTCTTAATGAAAAGCGTGTTGTGCGCGAAAACGTGCGGATATCGGGAACTAGTTCCCTAATCTCATCAGAGCACATTCCATTGTAGTAGCGATAAAACAGCGAAACACAACCCACATTGCGTCGATGTTCAAGAGAGTCAATAGAGTTGGATACCCTACTGTCACCTATGAGCTTCTTCGCCCTCTCCTGCACGCGGTCAAGTAGTTCCAAAATAGACTTTGGAGCACCGGCCCATACATGAGAGTTGTATTCCATTTTTGGCCGGATGTAAGTGGTATAAATAGTAAGGAGATCGGATGAGGTGAAATATGTTTTACACCGTTTGAGAAAACCGAGACACTTGAAAGCTTCTTTTGAGACTTGAAAAATGTGCTTAGTCCATCGAACGTCACACTGGATTTTCATGCCAAGAACATCAAGAGCTTCTGATTCCTTAATACTTATACCACCCATAATTACAGATGTAGCACCATTATTGGCCGAACGCCGGTGCGTTAGCATACAACATTGAGTCTTACGAGCGTTAAAGTCGACTCTATTTGCCCGGCCCCAATTAGATATTGTTACGAGATCGTGATTGAGCGTATCATTCATGTTTCGCCGCTTGGCCCCAATCTCTAAAAGGCTCGGCCGTCTGCAGAATGAATACAAATGGCAAATGCTGCTATCATCTGCAAAAGAGTAGATAGGGTTGGAAGTTTGACAGAGAAGGTCATTTAGAAAAATAAGAAACAGGGTAGGAGAAAGAACAGAGCCTTGCGGTACCCCTGAATTAATCTTGAACTCGTTTGATGAAATCCCATCTATAACAACTCGTATAGTGCGATCCCTGAGAAAGCTCGATATAAATCGAGAAAAGACATCACCGACACCAAAAGCAATAAGTTTTGACAGGAGTGCACCATGCCACACTCTATCAAAGGCCTTGGAGATATCTAGCGCCACCACCTTACTTTCGCCGAAATGGTGAATGGATTGACACCATTTTTCCGAAAGGAAGGCCAGCAAGTCCCCTGTAGAGCGCCCCCTACGAAAACCATACTGGCGGTCGCTTAGTAAGCTGTTGGACTCCAGATACTTGACAAGATGAAAATTTAGCATACTTTCCATTACCTTAGAAAGAGTAGAACAGACTGCAATTGGGCGGTAATTTTCAGGGTTGTTAGCCTCTCCTTTTTTGGGGATTGGCGTTACATTAGCTAACTTCCAGCACATTGGAAACTCACCAGTATGATACAAGGTGCTGAAAAGAGTCGCTAATGGACGAGCTAGCGTCGAAGAGCACTGTTTCAAGAGCAGTGCTGGAATGCCATTCGGCCCAGAAGACTTGTTGATATTAAGATCTGCTAAGACCTTTTTAACTGCACGTGCTCGAAAGAATATCTTTGGCATAGTTACTGATACTCTGTCAAGCACGGGTAGTGGCTGATTGCTTTCCGGTAAGTAGGAATTTCTTGCAAATTGACCAGCCAGAAGGTTAGCTTTGTCAGCCGGGTCAGTGAATATTTGATCATCTTTCAAAAGCGTCGGAATTGAGGAACTAGCATTATCCTTTACTCTTTTGACAAATGACCAAAAGCTCTTACTACCCCGAGGGGCAGAAAGAACTTTAGCACGAAGAAGCTCATCGTGTAGACCTTTTTCACGCCTAAGTACTTTGGCACACGAAGATCTCGCTCTTTTGCGTAGCGAATCAGTGTCTGCGTTTTTATTTTTACGCCAGGCACTGAATGCTTCCTCTCTGAATCTGACTGCATTTTTGCACGTCTGATTAAACCAGGATTTCATTCTAGGTTTAATCGGAATTTGCTTTGATGAAATAAAAGCTTTCATTCCTAGCAAAATTATGCTTACAACCATTGCCGCCATGGCATCAGTGTTACTGTCTAGGAAACAAAGTTTCCAATTAAAATGCCGGAAAAAATCGTTGAGCTCAGCCCAACGAGCCTTATCGTATACGTATTTTAAACGTTTCGTGGCTGCTTTTGAAACGCTTCGAAGTTCGGAAACCGAAAAGGAGGCGGATATGGTGCAGTGATCCGAGTTACCTAGAGGTGCATTAACGTTTACTTCGTACTTTTGAGGGTGCGAAGTTAAAAAAAGATCGAGAGTATTATTATGGTGCCCTTCAACACACGAAATATGCGTTGGCTCATTCACTAGTTGCGCAAGGTGGTTGTGCGCGGCAAATAACTCAACATACTGGCCTTCTGGAGATGTATGGCTCGAATGGCGAAGCCAAGATGAGTTGTGAACATTGAAATCCCCAGCAACAACAATTTCACTGTTCGGACAACTATCAAGTATCTTCGATATGGAATCGGAAAGGGAATCGAAGCCGGATAAAGTTTTGTCCCTTCCCGCGTTTGGACTTCTATAAAGAAACCCGAAATGCAAGTAGTGCGACTTGATTTTGAATTTAACCCATAGACAGCTAAATTCAGGATCAGACGTGCCTAATGATTGCTGGCACTGGTACACAACTTCATTGCGTATGTACAACACAAGGCCCCTATGGAAACTAAAAAGTGATAGAAGGTGATAACCAGGTAATTGAAAATCCTGTGGATCAGCATCTTCAGATACCTGAGTCTCACATAAAGCGAAAACAAAGCGGACGATGGAGACAAACGTGAGCATATACAGAGAAAAAATTTCCTCGTAGCCCACGTATGTTGCAGAAGTCAATTTTAAATCGTCCTGACATAACGGCTAATGTAGAAGACTCAAATCGATGGTCTATTTTATAATACCGGTAACCAATGAAATGACTGCTGTTGTTATGACTACCCAGTGGCCAGTGTTATACCTTCGCCACTAAGAAGTCCAACAACAGTTAAGACATTGCCACCAGTAAAATAAAATGAAACTTGTTAAGGACTGAAAATTTGGAAAATGGCAAAAAGATCACAAAAAAGAGCCATAAAAGCCCTGATCTGGTCCTTTTGTTAGAAACGGCCGGTAGTGCCAACACTGTTTGTCATGTAGATTTGTTGATGTTGTTGTGTTGAATTATATTTTGTTTCGTTTTGTTTAGGTTTTGTTTAAATTGTTTTTGTTGAATTGCAGTTATTTTTTTAAGTTTTTTTTTATTATATGTATGAATGTTTTGTTTCATTTTAAATTTTTTGTTTTTTATTTTAAATATTTGTGTTATTATTGTTGAACTTAAGTATGTGTGTATCATGTGTATTTTATTGTTGTAATTTTATGTTCTTTTTATTTATTTATTTGTAATTTGGACAATATTTTTAAATTGCTTTTTTATTCCACGATATATATTATTGTTTTCTGGTTTAAATTTTATTGTAAGTTAATAAAACTTTTGTCACTTATTAAAAAAAAAACATAAAACACGGCTTATGTATGTATGTAAATTGACGGACAAACACAAAGTTAAAAAATTATAGAAAAAACAAAACAATTAAAACAATTAAAATGAGATAAGAATAAAGACGTGCGGACGATTCAAAAGATTTGATTAGATTTTCTTTTTCACACACCTTTAATTTTATTATGCAACACACATTTTGCAAAAGCACACCCATTTAATTTTATTTAGATTGTATAGATACGTTTATTAGATTTTTTATTTCTCAATTTATATATACATAGTTCTGGCAATATAACTGAACTATCAATAATTACTCAGTCCAACCAGTGCTGGATAAAAAAAAATATATGTTTCACGGTTACTGTAATTTGCTGGTTATACCTCTGATGTACGGATGAGAGAAGCAGTGTCCCTCCTTCTTACTCGATTGTAGCCAGGTTCATTCAGTATGTTACGGGCCAGTGGATTCGGATGAGTTTCAAGCTTCTTTAAATACCTTGTGGCAAGTTTCGCTCTTTCTGCTTTAACTGATGGCACGTTTAGATCTTTATGGATGTTCGAGCTTTTTATATAACAAGGAGCAGATGTAATTAGACGAAGAATCTTATTTTGGCGCCTTTGAATGATTTTCTACGTTGCTAGCTGAGGCAGTGCCCCATAATTTAATGCCATAACACCAAATTGGTTTTAGAATTGACTTGTAAAATAAAAGTTTGCAATCTTAAGCGAGAGTAGAATTTTTACCAATAAGCCAGTTTAGTTGGACTGCTTTTAGCTTTATTTGCGTTAACTTTTATTCTATGTGGCGTTTCCACGTAAGACGCCGGTCAAGATGTATGCCGAGATATTTCAGTTCTGAAACCTGAGGTATCGTTTGGTTATTTATACGAATAGGGGGGCACGATTCCTTACAAAGTGTGAAAGTTATATGAATTCATTTTTGTTCATTCACCTTTATTCTCCATTTCTTTAACCATTTTTCTAAATTGAATATGTGGTCTTGTAAATATCGTGATGCTACTTCGGGTCTTTCGTGAATGCTTAAAAAAGCTGTGTCGTCAGCAAATGTCTATGTGTGAACTCGGTTACTAATATACATGTCTGAAGTATACAATAAGTATAAAAAGGGCCCCAATATACTAGCTTGGGGAACTCCGGCTTATATTGGCTGGGGTGAGCTCAACATATCTCCTTCTTTCACAATAAATTTTCGTTCGGTTAAATAACTAACTAGCAGCCTATATAGTTTTACGGGCAAATTCAGTTTTATCTTATATATTAGGCCTTCATGCCATATCTTATCGTATGCTTGCGAAACGTCGATAAAAAGCACAGAGCAGAATTTTCTCCCTTCAAATGTCGTCTTAACAATATTGACTAACCTGTGATTTTGTTCGATCGTACTATGTTTTTTCCTGAAATGAAATAAATCCTTTGTTGCTTAGAATAGTGTTCAGCTTAGTTATTAACATCCTCTCTCTTTGACATATAAGATAAAAGGCTATAAGTCTGTATGATTCAATTTTTGTGTGGTCATTTCCTGGTTTAGGAATCATGGTAATCAAGGATACCCTTCACTCTGTGGGAAAGTACTCAAGTCGTAAAATGGCATTAAAATAAAAATAATGGTTTTTCGAGTTATACGGGGCAATTCAAATAGGATCATGTTACTGGTTTTATCAACGCCAGGGGCTTTTTGGGGATTTAAATGCGTTATTGCCTTTTCAATATCACCGAATTAAAATCTTAGCGGCACTACAGCACTGGCCTCGACAATTAGCAACTCAACTCTATCACTCGATATATTTGGGGTAAAAGCCCTTTTCAAATGTCTAGCAAATAAATTGCCTTTTTCGGTATCACTCCTTGCCCAGCCTCCAGATGTAGTTCGAAAGGGAGGCTTACGTAAGACTGGCCTTTTAAGGTTTCTACAAGCACGCCATAATGAATAATCTGAGGAGTTGCGTCTAGGTCTCCCAAATTGTTTTTCAGGGATGCTACTCTTCGAGATCCCAGCATCTCTTTGTGAGTGCCATTCTCTACGATTTTTTTTAGCCAAGAACCGTACGAAATCTGCAGAATAAATTTTTATTGTATTTAGCTAGTTGTCGGGTTATTGTTGAATGTTGGGCAGCTGATTTGGGGTTTTGGTCAAAATCAATAAGACTCCGCTCTACGTCTTCAGGTGTTTTTAGCGGGATGTTTTCCGAAGAATTAGTACTAAGATACTTTCTATATTTCAACCAATTAATGCTTGTGCTAGTAGTTGGTGATACGATGTTTTGTTTTTCTCGTATATAGACGATAGTGGGTGAATGATTTGAGGATAATTCAAGTGACGCTTCAACTTCAATCATTTCTCACAATCAGACGCATTTTTGAAATTGTGTCAAACAAAGCACGACCTTTTGGAGTTATTAGGTGTGATCCTCAAAACGTATGTTTAGCGTTGTAGTCGCCTGATGCTATGAAACAGGGACCTAGTGATTTGTAGAAGTCGCTATACTGACTTTTCGATATTTTAAATCTAGGAGGTGAATAAATCGAAGAAATAACTAAGCTTTGATAAAATTCTTCAAGACAGATATTTGTTGCTTGAAGGTAATCCTCACAAAAAACACGCAGTAAATAATGTTTAATTCGGGCCTTAATAAGTATTGCCGAGCCTCCACTCTTCCACGGGGGTCCTTAGTATCATATAAAATATAGCCATTGATTTTAAAAAAGCTATTTGTTGTTAAGTGTGTCTCAGAAACCAGCATGGCATCAATTTGTTGGTTCTTGAGGAATTATTCGAGTTCATTTTTATGTTGGCGTAAGTTGTTTGCGTTCCAGAAACATATTTTTAAACAGTTCATAGTTTGTTTAGTACCGCCTGCAACATCATAGCTTGCATGCCATTTCTTGCTTCATGCAGCTCATAGATCTCATAAAACTGTTTAACGAATGCACGAATGTCTCGATGCTTGCTTCGAGACGATTATGGTTACCAGATGGCGTTTGTTCTTTAGGTTCTGGGTGCAAATTTGGAGTAGACTTAGTTGTCGGTCTCGCTTTATGTACTGAAATATGATTGGTTTTGAACATATCCGCGTATGAATTATGTTGGTTTGTTAGTTGGGCAAACTGAGAATAATGAGCATTTGCTCGATATTGCGGGTTCTTAGCAGGAGTATTTAATTTTTGAGTGGTTTTCCTTACCATGGAAACAACTGGACAGCATCTGTAGTTAGCAGTGTGATTTCAACCGCAATTGCTACATTTTTTAACTTGCGCTGCTTGATAGATAATAAAAAATACACTAAGAGAAATCGGTACCTTTAAGCGCAAAAATTTTGGCTTTTGTAAACCGAAATTGCTATTGGAAAAAATTGATCAACTTTACGAGTTTTTTTCTTATGATAAATATAAGGCAAATTCACTTAAGTATAAAAAGGTTAATTATAAAATTTATAAAAATGAAATTAAAGGTAAGTGTATTAGGGTAAGTAATGGGTGATTTTTTTGAGGTTAGGATTTTCATGCATTAGTATTTGACAGATCACGTGAGATTTCAGACATGGTGCCAAAGAGAAAGATGCTCAGTATGCTTTGACATTTCATCATGAATAGACTTACTAACGAGCAACGCTTGCAAATCATTGAATTTTATTACCAAAATCAGTGTTCGGTTCGAAATGTTCAAATGTGACAAATTTTGTTCAGCGATTAGGCTCATTTCTGGTTGAATGGCTACGTAAATAAGCAAAATTGCCGCATTTGGAGTGAAGAGCAACCAGAAGCCGTTCAAGAACTGCCCATGCATCCCGAAAAATGCACTGTTTGGTGTGGTTTGTACGCTGGTGGAATCATTGGACCGTATTTTTTCAAAGATGCTGTTGGACGCAACGTTACGGTGAATGGCGATCGCTATCGTTCGATGCTAACAAACTTTTTGTTGCCAAAAATGGAACAACTGAACTTGGTTGACATGTGGTTTCAACAAGATGGCGCTACATGCCACACAGCTCGCGATTCTATGGCCATTTTGAGGGAAAACTTCGGAGAACAATTCATCTCAAGAAATGGACCGGTAAGTTGGCCACAAAGATCATGCGATTTGACGCCTTTAGACTATTTTTTGTGGGGCTACGTCAAGTCTAAAGTCTACAGAAATAAGCCAGCAACTATTCCAGCTTTGGAAGACAACATTTCCGAAGAAATTCGGGCTATTCCGGCCGAAATGCTCGAAAAAGTTGCCCAAAATTGGACTTTCCGAATGGACCACCTAAGACGCAGCCGCGGTCAACATTTAAATGAAATTATCTTCAAAAAGTATATGTCATGGACCAATCTAACGTTTCAAATAAAGAACCGATGAGATTTTGCAAATTTTATGCGTTTTTTTAAAAAAAAAGTTCTCAAGCTCTTAAAAAATCACTCGTTATTAAACAATTAGTAAGTAAAATTAGTGCAAATATTAAATATTGGCAAGTATAAACAATGGTAAGTATAATTTACAATTAGGGTTATAATACAAGTGGCTTACAGTTGTTTATCTTATTCTAAATTCAATTCTATAAAATACAAGTTACATAAGAATATATGTTTAAATATAAGAATATTTGTCGAACTTAGCTTGGACAAATGGAAAAGCTTTTTGTTTTTCTTTAAAAAGCTGTTAATAAATTTCAAACATATAACTTACTGATTATTGCACAATGTGACACGAATTCATTCTTATGCACAATTACATTTAAAGCAAAACCAAAAACAGCTTCCCTACGAATTTAATAAATTCGTTGGTAAATGAAATATATAGGAAAATTAAGAACAACAATAATAATTCCAATTCCATTAACACTGACGAAAAACAATTTTACAGTGTACGTTATATTCCGGGTCTGACTGATAACAAAAACATCAGAAACACAATCAAAGACAATAACATCAACTTTGCATACAAACCAAATATAACATTAAACACAATTTTCTCTAAAGTTAAAACAACGATTGACAAACAACAACAAAACAATATTGTGTATGAAATTAAGTGTAAAGGTAACAACAACAATTGCAATATGATTTACATTGGCACGACAAAACGAAGTTTAGAAACAAGAATGAAAGAACACAGAAATGATATAGAAAAACATAAACAAACAACAGCGTTGGCGCAACATGTATTTGAAACAGGTCATACAGCTGATCTTGAACGAGTTAAAATCTTAGATAAAGAAAACATTGAAAAGAAAAGGTACACTATAGAAAGCTTGAGAATTCAACAAAAGAGAGAATATGCGATGAATTTAAAAGAAGACACGGACAATATTAACGCGAACTACAGAGTGGCAATACTCTTAAACAAGCTGTGATATTAATTTAAGTTGTGTTGTTTCGTTTGAAATCAATTAATGTTATTTTTCAATTTGTGTTATATGTTCCTTGTATTTCGTTTTTAAAACCAGAAATGTAAAAACAGAAAAAATTTACTGTAAGTTTCATAAATATTTAAGCCATAATTTGATAAATACTTTAACGATTTGTAATGTTTTTGATAAATTAGATATCCCTTGAAAAAGCCAACAAATAATTGACGAAACGTCGGGAAAAATGTAAAATACATTCTTTTATTTACATTAAAGAAGTCAGGCCATATTAGCTTATTTATTAAATAAAGAAAGAAGACAAATTCACAACTGTTGAACAACATTGTGAAATATGCAGTTAATTTTAAAAGCACAATTATCACTATTTATTTCAATAATACTATGAAATAATTTATTTTTAAATTACCTTAGTTTTCATTTAAGCAAAATTTTTGTTATTATTGTTTTTTTTTTCGATGGAGACTTCTTAATAAAGGTTTTTTTTATTTTTATTTAGTAGTTTTAAAATTATGTTTTTTATGTTAAAACACTTTCGGTTTGTTAATATAATGAAATGAAAAACAACCCGTAACGGCTTAAAGTTTTATTGATGAATGACTTAATATGTATATAGATGTGTATTGTAAAAGTATACTATAATAAGTTATAATATAAAAGCAAAGCATTCTATGCGTATATGTATAAAAATCATCAAACGCAAAGCCTACTGCGAATACCTAATTTAATACAATTTTAAAGCCTATTATATATTGGGTTTGTTAATTCATTCAATAATTTCAACACTCGTTCTTAAACCTAATACTAATTGCTTTGATAAATAACAACAAAAAACTATTCTATCTGCATTAATTTGATGAATTTCATATGTTTAATTATAGGTAGATTTTTTGCAAAAATAACTGCTATCATTTCAGTTGTACTAAGATACTTAAGATTAATATGCCTATTGTTAATAACTTCACGTATGTGATGATACTTGATATCAATGTGATTGCTTCGATTGTTAATTTTAATGCTCCTTGATTGTCCAAATTTAACTTTACTGAAAAATTTTTAACGCTTTAAAGTTCAAGTAGCAATCTTTTTAAATATCTAGTAAGGGTACTGTATTTGACATTGAAATATATTCCTCCTTCGTGCTATTTAATGCGACCACACTCTGCTTCTTTGATTCGCATGAAATTAAAGAGCTTCCAAAATAAAACATAAATCCTGAATAAGATTTTCTATCAATGCCATTTCCACCCCAGTCCGCTTTGGCGTATTCAGTTATTTCAGGCTTACTTGCTTTATAGTTAAGTATTATTACCACACAAACTTCATTCTTTTATTCTTTTTGAAACGCTCATACCATTTACTATTTTCTTATCACTTATTTCAGCTAAATCAGGAAAATTTAAATGGCAATAACTACAATGCCAAACCATATCGTTGTTACTTGATGCATAAATACGATGGTTGCGTTTTTCACACAAGGCAAACAAACTAGGCTCTTATGGCAATATAACCAGTTCGTTTTTTATTTTTACTCCATCGGAACTAACCGTATCTGCAGAGCCATTTTCAACTGCCTTCTCAAGTTTTAATTTGCAATCAGCTTGAAGAATAATTTTTCTTTTACCAATCGCATTTACAAACTTATGAGCGGCAGGCAATATCTTTTCGTAACCTTTTATTGTTGCACATGTGGGATGTTGTACCACTGTCAATATATCACAAATCTTGGTTAAATCCGTTTCAATCAATCAAATCAAAATCAATCATTGCAGTGTGACCTACGCTGCAATCGTGCGTAGTGACCTTTACGACCGCATGTATAGCATTTCCTTAAAAATATTTTACTAGTTTTTGTTTCAATTCTATTCCAGCTCTTTGTATTTTAATTGGATCGCGCTGAGTATGCTTGCTATAAACCACATGTCGGTTTCTTGCTGAATGTTCCTTGTGCGTTCACAATTCTTCCAGTAATTTTAGTTTTAAAACTTGAAGCGACGGCAAATTGTCCTGAGATTCCTGTTTCGTGAGAATTTTCACGATAAAATAAACTGATATTTAGGAAAAATGATTAAAACTATCGCTAGCGAAAAAAAGTATAAAATTGGTAGCTGTTCGTTTCGGATTCAGAAAAACAGTGTTTTTTATTATTCAAAATGAAGATTATTACATTTGACAATATAACAGTTTACTTTTATAAATTCCCAAGCCTAGATGAGATCAAGGGTGTTAAAAGTAATAAATTTAAGTACAAAAAAAAGAAGTTTAAATTGTAAAATATTAGGGTGGTTCAAATTCATATTTTTTCTATTATTTTTAAAATTCATGTTTTATTTAATTATTAATTTATATTAATTTTCAACGTATTAAATTCAGTCTGCATGGCATTTTTCCACTCTGTAGAATTTTTGCAAGATATTGCTTCTTCTAAATTTTTAGGTACGAAATCTACTTTTGTTTTCATTATCCTCCTTATTTGTGTTTGATTCGCCTTCATCAGCAGTATTAAAACCATATTCTTCTTTTTCGATTACTTGTTTAGCTTGTAGACTATTGAAACTTCATTCTTTTATTCTTTTTGAAACCCTCATACCATTTACTATTTACTTATCACTTATTTCAGCTAAATCAGGAAAATTTAAATGGCCATAACGACAATGCCAAACCATATCGTTGTTACTTGATGCATAAATACGATGGTTGCGTTTTTCACACAAGGCAAATAAACTAGGCTCTTATGGCAATATAACCAGTTCCTTTTTTATTTTTACTCCATCGGAACTAACTGTATCTGCAGAGCCATTTTCAACTGCCTTCTCAAGTTTTAATTTGCAATCTTGTTGAAGAATAACACTGAACAACAATGAATTTGTTTCGGGCTTAAAAATACCCAGTTATTATGTATTTTCACCCCCTGAGTTCAAAAATCACCTCGAAAATAACCAATTAGCTCTTGTTTTCAAGATACAGTAACATGTCATTTTTTAATGCTCAGCTTTCACTTTGTCGAGAAATTTAGTTTTTGGATGTTGGTACGCCTGTTAACTGACAAAACCAACAGTTGTACAGCTATTTTGAGGTTATATACGTGATTTCAGTTCTTCAGATAGTGGTTGATGTGGTTTCTGTTGCTTTCTTATTCGAATTTAATGTTTTAGAGTTGTGTGAATTCAGTGAATAACTTTTGTTACATTTGTGGTGAAGTAACATTTTCGTCACAGAAACGCAATCTTGCTCTTGCTGTTAATACTGCTTATAAGCATTATTTTGGAGTTACGGTAGGTAACCAAGATAAGTCGTGGGCTCCACATATATGTTGTAATTCTTGTTCAGTTACTTTAAGAGAATGGCTGAAAAATAAAAATCGATCTATGCCTTTTGCAGTGCCCATGGTTTGGCGGGAGCCTACAAACCATATAAATGACTGCTATTTCTGCTTGACTCCACGAATAAAATCGAGATTTTTAACAAAGAAAAAAAGAACAGTTCAATACCCAAATATTCCTTCGGCTAATCGACCAATTCTACATTCAGATGGTTTACCAATACCTACAGCACCCCACAGTTATGAAGTTGAAGTGGAAAATGAAGATAGTGCAGAAGAACTCAGCCAGTCTAGCACATCTCACGACCCTGATTTTAAGGAAACAAATGATAAACCGCACAGACTGAGTTAAGCGGAATTGAGTGATCTCATTCGAGACCTTGATTTGCCAAAGGATAAGGCAGAAATTCTAGGCTCAAGACTACAGCAGTGGAATCTTCTCCACCATGATGTCAGGGTATTTACTGATTTACCTCAATTTGTTAACGTTATATATTTTGACCCATGAGGTATCACAGAAACTAGAGCTAATAAAATTTTTTCATTGTCATTTTCGTTTTTTTTCAACCCAAAATTAGTAAGATTTGACTCATGAAGTGAAGGAAACATTACAAATTTTTTTTTTTTTGTTGGACAGTGTAATTTTTCTTTTACCAATCGCATTTACAAACTTATGAGCGGCAGCCAATGTCTTTTCGTAACCTTTTATTGTTGCACATGTGGGATGTTGTACCACTGTCAATATACCACAAATCTTGGTTAAATCCATTTCAATCAATCAAATCAATCATTGCAGTGTGACCTACGCTGCAATCGTGCGTAGTGACCTATACGACCGCATGTATAGCATTTCCTTAAAAATATTTTACTAGTTTTTGTTTCATTTCTATTCCAGCTCTTTGTATTTTAATTGGATCACGCTGCGTATGCTTGCTATAAACCACATTTGTCGGCTTCTTGCTGAATGTTCCTTGTGCGTTCACAATTCTTCCAGTAATTTTAGTTTTAAAACTTGAAGCGACGGCAAATTGTCCTGAGATTCCTGTTTCGTGAGAATTTTCACGATAAAATAAACTGATATTTAAGAAAAATGATTAAAACTATCGCTAGCGAAAAAAAAGTATAAAATTGGTAGTTGTTAGTCGGATTCAGAAAAACAGTGTTTCTTATTATTCAAAATGAAGATTATTACATTTGACAATATAACAGTTTACTTTTATAAATTCCCAAGCCTAGATGAGATCAAGGGCGTTAAAAGTAATAAATTTAAGTACAAAAAAAGAAGTTTAAATTGTACAATATTAGGGTGGTTCAAATTCATATTTTTTCTATTATTTTTAAAATTCATGTTTTATTTAATTAATTTATATTAATTATAAAATTGATTTGGCGAAACATGCCGGGCCCACTGAAGGACCTTGGGTCTTCAATCAATAGGTAGAACAGCTAGCTTATGGATTGGCCGCTTGAAGATTCCGCTATTCATCTTCACTTCCGCTACCCGAATCTTACCGTCTCGGCCTGGAAAAACGGGTACTACTCGGCCCGTCAGCCACTGCATTGGCGGAAGATTGTCGTCGTGTACGACGACGATTTTGCCTACGGCAACGTCGGGCATTACCTCGGACCACTAGGTTCGCACTTGCAGACTCTCTCTCACCCAAGACCGCCAGAACGTCCGCTTGAGTGCGGAAATACGCTGCCATCTTCTCAAGTACGGTAGCTTGGTCGATTCTTCTACCATAAAATCGCTGGGCTGCGCTCGAAGGCTCTCTTCTACTAACAGTTGGGCTGGAGTGAGGGCTTCTCCGTCGTTGGGATCGCTGGTGTTGTGGCATATTGGGCGTGAGTTCAGTACGGCTTCGATTTCTGCCAGCTACGTGGCGAGTTCTTCCGCTGTCAAGAGCGCGCTGCCAACGGTTTTCATCATCAGGCTCTTGGCTGACTTGACCGTTGCCTCCCATAGCCCGCCGAAGTGAGGTGCCCTGGGTGGTTTAAAGATGAATTCCATCCCTCTGTTGGCGGCGAACAATTCATCTCATATCTCCCGAATGGCCCCGACCAAATTGGTGGCGTTGTCGCAATAGATTTTGGTTGACATCCCTCTCCTGGCGATGAACCTTTTGAGACATAAATGAAAGGAATCGGAAGATAAATCAGTAACCAGCTAAATGAACAGCCTTTGATGTGAAGCATATGAACACAGCTATATACATTTTGACGGGTGGACGGCCCGAATTTTTAAAGTTACATTAATCGGTCCGCAAAAATCTACGCCACATATTTTAAATGGGCGTAGAGCTCTCACCCTGTCAGCAGGCAAGTTTCCCATTATTTGATTCATCAGTTTCGGTTTATACATGAAACAGTGAATACATTTGCGCACAACTCGACTGCATTCTTCCTTGGCATTTATAAGCCAAGTTGCTATTCGAAGAATAGCAACTAATGCTTTTTTTAAATGGCCACAAAATGAAATTTTTTAGGCATCGTACGAGATTGCTGCATTTAGCTATCGCCCGCCTACTCTAATAAGTGAGCATTTTCAAGTTTGCAAGTTTGGCTGCAGGACCTGTGATTTTCATAAATTTTTAATTTTACTGGAAAATTCTTGCGACTGAATAATTTCAACTAATTTTAGAAATGAAAAATTAATTTCCTTTGCTGTTGGGTTAACATTCGTAATTTTAAAATTTTTGTTTTTACATACATGAACAAATCTTAAAACATACGAAAACACTCTAATCAACTTTAAATAGGATGAATGCTTATTAACTAACTCTATAATAGAATTTAGTTCTTCAACAACAAGAAAAACGTTTACTTTTTCTTCTCCAATGACAATTGTTCGTCATTCAACTTAAAATGTTAATTCACCCGTGAACCAAATTGAGGCATTGAGCTCATCGACATTACAACCCCTTGAAACGATTTCAGCAGGATTGTACTTTAACGGAACATGACGCCACGTAACTTGCACATACAGTTCCTGAACTTCTGCTACACGATTTGAAAAAAACGTGGATAGGGTTGATGGATGAGTGTAGTGTTATTTCGGAATCGGTCCAAAATGTAACACTTTCAATGCCGCATGTTAAAATTGTCTTAACTTTAGCCCATAATTTGGCTAATAAATGTGCTGCGCATAGCTCAAGCCGAGGTAGCGACTTAGTTTTCAAAGGAGCGACTTTTGATTTTGCCGTTAGTGTTTGGTGATAAGATTTTGTAGTATCCAAAACATAGTGGGAAACTTCAATACTATCAATTTTTGACAAATTACTTTTGAAATTCTCCCAGGTCGTATGAAGATTCATAGGAATCGATTCATCCCAGTCCAAGTTTTGTAACCAAAGTTCTTGAAGTAGAACTTTTGCTTTGACTACAAGCGGACATAAAAGCCCAAGAGGATCAAATAATCTGGCAGACACAGATAAAATATTTCGCTTTGTCGCCTTAAGTGTGCGAAATGAATCATCTAACTGATATTTGAAAACATCTCTTTTTGGTAGCCAATATGTTCCTAACGCTTTCGTAAAATCTTCTGTATTGTGGAGAGTCTTCTTAACTACGGTAGATTAGAAACCCATTTTGTTAAATTTAACCCAGCTTACTGCAGTATTTTAGTGACGTCTTTACGTATGACATTAAGATCTTCAATTGAATCTGCTCCAGTTAGCAAATCATCGACGTAAAAATCTCTACGGATAATTTTAGATCCAATTGGTAATAAATTTTTAAATTGATCACTCAAATGCATTAAGCAGCGTATTGCCAAAAACGGCGCGGATGATGTGCCATAAGTTACTGTGTTTAATGAGTAAATTTCAAGGCTGTCTGAGTCTCTTTCACGCCAAAGAATTAGCTGAAATTTTCTATCGGACTCTTTAATTAAAACTTGGCGGTACATTTTTTCAATGTCCGCAGTGACAGCGTATTTATGCAATCGAAACCGAAGAAGTGTAGAATATAACTCTTCTTGCACTGTAGGCCCAACCATTAAAAGATAATTCAGAGAGAGTTGTGTGGTAGTGTGACACGAAGCATCAAATACAACTCGAAGTTTTGTTGATGTACTTTGTGGACATAGTACACACTGATACGAAGTAGTGCGGAAAATTAGGAATTTTACCATCTCTAATAGTCACGTGTCCTAGTTCATTTTTAAATCTCTTTCATTTTTAAATCTTTTGAAAACCTTCGTTCAAGCCTAGCTGTATCAAAAGAGGAACCCAATTTCTTGCCTTTGGAAGGTAGTGACACTTGAAGTCTACCAACCGGCAACTGTTTAACAGTATTTATAAAATTCTCTTCGCATAATTGTTGTTCTGACGATAAAACATTAACTTATTTAGGAACCTCTTCTAGTTCCCAAAATCTCTGAACAATTTTATTAAGAGTTTCCTCAGTTTCGACATTATTACACGTACTAATATGACACGATTCGTTACGAGGAGTCTTATAATGTTTATATTTACCGGACACAACCCAACTCAGAAGTGTTTTCTGAACTGGCCAACGCATAACAATTCAAAGAATATCTCAGCGCCGATCAACATATCAATTTTCTGAGGTTTGAAAAAATATGGATCAGCAAGTTCAATATTGTTAGGAATATTCCAGCTAGCCGTAGAAATAACCTTGTCTGGTTGATAACCGGAAATCGATCGAAGAACCCAAAAATCTGAAGAAAATTCATGAGAGTTCACTCGAGGCTTCACTTGAATTTTAAATTTAGCTGCAAAATTAGTTTTTCCTACACCAACAAGACTGAGATTATTTTCTTCTTTTTCTAATTTTAATCTTTGCGACAGTTCCTCAGTTACAGTATTTATTTATGAACCGGAGTCCAATAACGCTCTAGCATATATATATTGTCCCAAATTATCTCTTATTTTTACCAAAGCCGTAGCCAAGATAACATTATCTTTACTAGAGGATGAAATATTAACAGATACTGCTGGCTTGAACTAGAACTGGCCGCATCTAAATTTTGCTTATTAGTTATACTATACTGATGCAAAATTGTGTGATGTGCGCGATTGCATACTCGACATTTCGATGCCTTGCACTTCGTTATTGTGTGGCCTTTTCTTAGGCAATTTATACAGGCAGGTACACCCTTTACAAAATCAAATCTTTGTTTAGCAAGAACGGCTGAAAAAGATGGACAATTTGAAACATAATGCCCAAGCGACCTACAAAAAATGCATTTAATGCTGTCCTGCTGTGTTTTAACCTGACACGAAAACGATTTGTTCTTTTTTCCAGAGTTATTGTCAATCTTTCTTCGCGTAAGTCTATCAGTCTTCTGTACTGTATTGTAGGCTTCTTCAGCTGAAATATACTGATATCTTCCATTTAAAGCCTCTTCACAGTCACTCCATAGGGTCAACTTATCATAATTGAGTTGCTCTTCCCGTTTTGATCGAGTGGCTGAATCGACCTTCATCATGACTAAATGAATAATTACCGCGTTTGTGATAGCCTTGTCGTCACCAATAAACAGAAGTGAATCGTAAATAGCTGAGACTGTGTCAATCATGCTCCTCAAAGCGGATGACGAGGGTTTCGTTACCTCTGGCAAATTAAATAATTGTCTAATGTTGTCAAAAAATATAAGACATGGGTTATCATAAACGCGCTTTAGACTTGCCAACGCTTTGGAATAGTTCTGTTCCGTAACTTGAAAAGCATTCACAGTACCTAGAGCTTCATCGGATAAACATGAAATTAAATGGTTGAATTTTTCTATCTCTGTAAGAGATATATCATGATCCCCAAGGCTCTCAAACAAACTTATAAAATTTTTGTACTCTGAGTACTTGCCGCTAAATTTCGGTAATTTCATTTTCGGAAGGCTGCTATGATGAGTGAAACCTGTAGTGTTTTCATGTGAGCTTTGTCTTCTACCTGGAGTTAAATGTGCTAAAAGTAGGCATTTTGTCGATACGCATAAATCTTCTACAGCAGATCTCATTATTAGGATCCAATATCTCAATTTCTGACTGGAAAATCATAGCCTGTTCTATATAAGAATTTAATATATCATTCCAATTCAATCGGATTAAGTGATATTGTTTTTTCTCTTAAAGATCGCTGGACACGCTCAATATTATTTAAGACGGTATTTTTCTGTTGTACTAAAGCCTCCATTGGAGATGGCTTGACATTTCTCTTACTAGCTTGCATTTTAATTAATAAGTTTTACGTAAGATATTTTAAATAAATTTCAGAAATATATGGAAGGATCTCAAGAAAATTAGTTTTTTCGAAATAAGAAATTTTCGATTAAGGATTAAGCGACTTCCAATTGATTCAATAAAAATATTTTTCAATAAAATATTTTAATATGAATTTAATTATTCAAAACAGAAAAATATATTTGTTTGAATTACAACAAAATTGTTTTGTGGATTGTATTTATAAGCAAAATAATGGAATTTAAAATATAAACTCTACAAAATTGGCTTATATAAATATCTCAAGATGGATTTGATTTATTTTAAATGAAAAATATTGCCAACAAGTCTTATGTTTTTATTACGAAAATAAAATTTACTTTTACTCAATACTATAGATTTTATAAATATTTTACAGTACAATTAAGTATAATTTTATTAATTATATTGTTTTTCAGTACTTTATTAAAATATTATTTTATTTAATTTGAAAATTTACTCACTTCAATCATTTTTAAAAATGTTTGCTGGGTTGTGTACCTTTTGTTCGCTGACGTCACAAATATATGTGGTAGTGATACCAAATTTAATGTAATTTGTAATAAAAGAACAATAACAACTATTAAACGAATGTTAATAGAAAGCAAAACGTAATAGAGTTTGATAAATGTAAAAGTGAGAAATGGTAAGTGTTATTTATTAATTTATAATTAATTTTATTGATTCTTTTACAGAAAAATTTACTGAGTTGAAGCGAGGAGAGCAGAATCGTAAAAATGAAATTGTGGCAAGAGATCAACCGAGACAGTGTTTTGTTTTTTAAAAATAAATTGTGCCAATAATTTGTGAAAATAAAGTAAAGAAGAAAATGTTTGTGTGTTTTTATGCTTCCCTTTATTAAGAGTATAATGTAAATTATAAGAGAAAATAATTGTTGTGCGGAATAAACTTGCGTGAATTTTAAAATTATTTAATATAATTTAATATGCGTATAAACGAATTTATAAGTCGCTAGTCTCACACCAAATTATTTTGTCTTGAATACCTGGTTATTTTGTTGTTGTTTCGAACTTCCCTTTTCTTTTAAACACAAGCAGCAATTGCAGTGCATTTGGAGCAAGCTCTTTGGTAATTTGGGGGATGAAAAATTTGTTGACTTTGATTTTGATGTTGTTGTTTTAATATTGTTTATTTATAAACAATATTTTGTTAACACAAACTTGTATTAATTGTTTAACAATTTTAATGTTTATTAGCCGTGTGTTTAACTAACGATTGCGGCTTTTTTAAACAATGTTTTTATTTTGTTTTTTATTATAAAACACAGTCACTTTGTTTTTTATTAGTTTTTATTCACACCGAAAAACAATTCATTTTTAGTATGCGAATATTTAAAATCTTTTTTTATAAAATCAGTCCCTGCTCGGGCGCCAAAATATTTCGTGAGAATTTTCACGATAAAATAAACTGATGAAGAAAAATTATTAAAGCTATCGCTAGCGAAAAAAAGTATAAAATTGGTAGTTGTACGTCGGATTCAGAAAAACAGTGTTTTTTATTATTCAAAATGAAGATTATTACATTTGACAATATAACAGTTTACTTTTATAAATTTCCAAGCCTAGATGAGATCAAGGGTGTTAAAAGTAATAAATTTAAATACAAAAAAAGAAGTTTAAATTGTACAATATTAGGGTGGTTCAAATTCATATTTTTTCTATTATTTTTAAAATTCATGATTTATTTAATTTATTTATTTATTTTAATTATAAAATTGATTTGGCCAAACAATTCCATTTCTATTATAAAAGTCTCATAAAGTTTCGGCAAACTTGATAATAGTATTATTACTACTAATTCATCATGAAGATCAATTCCAATTTTAGCTAGTATTTCTATGTGATGTTTTTAATTTTATCGAATTTATTTAAATACTGGGTCATTTCTTTATTGTCATCTATCTTCAGATTCATCAAACGTTTAAACAGCATAACTTTCTGTATTGGGCCTTTGGGATTATGCACTTCAGCTAACTTGTTCCAATCCTCAGCAGATTTCTTTCATTTCTTGTTTGTTTATTGGCTAGTGTTCATTATCTTCGTTGTTTCTTCATAAGCTAGTCCAGCCTAACTTCTTTAATGTAAATAAAACAATAGTCTAATTACATTTTTCCCGACGTTTCGTCAATTTCTTGTTGACTTTATCAAGGGGAATCTATTTAATTAAGAAAAACAGAACAATACAATCAAACCACTCTTACATTAGATATAACAAACTTACTTACAGTAAAAACAATATTATTAATTACATTAAAACATAATTTAACATATTACATTTAACAAAAAACATTTAACATTAAATTAAATTTGAACAAAAAACACAACTTAAATTTATATCACAGTTTATTTTATGGCGACTATGTAACAAGTGTTTATGTTGTCCGTATCTTCCTTCAAGTTCATTGTATACTCTTTCTTTTGTTGTATTCTTAGGCTTTCAATAGTGTACCTTTTCTTTTCCACATTTTATCTATCTAAAATTGTTACTGTTTCAAAATCAGCTGAATGACCTGTTTCTAGTATGTGTTGCGCCAACGCAGTTGATTGTTTATGTTTTTCTATGTCATTCTTATGTTCTTTCATCCTTGTTTCTAAAGTTCTTTTTGTTGTACCAATGTAAATTAAATTGCAGTTGTTGTCATCACTCCCTTTACATTTTATTTCATAAACAATATTGTTTTGTTGTTGTTTGTCAATAGAAGTTTTTATTTTTGAAAATATTGTGTTTAGTGTTGTGTTCGGTTTGTATGCAAAGTTTATGTTCTTGTTTATTATAGTGTTTCTGATGTTTTTGTTGTCCGTTAAACCAGGGATGTAACGTACACTGTAGTAACGTTTATCATTCGTGATGTCAGGGTTGGTATTTACTTGGTGATTTTTTATCTTTTTGGAAATTTCATCTATTAATGCATTAATCAGTTTAATTGGGAAGCTGTTTTCTTTAAGTGTTTTTTTAATGAGTTGGATATTGTGTTTTTTAAATTGTTCATCGTTAATATTTAGTATTCTATATATATAATTCTTCGCTGTATTTATTATTTGGCTTTTTGGTTGTGTTGAATTAAAATTAATAATTCTGCCTGATGCTGTGCTTTTTGCATACCAGTCAAATATTATTTTATTATTTTTCTTATATATTTTTGTGTCCAAATATGCAATTGAGTTGTTGCTTTCAATTTCCATGGTAAATTGTATTTTTGGGTGATATTTATTAAAAGTTTCCAGTATTATATCTTTTTCATCAGCGTTTACTATTGCTAATATGTCGTCTACATATTTAGTTATGTATTTTACGTGTATATTCTTAGATTTTAATTCCATAAGAATTTCGTCCATAAGATTGTCTAGTATAATGTCCGCAATGGTTGGGGAAAGCGGGTTGCCCATTGGCATACCAAAGATTTGTTTGTAGATTTTGTTGCTATACATAAAATAATTATTATCACATATACAAAAACGAAGAATTTTCAGGAACATAGATTTGGGAATTTTTGTGTGATTTTTAATAATATTCCATTTTTCCATTATAATATTTATAGCTTTGTTGGTAGGAATATTTGTAAATAGAGATATTACGTCTAGTGAGATCAGTATTTCTCTTTCATCTAATCTTATGTTGGTAAGTTGTTCCTTAAGCCTATTTGAGTTTTTTATATTGTAGTCGTCAGAGATAATATTTTTTAATATTTTTCCTACATGCTTTGATAAGTGGTAGCACGGAACTTGTACTGAAGAAATTATAGGTCTAAGTGGAGTTTCAGGTTTATGTATTTTAGGCAATCCATATATTAATGGAGCTGTGCCAGCTGAGCAAAGTAATTGTTTTTTGAGCCATCCGTCTATATATTGATTTTTGTGTAGGTCTAGGATAATCTTGTTGTTTTCTTTTTGAAGGTTTGTCGTTGGGTCTGTCCTTAGATTACGGTAAGTATTTTTATCTTCCAACAATGCTTCCATTTTGCTTCTGTATTCCTTTTCATACAAGGCTACAGTTTTATTGCCTTTATCTGCTTGTAAAATAATTATATTTTTCTTTCATTTCTTTAGCTGAGTTCCTTTTATGCCCAAAACAATAGTGGAAAAAGCTTTTTCATCGTTAGTTACCCAATCTGCCTTTTGCGCTGCGTCCCAATCATAATGCACTATGAATTAAAACACTTTTCATATGTGCTTGCCAGGAATTATAATTCCTTTCATCTAGCTTTTCAATTTGTAGAAATGGCGACGTCGTTAAACTTCCTCTTTCTAATGTTAATATATTGAAATGAAAAACAACCCGAGAAACATCTGATCGATTTAAAGTTTTATTGATGAATGACTTAAAATATAAATTACAGAAATAGATATTATAAAAACAAGGTATACTATGAATAAGTTCTAATATAAAAGCAAAGCATACTATGCGTATATAAAAATCAACATAGGCAAAGCCTACTTCGAATCTATCTTCTATATCTATAATAAAATATATAAAAAACAAAATGTGTTTGTTTTTTTGTTTGTCGGAAGGCTATATCTGCCTACACCAATGAACCAGTTTATTATTAATATACGGATGGTAAAATAGGGGACTTATTTTTTTGATACCTTTTTTTTTTTTTGAACCAGCACTCATGCAATGCATTGTGATGGAACTAGGAAATTTCGTTATGGGAAGGAGGATAGAGAGGGTAGTGTTTGTGGACATTTGACTTGACTTTTCCATATTAAAGTTGGCAGGAAAGACATCCGCAGGGAGTTTATTCCACATACGAGCTGCTCGGGCGAAAAACGAATTCTCCCTATAATGCGCAGTGCGATTCACTAGCCAATCGACCACAAATGTATGGGCTCTTAATGAGAAGCGTGTTGTACGCAAAAATGTGTGTATATCGGGTACAATTTCCCTGATTTTATTAGAGCAGATACCATTGTAGTAACGATAAAACAGCGAAACACATCCCACATTGCGTTGGATACCCTGCTGTTACAGATGAACTTTTTCTTGCTGCTATCATCTGCGAAAGAGTAGATAGGGTTTGAAGTTTGACAAACAAGGTCATTTAGAAAAATAAGAAATAGAATAGGAGAAAGAACGGAGCCTTGCGGTACCCCTAAATTTAACTTGAACTCATTTACTGAAATCACATCAATCAAATCGAGAAAAGTTGTCACAGATACATGCCACACTCTGTCAAACGCCTTGGAAATGTCTAGAGCCACCACCTTATTTCCGCTGAAATGGTGTATGGAGTGACACCATTTTTCCTATAGGAATGCTAGTAAGTCACCGGTAGAGCGACTCCTAAGAAAACCATACTGGCGGTCGCTTAGCAAACTGTTGAGCACCAATACTTCACAAGATGAAAGTTTATCATACTTTCCATTACTTTGGATAAGGCGGAACAGATTGAAATTGGGCAGTAATTTTAAGAGTTGTTGGCCTCACCCTTTTTGGGGACTGCCATTACGTTAGCAAACTTCAAACACATTCGAAATTTACCGGCATGATACAAGTGCTGAAGAGGGTTGACAATGGACACGCTAGCGTTGAAAAGCACTGCTTCAAGACTAGTGCTGGAATTCCATATGGCCCAGGAGACTCGTTAATGTTGAGATCTGCAAGAACCCTTTTAAACGCACGCGCTCGAAAGAATATCTTTGGCATAGTTACTGATACTCTGTCAAGCGATGGCGGTGGTTGACTGCTTTCTTTGTGATATTCGACGTGGGCAAATATCAACACATTAACGTACATAGTTTAGCTAAACACAGACTGAATTGGAATAGTGGACGCAGTACCTCCCATACAAAGTAAATAATTATTATCGTGTTCCTGGCGAACTACAATAGATAGCGCCTTGACACTTTCCATTAGTAACCCCTGTGCTAATGCCCATAGTCTGAATTGGGACAGTGGGACAGTGGTAATCCCAATAATTGTGTAGAGAAACACAGACTAATAATGTGAAAACAAAATGTTATGTTACGTTTTTGACAATCACAACAATTCTTATTTGATTTATTCATTAAAAGATCCAATGCAAATCTTAATACTCAGTATTACAGTATTACTAAAAGGGCGTTAGTAATATCTGCAGAAGCATACATTAAAGTAGCAATAAAAAATAATAATTGCAATAAGAAAATTGTTTTAATTATAATTATTAGGAATGGACTTATTCCACTTTCTAAAGAAATATTTGTGGATAGCATTGTACAGCAAAACTGTTTTTGTTTATTTTATGTCAAAATAGAACTCTATTGAAATTGTTTTTGTGACAATGGAAAGAAGAAGTCTATAGTTCATTAAAATTACTGTTAACTCAGTTTTTTAAAAAGTGGACTTGAAAAAAAAACAGCTCATATATTGATTTCCTTACATGAATTTGATGACAAATGCTGCGGTTCCCTAACCCAATGGATAAAACGTAACCCTATTGCTTTTGCTATAATGTCTGTTCGTCTGCCAGAGCCCTCTTTGATGTACCACCAAGAACAGCAATGTTTTAGTTTAGTTTAGTCGAATTTAACTAGAGTCATTTTTATGTTACTAGCCAAATGTTTTGGATGAGTTTCAAGCTTCTTTAAATAGAGCTCGAGCTTTTTATATACCAGGGAGCAGCTCTAATCGTGCGTAGAATCTTATTTGGGTGTCTTTGAATTTTTTCAACATTATTAGCTGAAGCAGTACCCCATAACTGAAATCCATATCACGAAATTGATTTGGAGATCGACTTGTACAGTAGAAATATGCAATCCAAGCTGAGAGTAGAGTTTCTGCCAATAAGCTAGTTTAGGTGGACTACTTTTAACTTCATTTGTGTTAACTAGGGTTTATGTAGCTTTTCCAAGTAAGGCGCCATCAAGATGAATACCGAAGTATTTGACGTCTAAAGCCAGAGTTATCATTTTGGTATTTATGCGAATAGGGAGAAATTAATCCATATGCAGTGTGAAAGTAATATAAGTACTTTTTTCTTTATTCATCTTTATTTTCCATTTCTTTATCATTTTTCTAAATTGTAAAATGTTGTGATGCTACTTGGGCGCTTTCATGATTGTTAAAAAAAGCTGTATCATCAGTAAAAATGTAGACGTCGTTCTCAATACACTAATTGTGTATAACGCCTTCCGCAATGAGTGTCCGATCAGTCTTTCGACTATTTTTCGATTTTGGAACTGTAATAGGCTGACACTTAAAATTTACACAAATTATATTTTACAATATCAACTGTAACAACAAGAAATGTCGATGTGTGGACTCGGTCTTTGCAAGGAGGATTACGTTTGGACTAGCCTTTTAAGATTTCTACACGCACGCCATAATGAATAATCTGATTGAAGAGTAGGGTCAAGGTCTTCCAGATATTTTTTCAGGGATGCTACTCTTCGAGATTCCAGCATCTCTCTTAACAGTTTCTGCATTCTTTAAGTCTGCTTTTGAGTTTTTGAGATCTGTGTGCCATTCTCTATGAATTTTTTTTTTCAGCCAACAGTTGTTGGCAGTAAGTGTCGGGTTACTTAGCGGGATGTTTTCCGAACAATGAGTACTGAAATATTTTCTATATTTTAACCAATTTCTGCTTATGGTAGTCGTTGATAAGACGATATTTTGTTGGTTCCATATATAGACAATAGTGGTGGAGTGATCTGAGGACAATTCTAGTTATGCTTCAACTTATAATTATTTCTTTTAAAAACCCCTTAAACACGCCAAATCAGTAACATTCGGTATTTTCTGCCGATCGGTAGGTCAATATGAGGGTTGTCCACTCGAGATCACTTTCAGACTCATTTTTGAAATTGTTTCAAATCCCCCAAACATATGTTTAGCGTTGTCGTAACCTGAAGCTATAAAACAGGGACCTAGTGATTCGAAGAAGTCGCTATTGTGACTCTCTGATACTTGAAATCTAGGAGGGAAGTAAATAGGTTTTGATAAAATTGTTCAAGGCAGATATTTGTTGCTTGAAGATAATCCTCATAAAAATCGCACAGTATATAATGGTTGATTCGAGCTTTTAGAAGTATTGCCGTTATATAGCCATTGATTTTAAAAAAGCTGATATGAGTCTCTCATATCAGCCTGACATCAATTTGTTGATTATTAAGAAAGTACTCGAGTTCATTTTTGGCATATGCCGTTTGCGTTCCAGAAACATAAACAGTGCTTGCGAAATCATAGATTGTATTTTTATCTTTTCCTGCTTCTATTGCCCATAGAGCTCATAAAATTATTAACCGAATCCACTAGCGTCTCAATAGTTGCTTTAATAAGATTATAGTAAACAGACTTTATTTGTTTTTTAGATTCTGGGTGCAGATTTGGGTTATAATTAGTTGTAAATCTCGCTTTATGTACTGAAATATGATAACTTTTTACTATATCCGCGCATTAAACTTGTTGGGTTGTTGGTTGGACTTACTGAGGGTAATGAGCATTTGCTCGTTACTGTGCCTGCTTAGGAGAAGTATTTAATTTTTGAGTCGAATATCTTACCATAGAATAAACTTTACAGCCTTTGTATCAAGCGGTATGATTTCTACCGGAATTGCTACATATTTTAACCTTCGTGTCATCCTTTGATTTGTCACATTGATCGGAACAATTTGCCACACACAAACCGGGACTAACAGCATGACCATTTGGCATTTTAGACACTGGCGGGTCCTGATCGTTTGTGTGGTTCCTCCACTGAAATTTTGCGGAGCAATAGATACTTCAGTTTGTATATTGGATGAGTTTCAGTTTTAAATCTCATATCTCCAGGTTTCAGCTAAACGCAAAAAAGTGATTGAGGCACACTATCTCGATTTCTGAGATGAATGTGAATCCAGTTTTATGAAGGCCCGCTCTTATTTCCTGTGGATCGTCGTATGAGTCTACACTTTTAATGGCTACCTGTAGATATTTGCTACTTTTCTGCTGTTAGGTATACAAGTTTTTTCAGCTTTCAAAATCGTTTACTGTTTTACAGTAACAGCTTTCATCTAAAAACTCTCTTTGTCTCAACTATGTTTCCATGCTGGATGGAAATTACATAAAATGAGTTCTTTCCAATCAAGGAAATTAATTTCTTTATTAAGTCATTCGAGCTTTTTTCTCTTAAACAATTCGGAGGCTCTTTAACGATGTTGTAGGTTCATTTGTTTCGCTATCTAAAGTTGCGAAGCGATTTCAAAAACGTAGACCATTACTTTCCCTATCATTAGCTACCTTTGGCATTGGTGCTTCTTGAGCACAAATTGATCTTCGTCTCCGTTTTAATACAGTGATGTATCTATCGATTCCCACTCGCGTCTTGGGGCTTTCTTCACTATCCATGTTTATTTTGATTCAGAAGGCAGCTTATTTTTATTTATTTTGTTTTCATCACTTAACAAAAGCGATGAACAAGATTGAGCACGAAAAACTGGCGTAGAATTCATACATAAATTGAACTGAAGACCATCTTAATACGGTTTTAGGGGCTATAGGGTTTATTACTTTCTATATTGCCTTGGCAGTAATTACCACGTTTATTTATATTGTTTTGTTTTTTTTTATAAATGTGGTAGAGAGAGAAAATACTAAAGGTTATTATACCTTTTAGGGAATTTGCAAACGGAACAAGCAAATAATTGTTAGCAAATTTTTCAAATTTGTGAAATTATTAAATAAATTACAAAAATTTGACCTAGATAGAACATTTTTAGGAACTTTTAATCATTTAAATTTTAAAATTCTAGCTATTTCCTTTAAATATATTCTTTTGCAAAATATTACAAAACATTTTTTAGTTTATAACGCTAAAATTTCAATTTAAATATAAAGTAGTAAACTTTGGTTTGTTTATATTTTAGGCAATTTATGACATGCTTGGAGCATGCTCTTCAAATCGACCGGCTGATTCTGCTGAAGAACGAGCGAAAAATATATTTTCCAAAATGGATGAGAATAATGATGGTCAATTAACGCAGGAGGAATTTCTAAAAGGTTGTCTTCAAGATGAAGAATTATCGAAAATGTTGGCGCCCTAAACAATTAATGCTGTTTATGTAAACAATTCTTTAAAACTTTAACTTCTTATAAATAAGCTAGGAACAATAAACATCAATACATGAAACAAATATGTTTTAGTTAACTAAATTTTCTGTGTTATTTACCACTAACGTGAATAATTAGCAAAAAATTTTGATCCCGTAATAATGCAATTCGTTTCTTATAGTCGCCGTAAAATGTTTGCCCCTTCAGAGTTAAAAATTTAAAAACTGTTTATAAACTAAGGTTGCGTAAAATTTTATTTAATTAAAACTAAATAAAATAATCTAAGTTTGATGCTTCAGAAAGTTTACAATCAAAACAATATTTTATTGCAATAGGACGACATCGCACTTTTGATCTGTCCATTTTTAAAATGAAAATTACTTAAGTACATATAGTACATATGCAAAAATATAAAATATGCAAAACAAAATATTACTTTTTTTCACTTACTACCCAACCTAAACAAGGGCATAAGGCATAACGACGTCTAGCGCCTAGCTTTGAACAAACCTAAATAAGAGCGCAAAGTTTTCTAGTAAACAGTAATGTTAACATATTTTGTTTAGTAACATCTAATAAATTTAATCGCAAAAGAGAGATAAAATCGCTAGATAAAGCAAAAAATAGCTAAATGGCACCACTCTTACACAAGAAAAAACAAAAACATTTTGTTTGCACCCAACTTCACTACCTAACACTGTCAAAATAGTTAACGACAGGTTTGCTTCATACATTTTGTATGTACATGAGAATTTTTGACAGTTATTTTACGCCTTACGCCCTTGTTTAGGTTGAGTAGTTAGTTACATTTTTAAAGGAGGACCAGAACTATTAAGACCTTCTGTAAGTTATTTTCAAAATTCTGCCACCACGTCTTTTGAAAACTTCACATATCCACAAGCAATCGATCTGTTTTTTATTTCATTTTGTTGAGCAGTATTTAGAACACAAAGTAAATAAATCAAAGGAAAAGTTTTTTAGATGTATACAATTATTTACGGGGAAATTATTTACGATTGTAACTTTAGGAAAAGAAAATTTACGAGTATTTCGAGGAAACAAACATTCAAGCAAGGTGTGATTTTTTAATAAAATATTTGTACGGTAAATCCTTCTGTCTATCTAAACCTTATATGTACTCAAATTATTTTTGTTAACAATAATTTGACACAAGTCTCAACCTCTGGATTTGCGAATATAATAGATTAATATGCCTGAATCAACCCTTCAATGCAATTATAGTATTCTATAATTCAAGATTCCATCATCTCTCTTAGCAGTTTCGTGCAGTCTTTAAATCTGCTCTTGAGTTGTGGAGATTTGTGTGCCATTCGCTATGAATTTTTTTAAGCCAATGGAATTTTAGTATTCTACAATATCATCGCTAAGTCTTTTTATTTGTAGTGTTTTTAAATATTCACATATTTGTATTTTTTGTATTTATTTGTTTAAAAAAAATCTAGCACAACAAGATTATTATCTTATAAATTAAAGTGCTAGTGAGAAAGTACAATTATGCAGATTCATAATTTAAATAACTATGTACATATATTCAATAATTAAAAATATTTAAAAATAGTTACATTATAAGGACAAAATTGTTAAGAATAACAATTGAAAATAAAAAAAGGAAATTAAAAAGTGATACAAAATTAGCCGAAATACTTAAGAAGTTCATTTCTAAATCGGTTTGCGTTGCTAATAGTTGGAATTTGAGTTGTTAGCTGGTTCCAAAGACTTATGCTATAGATAAAAAAAAAAATTACGTTGTGACAATGAGCTTTTATATTTTTGCTGGATTAATCTTTTTCCTCGCACAGATCTTCCGAATCTTAACACCTTAAAAAGATAAATTTGTTGCCGAGATGTCATAATTTTATGTAGGAAGATCAGGCTCCTAAATTTAAGGAGATTTTTAAAGCTCATCCGATAAATTTGGTATGAAAATCGGGAAATTGATTCAAATTGTCCTTTGTTATATACATTAGCTGGAACAGTTTGCATATATATCACAACCATATAGCAAGATAGGTAGAAGATATGTTTTGACAAGCAGTGTTCTTATATTGTGTGGCGTTGAATACTTGACGGCCCAAAGATTCCTAAGCATTCCACATACTCGACCAACTGTTGGTTTGACCAACATAGATTATTGTTAAATACGAGCCCCAAGTTTTTGCAGAAACTTACAAACTCAATGTTGTCATTATTTTTTTATATTAATGTCATCATTTACGGTTTTATTGTTTTTATTAATGAAAATACACTTTGATTTGGAAGGTTTGATACACAATCCGTTGTTTATTGTCCATCTATTAACCTTCACTAGGTCGCTATTTATGTTGTCTGTACATGAGTGAATATCGCTTGCATTACTACTATTATAAATTTGGACATCATCGGCATAGATTTGCACTTTACCGTATTCGATCGCATCAGGTAAATCGTTAATATACAGACAGAAAAATAGAGGCCCCAGTATAGAACCCTGTGGACCACCTTTGTTTACATTAAGGATTTCTGAATAATTTCCATTCAGTTCAACTACTTGAGAACGTCCAGTAAGATATTTGTTCAAGAGTTTGCAGACTGTAGGTGAAAAATAAAAAAGTTTCTCAAGTTTCGTCAGTAAAATTCAGTGGTCTACTGTGTCAGAGGCCTTGCTATGATCCAGAAGTACTAAAAATGAGACCATGCTCTAGTCAAGATCACCTCTTAGATATTCTACCACATCCGTAAGAGCTGTAATACAGGTTCTGCCCTTTACAAATCCAGATTGCTTTTCAGATAAATGATTCTGCTTTTTTAGATATTCATTAATTTACATTAATTTTAGACAATTTCCATGCATCAGGGTATACAGAAGTTGTGATTATGGTGTTAAATAAATAAGTGACGAATGGCAAGAGTTTTGGCATGATAACTCCTAAAAAGGTGGGATTTATTCCGTCAACACCAATAGCCTTCGATTTAATTGTGGGTAAACACAGGATGACCTTACATTGGCTTACACAGCGAAAACTGAATGAATTTTCAATGGGCACTGAAAGCAAGTTTTCATATAGGTTGCGTGTAGGTTGAGGAATATTAATGTTTACAAATTTTTGATTTAAATCAATTTGACGAGATGGTTCGTTTTGTTGACCTATGCCGAAATTAAGAATTTTCTTCCATTTCAACTTGTTATCTATCGCCGAGGAGAATTTTCTTGTATTTTGAATCATTGATATTTTTTACTACCTTTCGTCTACACACTTGAAATATTTTATATACTTTAATAAGTCACCAATAATAATATCATTATACTGGATATATATATATTGCAGAACATTCATAAACAAAACAACCGGTATGTCTCTATAGGTCTTTATACGCTCCCGACCAGAATTTTATAATTTTGTTTAGCGGTCACTTCTACAAATAAGAATTCAATTGCACGACTTGCATTCGATTTTAGTTTTACAACACATTTAATGCCACATCTAACATAACTTGCAACTCCACCACCTTTGGATTTCGTTTCTATACCATAGACTATAATTTTTCTGTCTGATCGAAACAGTTTAAAGCCTTCCAAGTTATAATATATATGGATATTATACATATGTATGTATTTCTCATTTTAGTTTGAAATTCCAAAAATATTCTTAAGCAATTAGATAAATGTTTAATAGAGTTATAATCATAAAAAAAATTATTTCAAAATAAATTTCATTAAAATTATATATTTTTTAACAAACATATGCATACATATGTACATACATACATATGTATGTATGTACATATGTATTCTCTTGTATGAATGTATGAATTTCTCTTTCAACAACTCTTACAAGTTCATGCAGAGCGAAGTCGGTAGATAGACCTGCCCTATAAGCATGTTGATATCTTCTCAGTGGCCTATCCGTCAGCGTGTGGTTCTCCAGAAAGTCGGCCAACTTTCCATTGTTTTCAATAAAAAAAGATGTTAGGCTTACTGACCTGAAGGACTAGGCTTTTATATAGTTTCCCTCCAAGCCACCGGGATATATCCCGTCGTTAGGCAGGCTATGAATAATTCCCTAATCTATTCAAGCAAGGTGTTTATACGTAACTGTAAGAGGGCAGCGAAAAATTCCGTTTATTTCAGTCGCTTAAAATTATGAAAAAGATAGTATTATAGTATAGTTTAGATTGTTAGGTTCATTTTGCATAATATGCATATCACTGAAAGAATCTAATTGCATAAAAAATTTCAAATCGTCGGCATATAAAAGATTTTAAAAACCAGATGCCAATATTATTAATAAATGAATTAAATAATAACGAGCCAAGAATGCTACCCTGAGGCACACCCGATGTTTGAAGATATGGCTTAGAAACATATTAGATAAGTAGTGGTTAATCCATCCCAAGAAGTTAGAATGGAAACCTATTAACTTCAACTTTGCTAATAAAGTGGAGTGAGATAATTTGTCAAGAAAATCTGTATAAAAAACTTCTACTTGACTTCCAGGCTAAGAAGAAGCTAGACAATGTTCACTAAAAAGGGTGAGATTAATTACCGTAGACCTACCAGAATGGAAACCGTGCTGATAAGGAGATGTGCTCTAATGTGCTCTAATACTGTTTTTAAAGTATAATTTAGAAATAGGACTATAGCATGTTACATCATCCCTCTTACCATACTTAAAGACAGCAGCGACTACAGCGGACTTCCATCTACTAATAAATTCACACTCCTTAAGAGACAATTAAGGATAAAATAAGAGGAGGTACTAAAGATGCAACAGCCTTCTTTAATAAATTACCGCATAGACCATCACAATCGAATTTGGAGGTATTATTTACTTAGGCAATAGCTTCAGTCACCGATACAACTAGGCAGCCAATATTTAAATAAGTAAGCACGTCCAAAGCAGAAATATTCTTATCTATGATCTCAAAGTTCGAACTAAAAAAGGATGCGAATGATTATGATTGACATTACGAGGCGTTAGAAAAAAATTATCAAAAAATTTTGACCAAATGATATTTTTAAATTAAAGTCTCCCAAAATACAGCGACTACCATCAAACGACAGTATGTTAGAGATATTCGAATCGTATAAATCATCCGATCTATTCGGTGGAATATATAATACACATACTAGAAATGAACCACTTACATCAGAAATGGAAACAATCAACTGATCAAGCAGGCCATTCTGATCGTTAATATTCCCTAATGATGACTTAAAACGGGATTTTACAGCAATTAAAAATCCACCAGCCAGTGATAGGCCCGTAGCAGCAGCATCCCTATGCTTGCGGAGCACATTAAAAATATTGAGATACAAAAATTCAGCATCGAAAAAGTCACCATTCAACCATGTTTCAATCAATAACATCAAACTCATATTGAGATGAAAAGCCAAAAACCGTTTAACTTAAGGGCGCGATTATCGTTTACAACACAGAAAGTTGTGTTGTAACCGAGACAACACAACTTTGATTTACATGACCTAAGTGTTGTGTATGTCACAGAGTTGCATTTTAATGTTACTACTTATTTCAATTAAAATAAATCCCTGCGTACTAAAAACAGTCTACTTTGTTTGAAAAAATAAATAATTATAATAATCAAAGTCATGGACATTAATGTTGATTTGTTTTTTGATGATGATGAGACCAACAAAACTACACATATGGCGCGTATCTGGAAAAGAATTCATGACAATTCCAACCCATTGGAACTACCAAACACTGAGTAAGTAAACTTTTTCTGAAATTAATAGTCCTAACTACAATGGGTTTCTGTTTTTGCTGAAGGAGCTAAACAATTCCCTCAAACCATCAACCCGGTGTTCTGCAATTCCGCCGATTTTAAAACTTTGCTGCGCACTTTGATTTTTTGCTGATGGAAGCTATCAAAGAAGTAGCGTCAATGATTTTAATATTGGGGTTTCGGAACCAACATTTTGCTTCATTTTGAACGAAGTCATAAAGTTTTTTTGAAAGAAAAATTTGTAAAAAGAGGATAAGTGCGAAAATGACCGAAGATGAAGATGTACTTAAAAAGAAAAAAAATTCTACTGCAGCTTGAATATCATAATTGTAAGGATGGTAATTTCTAATTAAATTTATAAATTTAGTAAATATGTCTTCCTATAGTTGTGTGACTATGAAATGAACATCCGCTATGTAGATGCTCGATATCCCGGCTAAACCATGACTCCTTCATGTGGAATATGAGTGACCTAAAACAATATTTACAGCAGAATATGGAGAAGATTACTTGGATTTTAGGTAAGAAATTCTGTTGCTTTTAGGTCTTTTTATAACTAAATATGTTTGCATTTGCATATCTTCAGGAGACGCTGGGTATCCGTTGGAACCTTTTTTAATAACGCCATTTGGAAGTGCTGCAGAAGGATCACAGGAATGCCATTTTAATACAGACCATGCAAAAGCAAGAAATATCATTGAAAGAACAATTGGGGCTCTTAAAAGCAGATTTCGATGCTTGCTATCTGCTAGGATTTTGCACTATGCTCCCGAAAAGGGAACTAAAATTACTCATGTATGTTGCGCATTGCACAATTTAAGCAAACATTTTAAGCGAAGAAATGCATTTCCTGTTGGATACAGAAATAGAATTAGAAATAATTTAATGCTTGCAATTTTAAATAAATAAAATAATTTATTTCTGTAATTATATTCAAGGCTTTTAATTCACTTCAGAAATACTTAAGAATAATAAAAAACAAAAGGAAAACTTAAAAACTTATTCATATACTTATGTAGTAAAAATATCACAAAATAATTCATAAGTGATCACTTAGATTCTTAAAACTATTAAAGAAAAAATATATACAATAAAAATTATATATGTATGTATATTATGGGAATTATATTATCCTTCAAATTATTTTGTATTTGAAATATATTTTAAATATGTTTATTCAAGTTTAAGAATTATTTTTATAATAATCAGAATTTATAAAAAACAAATTTTTAATAATTGGGAACTTAAAAACTACATTTAATAAAACTAAGTACATAAGTAGGGAAGTACCCTACATAACTCCCCCACTAGTATAAGTAAAATAAAGAAAAATTCAAGTTAATTAATTTTAAAATTTACAGTTTTTTTATGTTTTTTGTTTGTAAATACCATATCTTCAGAAACATCGTCTGAAACAAGAGCTGGATAATCTTTAATAATATTACCTTTATAAATTTTAAACCCTTTTTTATTTCTTTCAATTACACGAAAAGGAGAATTTAATCCAGATTTATTATTTACTTTAACATATACAAATTCACACGTTGAAAGTTGTTTTGGTACAAAAACTTTGTCTATATTGTGACAAACAACTTTCGATCTAACTTCAGAAAAATGTTTTCAGAGCTTTTTCGAAGTTTCTTCAATTGGGCTTTAAATATTTTTTTCAATAATTAATTCACCTGGAATACGAAGAGTTTGACCGTTAACAAGTTCAGCTGGAGAACACTTTAGTTCCAATTTAATTGAAGTTCGCAAACCTAGTAAAACAAATAGTAACATTTCCGACCATTTAATTGAATTATGTGAAGAGATTAAAGAATATTTAAGTTGCCTATGAAATCGTTCAACTAATCCGTTGCCTTGTGGATGAAAAGGAGAAGTATGAATCTTATGGAATCCTAGGAGTGTAGTTAGTTCATACTAACAGTAAACTGTGTACCTTGATCTGTAGTAATTTTAAGAGGAACTCCGAAGCGTGGAACATAATTTTCAATGAAAGATTTAGCAGCAGATTGAGTAGTTGTATCACGTAGGGGGTATGCTTCTGGCCAACGTGTATATCTATCTATAATTGTTAAAATATATTTATAACCATTAGAAACAGAAAGTGGTCCAACTAAATCAATGTGAATATGTTCAAAACGACTCGTAGGAATTTCAATGGGTCTAATAGGTGATTTTGTATATCTGACAATTTTAGAACTTTGAGAAGAGTGACATTTTGCAACCCAATCATTTATATCTTTTCGCATTTTTGGCCAAAAATATTTATTTTGAATCTAGTAGCTCGCGTACCTGGATGAGATAAGGAATGTATTTTGTCAAAAATAATTTTTCTTAATATTGGTGGAACATATGGCTTAGGAGTATTTTGGGTTACATCACACCATGTTTTCAAATCATCTGAAGATACATGTATTTCTTTCAAATTGAATTTAGAATTAGTTTTAGATACAATTAAGCTTAGAGTATCATCATTTTGTTGTTCGTTGTAAAGTGACTGAATATTAATATCACTTGTTGTTATCACATCGATTTATTGAATACGAGAAAGGGTATCGCAACGATGTTTTCTTTTCCAGAAATATATCGAATATTATTAGTAAATTGTGCGATAAAATCTAATTGTCTTTTACAAAAGTTAGTGGCTTATGATCGGTATATATAACAAAATACCTCCCCTCTAAAAAATGTCTAAAATGTTTTATACTTTTGTATATCGGCAAAAGCTCTCTATCAAAAGTTGAATATTTCTTTTCTGAAGAAGACAATTTTCTTGAGAAATAAGGGAGAGGTTCTTTATGACCACAAGAATTAATTTGTTGTAAAACAGTTCCTATCCCAAAGTTGGCAGCATCTACATATATAGAAAGTTGACTGTTGTCATCAAAATGTGCTAGTAGCGTGTTTCTAGAAAAGAGTTCTTTAACCTTTTCAAAAGATTTCTTTGCATTATAATATTCCAAATATTCCTTTTTGCTTATTTTTATTTGCTGAAGTAAGAGTATCATATATTGGACTGAGTGTAGAAGCTAGCATTGGTACGCAACGTTGATAATAGTTTATTATTTCCAAACATTTTTGTTATTTCAAAACAGACGTAGGAATTTCATAAAATAGTTTTAACTCGTTCTTTGGACGGTTGAATGCCATTTCAAATGATGAAATGTGATAACTTAAAAAATCTTTAGATGTAACACCGAAAATACATTTAGAAATCTTAATATTTAATGAATATTTTTCTAATTGTGTAAAATCTTGTTTAAGATGTTTTATATGTTCAGTTTCATTCTCACTAGCTATTAAGATGTCATCAATATATGTAAAAACAAAATCAAACCCAAAGAAAACTTCATTTATAAAACGTTGAAAAGTTTGTGCACTATTTCTAAGTCCAAAAGGCATTCTAAGACAACTCGTACATTCCGAATGGAGTAGTGATTGGAGTTTTGGGAATATCACCTACAGCTACAGGAATTTGGTGATATGCCCTCACTAAATCTATTTTCGAAAATATATTTTTGTTTTTAAAATTAATACTGACATCGTGTATGTGAGGTAATGGATATCGATCAGGTATCATTATACAATTAAGCCTTCTATAATCTCCACAAGGTCTCCAATCGTTGGATTCTTTCTTTGGAACAATGTGCAAAGGAGAAGCATATGGAGAAGAAGATGGTCTGCTCCTATTTTCACTAAATATTCAAATTCTGTTCTTGCAATTTTATATTTGATCGGATCTAGACGACGTGGTTCACAGAATGGAATACAACCTTTAGTTTCTATATAATGAACAGTTTTGTGTTCGCTTAATTTTGTGTAATCAGGTTCAGCAGAACAAAGTCCCAAAGAGCCTTTCGATTGTAGTGAAGTTTTTGAGTCTATTAATAATCTATTTTTAGCATCAACAATTAAACCAAACTGCTCTAAGAAATTTAATCCTATGATAGGTGTGTCAATATCTGCTATTAAGAAGGCAAATTCAAAATCTCTTCGAAGACCTAAATTGAGTTTAAAAAGTTTTGTTCCATATCTATGAATAATTGATCTGTTTGCTGCAGATACATAATTCTAAATTTGAATTTCTAGCTAATGGTTTAAACTTAGAGAATGGAACAACTGAAACAACGGCGCCCGTATCAATTAAAAATTTTAAGTTATTTATAGTATCGAAAAAATAGGCAGCTTTTTGGTTTAATAGAAAAACCATCATTTGCCACCGACACGATGGTTTTCTTTAGTTTAAAGTACTATCTGAAAAATTATTTGTCGAACTAGAAAAGCTACAAGGTTTAAGGCATTTGTAAGTATTATTTCCGAATAGCAAATGATACCAACATAATTTTTTTGTGTTATCACGAGATCTTGGACGTTGTTGAAAACGTCCTCTATATTTTAATTCTCCGACTTCTAGTAATACTTCATTTAGATTTCTACAAAGACTACCAGCTAATTCCGTTAATTGTTGTATAGATGTTTGAAGATAGTTTATAGAATTATTTTCAACGCTAGATATTTGTGGTTTTGAGTTTACTTTATGTATCTTATCTGCAAGGGAAACTTTGTCATCAATATTTTGAAGACTACAAGAAGCTAAATGTATTTGAATTGTTTGGGGCAATTTTCGAAGCCACAATTTATATAAAAATTCGCTATTTATTGCAGTATCGTTGTTTATTAACGTTTTCATAGCACAAAATAATTCCGAAGGTTTGCGATCTTCAAGCTTAGCACTAGAAAATAATTGTTCTAGCCGTCACTTCGCTTAGGGTAAATCTATTGCACAAAGCCTTTTTTACATTTTCGTACTTATTACAGCTCGGAGGAACTTGTGCAACTTTTCTTGTGGCAAACATGTGATAATATGATGATATTTCGTTGTGTCATCGATGATATTGTTTAAAGAGAACTGAATTTCGGCATGAATAAACCATGCTTCAGGCCAGAAATATGGGAGTTTTAAACCACGATTCTGAAGCAATGTTGGAATTTGGTTAAGGTTATTTGTGTTAGAATTGTCTGAAGGTTGTGACATGGTTTCTGTATTATTAGCTTGATTATTATTGATATCTATTGCCGATGGAAAAGTTTCAAGAAAGGAACCATTATTTTAACCTAAAAACTGGTGTGGGATTACAAAATATTTGTATGCTTAAAGATAAATCTTCTTAAATTTGTGTAAAGAAAAAAAAAATTGAAGTTTTAATTAAACAAAATCAACAAAACTTATCTGTAAAAAATAAATTTAAATTATTTTGTATTTGAATTATATTTTGAATATGTTTATTCAAGTTTAAGAATTATTTTTATAATAATCAGAATTTACAATTTATGAAAAACATTTTTAATAATTGAAAACTTAAAAACTATATTTAATAAAACTAAGTACATAAGTAGGGAAGTACCCTACAATATGTACATCACATCCGTTGCATTCGCATATTTGTTAATTCAAGTTTGGCTTTTATCAACTGAATTTGTACATTTCTTTTTTAATTCATAATTTTTTTTATTAATTTCGTAGTTTTTGTACGAATTTTTTTCCAGTCGCTTTTATGTCTGCATAATTTCCTCTTGATTTTTTGCTTGCATTTTTAGTATTGCTAAGCGATCGTCTTCTAGTTTATTTTTTGGGCCCTTGCATCTTGTTGGTAATTGCTGTGTCGTACATCTTACCACCGGTGAAGGCTCATCAGTATCAATCGTTGATTCGGCAGCATTGGAATCTTCTTCCATTTGTAAGCCCATTGCAGATCCACTTTGGTTTACTTGTGACTGCATGGAAACAAGTTCCACGGTACTCTGCTCCAGCGGACTCAAGCTTATTTCTGTGGATGGACCGCCTCCAATGGCTTGGAAATTTTTTTTATTTGCAATCTTTTCAGGTTAGCTTTGTAATGAGTCCATACCTATAATAAAATAACAAATTTAAAATAAAACATTAAACATTTTTTAATCCATGTAATACGAACTCTTTGCCATTCCTTTGTGCTTCTAATTGGCGGACCCAAGCTATTAAATGGTACTGTAAAGCGATTCTATTTCTCTTTAAGCTGCATTTTGTTAGTTCCAAATTGCAGCTTTACCAATATCTGAATTTAGTTGCATCAAATCTACAAGCTTCTCCATTTGCTTTTTGTTTGTTAGTTTTCTAAGAAATATTTTAAATTATGGTTACAAACGCCAAGCAAAACAAAGCAATTAAAAACTTACAAATTTTTTTCCATTTTAAATTTTCAACTTGTCGCGACAATAAGACAACAGCTAATGAGCAGTTGTAAGATTTTGATGTGTGTAACAACACATACAAACACATGTTGTAAACGATAATCGCTGTAAATTTACATAGACAACTAAAATTGTGACACATGTGGTAAGTGTTGTAAATCATAATCGCAATTTAATATACAACACTAAAATAATAAATGTTGTGCACGATAATCGGGGCCTAAGTTCTCTTGGCCGTGAGATTTTGAAAATACACCTTGAAATATTTTTCCATATTTACTAGTTCTTGTTTATTAGAAGCGCCGACTTTCAAAAATTTATAAAGGGACGTACTTTAATATTGGCTGGCCAAACTTAAGGTTTCTACATTTCGATATACCAATTTTAAAATTAATATTTTCAGTTTTTTTCGACATAGTTTAAAATTTGTTCAGTAGTAAAAGTTGGTTTGAAAGACGCAATATGGATCCATTTCTTCTGCGATATGACTTCCAAATCATTTGATGAATTGGCGCCATAAATAATAGGGTTTTCTTTATATTACATCTCCGATCACTACTCATAACATATGTATGTTTACTAACACGCTGTGTATTTATATTCCTATAAGCAGTTCTATTTCTTTTTAGCGATGTAGTTAAATTATCAAGTACATTAACATTACACTCAGAATTTACGACAGACGGAATGAGAGAAAAAACACGATGATTGTTTGATTTGTTTGTGGTGATGGAATTTAACTGGTCTGCGAAATTGTATTGGCTGGGTACTAATATCAGCATTCGATCCGCGAGTACTGAGCGACAAAGGTTTTTGTTGATTAATTTTGTTTCTCTCAAACTCCTTGTTGGTGGAAACCGCAGTGAATTGTTCGTTCAATTTACAGCTACTAATTTTCAACAGTTCCTTTAGTTTCACTCAATATATTTCTGTAGTTAGTTTCAATAACATAAATTTATTTTTATTTTCAAACTGATTTAAAACGCTATGTAATTTTAACATTTCTGGAACAATTCTTTCTCAAGCCTTCTGGGCAGTATTGTTTTTTTATTCTTTCATTATATCTCTTCTCTATCGCCTCGAGCAATTTTTAATTTCATTTTCGTTCTGTGTTAAGGTTGTTTTTAAATCGTGTTTGTAATCCACTAAGTGCTGTAAATTTTTAAACAGTTCATTATTTTAAAAATTAAAGGGTTTCGCCACACAACATAAATGTTTTTTTATTAAGAACCTGCAGACAAGCATAAAAGCTTTGCGGGTTTAGAATAATGAAGATAAATTTGTACAATAAAATTAAATGTTAAGTAAAGGGCATCACTTTAAAATTTAAAAGAAATGCGTATCATGTAGTGTATCTATAATTAGCATAAACAGTTTAGCAAGGTAAGAATTTTATTTACTCTAAACTTAATCCATATGACATTGAACTTGAAATTCAATTCATTTTTTTTATTTACGCTAAATACTTTGAAGAATTTCATTTTTAAGTCAGTGAACTTTAATTGAGTTTTTTTGATTATTTTTTGTTGGTCAACAGTGACATAAATACTGTATGATTATGGTAAACTGGTGAACAATTTGTAATATGAATTCTAAATTCAGTTCTTTGTTTTACATGTTGATTTGTTGCTGGGTTTCATAACCAAAAGAAGGATTCGTAAAAATTTGCAAAGTTCCGAGGGAACAGCAAATTAATGCAAACCCTTAGTGTAATTTAGTATATAAGTTGGTAATTTTTGTAAATATTCATTTAGTCGATCTACACGTAATTGTCAAATTTTGATTCCCAAGCTAACTTCCCTAGTGGAAAGATCTTTTCATGTAAGAGTTGCACGAATTTTTAATAAATTACCAGAAAATTTAAAATCCTTTGAGTTTTCTAGTTCTATTTACAAACGTAGATTGTTGAAGCACATTCAGAGGATGTAAGTTTATTTCTTGGACTATTTTATTATGGCTTATACCACAAATGTTATTGAGATTGATTATATTGTTAATATTTCTACCCGGTACTTCCCTTTAGCTTTTTTTACATTTAAATTATTTCAATTGTCATTTTATTTTTGAATTAAAATTATTTTTTTTTATATTTAAAAAAAATATATACTTAACTATTTTTAGATATTATTATATATGTATATTCTTTTATTTTTTTGTTAAGTAGTATGTTTTGAGTTGTATTTTTAAACCATATATGGCCCTCTGGGCTCGGTTTTTGTGTAACATTGATTAAATAAATAAATAAATAAATAAATAAAATTCAGAAATAATCAGATCAAGGAAAGACGTGAGATCTTCCCTTTTATTTCTCAATCTATATCGGCACTTCTAGTACTGAAGAAAAGCGAATGAAGAGTTATTCTGAAAACTGCACAATCAATTTAAATCATTCTTCATAGAATATACACACACCATGGCGATCCTGCCCATCCAAAAAAAAAAAGAATCCTGCAAAATCCAAAAAGATACAGAATAAACTTTTAAGATCCTGCTTGTTTCTACAAAATTTAACATTAAAAACCTAAATTTATTTTTCTAAATGACTCAAGATGAAGACAACGAAATTTTCGAACGCTGGCAAAAATTTCTACACGAGTAGTACGTTCCAGAAGGAACACCAGTTGAAGAAGCACCACACTATACACCGACTCCAAAGTCTGTTGGCCCTAAGGCAATCACAATAGAGCAGTATGAGGCTAGGCAGAAAAATTACAAATAACAATTACAAAACTAAATAACCAAATGATACCACAGCTTTCAGACGTTAAATACCTGGGTATACATCTTGACCGTCGCCTTACTTGGAAAAGCCACATTGATTTCAAGTTAACACAAATGAAACTAAAAGCATTACAACTAAATTGGCTTATTGGCAGAAACTCCAACTTGAGCTTAGATTGTAAACTTCTACTATAAAAGTCCATCCTCAAACCAATTTGGTGTTATGGGATTCAGTTATGAGGCACTGCCTCAGTTGGCAATGTAGAAAAAATTCAAAGGCACCAAAATAAAATTCTTCGTATAATTACATCTGCTCCCTGGTATATAAAAAATTCGAACATCCACAAAGACCTAAACATGCCATCAGTTAAAGCAGAAATAGCGAAACACGCAGTCACATATCTAAAAAGGATTGAATCTCATCCAAACCCTTTGGCGCGTAGCATGCTGAATGAACCTGGTTACATTCGACTAAAAAGAAGAGATACTGCATTTCTTGGCCTTACATTAGAGGGATGACCCGCAAATGATTGCAAAATCCGTGAAACAAACATTATTTTTGTCTAGCACTGGCTGGACTTAAAACGTATATTTTTATTTTAGACTTAAGATACGAGTAATTATTGTTAGTTAAAAAATATTGAAGATACAATAAATAAATTATGCAAAAAAATGAGAAACTTCAGGAACCAAGCAAAATACAAACAGAAGAAAGGAGGAAAAAAGGTAAAATTTTAAAAAGCCTACAAACACCTTCAGCGCATAATAGGCCGTAGTCAGAGGAATCAAAAACAAAGAATAATACAGCAACTGATAGAACTCAGAAGAACCGGTTGGCGAAACCAGACATCAACCACCATACTCATAAACAAAAATAATTTTTTTTTAATTCAGTTCAATTCAAACATTTTCCTTAAATTTTATTTTATGCGAAGATTTTACACATTTTTAGATAAATTAAATATAAATAAATGTAACATTATGTTGTACTTTAAATATTTTGTAAAACCTGATAAAATGGGAACCATTAGAAGTAGAGGATAAAGAACAGGAAATTAAAAATACAATGGGTTTTTAAAAGACTGAGGCATGGAAGGAACCCCTGATAGCGACGAAGTTATTAATAGACATCGCGTTAAGGAGGAAACAATATTACTAATGAGAAAATTTGGCTTTTGACCCCAATTTTAGATTTTAATATAGGTAATGAAACTAGAACTACATACTTTTCAGTTACCCGAGAAAGAATAGAATATACATTAGTACAACTCAAAATGGGCATCGCAGATGCAAAAGTAGAGGGCCATGCGAATGCCAATGCTATAAATACAAATAAGATAACAATAGATCAAGAAATTATAATAATTTTGTTGACAATTTTCATACTAGTAGCAATATTTAAATACTTACGGCAGTATATAAAGAAACAGGTTGTAAGAAACTCTGTACATAGTGTGTAAAATAAAAACATGTTGTAGAAATAAATATAGTTAATAGAACAGATTTTTGAAGAATTAGAAAGATTAATCGTGAATGCACGAAAATCCATAGCAAAGAAATACACAAAAAAAAAACTATACAGAAAAACTAAAGTCAATAAAACAGTTGAGTGAAAAATTCGGGAAACTTGCAGGACATTTAGCGAATCCCTCGAGAGATGAAAAAATTACTCAATTCAAAAAAAAAGAGAAAAATTAGAAATAGAGAAATAAGTTGAAAATTCTAAAATCATGTCAAACTTTGACAGTAAAAAGGCTTCGGATATAATTCCAGTCTTCGACAGAAAGCCAAAACATGTCATTATATTCCTTTCAATGATAGAAATGGTTCATTCTGAACTAAATGAGCACGTAAAAAGAACCTTATAAAATATGTGTTGGTGATAAAATTAGTAGACATAGTCAGGGATATTTTGATTATAGAAAACACACATGAAACTTTCGAAGAACCTAAAACAGTTGTAACAAAAAATTTCAAATCCACAAGAACGGCAAGCAGCATACATTTTGATTTAAAGAATACCAATAAGGAAATGTACTTAATTGCAAAGAACGGATTAACACTTTGATAGCGGAATTGACATTGGTACAAATTTCAGAACTAGAAGACAGTTCAAATCAAGTAGCTCGCTCTACGATTAAGACTATGAACGAAAAACTGGCTCTAGAAATTTTTCAAGAAGGTTTATATAAAGACATAAGAACCGCTGTAGTAGCCGCACAACCCATTTCTTTGGCACAAGCCTATGAAATTGAAAGAACACAGGATAGATCATTACAACTACCAGATACATTTAAAACCTTACAAATAAATAATAATAGAAGAAACTATTACAATAACACAAATAGAAAAATATCACGATTAAGAAATAACAAAAACAGAAATTATCTCAATCTACAGATGGATAGAAATTTTAACATAAATAGGAATAACAGAAACTATAACAATATCAACAGAAACTTTAACAATAACAACAATAACAATAACAAAAATTATAACAATAACTGACACCATAGCCATTACAACAATAATTACAATAGCTATAACAACAACAATACATCCAACAGAGGTAATAGATACAATAATAACACAAGAGGAAGAGGCTACTCATGCAATACAACAGGGAAACGTAAAAACCCTGGAGACTCATTACGAATCTCCGAAGAGGGAAGACTAAGGATTTATACACTACATATTGGGACATCAAATTTTCTCTTTTTATCAGTAAAAATCATTAACTATAAATTAACATTTTTAATAGACACAGCTTCAGAGATATCACTCTGTAAAGACAATGTAATATACAACTATTACAAAAATACTGACAATATTTGCCGATTGAGTGGCACTAGAAATAAATGCAAAGAAACAGTAGCTTCCACTGATTTTAAGATAATATTAGGAGAACAAACACTAACACACAGATTTCAATTAGTGGACAAAGCATTTCCAATCATTACTGATGGAATTTTAGGAATAGATTTTTTCTGTAAATACAACTGTCAGATTGACTATGAAACACTGATTTTAAATCCCATCCCAATAGAGATTAACTTAAAATAATATAACTATACCTCCAAGAACAGATAAGATAGTACCTATAAACATGGACATAAAGGATTATCGTTAAAGCGATTATCGTTTACAACACAGAAAAGTTGTGTTGTCTCGGCTACAACACAATTTATTTTTTTTGCGATTATGATTTACAACATCTAAAGGTGTGTTTACATTGAGTGTACAAGTCATATGTACTGTCAAAATTGCTATCCATATGGAATTTCATGTGTATGTCAAAATCAGTGTTTTACCATGTTACCAGTGTACCCATGTTACGTACATATGACATAACCTCCTGTTGTTGAAAACAAAAATCAAATATTTAAAACAGGTGGTCTTCAAAGTGTGCTTTAGTCGGATTATTTTTTAAATTGTTAGACTATATAATAAAACTAATAATAATAGCTTTATTGGGACTTGTTGTAATAAGTTATTAGGCAATTTTGTATATTTTGCCGCCATTTCATTTTATTAGACACCCGCTAGTGATGTCAACTATGCAAAGAACTACCGTTTTGTGTTATCATTTGGGTGCTTCTACAACAGTACAGAAATCAATTTATAAGAGACAAATTATATAAAAACAAAAAATAATTATAATAAATAGTACAATAAGTAATAATTAATATCATTTCAACTATATCAGCAACAATTGAATGAATAATTTTGTTGATGTTAATGTCAATTTATTTTCACTCTTTTTTTATTAGGAATAAAATATTTTTTATCCTAATTCGTATGACAAATTAAACTAAATATCTTTAGAATAATTGAGCCGTTGCTTTTGAAAATGCGAGAACTCCATTTTATTTTATTTAATGATTTGCATTTGAATGGCGATAAAAAAAATCACAAGCCGGAATAGACTCGTTTTATATTTTTTGTGGTCTTATTGCATGTAAGTTTAATATGTAATAATAGTTATCCATTTTAGCTGCAAAAAAAGGTTTTGGTATGCGCCAATAGTTGTTGATTTTCTTTAACAGGAATATAATTATAATACCAAAAAATTTAATACTTTATTTACATACATATTTTATTTCAATATCATTTCATTCTTCTTGGTACAGTAAAACAAAAAACCAAAAAAAAATTCTCACCATAGTTGCAGTATGATTGCTCAATTTTGATAATGCTTCTTAATATATTGCAATATAAAAAATAGTACTATTCAACATGGATTAAAAACATAAAATTATTTAATTTGTAATAAGACTTAGGTTTTTTTCATTTTTTCACAAAATGAAGTTCTCTTATTTTCAAAACTAACGGCTCAATGAAATGATTTGCAGCACTTTCGATATCCACAATAACTCTGTAGCATTTTTTTATCCAGCGGTCCAAGTTGTTAATTAGGTGATATTACAGTTTACACAGTTTGCTTACCGTCTTAAAAAATATGTAAAAATAATGCACTATAGTAAAGTAAATTTTTAATTTAATTCAGTCTTTCTTAGTACCGGTAAAATAGATAAACACAAAAATAATAAAATTGAGTCATTCGTATAAAAATTTCCCATATACCCTCCTGGCCCTAGTTTTGAAAACAGATATATCCCATTGGACCCACAAAAAATAAATTTCTGTCTGTTTTAAATATCATTAAATTCGATTTAGCCGTGATTGACATACAATTAAACAATCTTGCAAATAGATATATAATATACATATGTATATTAGATTACATATGTAACTTTATTATTAATAGCACCTGTGAGGTGTCGATATAAATCTGCGAACATGAAATTAGTAACAAAATTTAGAATAAAGATATTGGTTAATTTTAAACTCCTTAAATTCATGATAAAAATAAATAAATGGCATTTTTGAAACTAAAAGTGAACATCACTGAAAACATCTGTTGTCTTATAGTTGTACACATCAAAAAGAGCGTGCTTTAAATAAAAAACACATGTTATATATATGTTTTGTTTCAAGAGGTTTACACTATGTGTATAGTTTTACATATGGAAAATCTAACATTCCATATGACTTGTACACGCAATGTAAACACGCTTTAAGTGTTACGTATGTCACAGAGTTGCATTTTAATGTTACTACTTATTTCAATTAAAATAAATCCCTGCGTACTAAAAACTGTTGAGGCCAAGCGCGTTACAGTCTACTTTGTTTGAAAAAATAAATAATTATAATAATCAAAGTCATGGACATTAATGTTGATTTGTTTTTTGATGATGATGAGACCAACAACACTACACATATGGCGCGTATCTGGAAAAGAATTCATGACAATTCCAACCCATTGGAACTACCAAACACTGAGTAAGTAAACTTTTTCTGAAATTAATAGTCCTAACTACAATGTATATGTATATTTTTACACTTTTAATAAATTTTTCCGCATAAACAAGGATGGGTTTCTGTTTTTGCTGCAGGAGCTAAACAATTCCCTCAAACCTTCAACCCGGTGTTCTGCAATTCCGCCGATCTTATAACTTTGCTGCGCACTTTGATCTTTTGCTGATGGAAGCTTTGATAGCTTCCAAGAAGAAGTAGCGTCAATGATTTTAATATTGGGGTTTCGGAACCAACATTTTGCTTCATTTTGAACGAAGTCGTAAAGTTTTTTTGAAAGAAAAATTTGTAAAAAGTGGATAAGTGCGAAAATGACCGAAGATGAAGATGTACTTAAAAAGGAAAAATTCTACTGCAGCTTGAATATCATAATTGTAAGGATGGTAATTTCTAATTAAATTTATAAATTTAGTAAATATGTCTTCCTATAGTTGTGTGACTATGAAATGAACATCCGCTCGATATCCCGGCTAAACCATGACTCCTTCATGTGGAATATGAGTGACCTAACACAATATTTACAGCAGAATATGGAGAAGATTACTTGGATTTTAGGTAAGAAATTCTGTTGCTTTTAGGTCTTTTTATAACTAAATATGTTTGCATTTGCATATCTTCAGGAGACGCTGGGTATCCGTTGGAACCTTTTTTAATAACGCCATTTGGAAGTGCTGCAGAAGGATCACAGGAATGCCATTTTAATACAATCCATGCAAAAGCAAGAAATATCATTGAAAGAACAATTGGGGTTCTTAAAAGCAGATTTCGATGCTTGCTATTTGCTAGGGTTTTGCACTATGCTCCCGAAAAGGGAACTAAAATTACTCATGTATGTTGCGCATTGCACAATTTAAGCAAACATTTTAAGCGAAGAAATGCCTTTCCTGTTGGATACAGAAATAGAATTAGAAATAATTTAATGCTTGCAATTTTAAATGAATAAAATAATTTATTTCTGTAATTACATTCAAGGCTTTTAATTCACTTCAGAAATACCTAAGAATAATAAAAAACAAAAGGAAAACTTAAAAACTTATTCATATACTTATGTAGTAAAAATATCACAAAATAATTCACAAGTGATCACTTAGATTCTTAAAACTATTAAAGAAAAAATATATACAATAAAAATTATATATGTATGTATATTATGGGAATTATATTATCCTTCAAATTATTTTGTATTTGAAATATATTTTAAATATGTTTATTCAAGTTTAAGAATTATTTTTATAATAATCAGAATTTATAAAAAACAAATTTTTAATAATTGGGAACTTAAAAACTACATTTAATAAAACTAAGTACATAAGTAGGGAAGTACCCTACATAACTCCCCCACTAGTATAAGTAAAATAAAGAAAAATTCAAGTTAATTAATTTTAAAATTTACAGTTTTTTTATGTTTTTTGTTTGTAAATACCATATCTTCAGAAACATCGTCTGAAACAAGAGCTGGATAATCTTTAATAATATTACCTTTATAAATTTTAAACCCTTTTTTATTTCTTTCAATTACACGAAAAGGAGAATTTAATCCAGATTTATTATTTACTTTAACATATACAAATTCACACGTTGAAAGTTGTTTTGGTACAAAAACTTTGTCTATATTGTGACAAACAACTTTCGATCTAACTTCAGAAAAATGTTTTCAGAGCTTTTTCGAAGTTTCTTCAATTGGGCTTTAAATATTTTTTTCAATAATTAATTCACCTGGAATACGAAGAGTTTGACCGTTAACAAGTTCAGCTGGAGAACACTTTAGTTCCAATTTAATTGAAGTTCGCAAACCTAGTAAAACAAATAGTAACATTTCCGACCATTTAATTGAATTATGTGAAGAGATTAAAGAATATTTAAGTTGCCTATGAAATCGTTCAACTAATCCGTTGCCTTGTGGATGAAAAGGAGAAGTATGAATCTTATGGAATCCTAGGAGTGTAGTTAGTTCATACTAACAGTAAACTGTGTACCTTGATCTGTAGTAATTTTAAGAGGAACTCCGAAGCGTGGAACATAATTTTCAATGAAAGATTTAGCAGCAGATTGAGTAGTTGTATCACGTAGGGGGTATGCTTCTGGCCAACGTGTATATCTATCTATAATTGTTAAAATATATTTATAACCATTAGAAACAGAAAGTGGTCCAACTAAATCAATGTGAATATGTTCAAAACGACTCGTAGGAATTTCAATGGGTCTAATAGGTGATTTTGTATATCTGACAATTTTAGAACTTTGAGAAGAGTGACATTTTGCAACCCAATCATTTATATCTTTTCGCATTTTTGGCCAAAAATATTTATTTTGAATCTAGTAGCTCGCGTACCTGGATGAGATAAGGAATGTATTTTGTCAAAAATAATTTTTCTTAATATTGGTGGAACATATGGCTTAGGAGTATTTTGGGTTACATCACACCATGTTTTCAAATCATCTGAAGATACATGTATTTCTTTCAAATTGAATTTAGAATTAGTTTTAGATACAATTAAGCTTAGAGTATCATCATTTTGTTGTTCGTTGTAAAGTGACTGAATATTAATATCACTTGTTGTTATCACATCGATTTATTGAATACGAGAAAGGGTATCGCAACGATGTTTTCTTTTCCAGAAATATATCGAATATTATTAGTAAATTGTGCGATAAAATCTAATTGTCTTTTACAAAAGTTAGTGGCTTATGATCGGTATATATAACAAAATACCTCCCCTCTAAAAAATGTCTAAAATGTTTTATACTTTTGTATATCGGCAAAAGCTCTCTATCAAAAGTTGAATATTTCTTTTCTGAAGAAGACAATTTTCTTGAGAAATAAGGGAGAGGTTCTTTACGACCACAAGAATTAATTTGTTGTAAAACAGTTCCTATCCCAAAGTTGGCAGCATCTACATATATAGAAAGTTGACTGTTGTCATCAAAATGTGCTAGTAGCGTGTTTCTAGAAAAGAGTTCTTTAACCTTTTCAAAAGATTTCTTTGCATTATAATATTCCAAATATTCCTTTTTGCTTATTTTTATTTGCTGAAGTAAGAGTATCATATATTGGACTGAGTGTAGAAGCTAGCATTGGTACGCAACGTTGATAATAGTTTATTATTTCCAAAAATTTTTGTTATTTCAAAACAGACGTAGGAATTTCATAAAATAGTTTTAACTCGATCTTTGGACGGTTGAATGCCATTTCAAATGATGAAATGTGATAACTTAAAAAATCTTTAGATGTAACACCGAAAATACATTTAGAAATCTTAATATTTAATGAATATTTTTCTAATTGTGTAAAATCTTGTTTAAGATGTTTTATATGTTCAGTTTCATTCTCACTAGCTATTAAGATGTCATCAATATATGTAAAAACAAAATCAAACCCAAAGAAAACTTCATTTATAAAACGTTGAAAAGTTTGTGCACTATTTCTAAGTCCAAAAGGCATTCTAAGACAACTCGTACATTCCGAATGGAGTAGTGATTGGAGTTTTGGGAATATCACCTACAGCTACAGGAATTTGGTGATATGCCCTCACTAAATCTATTTTCGAAAATATATTTTTGTTTTTAAAATTAATACTGAGATCGTGTATGTGAGGTAATGGATATCGATCAGGTATCATTATACAATTAAGCCTTCTATAATCTCCACAAGGTCTCCAATCGTTGGATTCTTTCTTTGGAACAATGTGCAAAGGAGAAGCATATGGAGAAGAAGATGGTCTGCTCCTATTTTCACTAAATATTCAAATTCTGTTCTTGCAATTTTATATTTGATCGGATCTAGACGACGTGGTTCACAGAATGGAATACAACCTTTAGTTTCTATATAATGAACAGTTTTGTGTTCGCTTAATTTTGTGTAATCAGGTTCAGCAGAACAAAGTCCCAAAGAGCCTTTCGATTGTAGTGAAGTTTTTGAGTCTATTAATAATCTATTTTTAGCATCAACAATTAAACCAAACTGCTCTAAGAAATTTAATCCTATGATAGGTGTGTCAATATCTGCTATTAAGAAGGCAAATTCAAAATCTCTTCGAAGACCTAAATTGAGTTTAAAAAGTTTTGTTCCATATCTATGAATAATTGATCTGTTTGCTGCAGATACATAATTCTAAATTTGAATTTCTAGCTAATGGTTTAAACTTAGAGAATGGAACAACTGAAACAACGGCGCCCGTATCAATTAAAAATTTTAAGTTATTTATAGTATCGAAAAAATAGGCAGCTTTTTGGTTTAATAGAAAAAACAGTTTAAAGTACTATCTGAAAAATTATTTGTCGAACTAGAAAAGCTACAAGGTTTAAGGCATTTGTAAGTATTATTTCCGAATAGCAAATGATACCAACATAATTTTTTTGTGTTATCACGAGATCTTGGACGTTGTTGAAAACGTCCTCTATATTTTAATTCTCCGACTTCTAGTAATACTTCATTTAGATTTCTACAAAGACTACCAGCTAATTCCGTTAATTGTTGTATAGATGTTTGAAGATAGTTTATAGAATTATTTTCAACGCTAGATATTTGTGGTTTTGAGTTTACTTCATGTATCTTATCTGCAAGGGAAACTTTGTCATCAATATTTTGAAGACTACAAGAAGCTAAATGTATTTGAATTGTTTGGGGCAATTTTCGAAGCCACAATTTATATAAAAATTCGCTATTTATTGCAGTATCGTTGTTTATTAACGTTTTCATAGCACAAAATAATTCCGAAGGTTTGCGATCTTCAAGCTTAGCACTAGAAAATAATTGTTCTAGCCGTCACTTCGCTTAGGGTAAATCTATTGCACAAAGCCTTTTTTACATTTTCGTACTTATTACAGCTCGGAGGAACTTGTGCAACTTTTCTTGTGGCAAACATGTGATAATATGATGATATTTCGTTGTGTCATCGATGATATTGTTTAAAGAGAACTGAATTTCGGCATGAATAAACCATGCTTCAGGCCAGAAATATGGGAGTTTTAAACCACGATTCTGAAGCAATGTTGGAATTTGGTTAAGGTTATTTGTGTTAGAATTGTCTGAAGGTTGTGACATGGTTTCTGTATTATTAGCTTGATTATTATTGATATCTATTGCCGATGGAAAAGTTTCAAGAAAGGAACCATTATTTTAACCTAAAAACTGGTGTGGGATTACAAAATATTTGTATGCTTAAAGATAAATCTTCTTAAATTTGTGTAAAGAAAAAAAAATTGAAGTTTTAATTAAACAAAATCATCAAAACTTATCTGTAAAAAATAAATTTAAATTATTTTGTATTTGAATTATATTTTGAATATGTTTATTCAAGTTTAAGAATTATTTTTATAATAATCAGAATTTACAATTTATGAAAAACATTTTTAATAATTGAAAACTTAAAAACTATATTTAATAAAACTAAGTACATAAGTAGGGAAGTACCCTACAATATGTACATCACATCCGTTGCATTCGCATATTTGTTAATTCAAGTTTGGCTTTTATCAACTGAATTTGTACATTTCTTTTTTAATTCATAATTTTTTTTTATTAATTTCGTAGTTCTTGTACGAATTTTGTTCCAGTCGCTTTTATGTCTGCATAATTTCCTCTTGATTTTTTGCTTGCATTTTTAGTATTGCTAAGCGATCGTCTTCTAGTTTATTTTTTGGGCCCTTGCATCTTGTTGGTAATTGCTGTGTCGTACATCTTACCACCGGTGAAGGCTCATCAGTATCAATCGTTGATTCGGCAGCATTGGAATTTTCTTCCATTTGTAAGCCCATTGCAGATCCACTTTGGTTTACTTGTAACTGCATGGAAACAAGTTCCACGGTACTCTGCTCCAGCGGACTCAAGCTTATTTCTGTGGATGGACCGCCTCCAATGGCTTGGAAATTTTTTTTATTTGCCATCTTTTCAGGTTAGCTTTGTAATGAGTCCATACCTATAATAAAATAACAAATTTAAAATAAAACATTAAACATTTTTTAATCCATGTAATACGAACTCTTTGCCATTCCTTTGTGCTTCTAATTGGCGGACCCAAGCTATTAAATGGTACTGTAAAGCTATTCCATTTCTCTTTAAGCTGCATTTTGTTAGTTCCAAATTGCAGCTTTCCCAATATCTGAATTTAGTTGCATCAAATCTACAAGCTTCTCCATTTGCGTTTTGTTTGTTAGTTTTCTAAGAAATATTTTAAATTATGGTTACAAACGCCAAGCAAAACAAAGCAATTAAAAACTTACAATTTTTTTTCCATTTTAAATTTTCAACTTGTCGCGACAATAAGACAACAGCTAATGAGCAGTTGTAAGATTTTGATGTGTGTAACAACACATACAAACACATGTTGTAAACGATAATCGCTGTAAATTTACATAGACAACTAAAATTGTGACACATGTGGTAAGTGTTGTAAATCATAATCGCAATTTAATATACAACACTAAAATAATAAATGTTGTGCACGATAATCGGGGCCTAAGTTCTCTTGGCCGTGAGATTTTGAAAATACACCTTGAAATATTTTTCCATATTTACTAGTTCTTGTTTATTAGAAGCGCCGACTTTCAAAAATTTATAAAGGGACGTACTTTAATATTGGCTGGCCAAACTTAAGGTTTCTACATTTCGATATACCAATTTTAAAATTAATATTTTCAGTTTTTTTCGACATAGTTTAAAATTTGTTCAGTAGTAAAAGTTGGTTTGAAAGACGCAATATGGATCCATTTCTTCTGCGATATGACTTCCAAATCATTTGATGAATTGGCGCCATAAATAATAGGGTTTTCTTTATATTACATCTCCGATCACTACTCATAACATATGTATGTTTACTAACACGCTGTGTATTTATATTCCTATAAGCAGTTCTATTTCTTTTTAGCGATGTAGTTAAATTATCAAGTACATTAACATTACACTCAGAATTTACGACAGACGGAATGAGAGAAAAAACACGATGATTGTTTGATTTGTTTGTGGTGATGGAATTTAACTGGTCTGCGAAATTGTATTGGCTGGGTACTAATATCAGCATTCGATCCGCGAGTACTGAGCGACAAAGGTTTTTGTTGATTAATTTTGTTTCTCTCAAACTCCTTGTTGGTTGAAACCGCATTGAATTGTTCGTTCAATTTACAGCTACTAATTTTCAACAGTTCCTTTAGTTTCACTCAATATATTTCTGTTGTTAGTATCAATAACATAAATTTATTTTTATTTTCAAACTGATTTAAAACGCTATGTAATTTTAACATTTCTGGAACAATTCTTTCTCAAGCCTTCTGGGCAGTATTGTTTTTTTATTCTTTCATTATATCTCTTCTCTATCGCCTCGAGCAATTTTTAATTTCATTTTCGTTCTGTGTTAAGGTTGTTTTTAAATCGTGTTTGTAATCCACTAAGTGCTGTAAATTTTTAAACAGTTCATTATTTTAAAAATTAAAGGGTTTCGCCACACAACATAAATGTTTTTTTATTAAGAACCTGCAGACAAGCATAAAAGCTTTGCGGGTTTAGAATAATGAAGATAAATTTGTACAATAAAATTAAATGTTAAGTAAAGGGCATCACTTTAAAATTTAAAAGAAATGCGTATCATGTAGTGTATCTATAATTAGCATAAACACTTTAGCAAGGTAAGAATTTTATTTACTCTAAACTTAATCCATATGACATTGAACTTGAAATTCAATTCATTTTTTTTATTTACGCTAAATACTTTGAAGAATTTCATTTTTAAGTTAGTGAACTTTAATTGAGTTTTTTTGATTATTTTTTGTTGGTCAACAGTGACATGAATACTGTATGATTATGGTAAACTGTTGAACAATTTGTAATATGAATTCTAAATTCAGTTCTTTGTTTTACATGTTGATTTGTTGCTGGGTTTGATAACCAAAAGAAGGAAAAATTTGCAAAGTTCCGAGGGAACAGCAAATTAATGCAAACCCTTAGTGTAAGTTAGTATATAAGTTGGTAATTTTTGTAAATATTCATTTAGTCGATCTACACGTAATTGTCAAATTTTGATTCCTAAGCTAACTTCCCTAGTGGAAAGATCTTTTCATGTAAGAGTTGCACGAATTTTTAATAAATTACCAGAAAATTTAAAATCCTTTGAGTTTTCTAGTTCTATTTACAAACGTAGATTGTTGAAGCACATTCAGAGGATGTAAGTTTATTTCTTGGACTATTTTATTATGGCTTATACCACAAATGTTATTGAGATTGATTATATTGTTAATATTTCTACCCGGTACTTCCCTTTAGCTTTTTTTACATTTAAATTATTTCAATTGTCATTTTATTTTTGAATTAAAATTATTTTTTTTTATATTTAAAAAAAATATATACTTAACTATTTTTAGATATTATTATATATGTATATTCTTTTATTTTTTTGTTAAGTAGTATGTTTTGAGTTGTATTTTTAAACCATATATGGCCCTCTGGGCTCGGTTTTTGTGTAACATTGATTAAATAAATAAATAAATAAATAAATAAATAAAATTCAGAAATAATCAGATCAAGGAAAGACGTGAGATCTTCCCTTTTATTTCTCAATCTATATCGGCACTTCTGGTACTGAAGAAAAGCGAATGAAGAGTTATTCTGAAAACTGCACAATCAATTTAAATCATTCTTCATAGAATATACACACACCATGGCGATCCTGCCCATCCAAAAAAAAAAGAATCCTGCAAAATCCAAAAAGATACAGAATAAACTTTTAAGATCCTGCTTGTTTCTACAAAATTTAACATTAAAAACCTAAATTTATTTTTCTAAATGACTCAAGATGAAGACAACGAAATTTTCGAACGCTGGCAAAAATTTCTACACGAGTAGTACGTTCCAGAAGGAACACCAGTTGAAGAACCACCACACTATACACCGACTCCAAAGTCTGTTGGCCCTAAGGCAATCACAATAGAGCAGTATGAGGCTAGGCAGAAAAATTACAAATAACAATTACAAAACTAAATAACCAAATGATACCACAGCTTTCAGACGTTAAATACCTGGGTATACATCTTGACCGTCGCCTTACTTGGAAAAGCCACATTGATTTCAAGTTAACACAAATGAAACTAAAAGCATTACAACTAAATTGGCTTATTGGCAGAAACTCCAACTTGAGCTTAGATTGTAAACTTCTACTATAAAAGTCCATCCTCAAACCAATTTGGTGTTATGGGATTCAGTTATGAGGCACTGCCTCAGTTGGCAATGTAGAAAAAATAATTAAATTTATAAATTTAGTAAATATGTCTTCCTATAGTTGTGTGACTATGAAATGAACATCCGCTCGATATCCCGGCTAAACCATGACTCCTTCATGTGGAATATGAGTGACCTAACACAATATTTACAGCAGAATATGGAGAAGATTACTTGGATTTTAGGTAAGAAATTCTGTTGCTTTTAGGTCTTTTTATAACTAAATATGTTTGCATTTGCATATCTTCAGGAGACGCTGGGTATCCAACCTTTTTTAATAACGCCATTTGGAAGTGCTGCAGAAGGATCACAGGAATGCCATTTTAATACAATCCATGCAAAAGCAAGAAATATCATTGAAAGAACAATTGGGGTTCTTAAAAGCAGATTTCGATGCTTGCTATTTGCTAGGGTTTTGCACTATGCTCCCGAAAAGGGAACTAAAATTACTCATGTATGTTGCGCATTGCACAATTTAAGCAAACATTTTAAGCGAAGAAATGCCTTTCCTGTTGGATACAGAAATAGAATTAGAAATAATTTAATGCTTGCAATTTTAAATGAATAAAATAATTTATTTCTGTAATTACATTCAAGGCTTTTAATTCACTTCAGAAATACCTAAGAATAATAAAAAACAAAAGGAAAACTTAAAAACTTATTCATATACTTATGTAGTAAAAATATCACAAAATAATTCACAAGTGATCACTTAGATTCTTAAAACTATTAAAGAAAAAATATATATGCAATAAAAATTATATATGTATGTATATTATGGGAATTATATTATCCTTCAAATTATTTTGTATTTGAAATATATTTTAAATATGTTTATTCAAGTTTAAGAATTATTTTTATAATAATCAGAATTTATAAAAAACAAATTTTTAATAATTGGGAACTTAAAAACTACATTTAATAAAACTAAGTACATAAGTAGGGAAGTACCCTACATAACTCCCCCACTAGTATAAGTAAAATAAAGAAAAATTCAAGTTCATTAATTTTAAAATTTAGAGTTTTTTTATGTTTTTTGTTTGTAAATACCATATCTTCAGAAACATCGTCTGAAACAAGAGCTGGATAATCTTTAATAATATTACCTTTATAAATTTTAAACCCTTTTTTATTTCTTTCAATTACACGAAAAGGAGAATTTAATCCAGATTTATTATTTACTTTAACATATACAAATTCACACGTTGAAAGTTGTTTTGGTACAAAAACTTTGTCTATATTGTGACAAACAACTTTCGATCTAACTTCAGAAAAATGTTTTCAGAGCTTTTTCGAAGTTTCTTCAATTGGGCTTTAAATATTTTTTTCAATAATTAATTCACCTGGAATACGAAGAGTTTGACCGTTAACAAGTTCAGCTGGAGAACACTTTAGTTCCAATTTAATTGAAGTTCGCAAACCTAGTAAAACAAATAGTAACATTTCCGACCATTTAATTGAATTATGTGAAGAGATTAAAGAATATTTAAGTTGCCTATGAAATCGTTCAACTAATCCGTTGCCTTGTGGATGAAAAGGAGAAGTATGAATCTTATGGAATCCTAGGAGTGTAGTTAGTTCATACTAACAGTAAACTGTGTACCTTGATCTGTAGTAATTTTAAGAGGAACTCCGAAGCGTGGAACATAATTTTCAATGAAAGATTTAGCAGCAGATTGAGTAGTTGTATCACGTAGGGGGTATGCTTCTGGCCAACGTGTATATCTATCTATAATTGTTAAAATATATTTATAACCATTAGAAACAGAAAGTGGTCCAACTAAATCAATGTGAATATGTTCAAAACGACTCGTAGGAATTTCAATGGGTCTAATAGGTGATTTTGTATATCTGACAATTTTAGAACTTTGAGAAGAGTGACATTTTGCAACCCAATCATTTATATCTTTTCGCATTTTTGGCCAAAAATATTTATTTTGAATCTAGTAGCTCGCGTACCTGGATGAGATAAGGAATGTATTTTGTCAAAAATAATTTTTCTTAATATTGGTGGAACATATGGCTTAGGAGTATTTTGGGTTACATCACACCATGTTTTCAAATCATCTGAAGATACATGTATTTCTTTCAAATTGAATTTAGAATTAGTTTTAGATACAATTAAGCTTAGAGTATCATCATTTTGTTGTTCGTTGTAAAGTGACTGAATATTAATATCACTTGTTGTTATCACATCGATTTATTGAATACGAGAAAGGGTATCGCAACGATGTTTTCTTTTCCAGAAATATATCGAATATTATTAGTAAATTGTGCGATAAAATCTAATTGTCTTTTACAAAAGTTAGTGGCTTATGATCGGTATATATAACAAAATACCTCCCCTCTAAAAAATGTCTAAAATGTTTTATACTTTTGTATATCGGCAAAAGCTCTCTATCAAAAGTTGAATATTTCTTTTCTGAAGAAGACAATTTTCTTGAGAAATAAGGGAGAGGTTCTTTACGACCACAAGAATTAATTTGTTGTAAAACAGTTCCTATCCCAAAGTTGGCAGCATCTACATATATAGAAAGTTGACTGTTGTCATCAAAATGTGCTAGTAGCGTGTTTCTAGAAAAGAGTTCTTTAACCTTTTCAAAAGATTTCTTTGCATTATAATATTCCAAATATTCCTTTTTGCTTATTTTTATTTGCTGAAGTAAGAGTATCATATATTGGACTGAGTGTAGAAGCTAGCATTGGTACGCAACGTTGATAATAGTTTATTATTTCCAAAAATTTTTGTTATTTCAAAACAGACGTAGGAATTTCATAAAATAGTTTTAACTCGATCTTTGGACGGTTGAATGCCATTTCAAATGATGAAATGTGATAACTTAAAAAATCTTTAGATGTAACACCGAAAATACATTTAGAAATCTTAATATTTAATGAATATTTTTCTAATTGTGTAAAATCTTGTTTAAGATGTTTTATATGTTCAGTTTCATTCTCACTAGCTATTAAGATGTCATCAATATATGTAAAAACAAAATCAAACCCAAAGAAAACTTCATTTATAAAACGTTGAAAAGTTTGTGCACTATTTCTAAGTCCAAAAGGCATTCTAAGACAACTCGTACATTCCGAATGGAGTAGTGATTGGAGTTTTGGGAATATCACCTACAGCTACAGGAATTTGGTGATATGCCCTCACTAAATCTATTTTCGAAAATACATTTTTGTTTTTAAAATTAATACTGAGATCGTGTATGTGAGGTAATGGATATCGATCAGGTATCATTATACAATTAAGCCTTCTATAATCTCCACAAGGTCTCCAATCGTTGGATTCTTTCTTTGGAACAATGTGCAAAGGAGAAGCATATGGAGAAGAAGATGGTCTGCTCCTATTTTCACTAAATATTCAAATTCTGTTCTTGCAATTTTATATTTGATCGGATCTAGACGACGTGGTTCACAGAATGGAATGCAACCTTTAGTTTCTATATAATGAACAGTTTTGTGTTCGCTTAATTTTGTGTAATCAGGTTCAGCAGAACAAAGTCCCAAAGAGCCTTTCGATTGTAGTGAAGTTTTTGAGTCTATTAATAATCTATTTTTAGCATCAACAATTAAACCAAACTGCTCTAAGAAATTTAATCCTATGATAGGTGTGTCAATATCCGCTATTAAGAAGGCAAATTCAAAATCTCTTCGAAGACCTAAATTGAGTTTAAAAAGTTTTGTTCCATATCTATGAATAATTGATCTGTTTGCTGCAGATACATAATTCTAAATTTGAATTTCTAGCTAATGGTTTAAACTTAGAGAATGGAACAACTGAAACAACGGCGCCCGTATCAATTAAAAATTTTAAGTTATTTATAGTATCGAAAAAATAGGCAGCTTTTTGGTTTAATAGAAAAAACAGTTTAAAGTACTATCTGAAAAATTATTTGTCGAACTAGAAAAGCTACAAGGTTTAAGGCATTTGTAAGTATTATTTCCGAATAGCAAATGATACCAACATAATTTTTTTGTGTTATCACGAGATCTTGGACGTTGTTGAAAACGTCCTCTATATTTTAATTCTCCGACTTCTAGTAATACTTCATTTAGATTTCTACAAAGACTACCAGCTAATTCCGTTAATTGTTGTATAGATGTTTGAAGATAGTTTATAGAATTATTTTCAACGCTAGATATTTGTGGTTTTGAGTTTACTTCATGTATCTTATCTGCAAGGGAAACTTTGTCATCAATATTTTGAAGACTACAAGAAGCTAAATGTATTTGAATTGTTTGGGGCAATTTTCGAAGCCACAATTTATATAAAAATTCGCTATTTATTGCAGTATCGTTGTTTATTAACGTTTTCATAGCACAAAATAATTCCGAAGGTTTGCGATCTTCAAGCTTAGCACTAGAAAATAATTGTTCTAGCCGTCACTTCGCTTAGGGTAAATCTATTGCACAAAGCCTTTTTTACATTTTCGTACTTATTACAGCTCGGAGGAACTTGTGCAACTTTTCTTGTGGCAAACATGTGATAATATGATGATATTTCGTTGTGTCATCGATGATATTGTTTTAAGAGAACTGAATTTCGGCATGAATAAACCATGCTTCAGGCCAGAAATATGGGAGTTTTAAACCACGATTCTGAAGCAATGTTGGAATTTGGTTAAGGTTATTTGTGTTAGAATTGTCTGAAGGTTGTGACATGGTTTCTGTATTATTAGCTTGATTATTATTGATATCTATTGCCGATGGAAAAGTTTCAAGAAAGGAACCATTATTTTAACCTAAAAACTGGTGTGGGATTACAAAATATTTGTATGCTTAAAGATAAATCTTCTTAAATTTGTGTAAAGAAAAAAAAATTGAAGTTTTAATTAAACAAAATCAACAAAACTTATCTGTAAAAAATAAATTTAAATTATTTTGTATTTGAATTATATTTTGAATATGTTTATTCAAGTTTAAGAATTATTTTTATAATAATCAGAATTTACAATTTATGAAAAACATTTTTAATAATTGAAAACTTAAAAACTATATTTAATAAAACTAAGTACATAAGTAGGGAAGTACCCTACAATATGTACATCACATCCGTTGCATTCGCATATTTGTTAATTCAAGTTTGGCTTTTATCAACTGAATTTGTACATTTCTTTTTTAATTCATAATTTTTTTTTATTAATTTCGTAGTTCTTGTACGAATTTTGTTCCAGTCGCTTTTATGTCTGCATAATTTCCTCTTGATTTTTTGCTTGCATTTTTAGTATTGCTAAGCGATCGTCTTCTAGTTTATTTTTTGGGCCCTTGCATCTTGTTGGTAATTGCTGTGTCGTACATCTTACCACCGGTGAAGGCTCATCAGTATCAATCGTTGATTCGGCAGCATTGGAATTTTCTTCCATTTGTAAGCCCATTGCAGATCCACTTTGGTTTACTTGTGACTGCATGGAAACAAGTTCCACGGTACTCTGCTCCAGCGGACTCAAGCTTATTTCTGTGGATGGACCGCCTCCAATGGCTTGGAAATTTTTTTTATTTGCCATCTTTTCAGGTTAGCTTTGTAATGAGTCCATACCTATAATAAAATAACAAATTTAAAATAAAACATTAAACATTTTTTAATCCATGTAATACGAACTCTTTGCCATTCCTTTGTGCTTCTAATTGGCGGACCCAAGCTATTAAATGGTACTGTAAAGCTATTCCATTTCTCTTTAAGCTGCATTTTGTTAGTTCCAAATTGCAGCTTTCCCAATATCTGAATTTAGTTGCATCAAATCTACAAGCTTCTCCATTTGCTTTTTGTTTGTTAGTTTTCTAAGAAATATTTTAAATTATGGTTACAAACGCCAAGCAAAACAAAGCAATTAAAAACTTACAATTTTTTTTCCATTTTAAATTTTCAACTTGTCGCGACAATAAGACAACAGCTAATGAGCAGTTGTAAGATTTTGATGTGTGTAACAACACATACAAACACATGTTGTAAACGATAATCGCTGTAAATTTACATAGACAACTAAAATTGTGACACATGTGGTAAGTGTTGTAAATCATAATCGCAATTTAATATACAACACTAAAATAATAAATGTTGTGCACGATAATCGGGGCCTAAGTTCTCTTGGCCGTGAGATTTTGAAAATACACCTTGAAATATTTTTCCATATTTACTAGTTCTTGTTTATTAGAAGCGCCGACTTTCAAAAATTTATAAAGGGACGTACTTTAATATTGGCTGGCCAAACTTAAGGTTTCTACATTTCGATATACCAATTTTAAAATTAATATTTTCAGTTTTTTTCGACATAGTTTAAAATTTGTTCAGTAGTAAAAGTTGGTTTGAAAGACGCAATATGGATCCATTTCTTCTGCGATATGACTTCCAAATCATTTGATGAATTGGCGCCATAAATAATAGGGTTTTCTTTATATTACATCTCCGATCACTACTCATAACATATGTATGTTTACTAACACGCTGTGTATTTATATTCCTATAAGCAGTTCTATTTCTTTTTAGCGATGTAGTTAAATTATCAAGTACATTAACATTACACTCAGAATTTACGACAGACGGAATGAGAGAAAAAACACGATGATTGTTTGATTTGTTTGTGGTGATGGAATTTAACTGGTCTGCGAAATTGTATTGGCTGGGTACTAATATCAGCATTCGATCCGCGAGTACTGAGCGACAAAGGTTTTTGTTGATTAATTTTGTTTCTCTCAAACTCCTTGTTGGTTGAAACCGCATTGAATTGTTCGTTCAATTTACAGCTACTAATTTTCAACAGTTCCTTTAGTTTCACTCAATATATTTCTGTTGTTAGTATCAATAACATAAATTTATTTTTATTTTCAAACTGATTTAAAACGCTATGTAATTTTAACATTTCTGGAACAATTCTTTCTCAAGCCTTCTGGGCAGTATTGTTTTTTTATTCTTTCATTATATCTCTTCTCTATCGCCTCGAGCAATTTTTAATTTCATTTTCGTTCTGTGTTAAGGTTGTTTTTAAATCGTGTTTGTAATCCACTAAGTGCTGTAAATTTTTAAACAGTTCATTATTTTAAAAATTAAAGGGTTTCGCCACACAACATAAATGTTTTTTTATTAAGAACCTGCAGACAAGCATAAAAGCTTTGCGGGTTTAGAATAATGAAGATAAATTTGTACAATAAAATTAAATGTTAAGTAAAGGGCATCACTTTAAAATTTAAAAGAAATGCGTATCATGTAGTGTATCTATAATTAGCATAAACACTTTAGCAAGGTAAGAATTTTATTTACTCTAAACTTAATCCATATGACATTGAACTTGAAATTCAATTCATTTTTTTTATTTACGCTAAATACTTTGAAGAATTTCATTTTTAAGTTAGTGAACTTTAATTGAGTTTTTTTGATTATTTTTTGTTGGTCAACAGTGACATGAATACTGTATGATTATGGTAAACTGTTGAACAATTTGTAATATGAATTCTAAATTCAGTTCTTTGTTTTACATGTTGATTTGTTGCTGGGTTTGATAACCAAAAGAAGGATTCGTAAAAATTTGCAAAGTTCCGAGGGAACAGCAAATTAATGCAAACCCTTAGTGTAATTTAGTATATAAATTGGTAATTTTTGTAAATATTCATTTAGTCGATCTACACGTAATTGTCAAATTTTGATTCCTAAGCTAACTTCCCTAGTGGAAAGATCTTTTCATGTAAGAGTTGCACGAATTTTTAATAAATTACCAGAAAATTTAAAATCCTTTGAGTTTTCTAGTTCTATTTACAAACGTAGATTGTTGAAGCACATTCAGAGGATGTAAGTTTATTTCTTGGACTATTTTATTATGGCTTATACCACAAATGTTATTGAGATTGATTATATTGTTAATATTTCTACCCGGTACTTCCCTTTAGCTTTTTTTACATTTAAATTATTTCAATTGTCATTTTATTTTTGAATTAAAATTATTTTTTTTTATATTTAAAAAAAATATATACTTAACTATTTTTAGATATTATTATATATGTATATTCTTTTATTTTTTTGTTAAGTAGTATGTTTTGAGTTGTATTTTTAAACCATATATGGCCCTCTGGGCTCGGTTTTTGTGTAACATTGATTAAATAAATAAATAAATAAATAAATAAAATTCAGAAATAATCAGATCAAGGAAAGACGTGAGATCTTCCCTTTTATTTCTCAATCTATATCGGCACTTCTAGTACTGAAGAAAAGCGAATGAAGAGTTATTCTGAAAACTGCACAATCAATTTAAATCATTCTTCATAGAATATACACACACCATGGCGATCCTGCCCATCCAAAAAAAAAAGAATCCTGCAAAATCCAAAAAGATACAGAATAAACTTTTAAGATCCTGCTTGTTTCTACAAAATTTAACATTAAAAACCTAAATTTATTTTTCTAAATGACTCAAGATGAAGACAACGAAATTTTCGAACGCTGGCAAAAATTTCTACACGAGTAGTACGTTCCAGAAGGAACACCAGTTGAAGAAGCACCACACTATACACCGACTCCAAAGTCTGTTGGCCCTAAGGCAATCACAATAGAGCAGTATGAGGCTAGGCAGAAAAATTACAAATAACAATTACAAAACTAAATAACCAAATGATACCACAGCTTTCAGACGTTAAATACCTGGGTATACATCTTGACCGTCGCCTTACTTGGAAAAGCCACATTGATTTCAAGTTAACACAAATGAAACTAAAAGCATTACAACTAAATTGGCTTATTGGCAGAAACTCCAACTTGAGCTTAGATTGTAAACTTCTACTATAAAAGTCCATCCTCAAACCAATTTGGTGTTATGGGATTCAGTTATGAGGCACTGCCTCAGTTGGCAATGTAGAAAAAATTCAAAGGCACCAAAATAAAATTCTTCGTATAATTACATCTGCTCCCTGGTATATAAAAAATTCGAACATCCACAAAGACCTAAACATGCCATCAGTTAAAGCAGAAATAGCGAAACACGCAGTCACATATCTAAAAAGGATTGAATCTCATCCAAACCCTTTGGCGCGTAGCATGCTGAATGAACCTGGTTACATTCGACTAAAAAGAAGAGATACTGCATTTCTTGGCCTTACATTAGAGGGATGACCCGCAAATGATTGCAAAATCCGTGAAACAAACATTATTTTTGTCTAGCACTGGCTGGACTTAAAACGTATATTTTTATTTTAGACTTAAGATACGAGTAATTATTGTTAGTTAAAAAATATTGAAGATACAATAAATAAATTATGCAAAAAAATGAGAAACTTCAGGAACCAAGCAAAATACAAACAGAAGAAAGGAGGAAAAAAGGTAAAATTTTAAAAAGCCTACAAACACCTTCAGCGCATAATAGGCCGTAGTCAGAGGAATCAAAAACAAAGAATAATACAGCAACTGATAGAACTCAGAAGAACCGGTTGGCGAAACCAGACATCAACCACCATACTCATAAACAAAAATAATTTTTTTTTAATTCAGTTCAATTCAAACATTTTCCTTAAATTTTATTTTATGCTAAGATTTTACACATTTTTAGATAAATTAAATATAAATAAATGTAACATTATGTTGTACTTTAAATATTTTGTAAAACCTGATAAAATGGGAACCATTAGAAGTAGAGGATAAAGAACAGGAAATTAAAAATACAATGGGTTTTTAACAGAATTATGGAAAGACTGAGGCATGGAAGGAACCCCTGATAGCGACGAAGTTATTAATAGACATCGCGTTAAGGAGGAAACAATATTACTAATGAGAAAATTTGGCTTTTGACCCCAATTTTAGATTTTAATATAGGTAATGAAACTAGAACTACATACTTTTCAGTTACCCGAGAAAGAATAGAATATACATTAGTACAACTCAAAATGGGCATCGCAGATGCAAAAGTAGAGGGCCATGCGAATGCCAATGCTATAAATACAAATAAGATAACAATAGATCAAGAAATTATAATAATTTTGTTGACAATTTTCATACTAGTAGCAATATTTAAATACTTACGGCAGTATATAAAGAAACAGGTTGTAAGAAACTCTGTACATAGTGTGTAAAATAAAAACATGTTGTAGAAATAAATATAGTTAATAGAACAGATTTTTGAAGAATTAGAAAGATTAATCGTGAATACACGAAAATCCATAGCAAAGAAATACACAAAAAAAAAACTATACAGAAAAACTAAAGTCAATAAAACAGTTGAGTGAAAAATTCGGGAAACTTGCAGGACATTTAGCGAATCCCTCGAGAGATGAAAAAATTACTCAATTCAAAAAAAAAAGAGAAAAATTAGAAATAGAGAAATAAGTTGAAAATTCTAAAATCATGTCAAACTTTGACAGTAAAAAGGCTTCGGATATAATTCCAGTCTTCGACAGAAAGCCAAAACATGTCATTATATTCCTTTCAATGATAGAAATGGTTCATTCTGAACTAAATGAGCACGTAAAAAGAACCTTATAAAATATGTGTTGGTGATAAAATTAGTAGACATAGTCAGGGATATTTTGATTATAGAAAACACACATGAAACTTTCGAAGAACCTAAAACAGTTGTAACAAAAAATTTCAAATCCACAAGAACGGCAAGCAGCATACATTTTGATTTAAAGAATACCAATAAGGAAATGTACTTAATTGCAAAGAACGGATTAACACTTTGATAGCGGAATTGACATTGGTACAAATTTCAGAACTAGAAGACAGTTCAAATCAAGTAGCTCGCTCTACGATTAAGACTATGAACGAAAAACTGGCTCTAGAAATTTTTCAAGAAAGTTTATATAAAGACATAAGAACCGCTGTAGTAGCCGCACAACCCATTTCTTTGGCACAAGCCTATGAAATTGAAAGAACACAGGATAGATCATTACAACTACCAGATACATTTAAAACCTTACAAATAAATAATAATAGAAGAAACTATTACAATAACACAAATAGAAAAATATCACGATTAAGAAATAACAAAAACAGAAATTATCTCAATCTACAGATGGATAGAAATTTTAACATAAATAGGAATAACAGAAACTATAACAATATCAACAGAAACTTTAACAATAACAACAATAACCATAACAAAAATTATAACAATAACTGACACCATAGCCACTACAACAATAATTACAATAGCTATAACAACAACAATACATCCAACAGAGGTAATGGATACAATAATAACACAAGAGGAAGAGGCTACTCATGCAATACAACAACAGGGAAACGTAAAAACCCTGGAGACTCATTACGAATCTCCGAAGAGGGAAGACTAAGGATTTATACACTACATATTGGGACATCAAATTTTCTCTTTTTATCAGTAAAAATCATTAACTATAAATTAACATTTTTAATAGACACAGCTTCAGAGATATCACTCTGTAAAGACAATGTAATATACAACTATTACAAAAATACTGACAATATTTGCCGATTGAGTGGCACTAGAAATAAATGCAAAGAAACAGTAGCTTCCACTGATTTTAAGATAATATTAGGAGAACAAACACTAACACACAGATTTCAATTAGTGGACAAAGCATTTCCAATCATTACTGATGGAATTTTAGGAATAGATTTTTTCTGTAAATACAACTGTCAGATTGACTATGAAACACTGATTTTAAATCCCATCCCAATAGAGATTAACTTAAAATAATATAACTATACCTCCAAGAACAGATAAGATAGTACCTATAAACATGGACATAAAGGATTATCGTTAAAGCGATTATCGTTTACAACACAGAAAAGTTGTGTTGTCTCGGCTACAACACAATTTATTTTTTTTGCGATTATGATTTACAACATCTAAAGGTGTGTTTACATTGAGTGTACAAGTCATATGTACTGTCAAAATTGCTATCCATATGGAATTTCATGTGTATGTCAAAATCAGTGTTTTACATATGGTTTATAATTTTTGTGTTCAAACGTACCCATGTTACGTACATATGACATAACCTCCTGTTGTTGAAAACAAAAATCAAATATTTAAAACAGGTGGTCTTCAAAGTGTGCTTTAGTCGGATTATTTTTTAAATTGTTAGACTATATAATAAAACTAATAATAATAGCTTTATTGGGACTTGTTGTAATAAGTTATTAGGCAATTTTGTATATTTTGCCGCCATTTCATTTTATTAGACACCCGCTAGTGATGTCAACTATGCAAAGAACTACCGTTTTGTGTTATCATTTGGGTGCTTCTACAACAGTACAGAAATCAATTTATAAGAGACAAATTATATAAAAACAAAAAATAATTATAATAAATAGTACAATAAGTAATAATTAATATCATTTCAACTATATCAGCAACAATTAAATGAATAATTTTGTTGATGTTAATGTCAATTTATTTTCACTCTTTTTTTATTAGGAATAAAATATTTTTTATCCTAATTCGTATGACAAATTAAACTAAATATCTTTAGAATAATTGAGCCGTTGCTTTTGAAAATGCGAGAACTCCATTTTATTTTATTTAATGATTTGCGTTTGAATGGCGTTAAAAAAATCACAAGCCGGAATAGACTTGTTTTATATTTTTTGTGGTCTTATTGCATGTAAGTTTAATATATACAATAATAGTTATCCATTTTAGCTGCAAAAAAAGGTTTTGGTATGCGCCAATAGTTGTTGATTTTCTTTAACAGGAATGTAATTATAATACCAAAAAATTTAATACTTTATTTACATACATATTTTATTACAGTAAAACAAAAAACAAAAAAAAATTTCTCACCATAGTTGCAGTATGATTGCTCAATTTTGATAATGCTTCTTAATATATTCCAATATAAAAAATAGTACTATTCAACATGGATTAAAAACATAAAATTATGTAATTTGTAAAATAATAAAATTGAGTCATTCGTATAAAAATTTCCCATATACCCTCCTGGCCCTAGTTTTGAAAACAGATATATCCCATTGGACCCACAAAAAATAAATTTCTGTATGTTTTAAATATCATTAAATTCGATTTAGCCGTGATTGACATACAATTAAACAATCTTGCAAATAGATATATAATATACATATGTATATTAGATTACATATGTAACTTTATTATTAATAGCACCTGTGAGGTGTCGATATAAATCTGCGAACATGAAATTAGTAACAAAATTTAGAATAAAGATATTGGTTAATTTTAAACTCCTTAAATTCATGATAAAAATAAATAAATGGCATTTTTGAAACTAAAAGTGAACATCACTGAAAACATCTGTTGTCTTATAGTTGTACACATCAAAAAGAGCGTGCTTTAAATAAAAACACATGTTATATATATATGTTATGTTTCAAGAGGTTTACACTATGTGTATAGTTTTACATATGGAAAATCTGACATTCCATATGACTTGTACAGCTAAACAGCTAAACAGGCTCTTCAATCAGCTAAACAGCTTCTTTAAACAGCTAAACAGTTAAACAGATTATTGTTATTAGTAAAGTAGCTCTTATTTTGTGTTAAACAAATAGCATCAATATAAATTCTTATACGTCTGAAGTAGTTTAACGATTAATTATGACTAAGCTTGAATGAATACATCGAAACCTTTTCTATAACGTCCATTACATCATCTTTATTAATTACAAGAAATCCATATTTATCCTTCCAGCATTCTTTAAATATGTCTTTAAACGTTGTGAGACTCATATCGCTTCCAACATGATCTTTATATATATGCTTAAGGTTTAGTTCATCTTGCTTAAACATTACAATAAAGTTTGCATTATCACGTACTAAATGTTTTGGAATATGTGCATATGTTTGACATAAATAAAATGTATCTCTCCCATACAAAAATATGATCTGAAATTATTTTGCTTTTCACATGCAACATCATCAAATATCATTACTGAATTTACTTTAGCATTATCAGGTGATAAAACGTCTTCATTTTCTGAAAATATATATAAGCCCATACCTTTTACCGATGAAATTAGTTTTCTTAGATATTGATATTTGGGTTGCTGTAGTGGTTTAGATTAAATGTAAATGTTTCTGAATTTCAATCCATTAAGGCTTTCAATCAAACTAAGCATAATATTAGTTTTTCCGCAACTGGATTATTAATGCTCTTATAGAGTTTGGTAAAAGGCAGTTACATTATTTTTTTCATTAAAATCCAAATTTCTCACTAAAATGTTTGAATGTTGTTTTATCAAACGCATGTTTACAAATGAGGAGTAAAATCAAATAAAGATCTTTATCTTTATATTAACAAGTATTCGCCAACTTACATATTTTCAGAAACAAATTGTTATAAATGAAGGTGTATAGAAATAAAAATGTTATTGGTAAACAGGTAGTTAGTGGAGAAGGACTTGTAAATAAGTTTTTTTTTTATTATTTCGGACCAGCAGTCAGGGGATGACCTCTACTCATGCAAAGTATTGTGCCAGAACTAGGAAATTAGGTTATGGGAAGGAGGATAGAGGGAGAGTGACAGGAAAGACCCCTGTAGGAAGATGATTCCACAAGCGAACTGTACGGCTAAAAAACGAATTTTCTCTGTAATGCATTGTGCGATTCACTGGCCAATCGACCACAAATGGATGAGGTCTTTATGAAAAGCGTATTGTCCGCGAAAACGTGCGGATATCGGAACTAGTTCCCTAATCTCATCAGAGCACATTCCATTGTAGTAGCGATAAAACAGCGAAACACAACCCATATTGCGTCGATGTTCCAGAGAGTCAATAGAGTTGGATATCCTACTGTCACCTATGAGCTTCTTCGCCCTCTCCTGCACGCGGTCGAGTAGTTCCAAAACAGACTTTGGAGCACCGGCCTATATATGAGACTTGTATTCCATTTTTGGCCGGATGTAAGTGGTATAAATAGTAAGGAGATCAGATGAGGTGAAATATGTTTTACACCATTTTAGAAAACCGAGACACTTGAAAGCTTCTTTTGAGACTTGAAAAATGTGCTTAGTCCATCGAACGTCACACTGGATTTTCATGCCAAGAACATCAAGAGCTTCTGATTCCTTAATACTTATACCACCCATAATTACAGATGTAGCACCATTTTCGGCCGAACGCCGCACAGTGGTCAATTTCGCGAGATAGCGGTCAAAACTCTATAACTTTTGACCGGATTGGTATTTTTTTACGCAATTTTTTTGTTTAATAGCAGGGACTTTAAGCTTCAATTTGCGTGTTCAAAGGTAAAAATCGACTGATAGGAACGTAAGTAATGTGGAGTTAAAAATGCATTTTAATTTTTTGTTGAGTTTCCATGTAAAAGTTGAATATTTTGACATTTTAAATAGGTATTTTTTTATAATTTCTTATTTTCTTCAATCGTATTTTACAACCAATACTTATTTATTATTCCTAAACTTAATTTTGGTCAGAAAATGTCAACATTTGGCCCCTGACATTAACGATATTGAAAAGAGGTCGAAGCACTAAATCTTCGCAGATTGCACCAATGTCTAAAGTACTTAGGATAAGGAGGTTAACGGAAGTTTCCAAAATCGTTTTGCTATTTTAGATAGCGAAACAAGTGAACCTAAAACGGCACCCAAGTCGTTTAAACCACCACCAATTTTATTAAGGGAGAAAAATTCGAATGAATTAATTAATAAGTTTATTTCAGCTATTGGGGAAAACTCATTCTATGTAATTCCTATCAAGCGTGGTAATATTGATGATGATACTAAAAATCAATTTATAGATGAAAGTAGTTATAGTAAAGCAGTAAAGGAGGTTGAAAGCTGCAAAAAGAAGATTTATACCTATCAGCTGAAGCACAGGCCTACAGGTAGTAATTAAAGCTGTAGATTCATACGTTGATCCAGCTGAAATAAAAGCTTGTCTTCAAAAAATGGGATTTTAGGTTAAAAGTATAGATAATCTCAGAATTCGAGAACGCGTCCCTCAGCCTCTATTTCGCGTTGAACTGAAACCTGGGGATATTAATTTGCAGAAGAACGAAACGCACCCCGTTTATAGTTTAAAATATCTGTTACACCGCAGGATAAGTGTAGAGGAACCACACAAGCATAAGATCAGGACCCATTCAGTGTTTAATTTGCCAAGAATACGGCCATACAAGGCCTTACTGCAAGTTTCCTCCGGTTTGCGTTGTGTGTGGAGAGCTACACTGTTCCGCCCAATGCGACAAACCAAAGGATGACGTGAAGGTTAAAAAATGTAGCAATTGTGGTGGAAATCACACACCATCTGGTAACTACAATCGTCTCGAAGCAAGTATCGAGACATTAGTGCATTCGTTAAACCGTTTTATGAGCTTACGCCAACACAAAAATGAACTCGAGTACTTCTTGAAGAACCAACAAATTGATATCATGATGGTTTCAAAGACTCATTTAACAACAAATAGCTTTTTTAAAATCAATGGCTATATATGGTAGTGGTTCAACAATACTAATAAAGGCTCGAATTAAACATAATTTACTGTCTGATTTTTGTGAGTACAACCTTCAAGCAACAAACATTGCATTGAAGAATATCATCCAAACTTCGTTATTTCTTCGATTTATTCACCTCCCAACACGCAACAGTAACCCGACAACTAATAAGATACAATCAAATATATTCTGTTGACGTCGAGAGGCTCTTGGCTGAAAAAATAAAAATTCGCAGAGAGTGGCAATCGTACAGATCTCCTCAACTTAAAAGTAGACTTAAAGAATGCACGGAACGGCTAAGAGATTTACTAGAATCCCGAAGAGCAGCAACTCTGGAAAACTATTTAAAAGACCTTGACACAACTCCTCAATCAGATTATTCATTATGGCGTGCGTGTAGAAACCCTAAAAGGCCAGTAGTACAAAAGCCTCCCTTCCGAACTTCGTCTGGAGGCTGGGCAAGGAATGATACCGAAAAAGGCAAATTCTTTGTTGAACATTTGAAAAAGGTCTTTACTCCAAATCTATTGACTGATGCAGTTGATTTGCCAACTGTCGTAGCTAGTGCTGCAGTACCCTTAAGATTTCATTTTAGTGACACTGAAAGGGTAATAACAGATATAAACACCAAGAAAGCCGCTGGCTTTGTTAAAACCAGTAACAAGATGTTATTTGAGTTGCCCCATATAGCTCGCAAAATTATCTTTTTATTTTTAACGCCATTTTACACCTGGAGTACTTTCCTTCAGGTTGGAAGGTTTCGTTAATAACTATGATTCCTAAGCCAGGAAAAGGCCACACAAAAGTTAAACCATACAGACCTTTTATCAGATATGTCAAAGCTGTTTGAGAGGATGGTAATGAATAAGCTGAACCCCATTCTAAGCGACAAAGGATGTATTCCGAACCATCAGTTTGGTTTCAGAAAAAAACATAGTACAATCGAACAAACTCACAGGTTAGTTAATGTAATTAAGAAGACCTTTGAAGAAAAATAATACTGCTCTGCGATTTTTATCGACATTTCCCAAGCATTCGATAAGGTATGGCACGATGGCCTAAAATATAAGTTAAAATTGAATTTGCCCGCAAAATCATACAAGCTGTTAGATAGTTATTCGGAAATTCATTGTTAAAGAAGGCAATTTTTTAAGCTCATCTGAGCCAATTGAACCCGGAGCTCTCCAGGGTAGTATATTGGGACCGATTTTATACTTGTTGTATACTTCAGATATGCCAACTGGTGACCGAGTCCACACATCGACATTTGCTGACGACACAGCTTTTTTAAGCATTCACGAAAGTCCCGACGTAGCATCCCGATATGTACAAGACCAAGTAATAATTTTAGAAAAGTGGTTGAACAAATGGAAAATTAAGGTCAATGAACAAAAATGTAGTCACATAACTTTTGCACTGCGTAGGGAATCGTGCCCCCCATTCACATAAATAACCAAATGATACCTCAGCTTTCAGACGTGAAATATCTCGGCATACATCTTGATCGGCGCCTTACTTGGAAACGCCATATAGAATCAAAGTTAATACAAATGAAGTTAAAAGCAGTCCAACTAAACAGGCTTATCGGCAGAAATTCTACTCTCGCTTTAGATTGTAAACTTTTATTGTACAAGTCAATTTTAAAACCAATTTGGTGATATGGCATTCAATTAAAGGGCACTGTCTCAGCTAGCAATATAGAAAAAATCCAAAGGCGCCAAAATAAGATTCTACGGATGATCATAGTTGCTCCCTGGTACATAAGAAACTCGAACATCCACACGTACTTGAAGATGCTTGAAACACATCCAAATCCGCTGGCTCGCATTTCGTCTATTACCCGAACATCAGAGGGATGACCCGCAAATGATAGAAGCAACCGTGAAACATACATATTTTTTTTGTCTAGCACTGGCTGGACATAACAAGTATATTTATTTTTATTTTAGGCTTAAGATATGAGTAATTATTGTTAGTTCAAAAATATATTTGAAGCTTCAATAAATAAAATATCAAAAAAAACTTTTGCTATTTGGCGGCTTCCTTCAAGTTCAAGTGCTTGCAATGTTATTTGGATTTAGTGTCAGTTATTTCTTTCTTCATTAACAATGATCTCTCATAAAAAGTAGACGGAGCTCTACAGTCTTTCTCACTTTCTCTGTCTCCCTTGATTGGCTAACATAGAAAATTGATGACAATTGTTCTCTCCTGATTGGTTGATACAAAAAAAAAAGAAATGAGAATTGCTCTACCTTAGGTTTTTGTTCAATAAAACATTTCAACTGGTCAGGCCTAACTTATTTCATGTCAATGAAAAGGCATTTTTATTACATGTTTCTCCCAACGTTTCGTGAATGTTTTGTTCACTTCTTCAGGGGATTCGTCTATTTAATAGAATTTAGAAAAAACATCAACGGTATATTAGAACTAAATAACAATCTAATAAATAATTTCTTTTTGACTTACAAATAGATGTATTTTAAAAACAAACTTATTTAATTCTTAAATAAAAATTGTTAAACCAATTTTTATAAATAAACAAAATTTTTTATAACTTGCCACTGTTTTTAATTATGACACAGTAAATGGCGCTTAGGTTGTCTGTGTCTTCCTTTTTGTTCATTGTTTTGTATATTTTCTGTTGTATTCTTAAGCTTTCTGTTGTATATCGTTTTCTCTCATTGTTCTCTTTAATTGCTCTCTCCTGTTGTTTTATACAAAAAGTGGGCGGAAACAAAATATGGCACGCCCTTGGAGCATTGATTTGTAAAAAAAAGCGCCCGAGGGTACATAATCACTCTCTGACATCGGCAGCAATTTTGTTGGATCGAGTCGTACATTTCGTCAAGAATTTTCCAACTTTCTAAAAACAGCATCTAATGATATCACGTAAAAATATGAATGGTGTTTTATACCACCTCACGCCATTCACAATCTGGGAAAATGCAGTGAAAATTTTTAAATTCCATTTAAAACATCGATTTAACTTTGAGGAATTCGCAAACGCATTAGCCTGTATTAAAGGAGTTTTAAATTCAAGAACAATTTCTGCTTTTTATGAAGATCCCTCAGACCTGACTGCCTTAATCCTAGAACTTAAAGTCGTCCAGTACTAATTCGCTCTTCAATAGAAAAAAGTCCCTACACAAACGGCACAAGTGGAAGCTAGCTTCCCCAAATTTGGAAATAAATGACCTTGTAATCGTTATTGACGATTTATTACCTCCGCATAAATGGAGGTTAGGTCGAGTCGAAAAAATGCACAAACTGATGAACACGTCCAAATTGCATTAGCGACGTTAACTCGATCGATTACAAAGTTGTTATTTGACTTATGGTGAACCCTGCAATTATCCAAATACTCATAATTAAGCACATCATCATTTTCAATTTTTCATCAAAGTTCTCTAACTCATTTCATACGCAACTCTCTATCGTCTACTGCCTTCTCTAATATTAGCCTATTTTTAATTGCTCTTTTTAGATCATGTTGTCAACAACCCCGGGACAGCGCCATATATCAGTGCAAGTTATATTTTAGATATCCTCCGCTTCGTTTTTTCCCAGGATTTCTTGCCATGGACTCTCATACACGCAACGAGATCGCCCGCAGACATCAGTACTGACTTGAATTTTTTAGCCCCACCGGGTACGGAACTGTAGTGACACATATAACTGCCTTCACCCTTATCCTCGTATTGATGCTGCTGTTCGTAAGCGGATCGATGTCCGGTACAATCAATTAATCAACAACTGCCTGAATATATTGGTTACTAGGCCGATTATATTGACCGTAAAATGGACGAAGTGCTCTAGATGGTTCTCATGAAGCTAAAAAATCACCAGGTACTTGTTAAAATTTCTCAGTAGTTCTTTAAATTATTTTTAAAATAACGTAGAAGTTTTGAATGAAATTTTTAAAAAGTGGAGATTTATTTGAATAAATGATTGCATAGCTCTTGTTCAGCTAAGTTTTTTCTATGACGCATAATAACGAAATTAAGCCTACCTACATAATTATTAATTCATATGTAATTGTATACAATTACATATATACATATATATATATATATATATATATATATATATATATATATATATATATAAAATTAGTATCATTATATGTGGATATTAAACATATTCATATTCAATCTTCATTCAACAAATTTGCAAAAAGTTCAGCAAGGTTTTCAGCTTTTCTAAGAACTTCTTCTCTGCGCATTGTTTGAGACACATCTTTGAACTGTTGGAACTTGTTCAGTAATTCTTCGAACTCGTTTAAATTCTCCTCAACATTTGCATCATTTTCCTCCAACTGATAGATTTCTAGAAATACAAATAGGGAAGAAATAATTTATATTAAACACATACAAGTGTTGAGAAAAGGTACAAGAAATTTTTTTTGTTAATAAAATTTTTATTATGTGATTTGCTTTAATTCTGATTATATAACAAAACAGAATTTAAACGTATTTTTATAGTTTTACCTTTTGAATTAAGTTCTCAAGATATATGGTATATATGTATTTAATAAATGGTGTATATTCAATGTTAAAAGCATAAAAAGCACTGCTTAACATGTGGCATTGCACAGTGGGGGGGAGAATCAAAATATTTTGGAAATAATTCAGCCATGAGCGAAAATTATCAAAAGTATCTTAAGAATCCCTGCAAGCAAGCATTAAAAATTATTAAAAGTATCTTAAGAATCCCTGCAAGCTATTGTAAAAAAATTGTAGATAACTAACATTTATAATTGTCAGTTCGTTGACCGCCATTGATGACCATTTTTTAACTGCTTTCATAGCAACTACTACGTTAAGCTTGATTTTTAACATTCAGTTTTATTTAATTTTCCTAATCTCTACAACCTCACATACATACATACTTTAATTTATAACTTCTCCTTTACATGAGAAATTTTAAATTGCTAATCGTTACACAGCATAAAATCGTTAAACAGCACGCATTTACGTCTTGTATGTACATTGTACCATTTCTTAGCTGCCCTCCAAACTCTTGCTAACATGCATTTATCAACGTCTATCAACATATATACAGTTACGGGCAGATAAATAGGTTGAGCAACTCATAATTTTTAATTTGATATGAAAAATAACCAAATTAAGGCTACAAATAAAACTGTAGCGTTTATTATTATATAATATATAACAAGTTAAAAAAATCAATATATATTAAGTTATTTAAAATAGTCATTAATATCCGTCGAGCAAAAGATAGGTTTACTTTGAAAATAATAACAGGTAAAAAAATTTAACGACAAAATTTAAAAAATTATCATTAAAAAATTTAATTAAGGCCGACCTTGCAATAAACGACGAGTTTTTTTATATTCTTTCTTCAAGTTACTTCAAAATGCTTTTTGCTTTTACAAATGAATTTCTTTAAAATATTTTTTTTTTTGAAAGCACAGAAAGACATAAATTCTGTGCTACTAAAAAATAAACAAAAACGGTATATCAACTAAACGTATTTTTTTTTTTTTTTTTTTTATTTTGTATTTTTGTATTTTTTTATTGAGTGATTTTCTAATACATCAAGATGCAACATCTTTTAATTTACAGTATTAGAATCAGTTAAGTTATAATCAATTTAATTAAGACAAATAAACATATATATGCTTGTGTACAAAATAGATATAAATATATATACGAACAATTTTGACAAAATTAAAAGAAAAGAAAATTTTAGTGTTCATTTTAATTGTTACCATTGTAATATTGGAACAAAAGTTTTTTAAATTTATATGCGTTGCTGGTGAATTGTAGGTATGAGGGAAGACGGTTCCAGAGATGTATGGTGAAGATGAAGAATTGATGGTAGGATGCTGTATCACGATATTGGAAGGTCCTAATTGAATTATTCCTAAGTGATGTGGTAAAGGTCAATTTGTTATAAAGATGGTAAGGCTCCTTCGTAGTGATAATTTTATGTAAAAAAGTTAGATTTTTTAGTTCCAGGTAGTTATCGAGTGTAATTCCAAATATACGTTTTGAGAATGAAGAAACACTTTCAAATCGTGTTAGGCCATAAACATAACGTGTAATATTGTTAAAAGTAGTGTTAATCTTTCTTTTTTCCTTTAAATTACAACTTGCAAAAATTTCTGATGAATACAGCAGTGTGGGTATAAGGAACGTCTTTGCTAACATCATCCTTATTTTCGGTGGTGTGTAGTTATGACTTGGCCATAGACTTCTGAGCATACCATATGTTCTTCCACAGGCTTGTGTAATATGATCGGACCAGTTAAGCGACCGATTGAATGTGACTCCAAGGTTTTTTATAGTGGTTACAATATCAATTTTGGTCTCTCCCAGGTATATATTGATCTCATCACTTAATTACAAAGTAATTATAGTGATAGTGTAAAACCCAAGACGCAAGTGGGAATGGACAGATACATTACGGTATTAAAAAGAGGTCGAAGCCCTAAATCTTCGCAGCTTGCACCAATGTCTAAAGTACATAAAGACAAGGGCTCTAATGGAATAAATTCCCATAATCGTTTTGCTATCTTAGATAGTGAAACAAGTGAACATAAAACGGCAATTAAGTCGTTCAAACCACCTCCAGTTTATTTAAGGGAGAAAAATTCGAACGACTTAATAAAAAAATTAATTACAATTATTGGCGAGAACACATTTTATGTAATTCCCATCAAGCGTGGTAACATTGATGAGACAAAAATACAATTTATTGATGAAAGCAGTTATCGTAAAGCAGTAAACGAGTTCGAAAACTGCAAAAAGAACTTTTATACCTATCAGCTGAAGAGTAGTAAAGGTCTACAGGTAGTCATTAAAGGTGTAGATTCATACGTTGATCCAGCTGAAATAAGAGCCGGACTCCAAAAAGCGGGTTTTAAAATAAAAAGTGTAGATAATATCCGTAATCGGGAACGTGTCCCCCAACCACTATTTCGCGTTGAACTGGAACCTGGAGATATCAGATTGAAGAAGAACGAAACGCACCCCATTTACAATCTGAAATACCTGTTACACCGTAAAATAACTGTAGAGGAGCCGCATAAGCGTCCAGGACCTGTCCAGTGTCTAAATTGTCAAGAATATGGTCATACTAGGGCTTACTGTAAGTTGCCTCCGGTTTGCGTTGTATGTGGCGACCTACATTGTTCCGCCCAATGCGACAAAGCAAGGGATGACTCGAAAGTTAAAAAATGCAGCAATTGCGGTGGAAACCACACTGCTAACTACAGAGGCTGTCCAGTTTTTTCCATGGTAAGGAAAACCACTCAAAAACTAAATACTCCTGCTAAGCACCAACAATATCGAGTAAATGCTCATTATCCTCAGTTAGTCCAACCAACAACACAACATGTTTCATACGCAGATATGGTAAAAACCAATCACACTTCAGTACATAAAGCGGCACCGACAACTAATTCTACTCCTAATTTGCAATCGCATCCTAAAGAACAAACACCATCTGGTAATTTTAATCGTCTCGAAGCAAGCATCGAGACATTAGTGCATTCGATAAACAGTTTTATTAGCTCTATGAGCAGCATGATGCAAGAAATGGTACGCATGCAATCTACTATGTTGCAGGCGTTACTTAACAAACCATGAACTGTTTAAAAATATGTTTCTGGAACGCAAACGGCTTGCGCCAACACAAAAATGAACTCGAGTACTTCCTTAAGAAGGAACAAATTGATGTCATGCTGGTTTCAGAGACTCACTTAACAACAAATAGCTTTTTTAAAATAAATGGCTATATCTTATATGACACCAAAGACCCCCGTGGCAGAGCATGTGGTGGTTCAGCAATACTAATAAAGGCTCGAATCAAACATTATTTACTGTGTGATTTTTGTGAAGATTACCTACAAGCAACAAACATCTGTATTGAAGAATTTCATCAAAACTTAGTTATTTCTTCAATTTATTCACCTCCTAGGTTTCAAATATCAGAGAGTCAATACAGCGATTTCTTCAAATCACTAGGTCCCTGTTTCATAGCATCAGGCGACTACAACGCTAAACATACGTTTTGGGGATCACGCCTATTAACTCCAAAAGGTCGAGTTTTGTTTGACACAATTTCAAAAATGCGTCTGAATGTGATATCGAGTGGACAACCCACCTATTGGCCTACTGTACGACAAAAAAAACTGGATGTTATTGATTTTGGCGTGATTAAGGGTATTCCAAGAGAAACGATTAAAGCTGAAGCGTCACTTGAATTATCCTCAGGTCATTCACCCACTATCGTCTATATATGGGACAAACAAAACATCATATCACCAGTGACTACCACAAGCATTAATTGGTTGAAATATAGAAAGTATCTTAGTACTCATTGTTCGGAAAACATCCCGCTAAGAACACCTGAAGACGTAGAGCGGAGTCTTATTGATTTTGACCAAAACCTCAAATCAGCTGCCCAACATTCAACAATAACCCGACAATTAGCTAGATACAATCAAATTTATTCTGCAGATATCGAACGGCTCTTGCCTGAAAAAAGAAAAATTCGTAGAGAATGCCAATCACAGAGATCTCCTCAACTCAAAGGCAGACTTAAAGAATGCACGAACCGGCTAAGAGACATGCTGGAATCTCAAAGAGTAGCATCCCTGAAAAACTATTTGGGAGACCTAGACGCAACTCCTCAATCAGATTATTCGTTATGGCGTGCTTGTAGAAACCTTAAAAGGCCAGTCTTACCTAAGCCTCCCTTGCGAACTTCAGCTGGAGGCTGGGCAAGGAGTGATACCGAAAAAGGAAATTTATTTGCTGCACATTTGAAAAAGGTTTTTACCCCAAATATATCGACTGATATAGTTGAGTTGCCAGTTCTCGAGGCTAGTGCTGCAGTACCGATAAGATTTGAATTTGGTGATCTTGAAAAGGCAATAACGGATTTGAACACCAAAAAAGCCCCTGGCGTTGATAAAACCAGTAACAAGATGTTAATTGAGTTGCCCCGTGTAGCTCGCAGAATCGTTCTTTTTATTTTTAATGCCATTTTACGTTTTGAGTACTTTCCCACAGATTCGAAGGTGTCCTTGGTCACCATGATTCCTAAACCAGGAAAAGACCACACAAAAATTGAATCATACAGACCTATAAGCCTTTTGTCAAATATGTCAAAGCTGTTTGAGAGGATGTTAATAACTAAGCTTAGCCCTATTCTAAGCGACAAAGGATGTATTCCAAACCATCAATTCGGCTTCAGGAAAAAACATAGTACGATCGAACAATCTCACAGGTTAGTCAATGTTGTTAAGAAGACATTTGAAGAGAGAAAATACTGCTCTGCGCTCTTTATCGACGTTTCTCAAGCATTCGATAAGGTATGGCATAAAGGCCTAATATATAAGCTAAAACTGAATTTGCCTGTAAACCTATATAAGCTGCTAGATATTTATTTAACCGAACGAAAATTTATTGTGAAAGAATGAGATTTTTTGAGCTCACCCCAGCCAATCGAAGCCGGAGTTCCCCAAGGTAGTATATTGGGGCCCTTTTTATACTTATTGTATACTTCAGACATGCCAACTAGTAACCGAGTTCACACATCGACATTTGCTGACGACACAGCTTTTTTGAGCATTCACGAAAGACCCGAAGTAGCATCACGATATTTACAAGACCATATATCTAATTTAGAAAAATGGTTGAAGAAATAGAGAATAAAAGTGAATGAACAAAAATGTACTCACATAACCTTCACACTTCGTACAGATTCTTGCCCCCCCTATTCGGATAAATAACCAAACGAAAGCTGAGGCTTTCAGACGTCAAATATCTCGGCATACATCTTGACCGGCGCCTTACATGGAAACGCCACATAGAAACAAAGTTAACACAAATGAAGTTAAAAGCAGTCCAACTAAACTGGATTATTGGCAGAAATTCTACTCTAGCTCTAGATTGCAAACTTTTATTATACAAGTCAATTCTAACACCAATATGGTGTTATGGCATTCAATTATGGGGCACTGCCTCAGCTACCAACGTAGAAAAAATTCAAAGGCGCCAAAATAAGATTCTTCGTATAATAATCTGCTCCTTGGTATATAAAAAACTCGAACATCCATAAAGATCTAAACGTGCCATCAGTTAAAGCAGAAATAGCGAAACTTGCCATAAGGTATTTAAAGAAGCTTGAAACTCATCCGAATCCACTGGCCCGTAACATACTAAATGAACCTGGTTACATTCGAGTAAGAAGTAGGGACACTGCTTCTCTCATCCGTACATCATAGGGATAACCCACAAATTACAGTAACCGTGAAACATACATTTTTTTTGTCCAGCACTGGTTGGACTTAACAAGTATATTTTTAGACTTAAGATATGAGTAATTATTGATAGTTCAATTATATTGAAGATACAATAAATAAAAATTGCGAAAAAAAAAATCACTTAATGATACGGATTTTTTGCAAATGATAATACATTTTGATTTCTTTGGATTTAATCGTAAACCATTGGCAGAGGCCCAGGTAATAACTCTATTAAGATCTTGATTGAGTTCGTTAACTTTTTCATGAATAAGGTCCTTGGGACTACTGAGGTAAATTTGAACATCGTCTGCATACATACGAATACGACAGTGTTGGATTTGCTCAGGTAAATCATTTGCGTATAATGAATACAATAATGGACCAAGTATAGACCCTTGAGGAACACCTCTAGGCAAGTGCAAAGGCCTTGATGTTCTGTCTTTATTTGTAACTGATTGAAATCTATCCGTCAGGTATGATTTAATTAACTTTGTCGCTGTGGACGAAAAGTTAAATATTTTTTTGAGTTTCATAATCAATGTATTGTGATCCACAGTGTCGAATGCTTTTGAGTGATCTAACAAAACTAAGAAGGTAATTTTGTTGTCATCAAGATTAACACGGATATTTTCAACCACTTCCGTTTAGGCTGTGATACAACTATGATGTGGCCTAAAGCCAGATTGCCGATCAGTCAAAAGCTCGTTTGAGTAGATATATTTGGAAATTTGTTTATGTAAAATCCGCTCGAAGACTTTAGAGAGATAGGGAAGAATAGATATAGGTCTATATTCTTTATCTGATTTTAGCACTGGTATTACTTTGGCATACATCCATTCTGTTGGATATGTGCTGGTGGTGACTGTGGTATTAAAAAAATGATATACATAACTTATGATCCATGGGAGTATAATTTTTATGAATCTAGGATGAATATCATCTGGCCCAATGGCATTGGACTTAATTGACCAGAAACCTTCAAATACTTCATTTATGTGAAAGCACATAACGTTAAACGGATTTTCAGGCGACGTAACAGCAAGATTATCTGCATTATAAAAGCTATGTTGTACTGGAGGTTGAGGTATATTCACAAATTTCTCATTTAGGGAACTGACGTCTATTTCATTAGTATGAACTTTCTTTCCAATAATGCCAATATCACGGATTTGCTTCCAATTTTGTTTTGTGTCGATCGCATTGTTGAATTTACTCCTATAATATGAAGACTTTTCTTGCTTTATTTTGGAGGCAGCTGCCTTTTTTGCAGCTCGAAAATTGATAAACAATTTATTTGTGCGGTAGCGTTTCCATCTGTAATATAAATTATCGCGATTTTCTATAAGTAGCTTTATCTCCGCTGTGAACCATGGTGTAATTTTTTGTTTTGTATATTTTGTTTTTAATCGGACGTGTTTATTAAATATCGATAAAATGATGCTGTTGAGTAAATTTACTTGATCATTGGCAGATTGGATATAGTAAATATCATTCCACGGAGCATTACTAAGATCTGCTACAAGAGATGCCATATCTATTTTATTGTAATCTCGAAAGGAAAACTTTTCATTGTACCGCACAACGTTAAAATTGTAAGACATAAAGATAAGATCAAGCTTGGAGTAAACTGGTGCAGCTAACTGGTCGTAGTGCAGAACTTTATTACTATTATCAACGAAGAAAATGTCAAGCAATGTAGAATTGGTCGCTGTATAGTGTGTTGGTGTTGAGCTGTTTACAGCAGATAAGTTGAAGGAGGCCATAGTAGAACAAAGATTCAATCCAGTTTGAGTTAGTATATTACTATTGAAATCACCTGTTATTATTATGTTAGAGTATGCCACAGTATGTAATTCTAACTCAGTTGCAAGGGAATCAAGTTTGATATTATTATTTGGTCTGTAGACATTACCTAGCAACAATTTCTCATCCTTTGAATTCAGCTCTACAAATATGTATTCAACATCATTCTTAGCTTGAAATTTTGAGATAAGCGTACACGATATGCTGTTTTTAATATAGATTGCCACTCCTCCAGCATTTCCATCACGATCACATCTAAAGATTTTATAACCTCGTAGTTCGATAAGTTTGTTATTATTATGGGCTTCGTTAAACCAAGTTTCTGAGATGCACACAGCATCAATACCAGAGTCTTCAAAAATGTAGCGAAATTCATCTAATTTTCGATATAAACTTTGTGCATTTATACGACAGATGGAAAAACCAGAATAGCGTTTTGCAAATATTCGCACCATATTATAGTTACCTTCCCTGTAACCAAGTTGATTAGTTGAAGAATTTATAACTAAAAAATTGTGTAGCAACGCAATAAGTATTAAAAAACTTTTTTTTTTGACAAGTAAATTAGTTAAAAGGTTAAAAAAATGTTTGTATGTCACGATATAAATGATAAATAATAAATAATAAATGTTTAATAAATTATATATATCATTAAGAGTAGCATTAAAAGTTATGAGAGAGATTGTTCGGCTCCAAATCATATATTTTATTATGATTATTATGATTAAGCTATTAAACATTCTTATAGATACAAATTAAAAAAAGTCGTCGGGATCATACGTATTTTGTATGTGCTCTGCAGTTTTTCTTTTTGACTTCTGCAATAAAATAATATCTGTGGCAATAAGGAAAAAGTGCTTAAGTCTGATTTTTAAGTTTTGTAGGAGAGCAATTTTAAACTTTAAAATAAATTTTTCAAAAAAAATCTATTCTTTAAAATTTACCTATGGGAGTCAAACGTATGATTTAAACAAATATCTTATATCTACCAAAAGTACGCAGGCGTTGCAATTAATAAGTTGTGAAAGAAGTTTTTATGATTGCGAAAAATAGCTTCTAGTTTCTTAAGATTTTTTCCAAATGCTATTCGACATTGAAAAAAGATAAGCAGAAAGTTATTTTGCTATAACTTCCTGAAAAATTTTACTAAATAATTGAAAATTTGCACATGGGTACTTTGAAGTACGCAGATTTCAAAGGTGCCAGTAACTAAATTTTTGCTTAAGTCGACTTAAGCACTTATTCCTTATTACCACAGATATATTTTTTACATTAAACTGTTTTTCAATAATCCTGCTCTTAAAATAAAACAATCATAAAAATTTAACCAAAAAGCCTGTTTTTAAACAATAATAAAATAATTAAACTGATTAAAATAAGCACCCTCAAAATTAATCAATAAAAAAAAATAATAACAATTTTTAAGATACTTGCCTTCAAACAAAAACACAAAAATAAACAAGTAAAAGTGCTATATTCGGCCGTACCGAATCTTCTATACCCTTCACCACGGTGATTTTATTTATACAGACATGTACAGCATTATTCATATTGTTGACTCTTTACTTAAATAAAGCGGTATAAGAAAAAATCATTATTCATGAGTTAAAGAAATAGAAGACAAATGAAAACAAATTCCGTTTGCTACAATTGTCGCCGTGTTGTCAGCTACTTAATGATATTGAAGCCGACGCTACATCGTAAACTCTGACATTGTTGTAGAAATATTTATTTTGCTTTTATAAAATTAAATAACTTTTTCAAAAAATTATAAATATTTCCTCCAAAACTTTTTATTCGTATATGAATTTGTAATTTACAATTTTGTGACATTTTCTATTGTTGAATAAAATAGAAATTAGCCTAAGTTGACGACAGCCACAACGGTGGTCGTGTAGCCATGTAGCTTTGCTGGCTTTAAAATAATCGTTTACCTATAAACGTGTGCATTTTATTTTTGACAGTTTGTAGTCGAAATCCTGTCTATGTGTTTAATGCACCTAGGTTTTAAAACAGAGATATCATCTATTTAAAAATCAAATGCATTTAAAAAAATATGTTACTCTATATGCACACATACATACATATGTATATTCTTAATATTAAATATATGTTATGTTACAGTCATGATTTTCATTTTCAAAGAAATATTGAAATTTTGGTTTTAATTTTTCGAAAATTGTGTGTAAAAATTTTTTGTAAAAATATTTTTTTTAAAAATTTTTTGTAAAATTTTATTCGAATTTTTTTTGGAAAATTTTTAAAAAAAAAAATTTTTTCGAATATTTTTCTGTAAAATATCGTTTTGAAAATGCTTTGCAAATTTTTATGTAAATATTTTTGAGAAAAAATTTTAAAATTTTTAAAAAAAATTTATTGAATTTTTTTTGTTAAATTTAGGACCTTTCTGCAATCTATATTAAGTTAGAATGGTCAGACTAAAGCAAAAAGAAATCCTTAAAAAAAATTTCCTCATATTGACACATGGGGGGTCCTTTTAACTGCTCCTATTTATCAGTGGGTACCCTGTGGGTCCATTGACCACCTCTATGTGTATTGCTATCTATTAAGGTCTCTAATACAAATCAAAGCAGAAAAACTCTACCAATCCAAAAACAAACAAAAATCGCCCCTCGCAGGGGGTTATTGATCCCCCGAGATCTGTATGCACTCCTTGCGATCTACCTGTCGCAGTCTAATATTTATTTGACAAAAAAAGGCAAAACAGAATCATTAAAACCGAAAAAAATTTAAAAAAAACGTGAAAAAAATATAGGTGGGCGTGGTTTTTGGCCCGCAGCCTCCAAAGGAATGATCCGATGTTGCTGAATTGCAATACCAAAATTTTCGAAACTATGCCTCACAGATTGCTGTGCTTAAATTTTTTGTATATCTTCTGGATACACGGACAGACGGGCATCGCTTAATCAACTTCTCTATGTATAGGGATCCAGAATATATATACTTTATGGGGTCGGAAATGAATATTGTAGAAATTACACACGGAATGACAAACTTATATATACCCTTTCCACCTGTGGTGAAGGGTATAAAAAGAAACCGCAATATATATATATGAGACAATATTCTGTGCTCAATTTAGAACTTCTTAAAACATAACTAATAGCTTAAAAATATACAAAGTTACAGTGTTCTCTTTCTCAGTTTACCAAGTTTTTTATGACTTATGTATAAAGCTAACTTTTGTTAGCTTTATACATACAGACAAAAAGGAAACAAAGAAACATCAAAAGCAGACAAAAATTCCAAAACAAAGCCATGTCTATTTAAATTCTAAATTTTTTCTATAAAACTGATTGAAAAAAAAGACATAATGTCTGAGAGCAGCTCTCGAAACAACAACACCCACGACAAACACATCAGCAATATGCAAAATAAAACTGATGCAACTGAAAACAATTATAATACTTCCAATTGCAGAGCACCTAATAAAACTCGTGAGTCTATTCCAAACTCTCTTTTTGAATACTCTATAAAAACACCTCATTTATCTTCAAATGATTCCGCTTATAAGTTACTTAATCTTATAGATAAGAAATTTGAAAACTCTATTAAAAAAATGCTTAAAGAAAGCCAGAATAGAATGATAAAAATGTTTGATGAGAAATTCATGGAACTTAGGAGTGACATATTAGAAATAAATGAATGTGCAACTAAATTGGAAACAGTCGCAGATTACATAATGAGTCATAAAGTTAAAAAACGAAAAACTAAAAAGCAGCCTCAAGAAAACTCTGTGGTAGAAACCGATCTATGCATTAATGGAATCCCGTTTAATAAAAATGAAAATCTTCTTAACATTTTTGAAAGCATTTGTCTACTAATAAATATTAACACCCCTGCAATAAAATCTATATATCGACTTTAAAACCAGAATACAAAAATCAACACGTTTTCCCCTAATCATGTTATAATGGTTAGATTATTTTTATGGTATGACAAAAATTTTGTTCTTAAATCCCTTGCAAGGTTCAGAAAGAATACTGGGGCACCCCTTATGCTACGTCATATTGGACTTCGAAATTATTGTCCTTTTTACGTTAATGAGAATTTAACTTCGTCAAACCATAAGATGATGCCGTATTCATCGCGTCTTAAGAAAACTAATAAACTTTGAAATTTTATTAGTCGAACTGGTTGGGTAAATAGATGATGCTTACAACTAAACACTACCCAAAGTAGATAGATACGAAGAATGCTGATGACGGACGTAGCTGTCTAGAAAATGTGCATTCCGCTCTGCTGGTGTCTAAAAATTAAATTTTCCCAATTTTTCTTTAATAATATCACCTAATTTGTAATTTAATTTATTCTTTCTTAGAAGGAATAGAACGAACTCAAGCTTGACTACAAATTTCATTGTATGTAAAACTAAGAAACTATTTTCTGTCTTTTCTCTGCATGGACTGGCTTACGTTAAACTTGGTAGAGAAGAAAAACCCGTTTGAGTCGAATTCGTCAATGAGCTGGATGATTTAGATAATTTATTTCGCCCTGATAATCCTAATATGCTTCACTAATCCTTATTATTTTCAATTTCTTTCTTTTGTAACCGATTTTGATATATTTTTATGTTATATAATAAAAATAGTCGATTGTTTTTTAATTGTTATTTATTACCCAATTTTTGATGTTAGCCCTTTTAATTTCATTCATCGTTAAATAATTAAATTTTGCTTATGAATCAAAATATAGATAATACAGTTGTGATGAACGTGTGTGTATAGTGTTGCTTATTTAAGGCGAGCACGCCACAAAGTGTATGGCTAAAAAGCCGCAGTTTATAATCTGAGAAATAAAATATTAATATTTTTCCGGCAGACCTGCCGTGTTCATTGATTATTTATTTCTGTTTTTTCTTAACCAAATCTATGACTATTTATATCATTTCTTGAGTCTAAATTCTTAACATACTTATTCTTATGATCTAATTATTTGTTTGTATTTTGACTTTGGTGTAGTCAATTATTTATGTCAGCATTTTGTTGATTTTTGTTTATTGCGATTTGATTCCTCGCTCCGTCACTATTTGTAGGTCAATAATTTTCTTTGTTTATGATATTGGGACATAACGTGACCAACACAGTGAGTAAGTGTGAGCAACACTCTACACCTCTGTCCCAAAGAAAAATCTATACAATTCAAATTGGATGATTTTTTGTTGTATATTCTAATTTTAAGGCTAGGTTAATATATTTTCTTAAATTTATTTTAAGTGTTCTAAAAATTATTTTATACTTTATACATAAACTCGTGAGAGTAACACGTATTTTTATTTGGCTCCGTTAATAATTGTTTTAATGTCTGTATATCATACTCGTTTTTCTGTATAAAAATTTAATTTCATATGTTTTATTTGTATTGCCGCTTCAATAATCTGTATTTTATTTTGTTTAATTAATTTTTACCACAAAAAAAAAAAAAAATATATATATATATATATATTTATATATATATATATATATATATATATATATATATATATATATATATATATATATATATATATATATATATAAATATATAAATAATTGAACTTAGCAATACAAGTTTAAAAAACGAAAATAAGAACGAAAATAAAACAATAACAATAAATATCACTACAAGTAAACTGTTATACAATAAATACAAAAATAAACAACAAACAGTCATCTCTCTTTATTTAACACTATAAAAGAAGAACTTAAAGCAAAAGTAACTTCTCAAAATCTGCAGCAACATAAAAAATTGCATTTGTTTTCTCATTTATAAACAACAATTACACCACAATCAATTTATTCTCTGTTACAAATTAAAATCATTATATCTCTCACTTTTTTCTTTTGTAATATTAGGACATCTATACCTCAGTTTACACTATTACAATATGGAATGTTTGAATACAAATTGTTCCATTACTAGTGATGAGTGTTTCGTGGTTTGTTGGTTGTGTCTAGGCAACTATCACTTAAAATGCAGTGGCCTTAAAGCTCGTGATGCAGATGCTTTATCTGATAAAAATAAGAACCTTCAATGGACATGTCCGAGCTGTAGAATAATCAATGTTGAATTTTACAAATTTTTAAAATTTTTTTAAAAAGCTGATTTTGATGCTATAACAAATGATTTCCATTATTTGCAAGCCAAATTAAATAAATATGGAGAACTTTTTACCAATTTTACAAATTTAGACAATTTTGCTGGTTCCCCAAAAGCTAAACGTAAAAGAACGGCAAAATCATCCCCAACTCCTTCCTCTAATTGTAATGGCTCGAATGTTAATCTTCAAAGGCAGATTTCATCGAATATTCAAACGAATGTACTTTGTAATCCGAATACCACAGAAATCACGACTGATCGATCTTCTAATGGAACTCCAAATATTGCCACGGAAATGAGTGCTGTTACTGGGCCTCCTGGGCTAAAGTTAATTTCTCCATCAAATTCACAATCTACTACTCCTAATATTGTATCAATTATAAATTCAGATAAAAATCAATATGAGTTGACACCTAAGCCTCTTTAAACAATTTCTCTCTATTTTTGCCACTCGCTTTGCTTGTGACACATCAGTAAATGATGTCGAATACTATATAAAAACAAACATTGGTACTGCGTTGTATAAAGACATTAACATTTATAAAATCCAATAGAGCCTCTTTTAAGATAATTGTACCTGAAAGTCTCTTTGATCGAATAGTAAATCCAAGTTTTTGGCCAAAAAATACAATTGTGCGACGATTTATTTATCGAGATGGCAATAATGTATTTCTCCCAACGGCTGCTAATTTATATCCGGAGAAATCAGCTATATTCCAAAAAACTAAATAATCCATTAAATTGTGTCCGCAGTCATAACCGTTCTGATAATTTTTAATATCAATCGCTTACCAAAATGTGCGAGGAATGAATACTAAAACTTTTTACCTACAGAGTTTTGATTTGGAGTATGATATTGTAGTTCTTACTGAAACATGGCTTAGAGATAAACCTGGCAAAATTATCCATAATTATGAAATAATGTGCAGTAAATTTCAAATTTATAGGAGCGACAGAGTTGGGAAAGACGGTGGAGGAGTGTTGATTGCAGTCTCAACTTTACTTCCATCTGAAGAGCTGATACTAAATAAAATATAAAATCCATGCACGCAATAGAGCCTCTTTTAAGATAATTGTACCTGAAAGTCTCTTTGATCGAATAGTAAATCCAAGTTTTTGGCCAAAAAATACAATTGTGCGACGATTTATTTATCGAGATGGCAATAATGTATTTCACCCAACGGCTGCTAATTTAAATCCGGAGAAATCAGCTATATTCCAAAAAACTAAATAATCCATTAAATTGTGTCCGCAGTCATAACCGTTCTGATAATTTTTAATATCAATCGCTTACCAAAATGTGCTAAATACTAAATCTTTTTACCTACAGAGTTTTGATTTGGAGTATGATATTGTAGTTCTTACTGAAACATGGCTTAGAGATAAACCTGGCAAAATTATCCATAATTATGAAATAATGTGCAGTAAATTTAAAATTTATAGGAGCGACAGAGTTGGGAAAGACGGTGGAGGAGTGTTGATTGCAGTCTCAACTTTACTTCCATCTGAAGAGCTGATACTAAATGATATCCCAGATATTGAATTTATATCCATACGTATTAAGTTAAAATATTGTACTGTGTTTATAACCTGTTCATATATACCTCCAGCCTCAAATATTCATATATACGAATTACATTCGAAAGCAATACAGCTCGTAGTAAAGCATTGTAAAGCAGGTGACACTATAATAGTAATTGGCGATTTCAATCTTCCAAATATAAGATGGCGTAAAAATGCAGACTCAAACTTTCTTAATCCATCAACAAACTTAGAATCAAACATGTATGTATGTTGTGGACTCCTTTGCTGATCTTGGACTTTTTCAAATAAATAGTATATTGAATGTAATGGGAAGATTACTTGATTTGGTATTTGTTGACCATCCTGATGATTTTTTCATAAAACGCATTGATCCATTATTAATTCCAGAAGATTCTTATCCTCCTAGCCTAGAAATCAGTTTATTTGTTCCTTGCCAAACCCCAACAAATCAATATAAGTCTAAAGATAAATATTTTGATTTTAAAAAAGCAGATTTCAATAAACTTAATAACCTTCTATCATCAGAAAATTGGTTTGAGTATGATCTATACAACAATTTCAGTCCACAAGATATTGATTTACTTCTAAGTCAATTTTATAATGGCTTACATAACTGTTTTAAAAAATCGATCCCATTCGTCAATAAAGTCAAAAGAAAGTTAAAAAGTAACGTAGAGTTTCTGGTTATCCAGAAACTCCGTGTGGAGTTGTCGGTCTCCCATCGGACGCGTCCCCAGGTGGCGGATAGGGGTCGAGCTCAATGTTCATATTTCCCGTGATTTCACCACCATAGTGGTCACGGGGGGTATAGCATGGCTCGGGTAGGGCCCGGTCTCTGTGGATTCTGCTATGCAGTTGCGCAGAGGCTGGACTCTGCTAGGTTGTGTGAACCAGCCCTTGTTTCTGAAACCTCTCGAGCATGGCAGCCATTCACCCAAAATGGTACCATGCCCGAGAGATGTCAGAATTGCTAGCCATCCCCCTGGATACATTAAACAAATGGTTCAGGGGAGTGGCTTGTAAAATTTTAAACAAGGTAGCCGATTCAGTCCAACCCGCGGACCAAAATTGACCCACTTGTAAGATTAAGGTGAAGGTAGCAGTGCTGAGAAGCTGAATGGCTAGTCAGTGGTAAAAGAAGACTAGTCTATAACAGCTCCCCCCGGCGCCAAGGCACGGGTCGGGTGTAAATAATACGCCGTCCCAGCATGGATTGTCGAACCCCTTACGTGCACACTCGTGGGAACAAAAATGAACAAAAATCAAAATAAAAGAACAATTAATACAAAACAAAATAAAACAATAATAAAAAACAAAACAAAACAAAATGTCGCAGGAGGTGGGCAGGGGCAACCCTCGCCTGCTGAATGCATTGTTGCCCCAGCAGTACAAGCTAATGCGGCTGCTGAGGTCAATCCAAATGAGGTACCACTCGACTTTTCGGCTGGTACCTCTACGGTCCCTGCTGACTCCAATTCAGCAAAAATCCCTGCCTCGGGTGCTCCGGTGACTGCTGTGAGCAACCCTGCGGTTATTGCACAAACTGAGCCCACAAACTCAGTTACAATGTGCGCCCCCCGCCCTAACGGCAGTAAAAACAGCCCCAAAAGACCGCAAAATTAACTCTAGAAGGGCCTTCATCGAAGTGCGTGCCGCCCAACGCATCATTGATAAATTTGGTAAAACACCAATTACCAATTTATCAACGGAGGAAAAGTCCTCCTTCACCTGGGCCAAAGGCCATTTAGCTAATGCTGAAAGCTCCAAACCCGATGCAGATGTAGACACACCATCTACGTCAGCTGCGTCCAAAAGACAACGATCGGGGGAGGAGCCGATGCAACAGCATAACTCTCAACCGGACACAAAACGTCCAAAAATGCTTGCTCAGCCATCAACCAGAGTCATAAATAGACCTTACAGTGAGGTTGCCAAAGATCCACTGATAAGGGCTATCATTGACAGAAGCACTAGTGACGGGGCTATCTCCCGTGAGAAATGGGAGATGATCCGTCTCAAGTTGTTGGAAGATTTCTTGAGCAATGAATCCATTCCAGCACCGCAAAATGTGGATGCTGGCTGGTTTCAAGGCCACATAAAGCTGCTTTCATGTACAAGTGAAAGTTCAGCAAATCAGCTAAAGCTAGCAGTGACGTCCCTAGGGGAAGTGTGGCCCGGCGCTAGATTGGATGTGGTCCCGGTCTGTGATATACCACGCAGGCCGAGATCCATTGCGATCATTCCAAGGGAACCTCACGACCCCGCGACAATCCTGTCGATCATTCGGCAAGGTAATGCTGATCTACCAACCAGTGACTGGAAGGTAGTGAAGGTTTCTGAACCGGAAGGTCTGACAAGGAAGGCGGTTGTGGTCCTTAACAAGGAATCGTTGTCACCACTTCGGAAGAGACAAGGCAAGATTTACTACGGTTATGATAGTGTCAAGCTGAGTATCTACCGAGGTGATGACAAACCCAACCCCGAAACTTCCAGCGACCAATTGGAAGAGCCGCAAGGTAAAGGCGTGGCTGATAGCGATAGCCAATCAATACCATCTAAAATAGTTGAGGTATGGATGAACCCGCACTCTCTGACACTACGGAGGGCTCACAATCAGACTTAGGTCTGGTTGGGGAGTTCTTCGGGCGTCTGGGGGTTGCGGAGGAGGACGAAGATGTCCTTCTGGACTCTGATCCAGAGGACATTGATGTCACCGTCATCTACGACCCTGATAAAAATGATGAGGGTGATACAGATCAACCTCCATCACTCTAAGGCATTAACTCTTCGCCTCGCAGAACGTGGTGAAGACATCGCATTAGTCCAAGAGCCATGGATTAATAATGGTAAAATTTGTGGATTCAATGCAAAAGGCTACAAATTATTGTATGCAGCAGATTCAGGTAACAATAAAACTATTAGATCCTGTATTATAGCAAAAGATCACCTCAACATCTTCATTCTATCTGATTACAGTGATGAAGATTCAGTGACTGCAGTTTGGGAAGAGGCTGAATCTGTGGTGTGGTTATCCTCTACCTACATGCCACATGACCAGGACCCTCCACCCAGTAGTTTGGTCCAAAAGATGGCCAGAGCGGCGAAGGCAAAAAGTATCCCCATAATAGTGGGTGCCGACGCAAATGCGCATCATCACATCTGGGGTAGCTCTGATACCAACAAAAGAGGTGAGTGTATCCTTGATTTCATTTTAAACAATAATCTAGTAGTTGCAAATAGGGGCTCTGAGCCCACCTTTGTTGTATCAAATAGACAAGAGGTGTTAGATATTACGCTTGTTAGTATGCAATATGCTTTTCTGATAGAGAACTGGAGAGTCTCCAATGACTGCTCCTTCTCCGACCATCGTTATCTTATCTTTTCAATTGCTAAAAAGAGAGATAATACTACAATATATATAAATAGGCGACGTACCGATTGGGAAAAGCAGAAAATGCTGCTCACAATCGCACTTGCTAATCCCATTAATACTAGGGACAATACAGGCATCGATGAGGCGGTGAATAGACTCACCAATGCTTTTAAAGAGGCAACGGGGAGGTCCTGTAAACCGTCGATTCATCGTTCAACTCGTAGACCACCATGGTGGTCTTCTGAAATAGCCGAATCTCGCAAGACTTGTCGGCAATTATTCAATGAAGCAAAGAGGACCACTTTTAAGAATCAGGTTAGGAACGCAAAACACAAATCTTGGAAAGACTTCTGCGGCAGCATTGAGAGTTTTTCCGAGACTAGCAGACTGCGTAAAGTACTTGCCAAACAACTGCCAATTCCTGGATATATTCAGAACTTAGCCGGAACTTGGACAACTAATGCACATGAGTCACTGGAAGTCCTGTTGGACACTCATTTTCCAGCGTGTCGATCACCTATGGATTCGCGACAGAATCCTACACAGATGTGCAGTACAACGACCTCCGCAATCATCGATGTGGATAAGCTACACTGGGCGATCAAAAGCTTCCGTCCTTATAAATCTCCAGGACCGGATGGTATCATTCCCGCCGATCTACAAAGCAATTTAGATCTGGTAACTCCCTGGCTAATAGATATATATCAAGCCTGCCTCACATGGTCATATATTCCATATCAATGGACCAAGTGCAATGTGATATTTATCCCCAAAGGAGGGAAATCATCTCATGCGAAAGCAAAAGACTTTAGACCCATCAGTCTGACATCTTTCTTGCTCAAAACGCTCGAGAGACTTATTGACATTCACATTAGGATGACTATCGATAAGAATCTCATTTCGCCATCTCAAAATGCATACACAAAAGGCAAATCTGTTGAGACTGCGCTTCATTCGCTTGTGGGACATATAGAGAAGTCACTAGAGCATAAAAACTATACTATGGTGGCCTTCATGGATATTGAAGGTGCCTTTAATAATATTGATTCGATAGCAATAACTCAATCGCTTAGAGAATTGGGGATTCATCAATCAATCAATCATTAGATTTGTAGAAAACTTGCTGAGCGTCAGGACAATAACATCTACTTTTGGCGCGGCGAGTATTTCCAAAAGTGTGGTTAGGGGAACTCCACAAGGTGGTGTTTTGTCCCCTCTGCTATGGAATGTAGCAATAAATAGATTACTCAGGGATCTAGACTCCTTGAACTTCAAGACTGTCGCCTACGCAGATGATGTGGCGGTGGCAGTGTCTGGTATCCATTTAGACATTATCACACAAAGATTGGAGACGGCACTTAGAACGATCTGCTCTTGGGGAGTACAGACCGGGCTGAGTGTTAATCCAAACAAAACCGAACTTGTATTATTCTCTAGGAAATACAAGATTCCATCTTTCAGGTTACCGACTTTAAACGGGATACCTCTTACTCTGTCTGAGAGCGCGAAATATTTAGGCATAATCTTAGATAGTAAATTATCATGGAAAATGAACATCCAGGCGAGAGCCTCTAAGGCCATTACGGCAATATACGTATGTAGGAAAGCCATTGGCAAAACTTGGGGTATGAATCCAAGGATTGTAAAATGGCTTCTTGAAGCGGTAATCAAACCGATATTACTCTACGGAGTTATTGTCTGGTGGAAAGCACTAGACACTAGAACTAACATATCTATTATAGAAGGTGTGTTACGAAATATGGCTGTCCTCATTACAGGGGCAATTAGGTCAACACCGACTAAGGCACTCTTTGCCATACTCAATTGGCTACCAGTAGACCAACTGGTCAGGAGGCTTGCTATGAAAACAGCTGTTAGACTCAATGTCACAAATGCATGGAACCATAGGACATGGGGTCATGCCAGTATCCTGGGGATCATGAACGTCATTCCCGGTCTTATTGACTACTGTACCCCAATACCCTTCTTCACAAGAAGCTTTGTCTTTGACTTGACGGAGGGTCCTGCACCTCCACCTGGAGCAGTCTGTGTGTACACGGATGGCTCTAAAAGGGGTGATAGGGTTGGGGGTGGAGTTTATATGGAAGAGTTTGGAATCAAAATGTGTTTCAGACTTCCAAATGACTGTAACGTCTTACAAGCAGAAATATCTGCTATCAAAAGAGCGGCAAACTGGTTAAGGTACCACAGAATATTCAACAGGGATATCTGGTTTTGTACCGACAGTAAAGCTGCAATTCTGTCCTTAGCAGGTGTGTTTACCACATCAAACTTAGTCCTGGAATGCCGGACATCCTTAAATTTGATGGCGGAAAATTCAACAGTCACCCTTAAATGGGTGCGGGGACATGGGACTATTGTAGGCAACTGTGCTGCTGTTGAACTGGCAAAGAAGGGAACTTTGCTCAACGATAGCGCCATTGACGTCTATTGTGGCATTCCCCTCTCTGCTTGTGGGCATCGAATAAATCGAGCCTTATACGATCTGGCCCAGGTAAGATGGTCCAATGAGTCGACTTGTCAAACGACGAGGACAATCTGGCCTATACTAGATCTGAAAAAAAAACGGCTTTGCTATTTCGGCTGCCAAAAATGCAGCTACGCGATTTAATATCAACGATCACTGGGCATTGCCTATTCGGAACTCATGCAAGAAGGATGGGTCTCCACTACAACGATTTCTGTAGAAGTTGTCAGGATGAGGAAGAGGAGGAAACTGTCGAACACCTCCTTTGCCACTGCCCTGCGTTAGAATACCAACGCCTCCAATACCTTGGACAAAGGTGCTTCGCAAGCCTCTCCTGTGTCTCCATTTTGGAACCGAGCAGGATTAGCTCCTTTCTGAGAAGCAGCGGATGGTTTTCTAACCAACCTACACTTTACGAGGCATAGACAATCTCGTTAATAACCTGGCTTGACCAACCTGCCCTCCGTTGGCTACCTCCCCACACTTCTGACTCTTCTCTATCTACTTCTATACTTTTTGTCTGTCTGTCTGTCTGTGACTTTATCTTATGTCTTCTTTCAACGCTTTTTCTCTTTTCTCTCTCTCTTTTCCATCTCTCCCTCTTTTTCCTGTTCTCTTTTGCAGGTTACACAAAGGGACCAATACTTGGACCCAAGTGAGCTGTATTGGAGCTGCCTGCTTAACCTAACCTAACCTTCTGGTTATCCATCCATGATGAAGAGTGGCGATATTGAGTCTTCAAATGATACGAAAATTTGTAACTTATTTGCTGACTTTTTTTCCTCTGCATATTCAAACAAGGAATGGGAAGTATCGTATAAATATCCATACCCTATTTCTGGGTCGACTTATATAAATTGTCCAAAATTGCATACTTCTACTGTTGTGAATGCTATACGAAATCTGAAATATTCGGATATATATGGTCCAGATGGTGTTCTAAGCTGTGTACTGCAGAAATGTTTACATCAGTTAGTTCTTCCTCTAACGTACTTATTTAATTTATCGCTATTTAGTGGTTATTTTCCCACAATTTGGAAAAAATCATATATAATTCCATTGTTTAAATCTGGTAGCAGATCCAATGTCTCAAACTATAGAGGCATTGCAAAACTAAGTGCTATACCTAAGCCTTTTGAAAAAATAGTGACAGAAATCCTATCACATCAAGTTTCACCATTTCTCTCGCCATTCCATCATGGATTTAGAAAAGACCGGTCAACCACAACAAATCTTTTGGAACTCTCAACTAATGTAATAAAATCATTTAATGCCAATAAGCAAACTGTCACTATTTATACGGATTTTAGTAAGGCGTTTGATGAGGTAAATCACGAACTTCTTTTATATAAGTTAGACGAAATTGGAATAAGTCCTGTTCTCCTTAAGTGGATTTGCACGTATCTAAAGGGCAGACAGCAATGCATTATATTCAGAAATATTAAGTCTAAACCAATTCATGTTCCATCAGGGGTACCTCAAGGTAGTCATTTGGGTCCACTATTATTCCTAATATTTATCAATGATCTTCCAACATGCATCCATCATTCCAAAATATTAATGTATGCCGATGATGTTAAGCTTTTCCTTAGCTTAAATGATTTAAATCAAATGGATCTGAAAAATTTTAACAAATGGTGCATCGTTAACTGAATAACTCCATCCATTTGAAAAAATTTAAATACATGCTGTTTACCTGAGGAAGTCCAGTACTCTGTAGATATAAAATTAATGAATATTCCCTTGAAGAAGTGAGTGAATTTCTAGATCTTGGTGTATTGCTTGACAGTAAGTTAAATTTTAATTCACAAATTGCGCAAACTGCAAATAAGGCAAAAGGCGTTGGGGAAAAGAGTTTGACGATCCATATGTCACAAGGCAGTTATACTTATCACTTGTAAGACCGATTTTAGAATATGCTTCTGTAGTTTGGGATCCATAATATGATGTACATATTAAAAAAATAGAGTCTGTTCAGAAACAATTCCTTTTATTTTGCCTACGTAACCTCCCATGGAATCCTAGTGTTATTCTTCCATCTTATGAAAGTCGCTTAGAACTCATCAATCGTTAATTTAATAAACGGAAATAGTGATTCTCAGTTCCTGCTCCAGAGATTAGAATTTATTGTTCTAAATCGTCCCTCAAGATATTATATTCCTCTTAAACTTAAATATTTTCGTACTAATTACGCCAACTTCGATCCGTTCCGAAGAATGTGTGCTGAATATAATAATATATATGCTTCTATTGATTTTCCATATAATCCGAATATTATTAAAAGAATAATTAAAAATTTAAATGTTCTTAATTTATAATCAAACTTTTGTTTTAAATGTAGTAATATTTTACTTTGTATTCTAGCCTGTAAGAAATTGTTATTCATTGGCTAATATATATAAATAAAAATAAAATATACACATATTTTTGAAAGTGTTAGTTGCATGACTTCTTCACATGCATACTTCACCCTTCAGAAAAATTTTACGGTTTCAATTCATTGAAATTGGATGATTTTAAAATTTTCTTTGATTACTTTTAAATGTTTTAATCAGAGATTGTAATGATTATGAGTTTTATTTTAAAAATTGGGTTTTAATGATTATTTCTTGATTTTTATTTTCTACTCAAAGAATAAAAATTATTCTCTGAGCTTTATTTAATGCTTAGAACATAACGATTATGTATTAAGTTTTATTTTCTGCTTTGGGAATAAAAATTATTCTCCGAGTTTTATTTTCTGCTCAGAGAATAAAAATTATTGTCTGAGTTTTATTCTTTGCTCGCCACTTAATGATTGATGTTTAAGTTTTATTTTCTGATTGAAGAATAAAAATTACTTTCTGAGTTTTATATTTCACTTAGAAAATAAAGATTATTTTCCAAGTTTTATATTTCGCTTAGAAAATAAAAATTATTTCTTGAGTTTTATTTTTTACTGAAAAATAAAAATTATTTCTTTCTTTTGTTAATTTGGACATATGTAAGTATATAAATAGTACTTTTTGGAACTTTTTTACTGAAACACATATCTCACCGAAACCCTATCTCAAATAACGATACTAATATTATTTCTATGTGTTTCAGTAAAAAAGTTCCAAAAAAGTACCAAAGTACACGTTTTATCCCCCAAATATTGAAATGAAGAAAAAGTACCAAACACTAGTTTGATACTTTTACTATATCAAAAGAATGCCAACTAAACTATGTTTTTTTAGTTAAAAAGTTTCAAAAAGTACTATTTATATACTTACATATGTCCAAATTAACAAAAGCATTAATTTTTATTTTTAAGTAAAATTTAAAACTCAAGAAATGATTTTTATTTTGTAAGCGAAATATAAAACTTGAAAAATAATCCTTATTTTCTAAGTGAAATATAAAACTCAGAAAGTAATTTTTATTCTTCAATCAGAAAATAAAACTTAAACATCAATCATTAAATGGCGAGCAAAGAATAAAACTCAGACAATAATTTTTATTCTCTGAGCAGAAAATAAAACTCAGAGAATAATTTTTATTTTCCAAGCGAAAAATAAAACTCAACAAGTAATCATTGATCTCTGAGGAAAAAATAGAACTCGAAAAATAATTTTTATTTTTGATTTTTTTCAATAAAACTTAAAAAATAAAAATCATTGGCGGAACGGACAGTCCCCTTAAAGACGATTGCAATGGTGTACTCCTTGTACATGTAGCATATCCCTAACATAATGATTTTTTTCTTTTAAAATGTGATGGATAATCATTATTTGCGATCCCTGGTTTTAATTGTGATTTCCTGTAGTAATCTGAATCTTTGGCTTAGCTTATGACATATGTTTATACTTAAATATTATTAACTTTAAGTGTTTAAAATTTAAAATGTTAATGACTGCAGTTTAAATGACATATATTTTATTATTTATTACAGTTTTAAATTACTTACTATAATGTTTATTTATTTTTGTTTTGTTTTATTCTTTATTCTTTATTCTTAGATATACTATTACTCTTAATCATACATATTTGTTCCTAAGTGCTTTTAAAATCTATTTTATGTTTTATATTTTTTTAGTCTATTCTTATGCAGACTTGGGGGATATCAATGACATTTTGTAATTAATTACACATGCAATTACTAATTACATGTAATTGTAATTGAAAATTTTCAATTACTAATTACAAGTTATTGAAATCAGGGACTAAAGTCAATTGCAATTACTTGTAATTTGTAATTGAAAAATTTCAATTACAATTACTTGTAATTAGTAATTGGAAATTTTCAATTACTAATTACATGTAATTGTAATTGAAAAAATTCAATTATTATTACATGTAATTGAAAATTTTATGTAATGAATACTTTTTTTAAAAGAATAACAATCCTAGTTGAATAAATAAATTAGGCGTTATATTTAAAAACAAAAACACAGTAAAACTAATAATATAACGAAAGTAAGGAAAAACTAAAAAAAATCACATAACTTTGAATAACGTGTAATTATATATTAAACATTACCATGTATATTTTACATAATATACCATTATTTGCAAAGTTATAGCATTAGTATTATTTATTAATAAAAAATTCTTATTAGCTTTAAACAAAACCATTCCTCCGTTAATCTTTGTTGCCTTAGTGTTAACATAGTACTAGCGCACAAAAATAACCTTTCAACTGGTGCTGAAGATGTTAAGGGAGTAATAGACCGTAGAAAAGCCTTGAGATAGTTCTTGAGGCAATTTAGAAACGAATTTAGACCACGCAAGTAAATCTGAAGTGCAAATTTCAAACTATTTTCTTTTTCACAATGTCAATGTCTACGGAATATAAAATGAAAAAATTTATATTTGAACGCAAAGTTTTCAAAATTTTGTAAGCGAAAATGTTAACTGTAATAGAACATGGATGCAGTTTTCGTATTGCTCGTTTGAATAATACTGTTGATCATGCAACGCAAGAAATTCATATTTAAGATAAGCTTGAAATTTTTAGGAATATATGTAATTGAATTTCGTTCAATTGGAAGTAATGATTACGGCCTAAGTAATTGTAATTGATTTAGTCCCTGATTTCAATGACAATTACTTGTAATTAGTAATTGGAAATTTTCAATTCTACATTACTTGTAATTGTAATTGAAATGTAATTGAATCCCCCATGTCTGTTCTTATGAAATGATTTTATAATGTTCTTTATCTTAACCATTACCTTTAAGTCGTCTACATCTATTATTTCATATGGACCTTCGTATGAAATAATAATATAACGAAAGTAAGGAAAAACTAAAAAAAATCACATAACTTTGAATAACGTGTAATTATATATTAAACATTACCATGTATATTTTACATAATATACCATTATTTGCAAAGTTATAGCATTAGTATTATTTATTAATAAAAAATTCTTATTAGCTTTAAACAAAACCATTCCTCCGTTAATCTTTGTTGCCTTAGTGTTAACATAGTACTAGCGCACAAAAATAACCTTTCAACTGGTGCTGAAGATGTTAAGGGAGTAATAGACCGTAGAAAAGCCTTGAGATAGTTCTTGAGGCAATTTAGAAACGAATTTAGACCACGCAAGTAAATCTGAAGTGCAAATTTCAAACTATTTTCTTTTTCACAATGTCAATGTCTACGGAATATAAAATGAAAAAATTTATATTTGAACGCAAAGTTTTCAAAATTTTGTAAGCGAAAATGTTAACTGTAATAGAACATGGATGCAGTTTTCGTATTGCTCGTTTGAATAATACTGTTGGTCATGCAAACCAAGAAATTCATATTTAAGATAAGCTTGAAATTTTTAGAAATATATGTAATTGAATTTCGTTCAATTGGAAGTAATGATTACGGCCTAAGTAATTGTAATTGATTTAGTCCCTGATTTCAATGACAATTACTTGTAATTAGTAATTGGAAATTTTCAATTCTACATTACCTGTAATTGTAATTGAATCCCCCATGTCTGTTCTTATGAAATGATTTTATAATATTCTTTATCTTAACCATTACCTTTAAGTCGTCTACATCTATTATTTCATATGGACCTTCGTATGGTGGTTCATACTTTCTTCTATTTTCTATTTTCGTTCTTGACTAAAACTAAGTCTCCTATTTCTAATTCTATACTATTTGTGTCATTCAATGAGTCTATACTCCTTTTATTTTTAACCGTCTCTATTAATTTTCTGGCATTTTCATTCTCAAAATTATAAACCTTCGGATGATTCATGACTTCATCACCAGGTAGACTTGGTGATTTTCCAAAAATCAGTTCAAATGGTGAATATTCAGTATCTACATGAGGAGTGGTATTGTACGCGAAAGTATAATAAGGAATAATGGATACCCAATCGTCATTTTGTACAAATGATAGGAAATATTCATTAAGAACTCTATGATTTCTTTCGACTGTACCTAATGTCTCATGATGATATGGTGTGGAAAGAATTTGTTTAATCTTCAGTAACTCACATATTTCTTTCAATAATTAATTTTTAAATTCAGATTTTAATGTGCTAAATAAACCATATTTAAGTATTAGATTTTCTACTAGTGCTTTTGCTATTGATTTTGCCTCTTTTGTTTCTATAGGACATGCAATTATATATTTCGTTAATTCGCATTGCATAGTCAAAAGTTGTTCGTTGGACGTAAAGGACCTATTGTATCAATTACTATTGTTTTAAAACTGTCCGACGGAGTATCTGTAACTTTCAATTGTTCTTTCGTATGTTTAGTTTAGATACATATTCTTTTACATTCTTGTTCATGTTTTTCCAAATGTCCTCCAAAATGTCCTCCTTGGGGTGTATCATGGTATAATTTTATTAATTCTTGTCTCCTATCTTCATTTGTTATATCTTGAGGTTTATTGTATAATAATATAATTATGTCATCTTTATTCTTCTTAGTTACTTCATTATATTTGGCCTTAAGTTCATCTGCAGGCATAATATTAAATATTGCATCATTTCTATCGATAGCAAATTTCTTATTTCTTGTATTCTTTAAATATGGTGATAGCTTCTCCAAAAGAGTACCTAAATACTTTGGATTATCACTACATCTAACACGTGTTTCATTATTAAATTTATCATTTTCTAATTTTATGTTCAAGCAATGTCTCATTAATTAATATTGATACATCTGTGGAGCCTAAGGATCTAATCTTACCTCTTGAAATCCCGGTTAAATAACAATGGTCATCAGGGTCTTCGTCAAAATTTTCTAATAAATCTTCTTTACATAACGAGATATCAGCACCCGTGTCTACTAAAAATGTCAGTGCACGGTGTGTATCCTTGATATTTAATCTTACATAATTTTTAGGCCCGATGAAATGCTAAACACATAGTTCTTGAGATTACTGATTTTCTTCCGGAGTACCTCTGTATTCTGTGGTCTCCGGTCCATGAGGGTTTCCCTGGTCGTTCTCTACATGATTAATTCGTCGTGTTCTGTTATTGTTGTTATGCGTATTACCCCTATTGCGGTTGTAATTGCTGTTCTGATAATTATTACTATTATTGTGGTTATCGTTATTCCTGTAGTTGTTACTGTTATTGTTGTTATAGTTATTGTCATTCCTATAACTGTTACTATTTCTATAGTTATTTCGGTTGTTATTACCTGCGTACTTGTTCATTCTATTATAATTCCTGTCCGAATTGGAATTATTACCGTTAAAATTACTAGTCCTATTGTTATTGTTGTTGTTATGTCTGTAATAGTTATTGTTTCTACTGTTTTGATTATAGTTGTTCTCATTGCGTTGGTAGTTGTTATTCCTACTTCTTACTGTTTGGAATATTACTTGGTTCTGTCTGCAGTCAAAGGAGGTTGGTCGTGTGCCGGCTGTTCTCGGTGTTGGAGTATATTGCGGGTAGTCTTCAGTTGTTATATTTTCTGGAATGTATTCGTCGGATACGTATTTTCCGAAAATCGTATTTATCTGGTCTTCAGTGATTGTATCTTCAATGGGGAATGATATTTGGTAGAGTCGGTAGCAGGAATCTTCTAAATTTAATTACATGAGCGGGAGGGCAGGATTGTACTATTTAGAAAATCAGGATTCTGATTTTGGAAGGTTATAATTGAGGATATTTCGATTGGTGTCCGCAGGATCGCCATGTGATGAACATTTGTGTATAGTGTTGCTTATTTTAAGGCGAGCACGCCTCACATTGTATGGCTAAAAAGCCGCAGTTTATAATCTGAGAAATAAAATATTAATATTTTTCCGGCAGACCTGCCGTGTTCATTGATTATTTATTTCTGTTTTTGATCTAATTATTTGTTTGTATTTTGACTTTGGTATAGTCAATTATTTCTGTCAGCATTTTGTTGATTTTTGTTTATTGCAATTTGATCCCTCACTCCGTCACTATTTGTAAGTCAATAATTTTCTTTGTTTATGATATTGGGAATTGCAATAACATATTTTTGTGACATAACGTGACCAACACAGTGGGTAAGTGTGACCAACAGTCTACACAGTCTTCAGTTCCAAGGATTTGGATTATAACATGATACGTATTATTTCCAAGCAGAGATCTGGATTAAATGTGTGCCATATAAATGACCAGAGCTTAAATAACAAGATGGGTGAATTTCATTTCACGTTTTTTTCAGGAGTCGACATTGAGTGTGTTTCGGAGACATGGTTAAACGAAGCTGATCCTGAGTCTCTATTTAATCTAAAAAATTTTTGATTATATCAGTGTGACAGAATCCCGCGTGGAGGTGGAATAGCCATTAATGCAAAAGAAGGTATTAAAAGTAAAATATATTGCAAATCAGAAAAAAGTGACAAAATTGAATATTTATTCATCGAAGTAACGTCTTTCAACGACCAAATTGTAATTGGCTGTGTTTACCTACTTATTACCACTCAACTTCTAATTCGCTATTAGAAGTTATTTTTGTCAGCAGTGAGGATAAAGTTTTACTTTATGATCAGCTCAGTATGCCGTGTTTCTCTAAGCATGTTATGATGTTCTTAGCCTTTGATTTTAAATTGGAAGAAATTACAAGTACCTACACTTAATACGACTTCAAGCACTTGAACTATGAAGCTCGTTATATTGAGTTATCCATCATCGATTGGGAATCTATTTATTTTAAGCCTTCCATCGAAAGTTAACTAAATTTGCTTGAAGAAAAACTGGATTACATTTAAATACAACTATGCCTTTAAAAACAGTCACCCCAATCGCGAATATTTATTCCCATGAAAAAAAACTCCCTAAATTTCTATTGTGAATGATTTCTACCGTAAAATACAAGTAAATTGTTATTGGAATCATTCACGATAAACAAATTTGGGAGTTTTTTCATGGGAATAATTATTCGCGATAGGGGTGAGTATCGTGCACAAACAGAATAATAACTACTACGACTACAACATTGGTATCCCTGCAACGCGCTACAATATAATGTAAAATATTGTTGTCTGTCGAACTGCGTACTTAGTTCCTTAGATTTCTTAAAATTCAGTTTTGCCTTTTTGGCCAGCTTTTTGGGTGAAATACTCCTCTGTGCAACGTCTAGTTTATTTAGTTTTGAATGCGTAATTTAAGCAGATATTTTCTCTTGCTGTCTGGATATCAAATTAAATGCCGTTGGCTTTGACAATATCCAACTGAAATTTCTTAAAAATATCCTACAAGTTATGATTCCCTATATTACTTACATTTTTAATAATATTATCACAAAAAGCAGCTTTCCTGAGAACTGGAAGTATGCTAAAGTAATACCTATATTAGCTTGTGACGATTTTCGCCCAATTGCAATTCTACCATACCTTTCTAAAGTATTTGAAAGACTTTTGCATAAGCAAAAGTTTACATTTATGATTATAGATTGATAACTGATCGACAATCTGCTTTTCGACATAGCTGTATTAGCGCACTTATTGATGTGTCTGAGGAATTACGAAATAATATTGATAGCGGTCATGTTTCATTGCTTGTTATATTGGATCATTCGAAAGCCTTCGATATGATATATGATGACCATGGGATTCTCTGCAAAAAGCTTTTTTTAAATTCTCTTCTTTAGTACGTCTAATAAGGTCATATCTTACGAATCGTCAGCAGTCAGTATTTGCAAACAAGATTACATCTCGATCGATCTAAGTCATAAAAGGTATTTCGCAAGGTTCCCTACTAGGACTATTACTATTCACTATTTATATAAATGATTTACCCAAACAGTTGTTGCATTGCAACATACGTATCTATGCTGACAGTATTCAAAATTTATATAAGTGCTCCTGAAAATGATACTGTCGATTGTGTGAGTAAAGTGAACCTTGACATTGAAAGTATATATAAAAGGGACTCTGTATTAATCCAAGCAATTCAAAATGCTTAGTTATAAACAGAAAATCATCTAAGTTAAGTTTTTCTCCGGATGTATTTAATAATACCCTAACCTGGAATGACCAAATTAATGCAGCTTCTGGTAAAGCATATGCTATTTTGCGAACGTTGTAGAAAACACAAAATTTCACACCCTTTAGTATACGTATACTGCTTGCAAAGACGTATATAATGCCAACCCGGCTATACGGCTATGAGATATTTGAGAGTAGTGATTCTACGAGCATCAGGAAATGGAAATTACCTTTAATGCTATAATTAGATATGAGCATGGCTTAAAGAGATTTGACCACATTACACCATTTCAAAGAAATTTGTATGGAGAGACGTTTACGAACTTATTGAAAGTACGAATACTGTTGATGTTGCACAAAATTATTTACACACATGTACCTATGCATCTCTATAGGCGTCTTTCGTTCACTAGATCTCTAAGGTCTAATAATATACTTTATGTCAGATACCGCTCATTAACATCATCATGGCAATTTTATACCAATTATATCCGTTTCTGGACGCAGAAATACAATTTATAAGTAACGCACTGCACTTTAAAAGGGATATACACTGTTTTTTCTAATAATGTTTTTGTTTTTTAATTGTTTAGTGTTCTTTTTGTTTTTCCTTAACTTTTATTTTAACTCTTTTTTTTATTTATTTTTTATTATGTAATAATTTGGTATAATTTTTTTTTTATTTTTTATATTTTCTTTTATATTTTGCTTTTACAAAATACTATTCACGTTAACTAATCCTATACTGTAATTTATAAGATTTAATGTCTTGTTGTATCCGATAGAAAATAAATACAAATTAATGCAAAAGTAAATTTTCTTAATATAATAGGGGAGTTCAGTGTTCGATGCAAATGGTCTTGCAAAAGTGCAAGTAATTAATATCATAGCTTTTTTGAAAAATCCAACAACAAAATACGTGTTATTTGCGTTAAATTTTAAAGAATGTGACGGCAAAAGTCACTACGTTTGTTTTCAGATACATACCCACTATACAATGCGAACTGACAAAATATGTTATCGCTTGTCCGATTGAATCCAAAGAAGCAAAAACAATAGCTAGGACTCTTGTGGAACAAGTAATTTTAAAATACAGTATATTTAAAGTTCTCAAAACGGACAGAGGTACAGAATTTACTAATGAACTAATGAGAGATTTGTGCATTATTGAAAATGAAACAAAATTTTTCAACACCGTACCATCATGAAATCTTAGGAACTGTAGAACGCAATCACCGTGTTCTGAATGAATATTTCCTAAATTTCGTAGAAGACAACAATTGAAATACTTTGCTTTCGCTTATAACACAACTCCTAACGTAGATACTGATTACACAACATTTGAACTAGTATATGGAAAACTTACTAGTCTACCAGGTGACGAATTATATGTCCCTAAAAAAATTTACAATCTTGGAAATTATTTAAATGAACTTAAAATTAGACTTCGCTACTCATTGCAAAAAGCAAGAGACATAATTTCAAAAGTAAAAAGTAAAAGAAAATTAGAACCTGAAAGGAAACAGAATAAAATAGAACTAAATATAGGAGAACTAGTTTTAGTAAAAGCCGAGAATAAGAGAAAACTAGAATCACCATACAAGGTCCATATAAAATACTAGACATAGATGATTTAAATATAAGCATAGAAATAGATAAATCAAAAGCTAAAAGTATACATAAAAATAATTTAAAAACGTTTATTTCACATAAGTATATAAATTTTATTTTTAAACATAAGTATATAAACAAAATTAGGTATTAATAAATTTTAATTTTATAAGCATACAAATAAATATAACTAGAGATAAAAAAAATTTAAATCATAAAAATTTTATAAATATATATGTAAATACAGACAATAATAAATACAAACAATTAGATAATAAGAATCTTTATTCTAATATTTATATGCATTTATACAATAATCTGTTCATTTTAGTTTTAATAATACCCAAGACCAAAAAGGGTGAGGGTGTAGTGTATGTGCAGTTATGTACATCACTGTAATAATATATATTTGTACACTTATGCACAACACTGTACGTAACATAAGAACTGAAAATTCAAAATTGTTAAATGATTCTCCAAACTGTCGCAACAGAAATATTTGTTGATGTTTACAATTTCAATGTCAATGTTAAAGAATTGAAATTTAACAAATTGTAGGAGAATTGTTTGTCTAATCAAAATTATATTATCTTCATAATTGGAAGTGGCACAAAAATAAAACACTTTGTATAAGAATTCAGTTTATTTTATTTAGGTTTTAGTTATAAATTCTCTATTTTAGTGCAAATGATCACTTCTTATGATTGACTATGAACAATTCATTTCAATTTCTTGTTACAAAACTCTTTTTATAGCAACGATGATCTGTTGGTTGTTGTTACATTTAGTTGGTTGTAAGTTTGGTTGTTTGTGCATAAAAAAAACAATACCGTCAATACGATCTGGCCTGAGCAACCAGTGAAATACGTATAGGGACTAGCTCTTTCCCCCAACAAATAAAATGCATTTTTATTATAAAACGTTATGGGTAATTAGCATAATATTAAATAATTAATATTTGAATTCCCAAAAATTTTATTAATAACTAAATATGCAACTGCTTGTGCAAACCTTGGCAACACTTGTTTTTTTTTTCGATTCTCTTGCGAGAACAAAATTAACTTGTGTATGCTTTTCATCACACCTTACGTCTGCATTCAGTGATGGCAAAAAACCATCCAATTGTAGAAGGACAGTAAGGAAAAATAAAAACGTGGTTTGTTTGTTGGTGTTTTGTTGAAGCTTTAATATTCTGTAATATTATTCTATTAACATGCATAATTCTCATTGTGTTTTGTAGAATTTTATTACTTATAGAATATTTTTGGCTTCTCTAAAATTAGGAAAAAGGTTTCCTGATGATCTGGCCTGAGCAACCAGTGAAATACGTATAGGGACTAGCTCTTTCCCCCAACAAATAAAATGCATTTTTATTATAAAACGTTATGGGTAATTAGCATAATATTAAATAATTAATACCGTTTTACATTCCGATACACAAATGACAATTTAAAAAAAAAAATATGAAAACAATTTATTTAATATTTGTGGAACTTAAAACTTTTCCAGAGTAGACAATAAGTGCCATCTTTATAGTTTTGTTTGGGGAAAAATCCCAAACATTCTCCCCCACCAAGAACGTTCGTTTTTAATTATTTCTTGCCAATTAATTTGTTATGGCATTAGGTATTAAGTGAAGGTAGAAGACATATCTTTGAGACAGGACGTTTAAGATATTTGTTGTTGCAGTACAATGTTACAACTCTTACTAAACCATCTACAGCTGGGTGAAGCTTTTCCACTTTTGCTAACGGCCATTGACCACTCTCTTCTCGTGAAGAAGAAGTAGTATGTCACCAACCTTGATATTTCGTTTTATTTCATTCCATTTTGGTCGCGACTGAAGACGACATATAAACTCTTTGTGCCATCGGTTCCAAAATTGTTGTTTTAAACATTCTATTACTTTCCAGCGCGACAGATGATCAATAGAGGTATCCAGAAGATCTTCATCAGGAATACAATTAGTTGGCTCACCAATTAGAAAATGCGCTGGTGTGAGAACGTTATTATCTGCTGGATCTGCTGACATAGGACACAGAGGGCGTGAATTGAGGCAGCTTTCGATTTGTGCCAGTAAGGTACTTAGTTCCTCAAAAGTGAGTAAACGATCTTTCATTATACGGCGTAAATGATGCTTGGTGGACTTTACTCCAGCTTCCCAAAGGCCGCCAAAATGTGGGGAAGCCGGAGGTATAAAATGCCATTTAGTGCCTTTGTTAGCCAAAGTGTCCTGAAGATGTTCAGGAAGGGATAATTTGTTTCTGTGATAAAGTACTTGGAGTGCCTTGCTAGCGCCTACAAAGTTTGTACCACAATCTGAGTACAAATCCGTACATAAACCTCTTCTTGAAGTAAATCTGCGAAAATCCGCTAGGAATGCATCCACGTTTAAACTTGATACTGCTTCTAGATGTAAGGCTTTAGTACACATTCAAATGAAAAGACAAATATAAGCCTTAGATGTCGCTGAGGTTCGTAATGATGACAATTTGATTGAGATAGGTCCTGCATAGTCCAGTCCGCTATGCTTAAAAGGTCGGGTCGGTTGCAACCGAACGGCCGGTAGGTTTCCCATTAGTTGTTGGCAAGCTTTAGCTTTATATTTGAAGCAAACGATGCACTTACGTTGCACTACTTTAGCTAATTGCCGTGCTGATAATATCCAGAAGTGTCGAGAATTGTATGATTGCATTAACTGGAGGCTGCCGTGCAGTGTTTTTTGATGTGCGTCCTTTTCATCTAAAAACGGGGAGAGTTTTTCAATTCTACTATTAGCAGGAAGCGGCTTGCCAGATTTTAAAGAGCGAATATCTTCATGAAACGATACAGCTTGAGTTAATTTGATGAGTTGAAGGCGAGCATGTTCAAGCTCATAAGTTTTAAGAAATCCATATTCTTTTTCCTTTTTTGCCAATGACTGTCTAAGGTTATTGACAAATCTAATGATATATGATGTATAGTGGTTGACCATTTAGAAAATTTTGTTGTAATTTCTGGATATTGTAAAATAATCGAAGAATTTGAAATGACGTTATTAGTGTTTATCGTTGGAGATATAGAAGTACAAGTCGTTGGGTAATCAGGCCAAGTTTCAGGACCTGTCTGTAGCCATGGGGGCCCGTTAAACCAATTTTTATTATCAATTAGCTGCAATTTTTTGCAATTGTGCATCTAGGGTTGCAATTCTCTAGATGCACAATCTGCCGGATTATCCCTGGATGGAACGTATCTCCAATCGTTAGTGTTCGAAAGCCTTTGTATAATTGCTACTCGATTTGCGACTTAGACTTCCAACCTCGCAGAGTAATTCTTAATCCATGCAAGTACGATTGTACTATCCGTCCGATAAACGATGTTACTTATATTAAAATCTGCTTTGGTTTTTATTGACGTAACTAGTTTTACCAACAGTGTAGCAGCGCTTAATTCCAGTCTGGGAATAGTTTCTACTTTTAAAGGGGCAACTTTTGTTTTTGCCTGTAATAAATGAACAGCTGTAGTGCCATTTGCTTGTATTACACGAGCATATACTGCTGCTGCATAAGCCAATTTTGATGCATCACTAAAAGCGTGGAGTTCGACGGAACTGCTTGCCGCTGTGTAGCCTAACCATCTAGGTATTTTGACATTTTCCAATTGTATGAGTTTTGTTCTAAAATTAATCCATCTTCGACTAATTTCCTCTGGAAGAGTATCTTTCCAGTCAATTTTGATTTTCCAAAGTTCTTGAAAAGTAATTTTAGCTATAATTATAGTAGGGGAAAGCCATCCCAATGGATCGAACAACTTAGCTGCCTCTGAAAGTAAACTGCGTTTAGTAACGATTTCAGAAAATTCATAATTAATTACGAAAAAGAAATAGTCATTTGTTGTATTCCAGTAGATACCAAGTGCTTTCGAGGTATTCTTTTCGTTTATTGAAAATAAATCTCTCTTTTCACGATCTTCCTCTGTTATGCATTGAAGCAGTTCTGTAGAATTAGAATTCCACTTTCGTAATCGAAATCCACCGGATTTTAAAAGAGAGCACAACTGTCTTTGCAATTTCAGGGCTTCATCAAAATTATCCGCTCCCGAAATAACGTCATCAACGTAAGTGTCGTTGCGAAGTATTTTACTAGCTAATGGATAGCGTTTCTGCTCATCAAACGAAAGTTGTTGTAATACTCTTATTGCTAAATAAGGAGCCGACGTTGTTCCGTAAGTAACGGTTTTAAGGGAGTATACACAGATTTTGTTTGATTTATTCTTCCATAGGATGCATTGAAAATGTTGATGTTCCTTGCATATATTTATTTGGCGGAACATTTTTTCTAAATCGGCAGTAAATGCTATACGATGCTCCATTTTAAAATAGTTGCTGATAAATCATTTTGCAAGGCAGGTCCAGCATGGAGTTCTTCATTAAGAGAAGTTTGAGGAGGTTTCCGATTACTTCCGTCAAAAACAACACGTAGTTTCGTTGTGGTACTACTTTCTCTAAATACCCCATGGTGTGGAAGAAAAAAAGCATTCGCTGGTACTGATTGAGGGTACTCACCTAAATTAACCATATGTGTTAATGATTCGTATTCTTCCATAAACTCCCTATATTTTTCAGCAAATTGCGGTCTAACCTTGAATGAAGATTCAAGCTGTTTAAGTCTTTTAAGAGCGTTGTAATCGGTATAAGAGAATGAAGGTAACGATTGACCATGTAGAATTCTCTTGAAAGGAAGATGTACTGTGTATCTTCCTGTCTCGTCTCGACTATGAGTTTCAAGAAATAATTTTTCACAAAGCTGTTCACCTTTCATTTGAGGTTTACATTCTGTTACTTCTTCTTGCTCCCAGAAAAGGCGTAGTTGTTCATCCAATGTGCTTAAATTAACTGAAATGTATTACATACAATGAAATTTATAATCAAGCTTAAGTTCGTTTTTATTCTCTCTAAGAAAGAATTAATTAAATTACAAATTAGGTGATAATATTAAAGAAAAATTGGGAAAATTTAATTTTTAGACACCAGCCCGAGTGGAATGCACATTTTCTAGACAGCCACGTCCGTCATCAGCACTACTTGTATCTAATCTACTTAGGGTAGTGTTTTAGTTGTAAGCATCATCTATTTAACCAACCAAACCCAGATAAAGGAATACGAGAAAACTTGTATTCAATTATCAATCGTCAATTGGTGAGAACGAAGTCTACCACTACCTTAAGCTTCCCTCTTGTTGAATATTTTTACTTTTTTAATATTTACCACCCATATTTTGTTGTTCCTTCAGCGAACCTTCGGTTAGCAATGAAGTTACTTTTTGTTTATTTGTTTTACTTCCAACATTCGTTTTTTAGTTAACACTAATCTAGTATCAAACCAAACTTTGTTGAGTAAACAAGATTGCGCGGTGCTCTGCGATTTTTAATTTTGAAAATTTTAATTATTATTAGTCGAACTATTTTACGTATTACATACAATGAAATTTATAATCAAGCTTAAGTTCGTTTTTATTCTCTCTAAGAAAGAATTAATTAAATTACAAATTAGGTGATAATATTAAAGAAAAATTTGAAAAATTTAATTTTTAGACACCAGCCCGAGTGGAATGCACATTTTCTAGACAGCCACGTCCGTCATCAGCACTACTTGTATCTAATCTACTTAGGGTAGTGTTTTAGTTGTAAGCATCATCTATTTAACCAACCAAACCCAGATAAAGGAATACGAGAAAACTTGTATTCAATTATCAATCGTCAATTGGTGAGAACGAAGTCTACCACTACCTTAAGCTTCCCTCTTGTTGAATATTTTTACTTTTTTAATATTTACCACCCATATTTTGTTGTTCCTTCAGCGAACCTTCGGTTAGCAATGAAGTTACTTTTTGTTTATTTGTTTTACTTCCAACATTCGTTTTTTAGTTAACACTAATCTAGTATCAAACCAAACTTTGTTGAGTAAACAAGATTGCGCGGTGCTCTGCGATTTTTAATTTTGAAAATTTTAATTATTATTAGTCGAACTGTTTTACGTATTACATACAATGAAATTTATAATCAAGCTTAAGTTCGTTTTTATTCTCTCTAAGAAAGAATTAATTAAATTACAAATTAGGTGATAATATTAAAGAAAAATTGGGAAAATTTAATTTTTAGACACCAGCCCGAGTGGAATGCACATTTTCTAGACAGCCACGTTCGTCATCAGCACTACTTGTATCTAATCTACTTAGGGTAGTGTTTTAGTTGTAAGCATCATCTATTTAACCAACCAAACCCAGATAAAGGAATACGAGAAAACTTGTATTCAATTATCAATCGTCAATTAGTGAGAACGAAGTCTACCACTACCTTAAGCTTCCCTCTTGTTGAATATTTTTACTTTTTTAATATTTACCACCCATATTTTGTTGTTCCTTCAGCGAACCTTCGGTTAGCAATGAAGTTACTTTTTGTTTATTTGTTTTACTTCCAACATTCGTTTTTTAGTTAACACTAATCTAGTATCAAACCAAACTTTGTTGAGTAAACAAGATTGCGCGGTGCTCTGCGATTTTTAATTTTGAAAATTTTAATTATTATTAGTCGAACTGTTTTACGTATTACATACAATGAAATTTATAATCAAGCTTAAGTTCGTTTTTATTCTCTCTAAGAAAGAATTAATTAAATTACAAATTAGTTGATAATATTAAAGAAAAATTGGGAAATTTTAATTTTTAGACACCAGCCCGAGTGGAATGCACATTTTCTAGACAGCCACGTCCGTCATCAGCACTACTTGTATCTAATCTACTTAGGGTAGTGTTTTAGTTGTAAGCATCATCTATTTAACCAACCAAACCCAGATAAAGGAATACAAGAAAACTTGTATTCAATTATCAATCGTCAATTGGTGAGAACGAAGTCTACCACTACCTTAAGCTTCCCTCTTGTTGAATATTTTTACTTTTTTAATATTTACCACCCATATTTTGTTGTTCCTTCAGCGAACCTTCGGTTAGCAATGAAGTTACTTTTTGTTTATTTGTTTTACTTCCAACATTCGTTTTTTAGTTAACACTAATCTAGTATCAAACCAAACTTTGTTGAGTAAACAAGATTGCGCGGTGCTCTGCGATTTTTAATTTTGAAAATTTTAATTATTATTAGTCGAACTGTTTTACGTATTACATACAATGAAATTTATAATCAAGCTTAAGTTCGTTTTTATTCTCTCTAAGAAAGAATTAATTAAATTACAAATTAGGTGATAATATTAAAGAAAAATTGGGAAAATTTAATTTTTAGACACCAGCCCGAGTGGAATGCACATTTTCTAGACAGCCACGTTCGTCATCAGCACTACTTGTATCTAATCTACTTAGGGTAGTGTTTTAGTTGTAAGCATCATCTATTTAACCAACCAAACCCAGATAAAGGAATACGAGAAAACTTGTATTCAATTATCAATCGTCAATTAGTGAGAACGAAGTCTACCACTACCTTAAGCTTCCCTCTTGTTGAATATTTTTACTTTTTTAATATTTACCACCCATATTTTGTTGTTCCTTCAGCGAACCTTCGGTTAGCAATGAAGTTACTTTTTGTTTATTTGTTTTACTTCCAACATTCGTTTTTTAGTTAACACTAATCTAGTATCAAACCAAACTTTGTTGAGTAAACAAGATTGCGCGGTGCTCTGCGATTTTTAATTTTGAAAATTTTAATTATTATTAGTCGAACTGTTTTACGTATTACATACAATGAAATTTATAATCAAGCTTAAGTTCGTTTTTATTCTCTCTAAGAAAGAATTAATTAAATTACAAATTAGTTGATAATATTAAAGAAAAATTGGGAAAATTTAATTTTTAGACACCAGCCCGAGTGGAATGCACATTTTCTAGACAGCCACGTCCGTCATCAGCACTACTTGTATCTAATCTACTTAGGGTAGTGTTTTAGTTGTAAGCATCATCTATTTAACCAACCAAACCCAGATAAAGGAATACAAGAAAACTTGTATTCAATTATCAATCGTCAATTGGTGAGAACGAAGTCTACCACTACCTTAAGCTTCCCTCTTGTTGAATATTTTTACTTTTTTAATATTTACCACCCATATTTTGTTGTTCCTTCAGCGAACCTTCGGTTAGCAATGAAGTTACTTTTTGTTTATTTGTTTTACTTCCAACATTCGTTTTTTAGTTAACACTAATCTAGTATCAAACCAAACTTTGTTGAGTAAACAAGATTGCGCGGTGCTCTGCGATTTTTAATTTTGAAAATTTTAATTATTATTAGTCGAACTGTTTTACGTATTACATACAATGAAATTTATAATCAAGCTTAAGTTCGTTTTTATTCTCTCTAAGAAAGAATTAATTAAATTACAAATTAGGTGATAATATTAAAGAAAAATTGGGAAAATTTAATTTTTAGACATCACCTAATTTGTAATTTAATTAATTCTTTCTTAGAGAGAATAAAACCGAACTTAAGCTTGATTATAAATTTCATTGTATGTAATACGTAAAACAGTTCGACTAATAATAATTAACTGAAATATTTACATTGTCCTTCATTTGACAAATAGGTCCGGATATCATACAGCCAAAATACGTTTCTTGTAATAAAAAACTGTTTTTAAACTTCTTCATTCCAGCCAAAAGTAGCTCACCATAGACGTCATTACCAAGGAGGATATCAATTTTTTCAGCTACCATAAATTGTGGATCTGCTAGATGAAAATCAGAAAGATCTGGAAGATTAACTTGAAGCAATTTATAAGGAATATATGACGAAACAGATGAAACTACTAAAGCTGTTAAATTCAATGCAAAATCATGATCATAGTTTGATCTAATATAAAAATTAACCGATTTCTTTACTGTAATAGCTCTTTTACCTCCAATACCTGATACTTCAATATTGGTTTTATTGCCTTGTAACGATAATATCTGACATAATTCTTCTGAAATAAAAGACACTTGAGATCCTTGGTCTACTAGTGCTTTAACGTTTATGTCACCAGTTTTAGTTTTTATTTTTACTTTTACACCAGCCCGAGTGGAATGCACATTTTCTAGACAGCCACGTCCGTCATCAGCACTACTTGTATCTAATCTACTTAGGGTAGTGTTTTAGTTGTAAGCATCATCTATTTAACCAACCAAACCCAGATAAAGGAATACAAGAAAACTTGTATTCAATTATCAATCGTCAATTGGTGAGAACGAAGTCTACCACTACCTTAAGCTTCCCTCTTGTTGAATATTTTTACTTTTTTAATATTTACCACCCATATTTTGTTGTTCCTTCAGCGAACCTTCGGTTAGCAATGAAGTTACTTTTTGTTTATTTGTTTTACTTCCAACATTCGTTTTTTAGTTAACACTAATCTAGTATCAAACCAAACTTTGTTGAGTAAACAAGATTGCGCGGTGCTCTGCGATTTTTAATTTTGAAAATTTTAATTATTATTAGTCGAACTGTTTTACGTATTACATACAATGAAATTTATAATCAAGCTTAAGTTCGTTTTTATTCTCTCTAAGAAAGAATTAATTAAATTACAAATTAGGTGATAATATTAAAGAAAAATTGGGAAAATTTAATTTTTAGACATCACCTAATTTGTAATTTAATTAATTCTTTCTTAGAGAGAATAAAACCGAACTTAAGCTTGATTATAAATTTCATTGTATGTAATACGTAAAACAGTTCGACTAATAATAATTAACTGAAATATTTACATTGTCCTTCATTTGACAAATAGGTCCGGATATCATACAGCCAAAATACGTTTCTTGTAATAAAAAACTGTTTTTAAACTTCTTCATTCCAGCCAAAAGTAGCTCACCATAGACGTCATTACCAAGGAGGATATCAATTTTTTCAGCTACCATAAATTGTGGATCTGCTAGATGAAAATCAGAAAGATCTGGAAGATTAACTTGAAGCAATTTATAAGGAATATATGACGAAACAGATGAAACTACTAAAGCTGTTAAATTCAATGCAAAATCATGATCATAGTTTGATCTAATATAAAAATTAACCGATTTCTTTACTGTAATAGCTCTTTTACCTCCAATACCTGATACTTCAATATTGGTTTTATTGCCTTGTAACGATAATATCTGACATAATTCTTCTGAAATAAAAGACACTTGAGATCCTTGGTCTACTAGTGCTTTAACGTTTATGTCACCAGTTTTAGTTTTTATTTTAACTTTTACAGTTGCTAGCAGCGCTGGATTCAATTTACTTGATTTCATGTTTAAATGGTTGGTACTTACACAATTACTAGTTGGTGTAGATGATGTTGACGTTTTAACAATTTCTTGTTTTTCTAAGCTAAAATCAGCGCTAGAGTTGGAAGTACTGGGTCTTGAATTCTTAACTGTAGAAAATTCATTATGTAAAATTGTATGATGAGGTTCACTACAAAGTTGGCACTTCGTGTTTAGCTTACAAGCAAATTGCATATGTCCAGTGCGGAGGCAATTTCTACACAAATGTTGCTGGTTGATAATATTTTTCTTTTGCTCAGATGATAACGTAGAAAATTTAAAACACTAGTATAACGGGTGACGTTTATTGCAGCAAGGGCAGTCATCATTTATCAGTGCGGATGCAGTGTGTGATCGAATGGTACGCATTGGCTTACGACGTGTTTCTGTGGATTTTTTTTCAATAGATTTAGAAAAATAAGATGGTGAAATTTCGTCGACAGATTCTAATGCTCTAAAAATAGATTCTAAGAAAGAAAGCATATCAGTAGTGGGCGGTATTGTCGTGCTACTTTTTAACGACTGTTCCCATTCCTTGCGGTTTTGCGTGTCCAGTTTTTGTGACGTGATATAAATTAATATAGGGTCCCATGTGGTGATGTCAATGTTTAATGATTTTAATTGAGCTAAGCACTTTCTGGTTGAATCTAGTAATTTTTTTATGCTCTGATATGAGCCGTTTGATGATGGTATGAAAAATAACTTCTTAAGAATTTGCTCCACAAGCTTCCTTTCATTATGAAATCTCCTTTCTAATGCCTCCCAGGCTAAGTCATAGCTAGCATCCGCAGCAGGATATGCATTTACCAAACTCAATGGAGTTCCAATGCAGGATCCTTTTAAATAAAAATATTTCTGTACGTTGGAAAGAGAATTATTGTAATGGACGAGTGACAGAAACATGTCTCGATAAGAAATCCACTCCAAATAATCTCCGGTAAATTTGGGAAGATCAATTTTGGGCAACCTTGCGCCAGCACTTAATGTTTCCGTTCGGCTCGATGAAGCAGTAAAGGTACTTGCATGGACGGTTGGAGTCTGTGGGGAATTAAATTCAAAAATTAAATCAAGTAGATTTGTTTTAAAAGAAATAAAAGTGTCATAACACGTATAAAACACTTCGGTACTTAAATAGGGTACATCATGTTCATTTATTTAGCTTTCTCGAACAGTATCCAATATTTGTTCATGACCATCTTTGAAAGTTTTAAATGTCATCTCCAGATCTTCCAGTATCGTTTGTACATAACCTCTAGTTATGCTATCCTTCGGTTTGTTATTAAAAGTTGTCTCCATTCGTTCAATATGGGTTCGAAGTTTTTTCTGCTCCTCAATTACCGCAGCAATTGATTCCATTTTGCGAAATGTCCAGTTCAAGATTCGACGCAACGAAGTTTTGATACACCGTAGCACGACGGCAGTAAGTTTTTGAAGAAAATGAAAAGGGATTTCTTTCAGCACATGAAATTATCCCGGGTTTCGGCACCAATTTTATGTAGGAGAATTGTTTGTCTAATCAAAATTATATTATCTTCATAATTGGAAGTGGCACAAAAATAAAACACTTTGTATAAGAGTTCAGTTTATTTTATTTAGGTTTTAGTTATAAATTCTCTAGTTGAGTGCAAATGATCACTTCTTATGATTGACTATGAACAAATCATTTCAATTTCTTGTTACAAAACTCTTTTTATAACAACGATGATCTGTTGGTTGTTGTTACATTTAGTTGGTTGTAAGTTTGGTTGTTTGTGCATAAAAAAAAACAATACCGTTTTACATTCCGATACACAAATGACAATTTAAAGAAAAATATGAAAACAATTTATTTAATATTTGTGGAACTTAAAACTTTTCCAGAGTAAACAATAAGTGCCATCTTTATAGTTTTGTTTGGGGAAATTTCCCAAACACAAATATTTTATCGTGAGAATTTGGATTTACCAATTATGCTGACATAAGGAATAAATTAGTATATAAGCTGGCATTTTACTTAATAAAAATTAGAATTGATCTAGAGGAACAAAGTAATACTTGTCTTTAATTAGTTCTCAAAACAAAAAGGGCATTTTGATTCTCGCAATCAAAACGGCAGAAGTGCTAAGATAATACTACCAATCCTTTCTTAATTTAAACTTTGTTTTTTCAACTACTTTGAAGCCCTCTTTGCATAAGCTTCCTTCTTTATGCTAATTCACCACACATGGAACCGTTCCTTAGTATAATTGAGTTTAAAAACAAAATGTTTGGTTTTGTTTCAAATGTAAATATGCGAACATTGTGGGACAGCAGGCAATTGACTTGAAGTTCCTTTTTAATTATCGTTTTTATTTTTTTTATTATTTACATATATATTACTTACATATATGTATGTAGATAAATACATACGATATATGTATACGAATGTATGTATATGTACGTATATACGTATGGATACATCTACATACATATTTCTATGTATATTTTATTTTGTTTTTCCTTTCTCATTTCTTGTTTGCTTGTTATTAAGCAGATTTTTATGTACATGTATTTATAATACTTACTTTTAAGCATCTTAATTTATTGTTTTCAGCGTCTGCGTCCTTCAATATTTTTTTCGATTTTGCTTTGAAAGCAATCCACACCAAAGACCCTTACGATTTTCGTTTTTTTAAGTGAAGTAACACTCAGGTAATTAATGCCTACATTAACTGTGTTACTTCCTTTAGAAAGGGATAGTAGTAGATAAGATAGATGGTTAGTGCCCTAGTAAAGCTTCGCAAGCGCTTCTGATGTTCTTTAATAATTATTTTAATTCGCCGGCGATTTAGTGCTATTCGGTAATACCGGCGATTTAGTGCTATGTGGTAATACCGGCGTTTTTATTTCCGCCTTAAGAATGCTACGTATCAGTTTATGTATTTTTTTTACTTTATAAAAAGTAAAGTATTCATATCCGGTTAGTTGAACTGCGTACTTTCACTGCTTTTTTCACTTTCTAAGATATTTTTGCTGAAAAATGTAGCCTATATTGGGACCAGGATACTTAGGTACCCCCTCATATAATTATTTTATTATATGTATAGATATGTATATATTTATAAAATGTAAATATATCTATGTACTTAAATACATAGAAGAAGACGTTGCCTCTTGGATTACTAAATTGTTTCTTGTTGCTGGCTCTGGAAACTGAAATTCAGTTTCGTTGCTATCTTCGCTTAATATAATATTATGCAAAACGGCGCATGCATTTACTACTTTTCCAGCGAATCCGGGATCGTACATCAGTGTGATAAGCATCTCCAAGTTCCGTTGAGCAAATCAAACAGTCTTTCAACTATATTGCGATCTTTACGCAATGCCTCATTATAGCGATATTGAGGACAACTTCTGGATGGTTGGGGAGAGGAGTCATTAGAAACGGCTCTAATGGTTATCCAGAATCACCTGGAGATATAGCCATTATAAACTTTAGAATCAATTTTTTAAAAATTATGAATCTAAAACAAAATTACAAATTAAATACGTATTTCGGTTTCCACTCTCGAAATTTCGCTGCTCTTCGCAATGCAGAGGAGCTCCAAATATACGAATCGTGCCGTACTTCTGAAAATTTATCATTGCCGTTTAAAATGTTTAGTTCCGGATCACATATCTAAATAAAACGCAATTATTTTTATTTTCAATCACTTCAGCATATTTTTTTAATTTTTATTTTATTAATTATTACCTACCTACCATTTCAACATTTATGGAGTGGTAACCATGATGGATCACATAAGCCTTCACATAAACCAATGAGTCAAGGTGAGCGCCAAGCTGCAAAAATAGCGTTTGCTTGGCTTTATCACCTTTTGTAACAAGCAATATTGGGACTATCGATTGCACATACGTTTCGATTTTAGCTCCGAAAATTCATGAGGATTCATGAGCGAACACCTACCAAAATTAATGTTTTGCGTTTAAATAAATAAGTATATAGTATAATGAAATGATATACATATATACCTGTTTTTCAGCCGATATTGCCGTAATTCTCGAACCTTTTAAATTACTTTCAAACTGTGAAACTAAGTCTTCTTCTGAATTCCGGTGGCTGGCAAATAAAATGGATTATCCAAGTCTCTAAGATTACATCGATCAACTGGAATGCTAATAACTTCCTCACCGTGTGACAAACTTTATGCTTAATATGTGTGACACTTTGCAAAATATAACTTTTTGTTTATTCTTTAGTTTTTTTATCTTTTGATATTTTGATGAAGAAAACGATACACAAATAGTTGTAGTTAAATTAACAATACTCGACTTGCTAAGAAAAACAGCTGATTTATAACAACATAAAATGTTATTAAAAAGCGTTACTGAATAGCAAAACCTTTCGTTTTGTTGTTAAATTCTTTTAACGAGTCCCGAATCGTTAAAATTAAATAGCTAATCGCACTACAGAGAAGAACTCATTGCGAATGCTCTGCTTGTGATGTTAAAATTTGTTTAAGCAAAACGAAATCAAGATTTAATCAAAGATAGTACATAATCGCTGTTATTTAAATTATTATTTTACATTGTTTCCAATAAATTACTTTTATAAATAAAATTTTTTAATTTGTTTTTAATTTTTTGCCGATTAATTACAGTGCGCCGAAGAGTTAAAATTGTTCAGTAAATTAATTATGAACTTATTTAAATTTATGTTTTTCCTTCTAATTATTCAAAGTAAAATATAACAATAAAGTGTTTACTTACTGTTAGAGTTCGGAATTGAAATATGAACATTAGACCAAATATGATTTTTAAGAAGTTCAAGAACCTCAACGAATCCAACCGCTTCTTCGTTATCACTTTCAACATTTAAATCAATAATACTTATATCAAGTTTACATATGCTTTTTAGTTCATCATATGATATTCCATGTAAAGTATTTTCATTCAAATTTCGAGTAATCAAAGTTGAAACTCCAATATTGTTTTCGTGCACAAATTTTACTACAGTTTTCAATTCAGATAGCAAATTTAACTAAAATGTAAAACAAAAATTTAAATACATAAATATAATACAAATAAAAATGTGAAAAGAGTATAAATAATTGTTTTAAGGACTAATATTACTTGTATTTACAAATATAAAATGGTATAAATACTTAGGTTTCATTTTATAAGATAAACATTTTGGACTCAGTTTTACCAAAATTTGTTACTATTTTTTATATTTAACTTTTTTGTAATATAAGCTTAATTTCACTTTTGTGGTTCGAGTTGTATTCTTGCACCTGCACACAGAAAAAACAGTGTCTGATTACCTAATAAAATAAAACAAAATTTATAAGGTTTTTTTCAAGACGGAAGTCTTGTTATTTTTATAAAAAAAACCTTTTTGAAAACTTAGGGTTTTTATTAGGTATTCTTCTTGTTTTTTCAAAAAGGTTTTCCTCTTGATTTTATTAGGCTATATTGTTTTTTTATAAAAGCAAAAATGTCAAAATAAAAACAATTTAAAAACTTCTGGTTTTTAAAAAGTTATTTTTAATGTCCCTTGGACATTTTTTGCTAATCAATCTTTGATTTCTTTCTACCTCTTCTAGTGGCGGCTGCCTGACAGACATTTTGCCATCATATTATTCACTATTTTTCCAGGGGGTTGAAGGTCAGAGGGGTTTCTTCTGATGGATTGTCTAGAGGGTGTTGAAGCCACTTAATTTTTAAAACCCGAAAAAACATGGTGAAAATTTTGTCGTCCTCTGCCAGGGATCGAACCTGGTGTGCTTCGTTTTGCAGGCACACACTTAACCACTACACCAAATGTATATTTTATGTTTTAACAAACATTTTATATGTTGATTTATATAAACGAAATAACAAGAAATCTAATATAAATAAGAATATATCCTTATGTTATCCTGTTCTAAATATAATCACTACGTACAACTGCAGTGTTACCATTAGTGAAGCTCTACTATCACACTAACCATCTGTCTTATCTACTCCCATCCCTTTCCATAGGAAGTAACACAGTTAATATAGGCATTAATTGCCTGAGTGTTACTTCTCTTAAAAAAAATACTAGCAAGTAAAGGGTGTTTTTTTAAGCCCGATAGAACTTGAAATTGTAAAAAATAACACAAAAAATTAAATTGTAATCAAATTTTTTTTTTATTCGTGACATTAACATTTGAAAATGATTTCGGGCATATGGGCACCGCGGCTGTTCTTGACGAAGCGCATTCTGGCCCAATTTTGGGCCACTTTTTCGAGCACTGCTGGACGTATATCACGAATAACACGAACAATGCTGTCCTCCAAGGCGTCAATTGTTGCTGGTTTATCAGCATAAACCAGTGACTTCACGTAGCCCCACAGGAAATAAACGAGAGGTGTCAAATCGCACGACCTTGGAGGCCAATTGACAGGTCAATTTCTCGAAATCAACTTATCGCCAAATTTTGATTTCAATAAGTCGATGGTTGCGTTCGCCGTATGGCACGTAGCGCCATCCTGTTGAAACCACATCTCCTCCGGATCAATGTCATCCATATTTTCAAACAAAAAATCATTGATCATGGTGCGGTAACGATCTCCATTGACCGTAACGCGAGCTCCGGCCTCATTTTTGAAGAAATAAGGTCCGATGATGCCACCAGCGTGAAATCCGCACCAAACGGTGCATTTTTCTGGATGTAATGGAGTCTGTAGGGTCTCTTGTGGATTGGTCTCACTCCATATGCGGCAATTTTGCTTATTAACAAACCCGTTAAGCCAAAAATGCGCCTCATCGCTGAACACAATTTTGCGATAAAACAACGGTTCAGTTGCCAACTGCTCTAGAGCCCAATCGGCGAAAGAACGACGCATATAATGGTCTCGTGGCTTCAATTCCTGCACCAGCTGGATCTTATACGGGTGTAGGCCGAGATCTTTGCGCAAAATTTTCCACGTAGTGGATGGACAGAGCCCCAATTCCTGCGACCGACGACGAATCGATAAATTTGGATCTTCTTCCACACTTTCGTTTACAGCGGCGATAATCTCTTCAGTACGCACATTCCTTCGACGTGTTGGTGTTATTGCATCCTCTAGAGAGTATGTGGTACGAAATCTATCCACAGTTCGACGAATGGCTTGTTCAGATGGACGATTATGTAAGCCATAAAAATTTTCAAAGTAAATTTGGATAATTTCGTAGCGTTGTTCAAGCGTGAGTCTATTCCTGATGATTTGTCAGAGTATACTGAAACAAATAAAAAAAAATGTTTCATCAAAATTTAATTTTTTGTGTTACTTTTTACAATTTAAAGCTCTATCTAGCTTAAAAAAACACCTTTTACTAGAGGCTGCCCGTGATGAAAAATAAGGACAACAATTAGTCGACAGTCTGAAATTACTAAAGTCAAGAGTGAAGGCTGGTGGTTGCACGTGGCACAATGAATGTAAGGTTGCTCATAATCATTGAAGGCGAAAGGTGGTCGTAAAGGGACCCATTAACGAAGCGATCTGGTCCGATATCCCCTATCATTAAATACCGCTATCGTAAATAACAAGTGTAATTTTTATTCCCGTGAAATTTTTATTCTCCTCGTAGGGAAAAATGCTATCGTGAATCTCTCGACATTTTTATTCTGTTTAAGATAAAGAAAACTATCAGTACACAGTATTTATTACACATACAGATGAAATTTGAAATTAGTATTAAAGAAAAATTCGGAAAATTTAATTTTAGACACTAGCGGAATGGAATGCATTTTCTAGACAGCTAGGTCCGTCATCAGCACTCGTCGTATCTATTAACTCTGGATAGTGTTAAGTTGTAAACATTATCTATTTAACCAAGCAAACTCAGATAAAGGAATACGAAAAAAATCGCATTCAATCATCTATCGTCAGTTGCTGAGAACGAAGTCTCACCACTACCCAAAGCTTCTTTCTTGTTAAACATTTTTTACATTTAATATTTATCGCCTTATATATGTTGTTGCTTCAGCCAACCTTCGGTTAGCGATGAAAGCTTTTTATTTATTTGTTTTCTCCCAACATTCGTTTTTAAGAGATTATAAAGTTGGTATGACGCAATTAACTTTCTACGAAGTCCTGTCAGAAATATTGGATGTACAGGAAGTCTTTGTCATCAGTGGATAACTTATCCGTCCCAAGAAGAGCGAAGAGTTTAAGGCATCTTTTATTTTTGAAAACAGTATATTTTAAGAAACAATGTTGCGCAACAGATGGATGGCGCTGTTTTAAAATAATGAGTAACTCAATTCCTGTCTGTCTTTTACAGAGCTTTACAATAATTTTTAGAATTCTAGAATTTTATTTAAATTTTAGAATTTTATCCAGGGATGGGTACCTTTATACAAAGTAAATACGTGAGAGCCTTAAAATTTGGTGTGGATTACTGTCAAAGCAAAGTCGAAGAAAATAATTTTTTTTTTTTTAATTAAGTTTTCTTTATTTCAATAAAAAAGTAAAATATGTTTACAAGTTTCCAATAAAGAAGTTTGTTTATGACAATGACATATACGTCGTCTGTCACATAATGAACTTAAAAATATTTGAATATAATTTAATTTTAGTTTCGTGAGGCAAATTAATTAAATACAGAGTTTAAATAATTTCTATATTTTAATGCTTCAATAACATAATTGTAGAGTCTGTTCCAGCCATCTACTATTTCTCCGTTGAGAATTAATATTAAATAGTCTTGATCAAACTGGGCTTTGTCAAAATATCTGATCCTGAATTCTTTTAAGACGGGACATTTAGCCATGAAGTGGAGCAACGTTTCTTCTTCGCTTAAATTACAAAGGCTGCAAATTCTGTTAGGCTGTGTTCCAAAGACATTGGCTTTTAACCCCAAGATGTCCAATCGTGCTTTAAATATTATCGTAATCTTGTTTTGATTTATTGTATCTTGAATGTAACTTATTCCCTTGTTATGATCCAGTAGTTTATAGAACCGCGTATCACTTCTCATAGCTCTATCTTCTGCTTCTTGTATGCTTTTTAACTTTAAGCTTTGTAGCAATTTGGCGCCTCTGTTTCTCCATTCCAAATCAGGTACATTTTCAAAAATTATATCAAATTCGTTCCCCATAAGATTAAGTTCTTTGGCCCAAAATATATTTTTTTCTAATATTTCTTTGGAAAGTTTGTGTGGCAGTCTGTCAGTATGAAATGTTTTGTAAATATAATCCATATGCAGATTTAGGCTATAGAAGTGGTTGTATTGGATATTAGTTTCTAATGTTATAACATAATTTGGAGTAAAGTCCGGTAATTTCTAAATTCTCTTAATGAAAAACCTTTGTAGTTTGTCGACTTCTACGAATAAGCCAAATCCCCACACGTGTGCTCCATATACCTGTATTGATCTACAAACAGCTTGGAAGAGTTTCCATTTGGATGATAGGGTTACTGCGTTATTACTCAGAAAATTTTTCCATGTCGCATTGATGCTACATTTAGCAGAGTTATTTCGTTTTTCAAGATGTTTTACGAAGGACATTTTAGGCGTAAGTATAACACCTAAGTAACAATATTCATTTACTATTCTCACTGGAAGGGAATTGTAAGTAAACTTTCCATTTCTCGCTAGTGGTCCTCCTTTTCTAAATACTACCATTTCCGATTTGTTTAAGTTTACCTCCATACCCCATAGAGAGCTATACCTTTCTAAATTGTTAATCATCAATTGCATAACTTTTACACCATCTGCTAGAAGCACAATATCATCGGCGTATAGTAATAAACGTATAGTTGTTTCGCATATACGTAGGCCTCCTAAAAACTCATGTAAATCATTTAAATATAATGTAAATTTTTTTGGTTTTTATTTTCTTCGACCTTATGATTTGTTATTATTTGAATTTTATTTCAGGCTCAAGGTCATAACTTTATTTAAATAAAACTCTTTTTATGTTTTATTAATACATTTTTAATATTTTTCAATATTTCGGGCGCCTTCGGTGCTCTTCTTCAGGAAAAATTTGAGTAAAGCCGTCGTTTGTCCTCTTCCAAAGAGATAATAAATAATAGCTCATTTCCAGTCCAGACTGCCGATTTTGTATTACTATAAATATTTTCGTTGATATTCCAAGCGTATGCAGTTTATATATTAAACGTTTTCTTGGTACATTATCAAATGCTGCCTTGAAGTCAACGAAAAAGGCATAAACTTTTTTGTTTTCGTTAAACTTCAGGTGAACAATGGATGCAAGGTTATAAATATTGAACACTGTCGAATAGTTTCTCCTAAACCCAGCTTGATACTCATTAAGCAAATTATGGTTTTCGACCCAATTTGAAAGCCTTTCCTGTAAGACACCCATCAATAATTTAGCCACACAATTCATGAAAGAAATGCCTCTATAGTTGTTTGGCAAATTTACATCTCCTTTTTTAAATATTGGGAATATGATGCTCTCTTCGAAGGCTTCATCGACCTTTCCCCTTTCATACATTAAATTGAAAATATTTGTTAGCTCAGTAATCAATTCTGGCGATGCATTCTTAAAAAATTCATAAGGAATTCTGTCTGATCCTGGAGCTTTATTTGACTTTACATTTGATAGTATATGATGTATTTCCGTTATTGTTATTGTCCTATCAAGTTCGTCATCTTCATGCCACATTGGAGCAAACTGTATATCACAGGTTATCTGGGGGGATTCAATAACACTTTAAAATATTCTTTAAAGACATCCGACGATATTTTGGCACCCAGTTGAAAACTTTGACCCCTAATTTCTTTTGATACTTTCCACCATTCTTTTGAATCATTAATACAGTTAATTTTTTGCACAATTTTGTTATAATATTGCTTTTTGCTTTCTCTACAAAGTAGTTTATATTGTTTCTTCGCTTTCAATTAGTTTTCCTTGTTTAAGGGATTATTTAACTTTCTGAAAATATTTAGCATTTTAAATGACTTTTCTCTTGCATTGTGGCACTTATAGTTAAACCAGGGGCTTTTGAAAGTAGGCCTGATATTGCTATAATTTGCTGTAATAATGGATTTCTTTATAATGTCGGCTATATCTTTAAGGTTATTAATACCATTCTCCATTCTTCTAAGTCTGATGTTACGATCTAATCTATCTTGATAGGCATTTTTGTCACTTTATCTCCACTTCAGTTTCGGCAACAGGTTCATCTTCTCCAATTGCTCATTAGTCTCAGTTATATTCAAACTTAATTTGGTCGGCAAACGATCGGACCATATTTTCGAGTCTACTTCAAATCTTCCAACATACATTAACAGCTCTTGCGAGATTGCACATAAATCATTTACCGAGCTCCCCACCGGGCTAACAAAAGTAAATATGCCAAGCGTCGCCCTCTCTTCTTCCATTTAAAACAATTTTACCATAATCATTAAAAAATTCGGTTAATTGTTTACCTTTTGTATTCAGTACTTGATCTTGAGATTTTCTGATGTCTGATCCTGCAGTGAAACTCGTTTTATATATATCACCGATTTCTTGCTAGACTTCGCCTATTCGAACATTCATGTCGCCAATAATTATGGTATTTACCTCATCCTTTGTAATAAAAAAGTTTTTTATTGTATTAAATTCACATCCCAATTAGCACCTCTAATATACACCGGTATAATAAAAAATTTTATATTGTTTTGTTGCAAGCGAATTACGTCAACTCCGTTTACAGTTTTAAATTCATGATGAAGACCATAATCTCTCAGATCTTTTCGTACCCCATACACGCATCCACCACTTGCTCTGCCATATGCATTAAAACGTTCTACTGAGTTCCAAAACAGGTAAAAGCAGAGCTGTTAAATTTTGATTACGATTAGTAATCAATTACATTACTTTTTAAAAAGAATCGTAATGATTATATAATCCACTATTCAACAATTTCTGATTACTAATTGATTACGATTACAAATAATCAAAAAGTAATCAGGATTACTTGCGATTACTGAAAAATAATCAATCATTTTTCAATAAATGTAATGTACAAGATTCCTTTAAAAATAATCAAAAGTAATCACAAAAAATCAAAAATAATTAAAAGTAATCACAAAAAATAAAAAATAATCAAAAGTAATCACAAAAAATCAAAAGTAATCAAAAATAGTCAAAAGTAATCAAAAGTAATCTTTTAAAGTAGTCGAACTCATTTTTGATTACTTTTGATTATTTTTGATTATTTTTCAGTAATCGCAAGTAATCCTGATTATTTTTTGATTACTTGTAATCGTAATCAATTACTAATCGTATAAAACTGAATGTAATCGCATTGTAATCATTACTTCTACTTAAAAAAAGAAGTAATCTAATTACTAATGATTACGATTACTAATCATTACTTAACAGCTATGGGTAAAAGTCTTTGAAATATTTTTCCCATTGCTGTGTTTTATTCTCTAGTACATGTGTTTCTGACAGTGTAAATATTTCTTGACTTCTCAAGTATTCAAAGAATTCAGGGAACAGATATTTATTACTCAACCCATGAATATTATAAGCAACTATGTTTATTACAGATTTTTTACATGCATTAGTTTTGATATTATTATAACTAAGACTAGAATTTTTAAATTTGATTAGTTTTTTGAATTAATTTTTTCTGAAGCATAAGAGAAATCTAAATTAATGGCAGTAATTGCCTCTCCATATAAATTTTTCAAAACTGCATCCGCCTTCTCGTTGCCGCATAACAATTCCTCTTTATCGCTCCATTTGAACCATTTTCCGTCTATTAAAAGCTTATCACCGAAAACTTTGACCTTTTTAGTTTTATTGATAGACAAAATGTCTTTTTTGAGTTGATGCATCATCTTTTTCCGCAGTTGTTGATCACAGTTCAGATCTTGTTTAACGAATATTGATGATCCAACAAGATTTATGGTACTGCTTAATACAGCCCTAACCATTTCATTGGATCTCATTTCAACCACCACAGTCATTTTCTTGTTGAACTCGTATATTTTTTAGCACTTTCTATCTCAATTGGAGTTTCAATTTTGAGATTATCTTTGCATACACTTAATACCGCTTTAAAAATAGATTTCTGTACTGGTATCCCTTTAAATACTAAATTTTTTTCTTTTTATCTAATCTTCTAAGCGTACAAACTGTCGATGATCATATTTTCTTTCTTCTTTTAACTTCAATATTTCTTCTTTTAGGTTTTGATTTTCAACTGTAACCTCGTTTATTTTATCATTCAAAGTCGAAGAAAATATTGTCAGGATGCACAGTGGGCACAGATATTAAGCCTTTGAATTCGTTTCCAACATTAAGGCTGAAACTGGATTTGATTATAAGCTAGAAGTTTGCAGTTTAACCAAAGGGTAAAGTTTCTGCCACTATGTTGTAAAATAAACAGTGATTTATTTGTACTGCTACGTTATTTGACGTTATTGGGCCTCTATGCAATACGTAAATTGCGGTTCGAAATGGTTTATGAAAAAAAAGATTTTGGTAAGTTTTGAGTTGTGATTGTTTATGATTTAGTGCGTGACTTAAGAATATACTCATATTTGGGCACAGCTCTCTTACTTTTGGTTTTTTGTCGATATTTTTGTTTGCAATTACATTAGAAAGACAAAAGTTAACTAATAAAACCTTTCAAAGATTAAGATTATTTTTCATATTTTAATTTTTTTTCACTTATTAGAGCTTAATGGTTCTCTTAATTCAATTTTTTGCCACAACTATAGAGTGCATTTTATACTTCCCGTCGAACATCACTGTTTATTTTACAACATATATTTAATAATTTTTGCTTGAATACCCCTTAGCCAAAAAACATTTCATAGAGAAAATCTTTTTGATTCTATTAGGCATTTTTGGCTCTGTGCGGATTCGTTCTTCATCGGAGTCATCTAAAGAACATTACCTTCAAAATCGTGTAAATCCTAATGGCTCATCAAAACATTTTAGGTAATTTGTATTAGAGGCCAAATACATATGTAAACAATTTGTTAGAGATCAAACAACATTCCATACAAATAAATAATAAATATTAAAATTTAATTATACACAAATTAAATTTTTTATAAATATAAAAATAAAAAAACAAAATATTGTAAATATTGTGTTGTATATGTAATTGTATTGTAATATTTAACTCTTCAGCAATCACTAGATTGCTTGATAATTTGTTACATACTTATAGTTGAATTATAGCGGTAAATTTTAACGGTAATTCTACATTTATAGGGTTCCATACCCTTAAGGTAAAAATGTACCACTATTGTTTTCGCTACAATTTCTGTCTGTCCGTCTGTCAGTGCTTTCTTTCTCTGAAACCGTAAAAGGTAGACTCTTGAAATTTTCACACAAGTTGTATTACTGTGGCCGCTATAACAACTAATACTAAAACTTATACGGTTTTCCGACGGTGATGTTTTATTCGCTTATATCCCTTTATTTCTTGAACCGTAAGAGGCACACAGCAAAAACAAGTATAAAAAATAAACCTAAAAGTTAAAGGGTTTACTGACAAGGACGTGTTTAGCATGAATATGGCCTAACTATTTAACCATAGTAGGTAGACTCTTGAAATTTTCACAGAATGTGTACTACTATGGCCGTAGAGGCCGTGTTTTGTAATAATACGGCTTAATTTTGAAACATAATAGGAAGACTCTTAAAATTTTCACAGAAGGTGTATTACTATGGCCTCTACAGCAAATAGTAAAAATTATAGGGTTTTCTGACAGGGATGTGTTTTGCATCAATATGGCCGAATTCTTAGACTCTTCAAATTTTCGCAGGTGTCAGTGTAGATAGACTCTTGAAATAATTACAGTAGGTATATTACTATGGCCTCTACAGCAAATAGTAATAATAAAAAGCTGTTTCGACAGTGACATGTTTTTTGTCGATATGGCCTTATTTTTTAACCGTATTAGGTATACTATCGATCACGGCCGCTTTTACAATAATTATTTAAAACTTACAACAATTATTTAAAGGTATACCGATAGTGACTTGATATTCACGCACATAACCTCATTTTTTAACCCTAATAGGCAGACATTTCAAATTTACATTATATAACAAAAAATTGAACGTTGTTGTGAAAGTGACACCAAGCACAAACATTAAACACGAGTTTACATTTTTACCAGGACTCATGATGATCCCTATTCATGAATATCATTCCAACTAAGCGAAATAAAAGCTGATATTGCTAAGTCCTTGTATAACAGCAGACATTTGATGATACAAATAAAAAAATTGATTGCCTTCAGATTGAAAACAATTATCTTAATAAGCAACTTAACCAGTCTGATATAATAGTAAGTGGACTTCCCTCACATCTTCATTATACCGACCTGTACACTATAGCTATCACTATTTGTACTTGGATACGAAAGAAGTCAGCTTTAGCTGTGTTAATTAAAATTTCCCGAAGGGGAAATCAAAACTTACCGGATTTTGTCCTATAATCCTTTAAAGTTCAAGCTAATTCATTCGAATAAAGAAGAATCCATATTTTCTGCTGAATAATTTTTTGATCGGGACCGTACTGGTGATAACATGGAAAGTAATTCTCGTATTGCTAATGATTTACCCAACGCCTAGCTTTTTCCTTTTTATTTATTTTTTTAAAGAAATTATAATTTTTTTTATTAACTTTTATTTTGTCTAATTGATATTTATACTTTTTTAACTCTTCTTGGTCTTATAATTGGAAGCTGTTTAAAAATATTAGTATGGTATTTTCATCTATTCGTTTTGATTTTTTATGAAATATGATAGTTTACCATTCTATAAATAGATTTTACTTTCTTTTTCTTGATAATTGCTTTAGCATTTTGCTCTCGTTTTACGGATTGATAGTTATACAATAGGCAATAAGTAAACATCATTTTGCATCATAGTTATTTATAATGAAACTGAAAATCCTTTTACTAGTTAATATTTGTTTATTTTCTGTTAATAATGATAAAATTTAAATTAGATTTCCTTATGATTTAAAACCAATGGCATTTATTTATAATTTCAATAATCTCTTTTTAGTTGTTTTTTCATGTTACACATTTTAACATGATTTCGCTTAAATTTTTTAAATATATTATTTAATGATGAAGGAAATGAAGGAAAAAAACACTCACGTTACGTTTTTTATGTACAGGAAGATTTAAGAATATCTCAATTGGTTTTCTTTATTTTTTTAATACCTATATGTAATTAATACATACATATATGTGTGTAAAAATCTACATATATTTTTCTATTTATTGCATATAATAATGTAATGGTTATATATGTGTACTGTGTTATTCTTCATATTTTCTTGCTGTGTAGCTAAGCAAACTCATATACAGTATCACCTCATATACACCTTATTTTTTATGTTTTTCTCAATTTGAATTTTATTATTTTTGTCTTTTATTAAAAAAAACAAGATAGTTTTAAAAATATTTTAACAACAGTTCATTTTTTTTACAAACGCACGGTAATAACTGCAGATAATTAGTTCAAAGTTTTTAATAATAACAATGCTTATTTTTTATTTTATAGTTGGGTATTGCAGTTTTATATTTATGGATATGTTAGGTAACTTGGGTCCTCTGTTCTGTAATAGCAATTCTTTAATTCAGCCTTAATGCTCAAAGTATAGTTCTGAGTAATAGTTCAGTCAAATTTCAAAAAATAAAACATAGTTTTGATAATTGTTTGAAACTTGGTTGAAATGTTATATAACAAACAAAAGTGTAAGTTTACATGGTTTTCAGGTAATTCGGAATGATAGATGCTGGAGAAGAGGTGGTGGAGTCTGCCTTTATGTTTCTAACAAATTTAACGTTACAGTAATTAGGTAATATTGAAACTTTATTCGTTGACATCAGTTTTAATAGTATTAGCATGTTTTTGGTTGGTGTTATTACCGAATTATTTCAATACATATTTGTGAACCGTCGAAAAATGTTGCCAATCCGTTCCCCTACGCGTAACAATACAGATATACAACATATCTCAGATACTCAGGTAAATTCTAACATTGCACAACAAAGTTGTCATAACTCTTCATTAGTTGACAATTCTCCCCAATTAAACTTTGACCTTTGTGCTGCATCAGTTAAACTGCCACAGTTTTGGATTAATTGCCCTGACGCTTGGTTTATACGTGCAGAAATGCAGTTTGTCACTAAAGGTATATCTTTAGATAAAACAAAGTACGAGCACATTATTACTGCACTTCCTCAAGAGGTTATTATCACAGTGCTCGATATTATTCAGAATTCCTCTCAAAACAATCTTTATGATAACTTAAAAAAAGTCTTGGTTGATCGGCACTCATTAAGTGAAACTACCAAATTAGAGAAAATTTTGTCAGACAGTGAAATGGGTAAAAGGAAACCGTCCGAGTTTTATCGATCACTGGCCTTGCTAGCTGGAACTAGTTTTAGTTCTGATATCTTGAAAAAATTATGGTTGGGGAAACTTCCTAAAAGTCTTAATGTGGCTCTAACGGGTTCTAATCATAATGATATAACTGAGATGATACATTTAGCAGATAAGATTTGGGAAGTAATGTTTACTTATGCGAGTGTAAAAGAACACACTGCAACTAATATAGAACACGTAGTAGAAAACTTATCAAAGATGTTATGCGAAAATATTAACAAATTATGTATTGAAGTGAATTCTATAAAAAGTGAATTACAAGATAGACAATCTCGTACATTTTCCAGGAATAATTATAGGAGAAATTCCCGCTCCCGACTATCGTTTTGGGGATAAGGCGATACGTTGTGAACAACCTTGTTCCTTTTCAAAGGAATCGTTAAACTAATATATCCCATTGTTGATGCGACAAAGAGTGGTGATGGTTTTACAAGAGCTCGTCGCCTTTTCGTTTTCGACAAAAGTAATAAATTAAATTTCTTAATAGACAGCGGAGCTGAAGTTTTCGTTTTACCCTTCCTTCAATTAAAAAATAATAATAAAATATCCGATATTGTTTTAACTGCATCTAATGGTACTAGTATTCCAACATATGGAAAAAAATTAGTTACTGTTGATTTAGGTTTACGACGCGAGTTTCCCTTTATATTTCTAATTGCTAACATTTCGAAACCTATAATCGGCGCTGATTTTCTAGGCAAGTACGGACTATTAGTAGACATTAAAAATAGATGTTTGTTGGATCCTCTTACTAGTTTATCGGTTAACGCAATTTCTTATGCTTGTAACGTTTCGCTAGCAAAATTATTTTCCGTAAGCAATAAGTACACTCGATTATTGAAAGATTTTCCTTCTTTAACTGCTGAACCTGATTATACCAAACCTGTTAAACATTTAACAGTCCACAAAATTATTACCGAAGGACCGCTTCCGTTTACTAAGCCTCGGCAATTGCACCCATTAAAAAATAAAGTTGCTAGATCCGAATTCGATTTCATCAAACTCTTCTGTAGCGTCAGCTCTTCACCTGGTCGCAAAGAAAGACCCTAATGACTGGCGTCCTTGTGGCGATTTTAGGCGCCTTAATGCTGTGACAGTTCCCGACCGGTATCCTTTACCACACATTCATGACTTAAACATAAATCTACGAAATAAAAAAATATTTTCCAAGTTAGATTTAATTCGGGCTTATCACCAGATACCTATGGCTGAAGAGGATATATACAAAACTGCTATAACTACACCGTTTGGAATGTTTGAATTTCAACGTATGGACTGGACTTTATTTTTGCTTACATCGATGATGTATTGAAAGCTAGCGAAAGTGACGAACAACATATCGGACATTTAGACGTCTAGATGAATATGGTACAAATATAAAACCGGGGAAATGTATTTTTGGAGTGGCTAGTATAGATTTTTTAAGTCATAATATTTCTGAAAATGGTATTAAACCGTCTGAGGAAAAAGCTTCAACCATTAAAAATTTTGTGCGACCATCATCTGCCAAGCAGATGCAAAAATTCGTTGGTATGGTAAATTATTACCACCGTTATATACCACGATTAGCACACAAAACATCAATTCTACACGAATTGATTACTAGTACCATAAGGCGGAAACAGAAAATCATCGAATGGAACGATAATGCTGTGAATATTTTTGAACAAGTTAAACAAGGTTTTGCATCACGTGTATTATTAAATCATTTTAATAAAGATGCAGATTTAACTTTAACAGTCGATGCTTCTAATATTGCTGTGGGGCGTGTATTGCATCAGGTTTATAATGGTAAAACTGAACCTTTGGCGTTTTTCTCAAAAAAACTTACACTCGCTGAAACCAAATACAGTTCGTGTGATCGTGAATTACTTGCTATTTATTTGAATATAAAGCACTTTAGGTATTTGTTAGAGGGCCGCATTTTTGTAGTTTATACAGACCATATGCCATTGACGTTTGCAATGAATTATAAAACAGAAAGAAGCCCAAGACAGACAAGACATTTGGAATATCTTACCCAATTCACCACAGATATTTGATATATTAAAGATGAATCAAACGCAGTAGCCGACAGTCTTTCTGACCCTTTGATATTGATATAATAGCAGATAGCGACTTAAATTTGCGAACTTTACATCAAGAGTAAACAAATGATTCGGAAATAAAGAACTTAACTACGGATAAAAATATATATTGCAATTTAAAATTGATGAAGGTACCGCTGGTTGATGCACAAATTTGGTGTGAAGTATCACATGATAATACCAGACCATATATACCTTCAAGTCTTAGAAGAATAGTGTTTTCAAAATTGCATGGTATTTCTCATCCAGGCGCCTAATTACGAGAAATTATTTTTGGCCAAATATGAGCAAGGAGATAAATAAATGGTCGAAAGAGTGTTTAAGTTGTCAACAATCTAAAATTCACAAACATACAAAATCTCCATTTGTTAAAATACCAATTCCGCAGGGTCTATTTGAACACATACATACACACAGATATTGTTGGTCCACTTCCTTCTTCTCATGGTTATAAGTATCTACTTACGGTAATAGGTTTACCCACTTCGGGATATAAAACTTCGGGCCATATAAAGTATCAGAAAGAGATAAAAAATATTTTAAAATTGAGAAAGATGGAAATATTATGACAGTTCCTATTGATCGTCTAAAACTTGCAGTTATGGAAAATACCTTTAATAACGAAAAAAATACTCATAATAATACTAACTCACCACATAAAAACAAACGTGTTACTTTTAACTTATTGGAAGTTAATGTTTTTCGAAGGGGGGAGTAATGTAGATACTTTATAATATGTGTACTTTGTAATTTAAATACTTGTTTAATTTTAAATTTGTTAAGTTTTCTGAGAGATATGTTTTATTAAAACAAAATTGTTTTTATTAATTTTGTCATTATAATTTTTGAATTCGAAAAGAATATTTTAAAATAAAAATAAAAACTTAAACATAAACTTTAAATTAAAATAGTAGCACAAATGAGTATATGTTTTTACTTTAAGCTCTTTTTGTTTCATAAATATAAAGTAATAAAGTAAATCCAAAAATTTTTACTGTCGTTTATTAAGTATCTAGTACTTAATAAAATTATAAAAATTTTTTAACACCAAGAAGAAAAAAAAACGAAGAAATCCAAAGTATGTACTCAATTTTGCACCTCTGCATTTTATGAAGAATTTGCAGAAAAGAAATGAAAAAGTACCGTTATGTTTCAATATTTTTGCTTTTTATTGGTTTTTTTATGAAGACATAAGCTCGATTTAAATAGCGTGTGGTAAGAACATTTGGCAAATTTTTGAACAAAAATCATATAAAACCTAACAATAATAAATAATGAAGAAACTTTCAAAATCTACCGAGGAGCATCCGGTCCATCACTGAAAGAGGCTGTTCTACTGCGATATTTATACATAGTATGTATGTAAAAGCAACTCAAATTCATACAAATCAATTATGTTGTTATTGTTATTGTACTAAAGTTATTGATTACTCTTTACTCACTATGTGCTACATATTTTTCTTATTTGTCATTTAAAATATGTATCACAATTAGTACCGTTGAACTTATTTCTTTTTATATACTTTGCGTTGTCTTTTATTTGTACTTAATATGATGGTTAGTTGTAATAAAGAATTAATAATTAAAGGTCGTGTTTTATTTGTCCACTGCAAATTTTATTCGCTTACAAAGGTTATGGGCCCAGTTGCCACGCGGCTGTTTGAAAAAAATAAGTAAATATTAAAAGAAATTAACTTTGTTAAACGTTTTGTTGAAAATTCAATATGTTGAGTCAATTAATGCAAATAGAAAAATTGTGTTGTGAAAACTATTCATCGTGGTCGGTCTAGATGAAAAGTTTACTTATTTCTATGGATTATTGGAGTGTTACTGATAGCAGTCAACCAGTTGGTTCAAAAACTGAGGAAACTGCAGCATGGAACGCTATTGATAAGAATGCGTTGGCGGCTATATTATTAAGTGTGAAATGATCCGAGCTTCATTACATCAAAGGCTGTAGGTCAGCTAGAGAAGCATGGTATACCCTAATCAGTGTTTTCCATGCAAAAGGGCCTGCTAGAAAAGTAAACTTGTTAAAGAAGCTAGTGCGATTCCAGTTTAACACATCTGAGAAATTTTCTGTTCAAATTAATAACTTCTGTGCTATTGCCAGTGACTTAAAAGAAATTGATATTAATATGCCAGAAGACTTATGGCGTTTTCTTTTCTGAAAAAATATTTTGCCTTATTAATAGGTAATACTTTTTATGGATCACCCAGCCCTTGAAAAATGTGACCTTTTTTATGATTTCAAAAGAACACAAAAGCAAACTGATTTTACATTTAACATTTATGCCTATGTGACGTATAAAATAAAATATTTATACACATAAAAATTTTAATTCAAAATAAAATTCTTGCTTTCAATAAAAAAAATAAAATTTGAATGTAAAAAATGTAGCATATTTACCTGGTTTTGGTGCGACATATTTAGAAAAGAACATAATGTTTATTCACACTCTGATATTTTTTGTAGAAAAGAACACGAAAATTTAATAAGTGTAAAATATATGCAACATTTTTGTCAGAAAAGAAAACGCCATTAGTGTCTATATTGCTTTTATGTAGTTTACCTCCTGATTTGGAAAATTTTGTGGTTGCCATCGAGAGTCGTGATTCGTTGCCAACATTAGAGAAGTTAAAAACCAAAATTCTTGAAGAAGAACAAATAATAAGGAATATGTCGACTGTTGAACGTCAAGAACATGTGCTTGCTTTAAAGAACCACGTGGAAAAATACTCAAGAAGAAAAAATTTTAAAACAAGTGAAGAAAGCAACAAATATAATAGAAATCGTAATATAAAATGCTGCGGGAAAGGAGGACACGTAAAATCAGAGTGCAGAAATTCAAACTACAAAAACTCCCCTGTTGTGTTATGTGCGAATGGGGAATCAAAGCCTATCGATGACGACTGGATATTGGATACGGTGCTTCGTCCCACATATGTATTAATCGAAAGCTGTTTACGTCATTTAAAGAGCTTCAACAACAAATTTTTCTGGCTTCTGGAGAGTGCATAGTAACAAAAGGTATAGGCAATGTAACGTTGAAATCAGCATTTGCTGACATTACACTATCTGATGTATTATTTGTGCCGGAATTAAAATCTAAATTTTTGTCAGTAAACAAAATAATTATGAATGGCAATTGCGTTAAATTTTGAAAAGATAAAGCATATGTAATAAAACCAAATAATCAATTGATTTAGCGCTCAACTAAACGGAGGAATATTTAAAGTAAATTTAAGGCCAGCAAAGAATATGTAATGTCAAACGATATCGGTTCGGAAAATGAATTATGGCATAAACGATTTGGATATGAATAAATTAATAAAAGAACAAATGGTACGTGGATTTAATAAAAACATTATAAACGAATATCCATGTGTTACATGAGCAACGTGACAACAAAACCATTTTCATATAATGATACATTTTCAACTCACACAGACGTTAGAACTAGTTCACCCATACGTATGTGGACCTATTCGTGTTTCTTCTCAAACTGGTTCTGTATACTTTATAACGTTTATTGATGATTTTTCTCGCTTTATAACGGTATATTTTCTAAAACATAAATCTGATACATTTAATGTTATTAAAGACTTTGTTAATTTTGCTGAAAATCAAACTGGGTTTAAACTTAAAAAATTAAGAAGCGATAACGGTACGGAATACCTAACACGCGATTTTGAAAAATTTGCACGCGATCGAGGTATTTTACATCAAACAACAAATAGCTATACACCCCAACAAAACGGAATCGCCGAAAGGACAAACCGTACTTTAATGGAAATGGCACGTTGTATGTTGGAAGATTCGAAGGTACCCAAAAGTCTGTGGACGGAAGCCATTAATACCTCAGTTTATATCCGTAATCGTTCACTCTCAAAAAAATCATTTAATTGCATAAATGGTGAAAAACAAGACAATGATTGGTTTATATTGAACGACAATAAAACAAATGATAATGAAAATCCTTGCAGCTTGTCAGATGCACCTACAGTGGCGAGCAGAAGCGAGTGCATGTTGATAAATTTGATTTTCGTCATCGATGAAAACTAACCCATATGTGCAATTCAGAAAAGTTTTTATATATTTTCTTTATTATTTTATCTGTAATAAATAGGAGTAAATAAAAATAATAAAAGAGATAAATTCAAAGAGTTTGAAAGAAAAAACAAAAATAACCCGCATACACTTAATTTTGCACGTTTTATAAAATGCGCCTATTTTCTTTCTCTCACTTCTTTTATCAGGAAAAATGATCCAGATTTAGCGTTACTTTTGTTTTTGTGTTTTTCTTTTCGCTCTTAGAGTAGTTTAAAACGTGTTTCTAGTAAATCAATGCAGATTTTTTAATTACTATAATACTTAAAATTAATAGTTTATTTTTTGCATAAAAATGAGGAAAATATCTGCAGAAATTGAAAATAGTGTTGTGTGTCTGACCGAAGAGGGCTGTTCTTCACGTACTATTTCCAAGAGGCTTGGTATTAGTCAATCCGCGGTGATCGCAGCTCAAAAGAGACGAAATGTGACCTCTAAATCCCAAATAAGAGGTCACAAAAAATTATTAACCGACTCAGATGCTCGACTAATGATGTCAAAAATGAGAAAAAACAAGCTGCTATCGTATTCAAAGACACCATGTAAAGCAAACTGTCAAACATGGTGGTGGAAATATAATGGTTTGGGGATGCTTTACGTGGATATGTGTTGGTCCTCTGCATTTAGTAAATGGATTCTTCAAACCCATCTTCCCAGTTTTATAGACAAATGTACTTATCCCGAAAAAGAAATTGTTTTCCAACAGGATGGTGATCCGAAGCACACAGCAAAAATTGTAAAGGAATGGATTGGGAAACAATATTTTCAATTGATGGAATGGCCAGCACAAAGTCCTGACCTCAATCCGATTGAAAATGTTTACATTATCTGCACGTTACCGATTATTAGTTAACCATGTGGACATAGTTTTAGCCTATCTAAATGGTGAATTAAAAGAAGAACTATACATGTATCAACCGGAAATGTTTGAAGACCAATTTAATAAAAACAAAGTTTGTAAATTAAATAATCTCTTTATGGTGTCTCAAACATGCAGGGAAAGATTGGAATAAAAAAATTAACGAAATTTTACTTAGTCTTGGCTTTATATAATGAGAAGTTAACATAATCGCTATTTATGTTGATAACATGCTCATTGCCTGTAGCAATAGAGAAATAATGGATAATATAATCAAAAATCTTAATCACCACGTTGATGCAATCTATCGTGAAAGAACATTGTGATGGTGAAAATGTGAAACAATACCAATCACTAATTGGTGGTTTAATGTACTTAGCAAAAATTTCACGACCAGACATTGCTCATACTGTATCCGTTTTGAGTCAGTTCAACTCTCATCTACATGAAAATAATTTTGTTGCTCCAAAATATGTACTTTGTTATTTGAATAAAACATCAAAAGCTTATATAACTTATAGCAAAAATGAACAGTTGCTATGTTACACCGATTCAAATTGGGGATCGAATCAAATCGATCGAAAGTCATTTAGTGGTTTTGTTCTTTTATTCGCAGGCACTCCTGTTAGTTGGGAAACGAAAAAACAAAATGTCGTTGCTCTCAGCTCGATGGAGGCTGAATATATTGTCATGTGCCAAGGAGCTAAAGAGATAACTTTCCATCGAAGTTTATTACAGGAGATGGGTTTCAAATCTTGAAGTCACGCAACCAACCAAAATTTTATGCGATAACCAGGGTGCACAGTTTCTTGCTAAAAATCACGTGACTTTAAAGCGAAGTAAACATATTGATATAAGATATCATTTTATAAAACATAAAATCTTGTTAAATGAAATTTGTATTCATTATATTTGGACTATTAAAATGTCGCAGATTTGTTAACAAAATTACTGTCTAAAAACAAACATACACAATTTTGTAAATTATTAAATTTAAATTATATGTGAATTTTTTGTCAATATATATTTCTACGAATATGTGTTGAAGTGGAGTATGTTATATTTATACATAGTATGTATGTAAAAGCAACTGAAATTCATACAAATTAGTTATGTTGTTGTACTAAAGTTATTCATTACTCTTTACTCACTATGTGCTACATATTTTTCTTATTTATCATTTAAAATATGTATCACAATTAGTACCGTTAAACTTATTTATTTTTATATACTTTGCGTTGTCTTTTATTTGTACTTAATATGATGGTTAGTTGTAATAAAGAATTAATAATTAAAGGTCGTGTTTTATTTATCCACTGCAAATTTTATTCGCTTACATCTACCAAAGAAATTGCAAAAGAACTTAAAGTGAGACAATCAGTGGTCATAAGGGTACAAAAAGAGTGTTCCGCGGTTCCAAGCCTCAAGTTAGAGGTCGTGAAAAACTCCTAACTAATGCAGACGCACGTCTAATGATAAGAGAAATGAAAAGAGATAAGTTTTTAACACCAAAAAATGCTTCGTTAGCAATCGAAAATCCCGTTAGTCGGTGGACGGCATGTAGAGCCCTTCAAGACATTGGTTATATTGCAGCAGTAAAAAAACAAAAACCTGCTATGTCGGCACGGTTAAAATTTGCCAAAGAGCACAAAACTTGGACAGTGGACGACTGGAAACGTGTGATCTGGTCAGATGAATCCAAATTCAACCGTTTCCAATCCGACGGTAAACAATATTGCTGGCGCCGCCCTGGTGAAAAAATTCAAGGGCGCCATGTGAAGCACGGTGGAGGAAACGTCATAATATGGGGTTGCTTTACGTGGTGGGATCTTGGACCACTGCAAAAAATTGATAATATAATGAAGAAAGAAGACTATTTGAGGATTTGGCAGACATCTTCCGGATTTTGTAGATAAGAGCGCCTATTCTGCAGAAGAAGTAATTGTTCAGCAGGATGGTGATCCAAAATCGTGAAAGAATGGCTTGGTCAGCAATATTTTCAATATATGCAGTGGCCAGCACAAAGTCCCGACCTCAATCCGATTGAGAATTTGTGGTGCATCGTGAAGAGACGTTTGGGACAGTACCAATCAGCCCCTACCAATTTGGACGAGCTTTGGTAGCAGATCCAAAATAAATGGAAGAATATTCCAAAAGAAATTGTACAGAAATTGGTGGAGAGTATGCCAAATCGCGTAAATGATGTCTTACAAAATAAAGGGCTTTGGAGTAAGTATTAAAAATATTCGTATTCCTCAAGATTTTTCAACGGTGCAAAATTGAGTACATTGGAGTTGTTTTCGTTTTCTTTTTTTTTCTTAGAAATTCATGCTTTAAGTTATAAATTTTGCACTGTTTTGTTAAGTACGTTATACTAAATAAACTACAAAAAAAAAATTTTATTACTTTTATTTCAATGACATAAAAAGTGCTCAAAGTACAAACTTTTATTCATTTTTGTATATCTATTTTTCTTTTCAGACCAAACGATGGACAATTACTACATATGTCTTGATACATGCAAAAACTAGTTTGACATTTTATAATGTGTTTTTGTTTTAATTATTAAAAACTAATCATTTTCTAAAAACAGAATTGTTATTAACACCAATTAAACTATATTTTCTTTTTACTACACTTCACTATTTTTTTCGTTTTTCCTGTGTCGGATAAAAATAATGAGTAGTAATTTTACAAACCGATATTTTTGTAGAATGTTCCGCTAGTCTCCCGTAGCCAAAAGATATGGAAAAAATCAAGGATGATATTCTGGTAACCAAATTAATAAAAAAAAAACTAATACAGATAAACAATTAGTTTTCGGTTTATACTTCTAGAAAAGTTTTGTTGATTTATATATTTACCTTTAAAATTTTTAGAAATAAAGTAAGTCAAAGTAAAGGGATTGAATACAGTCTTCCGGAAGATTCTTCTGCTTTCAGATTTCTTTTTCTTTTCGTTTTGAAATACAAATTATATTTCCTCCACAGTTTTTATTTTCAAACAAACAAATTTTTTCTTTAATAATTGAAACTTAAGTTTTTTTTCTTTTATTATATTTTAGCGTGCCACCAGTATTCCCAAAGTATAATGAAAGAAAGTTCAAGAACAATTTTACCCTTTTATACCACGAAGATTGTTGGAAAAAATGCGCTAATTCAGCATTTGCTGAAAAAAACACATACAAGTGCAATATTTTATTCCACGAGAAACCTTTTTACTGCTTTTCATTTGCCGCAATATTAAAACCTTATTTATTTACTTCCTTATCAAAAGATCGTCATATGACATATTTATGTTAATGTTAATGTCAATTAGCAAAACAGCATCTATATGGGTACCAACGTGTAGTACTCTAAATATTGAGGACACCGGTTTTGTTTGGATTAAGAGGAACAAACTCACGCTCTTCAGCTGCTACTTAACACCGAACGAAGAGCAAGAAGCTTTCCGAGATAAGCTGCAAAACATAGAGGACAAGGGTATGTAGATAGGAGGGAATTGGAGGGAATTTCAACACGCATGTATATGATCGAGGTAGGCTAGTCTTGGACATGACGGTCAGGATTAACAGGGGAAATGTCGCTACTTTCAGAAGGCCGGGATGCGCGAGAACTATCCCAGACATCACATTGGCATCGGAAAGGGTTGCAAGCAGGGTAATAAACTGGACAGTCCTAGAAGATTATACAGGAAGCGATCATCAATACATTACGTAGAGCATTGAAAACACCAGAAGATCTAACCAAACCCACACCATGACATCCACGCGAAAGTGGAATGTGGAAAAACTCAACACAGATGCTCTATTAGACGGAATCTCTCAAAGTCACGAAGCAATCGAAAACACACCAGGCGCTGTAAATGTAGTACGAAATACCGTGACACTCATTAAGGAAGCATGTAACGATGCGATGCCTATCATTGGGAGAAAACATCGAAAAGAAGCAATCTACTGGTGGACTGATGGAATTTCCAATCTAAGACGGGCGTGCCTTAGATACAGAAGGAAATAAACTAGAGCCAGAAGAATACATGCCGCAACGTCAGAAGCTGAGCGATATAAAAAGTCTAAAAAAGATCTAAAAGATGCTATTCTTAAAACTAAAAAGCAAAAATGGGAAGAACTACGATCTGACCTTGACAACGATCCCTGAAACTAGGAGCACGAATTTCAGCACCAGATTTAAAGGAGGATACAATGGAAAAAAACATCGTGAACACACTTTTCCCCAAAAGCAAGATAGTGCAAAATGGAGGCCCACAAACGAACGCAGATCCCCCACCACTTTTCACGATAACAGAATTAAAAACTGCAGTGAAGGCGCTAAAAAACAGAAAGGCACCCGGACCGGACGGAATCCCAGCAGAAATTCTTAATATAATCACCAAGGAGAAGCCACAGGTGCTACTAAAAATGTACAATCGCCCCCTACAAGAAGGAGTCTTCCCAGAAGTTTGGAAACGACAACGACTTGTGATAAGTGAGGGAAAAGGGGATCTAGACCCTCCATCAGCGTATAGACCCTTGTGCATGCTAGACACAGCAGGAAAACTCCTCGAAATGCGGCTCAAACCCCGAATACACGCGGCTTTAGAAAATGCTGGAGGACTATCCACTAGACAACATCACTTTAGATCTGGAAGATCAAGAATAGGCGCTTATGAAGTGAAGACGTCAAAAAGCACAAACAGGAAACCATTTTTCAAGACTCATCGTCTTAAAAAATGGCGACCCTGGATGTTAGAAATGCTTTAAACAGTGCAACTTGGGCCGACATGATAGAGGCTCTGGAGACACGATTTGGAGTACCCGCATACATTATTATGGTCAGAAGTTACCTTACCGCGTGCTTATATACGATAACGCTGATAGAAGACACGAAAGACAGATTACAACATCAGTTATGATGATATTCTCCATATCAATATGCCAAGCGATTCCTACCTGGACGGTTACGCGGACGACATTGCTGCCGTTATTGTGGCCCGTAAACACAAGCACAAAGCAAGCTTAACCAAGTCATGATCAGAACAAAGTTATGGCTGGATTCACATAACCTCAAACCAGCCACAGAAAAAACTGCACAACAGATAATAACTAGAAAGCACATCCCACTAGAGATAGACATGCGGGTCTTGTCTGAGACAGTAAAGACTAGGAGGTGGCTCAAATATCTAGGTTTGAGGTTAGGTCGTAGGCTAACGTTCAGAACCCAACTTAAACACGCTGCGAAAAAAGCAGCTCAAATAACGGTCTTTCTTAGTAGACTGATGGTTAATATAGGAGGGCCATACTACAGCAAAAGGAAGCAAAACTGATAACTGACCTAGATAAGTGGGTAAACAGAAAACTTGGCGAAATCCTATAATACCTCCATAAGATGGGAAAAGTGGACAGAGCCAGAATCTATGGAGACAACTGTGTGGAAGATTCTGAGCACACTTCAGATGCCAGAGATGGAGAATTGTACGACAAGCTGTAGAAGAAATCGTTGGAGAAATATCTCTCGAGAACATAGTAGAAATTTGCAGCAAAAGTGTTACGCATCAAAAAGCAAGACCTAGAACAACGACAGCCGTTTGCTAAGAACAAAAGAGGAGCCCCGAAGCAATGCGAAAGCGGTACCGGGGTGGAGAAGAGGCTCGAAAAAATAGGAGGTGTTTTTAATGGATGCAAACCCCACATACCAGAACTGTGACGACAGTATCTGAGATGCGTTTAGGCATTTTCCCTCTCTACCCGAACAAAAAATGTCAATTAGGTAGAATGAGAACAAATAAATTAATATATGAAAAAAGGATTATAGCAAAATTACATATACATTAGGGTGTCCCAGGTGAATCCATTCCAGCACCGCAAAATGTGGATGCTGGCTGGTTTCAAGGCCACATAAAGCTGCTTTCATGTACAAGTGAAAGTTCAGCAAATCAGATAAAGCTAGCAGTGACGTCCCTAGGGGAAGTGTGGCCCGGCGCTAGATTGGATGTGGTCCCGGTCTGTGATATACCACGCAGGCCGAGATCCATTGCGATCATTCCAAGGGAACCTCACGACCCCGCGACAATCCTGTCGATCATTCGGCAAGGTAATGCTGATCTACCAACCAGTGACTGGAAGGTAGTGAAGGTTTCTGAACCGGAAGGTCTGACAAGGAAGGCGGTTGTGGTCCTTAACAAGGAATCGTTGTCACCACTTCGGAAGAGACAAGGCAAGATTTACTACGGTTATGATAGTGTCAAGCTGAGTATCTACCGAGGTGATGACAAACCCAACCCCGAAACTTCCAGCGACCAATTGGAAGAGCCGCAAGGTAAAGGCGTGGCTGATAGCGATAGCCAATCAATACCATCTACAATAGTTGAGGTATGGATGAACCCGCACTCTCTGACACTACGGAGGGCTCACAATCAGACTTAGGTCTGGTTGGGGAGTTCTTCGGGCGTCTGGGGGTTGCGGAGGAGGACGAAGATGTCCTTCTGGACTCTGATCCAGAGGACATTGATGTCACCGTCATCTACGACCCTGATAAAAATGATGAGGGTGATACAGATCAACCTCCATCACTCTAAGGCATTAACTCTTCGCCTCGCAGAACGTGGTGAAGACATCGCATTAGTCCAAGAGCCATGGATTAATAATGGTAAAATTTGTGGATTCAATGCAAAAGGCAACAAATTATTGTATGCAGCAGATTCAGGTAACAATAAAACTATTAGATCCTGTATTATAGCAAAAGATCACCTCAACATCTTCATTCTATCTGATTACAGTGATGAAGATTCAGTGACTGCAGTTTGGGAAGAGGCTGAATCTGTGGTGTGGTTATCCTCTACCTACATGCCACATGACCAGGACCCTCCACCCAGTAGTTTGGTCCAAAAGATGGCCAGAGCGGCGAAGGCAAAAAGTATCCCCATAATAGTGGGTGCCGACGCAAATGCGCATCATCACATCTGGGGTAGCTCTGATACCAACAAAAGAGGTGAGTGTATCCTTGATTTCATTTTAAACAATAATCTAGTAGTTGCAAATAGGGGCTCTGAGCCCACCTTTGTTGTATCAAATAGACAAGAGGTGTTAGATATTACGCTTGTTAGTATGCAATATGCTTTTCTGATAGAGAACTGGAGAGTCTCCAATGACTGCTCCTTCTCCGACCATCGTTATCTTATCTTTTCAATTGCTAAAAAGAGAGATAATACTACAATATATATAAATAGGCGACGTACCGATTGGGAAAAGCAGAAAATGCTGCTCACAATCGCACTTGCTAATCCCATTAATACTAGGGACAATACAGGCATCGATGAGGCGGTGAATAGACTCACCAATGCTTTTAAAGAGGCAACGGGGAGGTCCTGTAAACCGTCGATTCATCGTTCAACTCGTAGACCACCATGGTGGTCTTCTGAAATAGCCGAATCTCGCAAGACTTGTCGGCAATTATTCAATGAAGCAAAGAGGACCACTTTTAAGAATCAGGTTAGGAACGCAAAACACAAATCTTGGAAAGACTTCTGCGGCAGCATTGAGAGTTTTTCCGAGACTAGCAGACTGCGTAAAGTACTTGCCAAACAACCGCCAATTCCTGGATATATTCAGAACTTAGCCGGAACTTGGACAGCTAATGCACATGAGTCACTGGAAGTCCTTTTGGACACTCATTTTCCAGCGTGTCGATCACCTATGGATTCGCGACAGAATCCTACACAGATGTGCAGTACAACGCCCTCCGCAAACATCGATGTGGATAAGCTACACTGGGCGATCAAAAGCTTCCATCCTTATAAATCTCTAGGACCGGATGGTATAATTCCCGCCGATCTACAAAACAATTTAGATCTGGTAACTCCCTGGCTACTAGATATATATCAAGCCTGCCTCGCATGGTCATATATTCCATATCAATGGACCAAGTGCAATGTGATATTTATCCCCAAATTAGGGAAATCATCTCATGCGAAAGCAAAAGACTTTAGACCCATCAGTCTGACATCTTTCTTGCTCAAAATGCTAGAGAGACTTATTGACATTCACATTAGGATAAATATCGATAAGAATCTCATTTCGCCATCTCAACATGCATACACAAAAGGCAACTCTGTTGAGACTGCGCTTCATTCGCTTGTGGGACATATAGAGAAGTCACTAGAGCATAAAAACTATACTATGGTGGCCTTCATGGATATTGAAGATGCCTTTAATAATATTGATTCGATGGCAATAACTCAATCGCTTAGAGAATTGGGGATTCATCAATCAATCATTAGATTTGTAGAAAACTTGCTGAGCGTCAGGACAATAACATCTACTTTTGGCGCGGCGAGTATTTCCAAAAGTGTGGTTAGGGGCACTCCACAAGGTGGTCTTTTGTCCCCTCTGCTATGGAATGTAGCAATAAATAGGCTACTCAGGGATCTAGACTCCTTGAACTTCAAGACTGTCGCCTACGCAGATGATGTGGCGGTGGCAGTGTCTGGTATCCATTTAGACATTATCACACAAAGATTGGAGACGGCACTTAGAATGATCTGCTCCTGGGGAGTACAGAGCGGGCTGAGTGTTAATCCAACCAAAACCGAACTTGTATTATTCTCTTACTCTGTCTGAGAGCGTGAAATATTTAGGCATAATCTTAGATAGTAGATTATCATGGAAAATGGCCTCTAAGGCCATTACGGCAATATACGTATGTAGGAAAGCTATTGGCAAAACTTGGGGTATGAAACCAAGGATTGTAAAATGGCTGCTTGAAGCGGTAATCAAACCGATATTACTCTACGGAGTTATTGTCTGGTGGAAAGCACTAGACACTAGAACTAACATATCTATCATAGAAGGTGTGTTACGAAATATGGCTATCCTCATTACAGGGGCAATTAGGTCAACACCGACTAAGGCACTCTTTGCCATACTCAATTGGCTACCAGTAGACCAACTGGTCAGGGGGCTTGCTATGAAAACAGATGTTAGACTGAATGTCACAAATGCATGGAACCATAGGACATGGGGTCATGCCAGTATCCTGGGGATCATGAACGTCATTCCCGGTCTTATTGACTACTGTACCCCAATACCCTTCTTCACAAGAAGCTTTGTCTTTGACTTGACGGAGGGTCCTGCACCTCCACCTGCAGCAGTCTGTGTGTACACGGATGGCTCTAAAAGGGGTGATAGGATTGGCGGTGGAGTTTATATGGAAGAGTTTGGAATCAAAATGTGTTTCAGACTTCAAAATGACTGTAACGTCTTACAAGCAGAAATATCTGCTATCAAAAGAGCGGCAAACTGGTTAAGGTACCACAGAATATTCAACAGGGATATCTGGTTTTGTACCGACAGTAAAGCTGCAATTCTGTCCTTAGCAGGTGTGTTTACCACATCAAACTTAGTCCTGGAATGCCGGACATCCTTAAATTTGATGACGGAAAATTCAACAGTCACCCTTAAATAGGTGCGGGGACATGGGACTATTGTAGGCAACTGTGTTGCTGATGAACAAGGGAACTTTGCTCAACGATAGCGCCATTGACGTCTATTGTGGCATTCCCCTCTCTGCTTGCGGGCATCGAATAAATCGAGCCTTATACGATCTGGCCCAGGTAAGATGGTCTAATGAGTCGACTTGTCAAACGACGAGGACAATCTGGCCTATACTGGATCAGAAAAAAACGGCTTTGCTATTTCGGCTGCCAAAAATGCAGCTACGCGATTTAATATCAACGATAACTGGGCATTGCCTATTCGGAACTCATGCAAGAAGAATGGGTCTCCACTACAACGATTTCTATAGAAGTTGTCAGGATGAGGAAGAGGTGGAAACTGTCGAACACCTCCTTTGCCACTGCCCTGCGTTAGAATACCAACGCCTCCAGTACCTTGGACAAAGGTGCTTTGCAAGCCTCTCCTGTGTCTCCATATTGGAACCGAGCAGGATTAACTCCTTTCTGAGAAGCAGCCAACCTACACTTGACAAGGCATAGACAATCTCGTTAACAACCTGGCTTGACCAACCTGCCCTCCGTTGGCTACCTCCCCACACTTCTGACTCTTCTCTATCTACCTTTAAACCGTTGTCTGTCTGTTTGTCTGTCTGTCTGTGACTTTATCCTATGTCTTCTTTCAACGCTTTTTCTCTTTTCTCTCTCTCTCTCTCTCTCTTCTATCTCTCCCTTTTTCCTCTCCTCTTTTGCAGGTTACACAAAGGGACCAATATTTGGACCCAAGTGTGCTGTATTGGAGCTGCCTGCTTAACCTAACCTAACCTAGGGTGTCCCGTATATGGGTGCAAAAAATATTTTTTAGATATCGAAATGCATACCTCCTATTTCTTTTTAAACTACCCAGACTTACTTAAATACAAAATTTAATTTTCTTACGTCAACGTTAACCGGACAGAACTCTGAAAATTGTTGTTTTTAACCCTTTGTGTTATAGAGCTAAATCAATTGAAATATTAAAATTTTTATGAAATATTTATTAAAAGAAGATAAAATTACAGATCAGGCAAGCTATTTTCTTTTAAGGGTCTCTTTTTTATAGTTTGGTTACAGATTTCTATGCTCCTGAACATAGCGTAGCAAAAATTGCTTTCGCTCTTTCATTGCAGTGATCAAACCATGAAAATCTTGCATTAGTTTTATAGCTCTTTCAGCTGTATCATTAACTGCTCTTAAAGAAAGCACATTCCTTTTCGCCTCTGAATAGGAAATATCTTCATTACATGTAGAAACGGTTCTCTGGAGGAAATTCCTATCAATTTTCAGTCGAGAAAATAAATTTGTGCACTTAACAGACACAAAATAACTTAATGATTTTTCTGCAACAATAAATAAAGCAGTATTAATAACAATTTTTTAAAAACAGTATTAAAAAAATAGTACTATTTATTGTATTCCTACTTACTATACAAAAAATCAGACATATCTTCTTCAGATGGAATGGAAATTCACATGTTCGTTTTTCTTTGTTCATTAACTTCATTAAAAAAGAGTGATAAAACGGAAATTTCTTCTGACAAGTACCAAAGATGTTGAATTACCTGTCTCAGGGCTGCTTTGGAGATCAATTTGTCAACAGTTTCATATTCCTTAAGCCATTTTAAAAAGCACAAATATTGATTTGGTTTTCACCGCCAGACTACATCCAAGCTATGGTTTTACATATAAAACCGAGATGAATAAACAAACGTTTTGAAGTGCTCGCTTATCCATGGCACTTATTTTGAACAAACATATCTTTAAAGAGTAAATAGCTCTAGCCATCCACCTTGCTTGATGCATCGCTCTAGGAGGTCTAATTTAAATTTTTTTTAACTGTCTCCTCCTAAGAAAATAATAGATAGTTCAATCAGTTCCCCATAATCGTCACGTACAATGGTTGTTTGCAGTTCTTGATTATAAAAAGTCAACAAATTTTCTATTGTTGTATTAGAAAAATGTCGTTTATGATATCGGTATATGTTTCGATGGCAGCAGGATTAATGATTTTCCAGTTGTCCTTAAACTTTTTGAACAGTGGGATATCGGGGTTACTTGTGACTTGGTGGATTTTTTTTTTTCGAACACACATTTTAAAACCAGTTCGTAAAAGTGATGGCGGCAAGAAAAGATTATTAATTCCCTGTCTAGTTTTTGTTCCAAAAGTACACAAGCTCTTTTCAATCGCCCTGTGTTAGACGCAGTTGTAACACAGCACATTATTTGTACTTTGTCATCGAAGTTCCAGTCATAATGAGCGTTCAACACAGCTTTAGCTTGATCCTGGCCGGAAGAGCTCTCCAGTTTGAATACAGCCAGAAGTTGTTCTTCTTTAGAACTTCTAACGTCAAGTCCAGGTAATAGTTTCCCATCCCAGTGACCGGTCACCAATTCAGGCATATTATTCTGAAAATCTGATTTTATAGGTTCCGCTCTATCTATTTGATTCTGTGTGCGAATACGTTGAATAGACGATTTGTTTATCGGATAATCATCACAGCTAAGATGTAGAGCTTCTAATACAGACTGTAGTACATAGACAGAATCTCTTATGTTTAATTGACATCTATCTCAAACTGCAACTAACTTAGGCGTGATAAAGGCTTTCCTTCCTCTTTTTGTAGTAGTTTCAGAACTTACTAATTGAAAGGTGGATGTCTAGGGTTCCTCAAGACATTCATCAGAGCTGGTGAGTTGATCGTGATGTCTTGCGTTTGAATGGAATCTTGCGTAGTAACATACGACGATAAACCTCCGAAACACAATTGTTCACATCTTCTTTTCTCTTCATTTAATTTCCTTTGTCTTGCCCTTTCTTCCTTATCGGCTAACTTTTTGTCTACACCCGCTAAACACCCTGGACATCCCGGTTCTCTTTGTTTTTGTAAAAATGTTTTATCTTCTTAAATTTTCATCCGTTCCAAAGCATCACCGTGTGATATATCAAATTAATTATCTAAATTGTTCTTAAAGTTCTCCTCACGGCGCTTGTACATATTTGTTTTAGAATTTTTTTACTACTCCCTCTAAGCATAGCACTACAGGAAATTGACACATTTTTTTGGCCAAAAGTTAAAATCAAAATTTTTGCTAAGTGTATTTTTTTTTTGCTTTAATATAAAAAACAATAACAAAGTAAACATCTCTGTTTAAATGACAGAATTAATTCAAGAGGAGGTGGGGTAGCTGTAATTATTAAAAAAAATATACCTCACGAATTAATTCCTATAGTTAATACTAATCTAATAGAAAATATTGGAGTTAAAATTTTTACTAACACCGATTGTTTAAACATTTACTCATGCTACTTTCCGGGTGGTTTAGTCGGCAGAGACGGAATAAGGAAAAGACAATTTGCTTCGGATATCCACAAACTTATTCGTGATAATAAATATTTACTGGGTGGGGACTTTAACTGTAGACACCAATCATGGGGTTGTTTAAAGGCAAACGGCTGGGGAAATATCCTACACGAAAAGTTAGACTCTTACAATATTGAAATGATATATCCAAGTGATCATACTCACGTGCCTGCAAGTTCAAATAGGCAAGCCTCTACTCTTGACATATTTTTAACAAATTTACCTGGTATAATGTCTCCTGCTGAAGTTTTAAATGACTTAAGCTCTGACCATTTGCCGGTGAAGATCGTCTTAAATAGTTCGTATAATAATACAACAACTTTTAAATACGACTTTGTAAATGCTAACTGGAATAGCTTCGCTAGATTCTTAAATCGTCACCTTAATTTACCAAATATCAACAGTATCACAAATGTCGGACATATTGATAGTCTTCTTTTAAACTTCAAACAGGTGTTAAACGATGCAATTGAGTGTAGTGTTCCTAAGAGATATATCTCACCTGTAAGGAAATCCCTACCGTTTTTCGTGAAAAATATGATTCGACAAAGAAATAACTTTAGGCGAGATTGGCAACGATATAGGAATATAAATGACCAGTATCAAATGAAAATTTTAAATAAAAAAATTCGTGAAGAAATTGATAAATTCAGAAATAAATCATGGGATCACTTGCTATCCACTCTGGATAAAGGCTCTCCGCCATTTTGGAATTTAACCAAAATATTAAGGAAGAAGTCCGGAAGTATTCCAATTCTGAAACAAAACGGTTACCGCTATACTACCAACCAAGAAAAAGGTGAAATTTTGGCTCAAACATTTGCTTTGAACCATTCCATTTCAGCAAATCTTGGAAACCCCCTTACAAATTCATTAGTTGATAATACTCTTGAATCATTTCGAGCGTTGAATGTTAATCATTCGGAAGATTTTTCAACAACTACTTCAGAGATCGCTGTAATAATCAAGTCGTTTAAGAATAAAAAATCACCAGGAATTGATGGTGTCAATAATAGGTGTTTAAAAGCACTTCCTCAAAAGGGAATTAAATGCTTAACAATGTTATTTTCCACAAGAATTTAAAGAATCCAAAGTCATTCCAATTAAAAAGCCAAAAAAACCTCCAGATTGCCCTACTTCGTACCGACCTATAAGCTTATTGTCCTCAATATCTAAAATTTTGGAAAAAATTATTAAAATTAAATTAGTAGAATTTATGGAAACCAATAACATTATTCCGCCTCAGCAGTTTGGTTTTCGCAGAGAACACAACACTGCACATCCACTAATAAGAATAAGAAACTTAGTCAACGAAAACTGCAATAACCAAAAATCAACAGGCATGGTCTTACTCGATGTCAAAGCAGCCTTTGACTCAGTATGGCATGACGGTCTTGTTTTTAAAATGATAAATTTTAACTTTCCCATACAGCTTACAAAGATTATTCAGAGTTTTCTTCATCTTCGTACTTTTAAAGTTCATATCGGTTCATACTCTTCTGAATCTATTTCTCTTACAGCAGGATGTCCGCAAGGCTCTTGTCTGTCTCCTATTCTTTACAACTTATATACAGCCGATTTTCCCCAATTAAACTACTGTACTATGTCAATTTTCGCTGATGACACAGCGGTCCTCAGCTCCGAAATATTGGCTACAGATGTAATTACTAATCTTCAAAGGGCCTTAATAGAATTGCATTCGTATTTTAACAAATGGAAAATTATGTTAAACTCTGATAAAACTCAGGCAATATATTTTACTAGAAAACGCAAAGATTGTTTTCTACCACAGAATTGTATTATGTTTGACAACAATCCTATTCAATGGGAACAAAAAGTTAAATATCTAGGTGTTATGCTAGACCCTAAAATGAAATTTAAAGACCACATACCGTATATAACAAATAAGGTAAACGTACTAACTCGAATATTATATCCCTTTATAAATAGGAATTCAAGACTGAGCATTAGCAATAAAAAATTAATTTTAAAGTCTATTTTCCATGCTGTTATTTTCTATGCAGCTCCTGTTTGGTCGACAAGTGCGAACTGCCATTTACAAAAATTGCAAATATCGCAAAATAAGTTATTGAAGTTAATTTATAATCTTCCATGGTTTTTTTCGACTGAGCGACTTCATTCTCTTGCGGGTATAGAATTAGTTAAAGAAAAAATAATAAGACTCACTGAAAATTTTAATATCAGATGCCTGAGCTCTGGTTATGAACATATTAATGAGCTCGCTCATCTTAGTTAGGATAGTAAGTAGGTTAGGTTAGGTTTAGTTGTTTTTATTAAAAAAAAAATTGTCAAATAGGTTTTTGCTAAATTTTTACCTCCAATAAAATCTTTTGTATATGTACATAAATTTATAAAACATTGTTAAATTTTATTATTAAGCAGAAAAAGATAAAAATCTTGAACTCTTTAAAATGTATATAAACTAAGTGAAATGTAAATATTATAAAAATCAAATAAATTGAAATTGAAATTGAAAAATTTTTCGAAAGAATTGACTGACTGTTACACATGTTTTGCTTGCGATTTGTAAATTAGTTATCAAAAAACTATTGAATGCAGTGAATTTTGTGATAGTTTCTAATAAAAGTTTTCATAGTAATAATTTATAATTTGCAAAAACTAAATAATGGAAAATAATGTCGAAGGTGAGTACTTTAATGATATATAGTGAAGTGTTGGTAAACTCATATATTAGATGGAGTAAATTGGAAAATTTAAAGTGACCTTAAGATGAACTTATGGAATTATGAATTGGAATTTTATTTGGACTTCCAAAAAAATGTTAGCACATGCTAGCCATAAAAACATATTATTTCATTAGGACAATCAGTTACCTTCCGGATTTAATAAATTTAACTTTTCCAGGTGACTACTGCGTTTCCAATTTTAGAGTTATTCAATACATGACGATAGCAGCACAACGAATATGTGCTCATTCTTTACATACATTGGTGAGAGTGATTGTTCCGAAAACTTTAAACATTTTAGAGTTATAATTAATAAATTTAAGTTTTCCAGGTGACTACTGCGTTTCCAATTTTACAGTTATTCAATACATGACGATAGCAGCACAACGAATATGTGCTCATTCTTTTCATACATGTGGTGAGTTATTCAATACATGACGATAGCAGCACAACGAATATGTGCTCATTCTTTTCATACATTGGTGAGAGTGATTGTTCCGAAAACTTTAAACATTTTAGAGTTATAATTAATAAATTTAACTTTTCCAGGTGACTACTGCGTTTCCAATTTTACAGTTATTCAATACATGACGATAGCAGCACAACGAATATGTGCTCATTCTTTTCATACATGTGGTGAGAGTCATTGTTCCGAAAACTTTAAACAATATATAAAGGAGCGGTCAAGAAAAGTTTGTTCAAATATGAATATGAAATGGCATATAAGTTCTAGGAGTTTCCTTAACTTTAAGCTGATTGGCTTAAAGGTAATACTTCGATAAGAAAACCTTGAACGCAGTCTGCCCCCGCTAAATCGAAGCCTGGACGGTCGCAATTAGCTTTTTGCCAAAAATTTGAGAGAACAAAAAGACGAGTTGCAGCAGAAATCCCTAAGAATCCAAATAATGAAGTTCAACCCCTAGTCCTTGCTGCATCTGCGGATGCTCGTATATCTAACCAATTAGATTTAGCTGTGGTTTTAAAAGAGATTGTCTGAATCGCGCCACAAAATATATAAATCCGATAGATTGCATCATGCACGAAAAAGTAGCCGTGTGAATAACTTGACAGAAGTTTTAATCGAGCATTGGACACATCAGATCCTTATATTTCCATCCTTTCGATGAATAAACGCATCAAGCACCAGAATAAATTAAAGCTTCCATCAGAAGTGATACAATTACTGAGATCAGAGGAGCAAACTTTTGTGGAAAATTGTTAAACAGACGAAGAAAATTCCGAAAACGAAGATGAAAAAATTGAGATTTCTGCCATTTTGAACCCACGTTTTTTAAATTAATAAAATCCTTTTAAAACATAACTATGTTTGTTACTTCTTTAAATTGGCAAGCTAATTTTCTACTGCTATCTTTGAAAGTTAGAGTACACTCGAAAAAAAATTTTGTAAGAAAACATTTTAGAATACCAGAGAATCTCTCAAAGATCTATATCTTGGATATAACCCTAAAAATCCCTTTGGAACTTAAGTTAATTTTTTATTTAACTAATTTTTAATTTTACTAACGTTTTTTTTGGGTGTATGAAAGACTTTAATGATCCCTCCCTCCCTCTTAATAGTCTTCCAAAAGTCGTGTCAAAAAAAATCATTCAAATTGGTCCTGCCGTTTGGCTGTAATTAATTTTAGCCAAAAAAGGGGTAAAATTTCCTATAGTGCATAGTGAAGATCAACAAATTTTTATACACAGTTAGGTATAGCTCTGGTGAGGATTCTAGCTTTTTCCCAAATATAATACACTCCCGAATGACGAGATAGCGAATGCTATAAAAAAGTACTGCAAGAACTTGACGATTAGACAGTAACCCTGCGCCTGTTATTTGGTAATTTACGTCACCAACTAAGAAAACACATTTTTTTTGCTTCTTAATTCCACTGCCATCATTTAAATGTAAAACGATACGTGCTAATCGCGAGAATAATTGGGATCACATGACAAATACCGTAAAAACGCACTGCCGCGCAACATGTATGAACATGCTTCGGTGCAAGTCGGCACGGGTTAACGTACTCTAAATAAGGTAAAATTTTATTTATTAGAGGCATATGAACAAAACAAAGACCTATGCGTTAGAAATTTAAAATTTTGAAAAATAAGGGACTGTCCAATATACATATATTCTATTTCACCAACCAAACTCAGAGAGAAATCTGTATTCAATCATCAATCGTCAGTTGGTGAGAACGAAATCTACAACTACCTAAAGCTATTTAATATTTTTACTTTAATATTTTACCATCTTATATTTGTTGTTTCTTCAGCCAACGTTCGGTTAGCAATGAAAGCTACTTTTTGTTTTTATTTGTTTTCTTCCCACATTCGTTTTTAGTTAATACTAATCTAGTTGGTTGGCTAAGGAAACAACAAATATAAGGTGGTAAAATATTAAAGTAAAAATATTAAAGCTTTAGGTAGTGGTAGACTTTGTTCTCAACAACAGACGATTGATGATTGAATACAGTTTTCTCGTGTTCCTTTATCTGAGTTTGGTTGGTTAGATAGATGATGCTTACAACTAAACACTACCCAAAGTAGATAGATGTGAAGAGTGCTGAAGACGGACGTAGCTGTCTAGAAAATGTGCATTCCGCTCTGTTGGTATCTAAAAATTAAATTTTCCCAACTTTTCTTTAATATTATCAACTAATTTGTAATTTAACTTATTCTTTCTTAGAGAGAATAAAACGAACTTAAGCTTGACTTCAAATTTCATCTGTATGTAAAATAGTTAGTCCCACTAATAAAATTTCAAATATTCAATAGTAATAGATTTTTGTTTAAGCTCAAATCTTTCAATAGTTCATAACAGCATACCAACGCATCTAAATCAGATATATAAAAGTTCCACCCTAATTGACTACTTTTTAGTTTCTAACATTAACTTAGTAAGTCGGAAGTGTCAATACCAATTTAGAGTGCAAAAATGAGTAAGCAATTAAACACATACACGCCTTCTCAATTTTCATCTATGTTTTTTGACATTTCGAACTACAAAGCAACAACAAAATGTCATGTTGTGCTCCAAAATCAACAAATTGATATTATGCTGATCTCGGAGACCCATTTAACTACCAATAGCTTTTTTAAAATAAATGGCTACATATTTTACGATACAAAGGACCCTCGTGGTAGAGCATGCGGAGGTTCGGCAATATTAATAAAGGCCCGCCTAAAACACCATCTACTGTGTGATTTCTGTACAGATTATATGCAAGCAACTAACATCTGCCTCGAAAACTTTGATCGAAACATTGTCATTTCTTCAATCTATTCCCCTCCTAGATTTTCGATATCTGAGAGTCAGTACCGGGACTTCTTTAAATTACTAGGACCCTGTTTTATAGCAGCTGGCGACTACAACGCAAAATACACGTTCTGGGGGTCAAGATTAATTACTCCAAAGGGTCGTGTCTTATTTGACGCAATTTCAAAAATGCGCTTAAATGTGATTTCTAGCGGACAACCAACTTATTGGCCTACAGATCCACATAAAATTCCTGATGTTATTGATTTTGGCGTAGCTAAGGGTCTTCTAGAAGATATGCTTAACGTTGAAGCATCACTTGAATTATCGTCAGATCATTCACCTACTATTGTTTCAATATGGAACCCCCGAGAAATAGTTTCACCGACTGGATTTTTAGTGACGTTAAACAGTCGCGTGGATTGGCTTAAATATAAAAAATATCTCAGTACTCATTGCTCACAAAACATACTGCTAAGAACACCAAAAGACATCGAGTCGTGTCTTACTGATCTTGATAAAAACCTAAAATTAGCTGTTCAACATGCAACAATAACGCGGCAACAAACAAGATATAATCGAATTAGCTCTGCAGACGTCGAACTGCTCTTGGCAGAAAAAAGAAGAATTCGAAGGGAGTGGCAAACTTACAGGTCGCCTCAACTCAAATTCAGACTAAGGGAAATAACGAAACGGCTAAGAGAGCTACTAGAATCCCGAAGGACTGCTTCAATAAAAAGATATTTGGAAGGCCTCGACTCTAGCCCACAATCGGATTACTCATTATGGCGTGCAACAAGATACCTTAAACGACCAGTCATACGTAAGCCTCCCTTGCGTACTTCTTGTGGAGGCTGGGCAAGGAGTGATATCGAAAAAGGAAACTTATTTGCTAATCATTTAAAAACCGTATTTACCCCGAATATACCTTCTGCTGTAGTGGAACTGCCACCTATAGATGATGAAGCAGTAATGCCCCTTAGATTTAACCTACAAGATGTCGAAAGGGCAATTACTAGTTTGAACACCAAGAAGGCTTATGGGTTTGACAAAACAAGCAACAAGATGATAATGGAACTTCCCCAGGTATCAGTTAGAATAATTCTATTTATTTTTAATGCCATTCTACGCCTTGAGCATTTTCCCTCAGAATGGAAGGTATCCCTTATTACTATGATACCTAAGCCAGGAAAAGATCACACAAAGGTAGACTCCTATAGGCCAATAAGTCTGTTGTCAAATATGTCAAAACTATTTGAGAAAATACTAATTACTAAGCTAAACCCAATTCTGAGAGAAAAAGGATGTATTCCGAACCACCAATTCGGTTTTAGAAGACAGCACAGCACTATTGAACAAACGCACAGATTAGTGAATGTAGTAAAAAGGGCTTTCGAGGAAAAAAAATATTGTTCTGCGCTTTTCATAGACGTTTCTCAAGCGTTCGATAAAGTATGGCATGAAGGCCTAGCTTACAAGTTAAAGCAAAACCTGCCGACTAATTTTTATAAATTGTTAAAAAGTTATTTAACTGATCGTAAGTTTATACTTAAAGAAGGAGATTTTTTAAGCTCACCTCAACCAATTAAAGCTGGAGTTCCCCAAGGAAGTATTTTAGGACCCGTTTTATATTTGCTGTATTCATCCGATATGCCAACTAGCAGTCGAGTCCACACATCAACATTTGCTGACGACACCGCTTTTTTAAGCATTCATGAAAGCCCCCAAACAGCATCGAAATACTTACAAGACCACATTTCTTATTTGGAATTATGGTTAAAAAAATGGAGAATAAAAATTAACGAACAAAAATGCACTCACGTAACTTTCACACTGCGTAAAGACTCATGCCCTCCAATACAAATTAATAACCAGACCATACCCCAAAATTCAGAGGTTAAATACCTCGGCATACATCTCGATAGACGCTTAACCTGGAAAAGTCACATAGAAGCAAAATTGACCCAAATAAAGTTAAAAGCAGTGCAAATACATTGGCTCATTGGCAGAAACTCAACCCTAAGTTTAGATTGCAAACTTCTACTTTATAATTCAATCCTTAAACCAATATGGTGCTATGGCTCTCAGTTATGGGGTACTGCCTCAGCTTCAAATTTAGAAAAAATTCAAAGGCGCCAAAATAAGATTTTACGAATAATTACAGCCGCACCCTGGTATATTAAAAACTCCAACATCCACAAAGATCTAAACGTGCCACTAGTTAAGGCAGTAATAGCGAAACATGTAACAACGTATCTGAAGAAGCTTGAAACGCATCCAAACCCGTTGGCCCGCAACATCCTAAATGATCGTGGTTACGTTCGACTAAGAAGGAGGAATATTGCTTCTCTTGGCCGAACATCATCGATGTAACTAATTTTATAGCAACAACCGTGTCATCATACAGTTTTTTGTCTAGCATTGGCTGGACTTCAGTATATATGTTCATATATGTATTTTAGTTTAATTTTATTTTTTTTGTTATTTTTTTTGCTTTAACTTTTAAGATTTGAGCACTTATTGTTAGTTCATAAAAAATTTGAAGATACAATAAATAAATAATATGAAAAAAAAAAAAAAAATGTTGTGCTTTTAATGTTATATTCGTTGTAGGGACGCCTCTACCTAGTAAGATAGATATACCTTGATCTAGTCGTTATAGGAGAGAAAAATATATGGAGGCTAAGGAATTGAAAATAGCTAGAATAAGCAGAGATTTGGCATGGAGAGCATACTGTGAATCTAACTCAGATACTAATCGTCGAATTTATTGTAAATAACGAATAACGTTTAAGAAAATTAGACGTCATTCATTATTTTAGCAACTGTTCCCAGTTCGAACTCTGAAGGCTTGCTAGGTGATAACAACAGTGGTTATACTATTGATGTGGAAGAGTTTAACAAACAATCGTTACTTCCTCCAATAAACCAAACTAGTAACTGTATGTACTCATTTTGCAACAATAAAGGCTTTACCTTTAGAAACGTTGAATCGCCAGAGGTATTTGATGCAATAACGAGAATTAAGACCAATGTAATGGGACCTGATGGTATACCAATAAAATTTTTGAAAATTATATATCCTCTTATTTCAGTTCAGTTCACCTTTTCATTAAATAATATTATAACGTACTCAATTTTTCTCATTAATTGGAAAATTGGTAGAGTTTTACAAATACCAAAGATAAAATCACCACGTTCTTGTCTAGACTATAGGCCAATAAGTGTCTTAAATGCTAGCTATAAAGTTTTAGAAGATTGTTGAGAAGACAAATTCAGGATCATCTCAGTGTACGTAGTATGATAAATCCTTTCCAATCTGCTTATAGAAAAGATTATATCACAAGTGGATTGATGTTAGATATCACTGACTTTTGACTTTTTGAGTCATGACATTTTGTTTCATAAACTTCAAAGATATTTTGAGTTTGACGCTTCTTCATGTAAACTTATTTGGTCATTTGTAACTAATATATTTCAGTATGTTGAATCTGCAGGAAAGAGATCGGCGACTTTAAAAATCTGAAGATGGGTCGCACAAGGATCGATTTTAGGACCACTTTTGTTCACATTGTATATGAATGACCTGTATCGTGAGATTTCGTTCCGCAGGTGCTATACATTTGCAGATGACATTCAACTTTTAGCGGATGAGTAACTTATTAGAATGAGTAACTTATTTAGAATCCAATGTTAATAATGATTTACAACATATTGCGCAGTGGTGACAAGCTAGTTGCATGAGCTTTAATTCATCTAAATCAAAAGCCATGTATTGTCTCATGTTATTTTACCTAGTATATCAATAATGAATGAAACCATTGGATTCGTTTCTCATTATAAAACTTTAGGAATATACTTAGATACTAAATTTAATTTTAATTTTCATATTAATTTTATCATATTAAGAATTTTACTTATTCTAAAAAGTTATATTGCCTTTGTTTCTTTTTGCCATTTTATATCAAGAGAGTTGCGCTGGCATTATGTATTCCTTTGTTTCTGTATGGAATTGAAATATTTTCAGGTACTTCTCAACAAAGATTTATTTGTAATCTTAATTATAGGGAGAACATTTCAGCACATGTTATTAACATATTAGGTTCTGATTTTCAAAGTTTTACGAATCAACGTTCGATACTTCAGTTCTTTAAGATCATAAAGTATGGTAATCCTCCATATCTTACGGAAAAATTTAAATTCAGTTCTATTTCTTTGTATACACTTTAATATTTTAAGTTTTCTTTTTAATTTTAAAATTGTTCTCAAGCCATAATACTTCTAGATTAAGTAGGCCTACAGACTTGTAATCTATTGAATGAAATAATTAGGTGCCCAAAAACACTTAAAACATATTGAAAACTTGTACTTTTAAAATTATATATTGAAATATGTGTGTATAAATAGTAATGGGTTTAGGTAATTGTTCATTATGGTGGTGTTTATTTATCTTGTACAGGTAGGTTGCTTGCTACCTGATATATTTATAAAAAGTCAGTTGATAATTTAGTATTTTCGTCTTTTATTGTTAGCTGGTTAAGTGTGTCCGTCTGCAGGTGTTTTTTGTTTGTTAGAAAGTTTTAGAAGTGTGAAAATTGTGTCTGAGGTTTTGTTTACCTGTTCGTTATTAATATCTCCATGTTTTCAAGAATCTCTAGTCTTGGTCATATTTTGCTAGGATGCAGCAATGTCATACATTCATCTATTTTCCTTGGTGTGTGTTCGTGAGTTTCAAGGTGTAGTGCAAAGTTGGAGTCCTCTCTTTTTCGTTTGTAATGGATTGAAATTTAGAAACATTTACATTTAATATAAACCACTACAGCAACCCAAATATCAATATATAAGAAAACTAATTTCATCGGTAAAGGGTATGGGCTTATATACATTTTCAGAAAATGAAGACGTTTTATCACCTCATGATGCTAAAGTAAATTCAGTAATGATATTTGATGATGTTGCATGTGAAAAGCAAAATTATATCAGATCATATTTTTGTATAGGGAGACATAAAGATATCGATTCATTTTATTTATGTCAAACATATACACATATTCCAAAACATTTAGTACGTGATAATGCAAACTTAATTATAATGTTAAAGCAAGATGAACTAAACCTTAAGCATATATATAAAGATCATGTTCGAAGTGATATGAGTCTCACAACGTTTCAAGACATATGTATGTAAAGAATGCTGGAAGGACAAATATGTATTTCTTGTTATAAAATATAGAAAAGGTTTCGATGTATTCAGTAAATCTTAGTCATAACTAATCGTTAAACTACTTCAGACGTATAAGAATTTATATTGACGATATTTGTTTAACACAAAATAAGAGCTACTTTACTAATAACAATAACCTGTTTAACTGTTTAAAGAAGCTGTTTAGCTGATTGAAGAACCTGTTTAGTTATTTAAAGAAGCTGTTTAGCTGATTGAAGAATCTGTTTATTTATGAGTCACTCAAATTTAAACATTCTTAATAAAAGTGCGAACATAAGCAGTAGAAATGCTTACGTTACGATAAATGCTGATGAAAACAGCGAAATAAACAAAAACAAAAAAAACTGATTTGTTTTTAAATTCACCGCACACGTTCTTGCGCACCGTTGCTGCTAAGTAGTGACAATAATTTAAAGTAAATAAATCATCGTTGCCTTATGAATACAGTACGACAAAAACAATAACGGACAGTGCCCAAAAATACAAGACTCAAGTGGGAATGGATAGATTCGTGACTGTAATAAAAAAGAAGTTGAAGCCCTAAATCTTCGCAGTTAGCACCAATGTCGAAAGTACATAAAGGAAAGGACGGAATAAGTTCCCAAAATCGTTTTGCTATCTTAGATAGTGAATCAAGTGAATCTAAAACGGCACTCAAGTCATTCAAACCACCTATAATATATTTAGGGGAGAAAAATTCAAATGAGTTAATAAATAAACTGATTTCACTGATTGGAGAGAATTTTTTTTATGTAATTCCCATTAAGCGTGGTAACATTGATGAGACAAAAATACAATTCATTGATAAAGGCAGTTACCGTAAAACTGTAAACGAGTTTGAAAGCTGCAAAAAAAATTTTTATACCTATCAGCTGAAGAGAAGCAAAGGTGTACAGGTAGTCATTAAAGGTGTAGATTCATACGTTGATCCAGCTGAAATAAGAGCTGGACTTCAAAAAGCGGGTTTTAAAATAAAAAGTGTAGATAATCTCCGAAATCGAGAACGTGTCCCCCAACGGCTATTTCGAGTTGAACTGGAACCTGGCGATTTAAGATTAAAAAAAAAACGAAACGCACCCTATATACAATCTAAGCTATCTGTTGCACTGCAAAATCACAGTAGAGGAACCACATAAACGATCAGGACCCGTCCAGTGCCTAAACTGTCAAGAATATGGTCATACTAGGGCTTACTGTAAGATGCCTTCCGTTTGCGTTGTGTGTGGTGAGCTGCATTGTTCCGCTCAATGCGATAAGTCAAGGGATGACATGAAGGTTAAAAAATGTAGCAATTGCGGTGGAAACCACACTACCAACTACAGAGGATGCCCTGTTTATTCTGTGTTAAGGAAGACGTCTCAAAAACCAAATACTCCCCCTAAGCAAAAACAATATCGACCAAATGACCATTACTCTCATCTAGGTCAACCAACCACCCAACATATTTCTTAAGCTGACATGCTAAAAAACAACCAAGTTTATAAAGCGCCATCGTCAGTTAACCCGAACCAACTTTTGCACCCGGAACCTAAGGACCAAACACCTTCGGTTAACTATAGTCGTCTGGAAGGAACCATTGAGACATTAGTACAGTCGCTAAACACTTTTATGAGCTCTATGGATGATATGATGCAAGAAATGTTAAAAATGCAATCTATGATATTGCAGGCAGTACTTAGCAAACCATGAACTGTTTAAAAATATGTTTCTGGAACGCAAACGGCTTACGCCAACATAAAAATGAACTCGAATACTTCCTTAAGAACCAACAAATTGATGTCATGCTGATTGCAGAAACACATTTAACAAGAAATAGCTTTTTTAAGATCAATGGCTATATTTTATATGACACCAAAGACCTCCGTCGCAGAGCATGTGGTGCTTCAGCAATACTTATAAAGGCCCGCATCAAACATTATTTACTATGTGATTTTTGTGATGATTACCTTCAAGCAACAAATACCTGCCTTGAAGAATTTCATCAAATCTTAGTTATTTCTTCAATTTATTCACCTCCTAGATTTCAAGTATCAGAGAGTCAGTATAGCGACTTCTTCAAATCACTAGGTCCCTGTTTCATAGCATCAGGCGACTACAACGCTAAACATACATTATGGGGATCACGACTAATAACACCAAAAGGTCGTGTTTTGTTTGACGCAATTTCAAAAATGCATCTCAATGTGATCTCGAGTGGCCAACCCACCTATTGGCCTACTGATCGACAAAAAATACCGGATGTTATTGATTTTGGCGTGTCTAAGGGTATTTCAAGAGAAATTATTAAAGCTGAAACATCACTAGAATTATCCTCAGATCATTTACCCACTATTGTCTATATACGGAATCAACAAAATATCGTATCACCAACAACCAGGACAAGCATAAATTGGCTGAAATATAGAAAATTTCTCAGTACGCATTGCTCGGAAAACATCCCGCTAAGAACACCAGAAGACAGAGACCAGTGTATAATTGATATTGATCGAAACATCAAATTAGCTGCCCAACATGCAACTGTAACCCGGCAAATAGACAGATGCAATCACATTTATTCTGCAGATGTCGAGCGGCTCTTGACTGAAAAAAGAAAAATTCGTAGAGAGTGGCAATCATATAGATCTCCTCAACTTAAAACTAGACTTAAAGATTGCATGAAGCGGCTAAGAGACCTACTAGAATCTCAAAGGGTAGCATCTCTGAAAAATTACCTGGAAGATCTGGACCCAACCCCACAATCAGATTACTCATTATGGCGTGCATGTCGAAACCTTAAGAGACCAGTCGTACGTAAGCCTTCATTGCGAACTTCTTGTGGAGGCTGGGCAAGAAATGATACCGAGAAAGGTAATGTGTTTGTTGATCATTTAAAAAACGTGTTTACTCCAATTGTCTCGACTGATATAGCTGAGCTCCCACCTATCGATGTTAGTGCGGCAGTTACCCTAAGGTTCGAGCTTCGAGATATTGAAAAGGCAATAACTAATTTAAACAATAAGAAAGCTCCTGGCATTGATAAAATCAGTAACAAGATGTTATTTGAATTGCCCAAAAAATCATTCTTTTTGTTATTAATGCCATTTTACGTCTCGAGTACTTTCCTACAAAGTGGAAAATTTCTTTGATTACTATGATACCTAAGCCTGGAAAAGACAACACCAAGGTTGAATTTTACAGACATGTAAGCCTATTATCAAATATATCAAAGCTGTTTGAAAAAATATTAATAATTAAGTTGAACCCAATTCTGAGCGCCAAAGGATGTATTCCGAACCATCAATTTGGCTTCAGAAAACAACATAGTACGATCCAACAAACACACAGATTAGTAAACGTAATTAAAAAGACCTTTGAAGAAAAAAAAATACTGTTCTGCACTTTTTATCGATGTTTCTCAAGCGTTTGACAAGGTATGGCACGAAGGCCTTATATACAAGTTAAAGCTGAATTTGCCCAAAAACTTCTATAAGCTCATAAAAAATTATTTAACTGATCGAAAATTCATACTAAAAGAAGGAGATATTTCTTAAGCTCGCCTCAGCTTATTAAAGCCGGAGTTCCACAGGGTAGTATTTTGGACCCATTTTATACTTGCTGTACACATCCGATATGCCAATTAGCAATCAAGTCCACACATCAACATTTGCTGATGACACAGCTTTTTTAAGTATTAATGAAAGCGCGCAAGTAGCATCACAAGATTTACAAGATCACGTACTCAAATTGGAAAAATGGTTGAAGAAATGGAGAATTAAGGTGAATGAACAGAAATGCACTCATATAACTTTCACACTGCGTAGGGACTCATGCCCACCTATTCGCATAAATAATCAAATGATACCCCAGCTTTCAGACATCAAATACCGCGGTATACATCTTGACCGGCGCCTTACTTGGAAAAGCCACATAGAATCCAAGTTGACACAAATGAAGTTAAAGCAGTCCAACTAAACTGGCTTATTGGCAGAAACTCTATCCTCAGCTTAGATTGCAAATTACTACTCTACAAGTCGATACTTAAACCAATTTGGTGCTATGGGATTCAATTATGGGGCACTGCCTCAGCTAGCAATGTTGAAAAAATTCAAAGGCGTCAAAATAAGATTCTTCGAATGATCACAGTTGCTCCCTGGTATATCAAAAACTCTAATATTCACAAAGATCTAAACGTGCCAACAGTTAAATCAGCAATAGCGAAACATGCGGTAACGTATTTGAAAAAGCTTGAAACTCATATAAATCCATTGGCGCGTAACATTCTTAATGCTCCTGGTTACATTAGACTAAAAAGAAAAGATACTGTCTTTCTTGGCCGTACAATAGAGGGATGACCCGTAAATAATTTCAACAATCGTGGAACATACATTTTTTTTTTTGACTGGCTGGACTTAAAAAGTATATTTTATTTTAGAATTAAGATATGAGTAAGTATTGCTAGTTCAAACATATTGAAGATACAATAAATAAATATGAAATAAAAAAAAAAACTAAAGACAAGATCGTCATAATCACAGCGGATAAAGGCGACAAGACAGTTGTAATGTACAAAAGCGTATATAAAAGCAAAAGAAATATTGGACGACAAAAATACATACAGGAAGAAAATCCAACTCTAAATCTTCTAAAGAAAAATAACGCATTAGTGAAAGAATTGTACAAAGAAGGATTTATATCAAACTTTGAAATATTTAAACTGATCCCACATTCGGTAGCAGCACCTGAATTATATGGCCTTCCAAAAATTCACAAAAATAATATACAGCTCAGACCAATGTCTTCATCACTTGGTACCTTGCTACCAACTATCAAAATATATTGGAAAATTTTTAAAAAACATAATATCAACAACTTATAACATACACAATTCGTTGGACATGAAACGTAGATTAGATGACATCAAGCTAGAAAAAGATGATATTATGGTTTCGTTCGACGTGGTGAAACCAATATACCAATTTACCTAGCTATCACAAATATAATGGACAAATGGGAAGTACTAAAAACTCATACAGCAATATCTGAACCGAAGTTTTTGAAGATTCTTCAATTCTGTCTACGAGACAACAATTATTTTACATATGACAACAAAATTGACCATCAATTACATGGTATGCCAATGGGGAACCCCCTATCACCAACAATTGCAGATATTGTATTGGACACACTATTAGACGATGGACAATTATATTAAAAAAAAATCTAAAAATTAAATTTATGACGAAATATGTAGACGACTTATTTCCAATAATACAAAAATCTGACGAGAATATTAGAGACACTCAATAAATACCACAATAAAATACAATTCACAATTGAGTGTGAGAAAAACAATGAAAATATGGTATTTCATAGTCATAATTAATGAAAAAAGAAAAATAAAAACAAATTGGTACATAAAACCAACGTCTTCAGGCAGGATGATAAATTACAATTCTACACAACCAATGAATATAAAGCTCAATACTGCGACAAATCTAATAAAAAAGGTTTTAAAAATAAGTGAGAGAATATACGAGAAAAAGAACTTTGGAAAAATAAGAAGAATATTCGTAATGAACAACTATCCAACAAACATAATAAACAACCTGATAAACAAATCCTTAACAGACAGAAACTACAATAAAGAACCATCAGAAAACACGAGAACTTTCTACAGTGTACCTTTCATACCAAAACTAAAACTGGAGTCAAAACATTCAGCAATATGATCTTTACAAACAACAAAACATGACATACTAAAAACAGACAACGTTGTTTACGAAATTAAATGCGATGGAAACGAGATTTTGTTTATATTGGGACAACAAAGAGAATGTTGGAGACACGCTTAAAAGAGCATAATATGGACATCAAAAAAGGAAAAGAGTCAACAGCATTATCACAACATGCAAAAGAACACAAACAAATAGTGAACTTTGACAACATTAAGATATTAGACAGAGAACCAAAAGAGAACAAACGATACACTCTCGAAAGCCCGAGAATTCAAAAAAAAAAAAAAATTAACACCACCATGAATAGTAAAGAGGACAAAGGTAAAACAAAATTACAATACGCCACCGCTGTAATGTAGCTATTATAATTAGTTGAAGTTCTGTGATATTAGCTTTAAGATTCACTTGTGATTCTGTGTTTGTGTTGTACAAGATTTTTAATTATTTTATTATTCACATTCTGTGTCGTGAATGTCCTGTTTTTTAATTAATAAGTAAATTAGATAAGGGTTCTTGCAATGTTGACATAATAATCGTAAGTAATCTGTGATAATATTCCTCTTCAGCAATTATAAAACATGTAATTATTTATTTATTACTAGATTTCAAATAAAAAAAACTCCCCTGAAGAAGTTTGTAAAAAACAAACGAAACGTTGGGAAAAAATAGAAAAATGATTTGATTTTTTATTCACATTTGTAAACAAATAACTGACCATAACAGCCCAAAGAGATAACGAATCTCATAATAAAACAATTATTTGTTATTTTTTATTCACTCTACCGAAAGCTGTTAGTACACACATATGATGATACATATGTATGTATGATGATACACTTTTTTAATAGTCACAAGTGAGTAATCTGTAGCCGTATTCTGTAAGTCGCTTAAGCTTAATCTCAATTTAGTAACGAGCTTATTAAAAATTAATTTTTACCAAACCTTTTATATTCAAGAATATATTTTTTATTGATACGATATGTATGTATCAAAAATATATTCTTCTTAGCTAAAAAACAAACAAAATTATAATTTTACAGACGAAGCAAACAACTTTGTAAAATGAAAACTAAACTATATGATACGTCTCTTTGTTTTTTGTTAATAAAAGCGTAGAAGTGTAAAACTTGGTCAATACATGTAGTTAAATGGCATTCATAAAAATCAATTAAAAACTCCTTTTTGATTTTTGAATAGTTACGCCTTACAAGGCAGTAATTTATGATTATCTTAAATTGCTTTTGTGAGTTATTTGAGTGTTCTGCAAAACAATCAAACAATAGCAAGACATTTTTATACTCTTTCGTTAACAGCACATATAAAACAAGGGTGTGTTAATAACAGTCAATTGTTAGAGAGTTAACACTGCAAGCAATATCATTAATACATTGATGTTCAAAGACAGAACAAAAGCAATGTAAATGTGAGTGGACAGCGAAAGTGAATCAACTCCTGCAGTTCTCTGGTACATATATGCATATACCTACATATGTATTCTCCCTCAGCCTTACTCTCTTTAATCTCTTTAATGTTGCACACAACATACATATGTATGTACGTATGTATTCTCTCTCAATCTTACTCTCTATAATGTTGAACAAAACAAATTTTTGAAAAAAATTTCATTAACCAGTAAAATTTTACTGGTTACTGAAAAAATTTTCAGTAATACTTTACTGGTTACTGAATTTTTTTCAGTAACCAGTATACTTTTACTGGTTACTGGAAACAATTGCAGTAACCAGTAAAATTTTACTTGTAAATGAAAATGTTATTTGATTTCTGATACTTGAAACTTGTAACATCACTAATCAGTATTCAGCGAATTGTAATGAAACAAAATATATAAAAATAAATTTTTTATCAATGGAATGCGGCCTACAACCGTATTTTTACAATATCAATTCGTAGCATACTTGCGCATACTGCAGTATATTTTTAATGCATTATGTATATCAGTAACCAGTAAAGTTTACTGATTACGGAAAAAAATTTCATTAACTAGAAAAATTTTACTGGTTAATGAAATTTTACTCATTCGTGGGAATCAAAATTGAAAAGAAAAATAATAAAAACAAAAAATAAAAAACACGACCGTGGGGATCCGAAGGGACTAGCCCGGATCCCCGTGGGCGTCCATACAGTTGCGTATGCCGACGATCTGGCACTTATGGTTGGTGGAAAGTTCATCGATACCATCCAAGGATGTATGAGACAGGCTCTCATAACAGCCAAGGCATGATGTAGAGAACAAGGGCTAACCATAAAATCCAGCAAATCAGATGCTATGCTCTTCACTCGCAAGAAGAACGGCATAGAGGTTGGATCCTAATGCTTTTCGGTTCGGAAATCAGTTTGTCAAGGAAGGTGAATTATCTAGGCGTTATTCTGGATAAGCAACTTACCTGGAACGAACATATTGAGATGAAGACACGGAAGGCAAAAAGGATCATGCATCAGTGTAAACGAGATTGTGGCCGTAAGTGGGAAGTCTCGCCAAAGGCTGCATACTGGATTTACACAATGATGGTGCGACCCATAATAACTTATGCTTCAGTGGTTTGGTGGCCTAAAGCCTCTCAGACAACAATAAAGCGTAAGTAGGATGGGGTTCAAAGAATTGCTTGTATAAGCATATGTGGCGCAATGCACACTGCTCCAACACAGGCAATTGAGGCAATGCTGGGATTGCTGCCGCTGGACTTATTTATTAGATCAACGGCTGCGATGTCTGCTTTGCGTATGAAGAGTGATGACATTTGGCATCGCTTTGGGCCGAACATCGGTCATAATAGAATCCTGGACCTTATTAGTAAGGAGGTTAGGGAAGCTTAAATGTCGATGGAACGCATCAGTAGAAGAAAGGTAATCGAAAGACTGAATCGGACACTAATTGCGAACGGCGTTATACACAATGAGTGTATGGAGAATGACATCAGCATTTTCACTGATGGTTCTCTTATGGACGGTAGAGCAGGAGCAGGTGTACACTCAGTTGAGCTAAACTTGTCCTGTAGTCTCCGTTTGGGGCGTACGTCTCCGTTTACTAGGCAGAATTGCTTGGGCTGCTGCATGCGAAACGTTCTCATTGCACTTGACAACCAATCGGTTATAAAACGCATGAAGCAGGTGAACGTGTACTCCAAACTAGTGGTGGAATGTGTTTTAAAGCTTAACATTAACATTGATGTGGGTTAAAGGACACATTGGCTCTGCTGGGAATGAAGCAAAAAGGGGATCTGCTGATAATTTATGTTGACCAGAACCCAGAGTATCACTGGGTAATGGCCTAATACGAGCAAAAGTCCTACAATGGCTGAACTCACTAAACCTGAAAAGGTGGAGGGAGGCTACTACATGTATGTGGTTTGGTGACCTTATTATATGAATAAATTTAGCAACGTTTGTTAGTTTTAAATTCATTTATTCATTAAAGTTATAATTTAATTATAATTTAAGTTTATTCATTAAGTTTATAATAATGTAAGTATAAGTTTACATAATATGTACATACATATTAAGTTTAGTTTTAAGGTAATTTTAACACTTCAGTCTTAACAATATTTAAATAGTTTTTAAGGTAGTTTTAACACTTAACTTTTAACAATATTAGGTTTAGTTTTAAGGTAGGTTTTAATAGTTCTATTTAATCGATAAGCTTAATGGCTTCACAACACTTTGACTGTTCGCTCTAAACTCTCAACTCACTCTAATAACTTCTGTCTTCTCCTTGCTAGTCTATTGTGTGTGTCTGTTTGTTCTTGTCTGTTCTCCTTTAGTCGCAATTTACGGGTGATGCTAATGTAGCTGTTTACTAGCATCCCACAACCGGCCGTCCTGACTTTACATTCGCCCTCGAATGTCCTTCCCACGGTTTCATCAAGTCTACTACAGTCGTTGTATTTTTAGGGCCCTCACAATTCCCAACCCTTTCGACTTCGTACCGACTATGGTTTAGCTTCCTTGTAACTCTGTACGGTCCAAGATATTTCGGTCTCAGCTTCATACCGGTGCCAAACTGGGTACGCTTGATGGCGACTAATTCGTTGACGTCGTACACGGTTTCCGGGATTCGTTTACGGTTATATGTCTTGCGATTTTCCTTTTGAATTTCAAGGATGTTGTCTTTGGCTGCTGTTCTTATAGTGTCTCGCTCAGTATTTCAAAATTCAATTGACATGTCACTTAGCAGTTCTCGAATATCCGGATTCTCATTGAGTCTCATTTCTAATCCGGTTAATATTTTGAAGGGTGTAAATTTGGTGCTTCTTGGCGGTGTGCTATTCAAAGCTTGCTGAACTCGACCCACGTGCTTGTACCAGTTCGCAGGTTTCTCTACACAGTGTTTTGTTAACAAGCTGATTATGATACTATTCATTCTTTCAACTTGACCGTTTCCCATTGGTACCGCGGTTGCTATTAGAAGATGCTGTATATTTTGAGATGTGCAATAATCTGCAAATTGGACAGATGTAAACGCGCTCCCTCTATCGGTTATTACTCTACTAGGATTTCCAAAAACTGTTGCTTGTTTTGCCAATCGATCTACAACTTCGTTTGAGCCTGTACCCTTGGTGGGGTACAGTCAAACAAATTTGGAAAAAGCATCCACGATAACCAATATGTAGTTGTATTGTTTGCGCGTAGATTCCATCGGCCCTACGTGATCGATGTGATATGTTAGTAACGGTCTATCTGATTTATCAATCGGGCTTAGGAATCCCTCTTTGCGACCTTTTTTCGCCTCTGATACTAAACACTCTACGCAGCTTTTTAGTATACGTTGCACTTTTTCGACCAAATTAGGAATGTAGTATGATTTCTCTCTTAACTCTTGTTTTGTTTTGCGAGCAGCGAAGTGTACCTGCCTATGTGCCATTTGAATAATTTCTTGTTCCATGGAGTTTGAAACCACTATTAGTTCGTTGTTGGGGTCTTTGTGCAATATTTCAAATTTCATAAAATAATCTTCATAGGAATTTTTCTCGAGAAATTTCCTTACTGCTTTGGTCCATTCGTCCTGTATTTGTGCTTGCTTTAACCGGTGATTTAAAGAATCTTCAATCATTAAACATGTTAAGCGGCTTAAGGCATCCACGTGTTTTATTTTGGATCCTGGCCTATGCTCTATTTGATAATTAAACTCCTGCAAGAAAAGAGCCCATCTAGACACTTTGGGTGGTACGTCCTGCTTACGCATCGTTAGTGCGAATGCGTTGCAGTCAGTAACGATTTTTATTGGAATTCCAAGAACAAATACTCGCCATTTTTTTAGTGCTTCAATCACCATTAGAACTTCCAATTCATATGAATGGTATTTTTGCTCTGTCATGGTAGTTTTCCTGCTCATGTATTCTACTGGGTGGAACTGACTATCTTCATCCCTTTGCAGTAACACTGCACCATAACCATATAGACTGGCATCCGTGTGGATCTCTGTGGTCGACCTAGGGTCAAAAATTTTCAATACTGGAGGGTTGATCATTGAAACCTTCAATTGTTCAAACGCTAAAATCTCTTCGTCTCCCATTTTGAATTTTACGTCTTTTTTCAATAGGTTTGATAACGGTCTAGCTATGGATGCGTAGTTTGGTATAAATCGTCGTAAAAATGAGGTAAGGCCTAAAAATTTTTGTAATGATTTCGTGGTTTTAGGTAACGGAAAATTGGCTACTGCTATTGTTTTCTCAGTCGACGGAGAAATTGTTGAGTTTTCGAAAATGTACCCTAAAAAGTTTATTCGTCTTTGCAAAAATTGGCATTTTTCCCATTTTATATTCAGTCCATTTACTTCCGCGACTTTTAATACTTTTTCCAGCTTTTCAATACCTTCGCTTTCATCTTCAGATGGTATAACGATATCGTCCATACATATCACTAACGTTCCATTATACATCAACTCACGGAAGACAGAGGCGATATATCTGCAAAATACCGCTGGTGAATTTGAAATACCAAATGGTACAAATTTAAACTCATATTGCCCATTGTTAGTTATGAAAGCGGTATATTTTTGAGAATCTGGTTCAATCGGGACATGGAAAAATCCGTTTCTCAAGTCTAAGGTTGTGTACACTTTTGCACCTTTCAACCTCTGCACGATGTCATCAATTACCGCCATTGGAAAGTTATCTCTGATAATTTTCTCATTGAGCTTTCGGTAGTCGCAGCATAGACGTTTGGTTCCATCTTTTTTCTGTACTAACACTACTGGCGCTGAGTATTCTGAATGGCTGTGTTCAATAATACCGTCTTCCAACCATTCCTCGATTTGATTATCGATTACACGTTGGTCAGTATATGGTACTCGTCTAGGTCTGTGTGCCACAGGGATATCATCTTTCAAGATTATCTTCATTTTTACAGGATATGAATGAGGCTTCATACGCTTGTAACCCATAATTCTATGTCTTATCCTTTCCTGAATTTCCCTGTCTAAATGCTCTAGCTTAATTTCATCACTTTTAAAATCTCCTCTAGCTGCTGAATGAATTATTTCAGCGAATTCTTTATTTAGTTCGGCTATTGGGCATATGTTGAGCTTAGCGGTTGGATTGATTTCCATCGCTGCTCCATCCTTGCGTATTGAAATATTTGCCTTATGCTCATCTAACTCTTCTAACATTGACCATCCTTGAACTTTTTGACGAAATTTCGCTCCATCGGCATCTATTATTAAATCTACGTGACCCAATATATCGTTTCCTATTACGGCCGAATACAATATATCGTTTTCTTTCGCTACGTGGATATTAATTGTCACTTCCGCCGTATTAAGCTTGATACGCGTCGTGAAACTCCCTAACGTTTTTATAGTCTTGCCGCCTATGTCTGTTAGTAGCTTATAATTAGGTTCAAGTTCTATATCGCTTAATGTTAACAATGTGTCATATCTGAGGACACTAATGTCGCTTCCAGTATCGACTATTGCTGAGATTTTCTTCCCATTTATTTCTATCTCAGTGAATATTCTTCTTGATGTGGACAGACTGTTATCGGATAGCGTATGTACATTGTGTTTTGACGCTTTTCTTTCCTTCTTCTCGTTCATAATTCTCGATTGCTGTACAATTGAAAGACTTATGTCCAAACTCTTTGCATCTAAAACATTTAACTTCTATTTTGTTACAGTTTTTCGCTATATGTCCTTTATCTCCACACTTAAAGCAGATTTAATCATTTATCGCATTCAACTTCTGCTTATTTTCGTAACGTTTTTCGGAAAAGAACCCCTTCGAGCTTAATGACTCTCCAGTAGTTTTAATGATTTTCTCATATGTTTTAAGTTTATCTTTTAGGTCGTCTATGGTTCGAGCTTGGTACAGGATTGACTTGTTGGTCGATGAATCTTTTATTCCCTGAACAAAGTAATCAATTAGACTTTCGTCATCAATTCTAATTGGTTTACCAATTTCCTGGAGGCTATATATTCTCGAAATGTTTCGTTGTGTTTTTTCTTTCGGTTTGACAACATTTTATGGACTTCTATTGATGACAGTTTTATTCCGAACTCCTTTACCAAAGAAGTCTTTAGAGTAGACCAACTAGTTATGCCCGATTCACTCCTGACGAACATTTTCGCGGCACCCTTAAGCAACTGCTTAGCATAAATGAATTTACGCAAATCGTCCCAGCCGACCGTGCACGCAACATCTTCAAATTCCCGCAACGAATGTTCAACTTCAGGCAAACCGTCTCCAGAAAAAGCTGAAACCGAATCCTGAATATCACGAAAGGTGAATGCGTAACTACGCCCTGATACCGCACGTTCAACTAATAGTGAAGCTTCCCCATACTCAGAATCTTCGTCATCCCTCGTAATCCCTAAATGTTGTATCAGTCTGTCTTGCAATTCTACCTTATTACCAGTTTTTGGTAAATCTGACTCCCCCAGTTTCATTTTTAGTTCTTCTACTGTCAAGCCTAAAATTGTCTCGATATTCATTGTTTCAATCGCTGTTTTACAAATTAAGTTAATTTTAATTATGTTTATTTGTAATAATAAAATATGAAAATATTGTTGGTATATGTATAGGCAGGTATATGGGTATTAATATTTAAAACGTAAAATTCAGTGAAAAATAAAATTTAATGAAAAATAAAAAATAAAATTATTTTGTGTAATATTGAAAAACAATTATAATTCATCTAAACAAGCTGATTGAAAATTATTTTCTATTTTTATGAATTAACTGTTTTGACACTCTGATTTTCTGTTCTTACAGTTTTAAAGCAATTATAGTTCTTGTTGTAATTAAATTTTGCTGGCTATGTGAAATATTTTCTCTTTTCTTTATTAACATCAACTTCTACATGAAAATAAAAATTATCATTTGCATCTACACATTAAGGAAAATATTTCTCTTTCCATCTACTCTTTCATATTTAAAATACCGTGAGATTAACAAAATTTTCATCAAATGCATAAATGTTAATAAACATAAGTATAAAAAATAATACCTTCTTCTACAATAAAGTATTTTTCTCTTCTACCTTCTATAAACTTCTAAATCTCTTTATAAAATTATGTTAATCTTACACATCTATATTTATTTCTGCTTCCACTCGTACACACAAACTGTTGTCATCATCTCTGCGTCGGCGTACATCTATTAATGACCACTGCGTCGCTGTTTGCTTCACTTCTTGTTTTTTGTTACGCTGTCTCTACTTAATCGAAGCAGAGCGTTTAGCTGTTTTAATACACATCAAATTGTTGTTATTCGGATTTTTGAGAAACCTAAATTGGTTTTTAATTTTCGCACTTCCACACACAATTGTTTTTGACCTTCGAATTTGTTTCTTCTTTATGTTAATCGTTCTTTTTCCTTGTTGCTGTTGTACATATTTTACATTAAGAGTTTTTTGTTTTTGTCTACATATGCACACTGTTTTTAAGTATTTTGTTGTTGTGAAATGACAGTTATTTTTTCAGTGCGTAGCTTGTTTTGGTGAACTTTTCTTTGCGACTTCAGCAACAAAGTTTTACAGTTAAGAATTTTTGGTTTTAAATTAAAAGAACACGCCAGAAAAATTTTTATTTCTTCTTTTTCTCCCTTTTTTTATAGCTAATTTTGTTTTTGATTTTTCTTTTTAAACCGTTAGTTAAGTAAATTTTGCACCTTGTACCAATTTAGTTATTCCAAATTAACTTTTTAATTTAATTTAATTTTAATGATTAAATTTTTGATTGTAATTTGTTTATTATTCTGTTTTAAAGGTTCAGCCCCCAATTTGTGGTTTGGTGACCTTATTATATGAATAAATTCAGCAACGTTTGTTAGTTTTAAATTCATTTATTCATTAAAGTTATAATTTAATTATAATTTAAGTTTATTCATTAAGTTTATAATATTGTAAGTATAAGTTTACATAATATGTACATACATATTAAGTTTAGTTTTAAGGTAATTTTAACACTTCAGTCTTAACAATATTTAAATAGTTTTTAAAGTAGTTTTAACACTTAACTTTTAACAATATTAAGTTTAGTTTTAAGGTAGGTTTTAATAAATAAATTTAATCGATAAGCTTAATGGCTTCACAACACTTTGACTGTTCGCTCTAAACTCTCAACTCACTCTAATAACTTCTGTCTTCTCCTTGCTAGTCTATTGTGTGTGTCTGTTTGTTCTTGTCTGTTTTCCTTTAGTCGCCATTTACGGGTGATGCTAATGTAGCTGTTTACTAGCATCCCACATGTATACAGGCTCGAATGGTGCTCAAAGAGCCCCTTGGCAGTAGAGCCAGCAAGGTTCTTAGACACAATAGAAGTACTTTAAGCTGGATAACTGCGTTAGTGACAGGTCATGGAAACTTCAGGTATCATCTAGCCAAGATGAAAATCGAAGATGATGATACTAGCAGACTATGCCTGGAAGACGCTGAGACGGTAGCGCACATTGTGTGTGAATGTCCAGCACTGTCTAGCGTAAGACTTAGGACCACGGGCAGAAGCTTGTTAAATGAGAATGCCAAGGGGGAACTAAGCCTTAGACAAATGCTAGCAATCACTAAAGACACCGTAATGAGAAAGAATGCCGATAATTCCCAGTCGACACTCTGAAATCACTAGAGTCTAGATTAAAGGCTGGTTGTAGCACGAGACTTAAAGATAGTAAGATTGCCGCAAGTTATATATATATATATATATATATATATATATATATATATATATATATATATATATATATAATATATATATATATATATATATATATATATATATATATATATATATATATATATATATATATATATATATATATATATATATATATATATATATATATATATATATATAAAGGGAATTCCTCTAAATTTTTGTTAGCTCAAAAGATTTTGAATCGTGCTAAATGAAATAAAATCGTGTAAAAAAAATATTTTTTTTATTTTTAAACCATGTTAAATCAAAACCGTGTAAAAACACCCTGTAAAAACAGAATTGGGTGTATATATAAAATAATGAAATAATAAAAACGTCGTTCCTTCTCTTTTGTTATTTTGCAGATTAATAAAAAATCAATTAACAAAGCATAGACGACAAATACATACATGTAAAATGTTTTAATTTTATAGTCAAAATAAAGAAATATTGTTTTTTTTAATTGTTCATTACAGTTATGTTATGAAATATTCAATTTTATTAATTATCTTTAATTGTAATTTAAGCATAAATTGTATATAATTTTTTAATTTTAATTTAAACGGTAAAAAATCTTTTATTTTAAATTTTACTTCATTAATTCTAAGTTTAGTTTTGATTTTAACAAACATTTTATTTTACTTTCAATTCAATAATTTTAACAAATATTTTATGTTAGATTTTAATTTATTGATGCTAATATAAATCGTTTATTTATGACTTCAATTTTAATGTAATTTTAGCTCCAACTTTCTTCTTTATTCCTTTATAAAAACAACTTTTCTACTTTTAATTTGGCGCGACTTTAATACTTTTTAACCGACTTCCAAAACAGAAGGTTATCAATTCGTCTGAATGTTGCTTTTTTATGTTTGTGCCCGCAGAACTCAGTCATGGCTGAACCGATTTTAAAAATTGTTTCTTTATTAGAAAGGATATACTTACAGATTGGTCCCATTTCATTGGTTCGGAATATTGATAATTAAAGGGCGTCCCCATACAACATACATGTTTTTTACGTGTATTATGAACCGTAAAGGGCACCATTTTAAATTTTTAAAAAACTGAATATCACTATAGCTGCCAATAACAGAAATTAATAAAAAAAATAAATTTAAAAATTAAAGGGTGCCCCCATATGTGACATCAATTTAAACCACTGTCGATAATCACTTGAAAATTGGACAGAATGTCCAATATTTACATTCAGAAATTAAATATTTATAATTAGAAGTTAAAGGGTGTCCCAATAGTTGATGTAATTTGGTGTATATTGCAAAACTTTTGAACCGTAACAGAGAGACGGTTGAAATTTACAAAGAACCTGTATATCTAAGTCAGTTATAACATCAAGTATATAATTTAAGTTTGGAAACTAAAGGGTATCCCCATAATTGATGTAATTTGACCTATCTAGCCCTATCTTTTGAACCGTTATAGACAAACACTTGAAAATTAGACATAATCTCCACTATTTCGCGTATAATAACATTTATAAATATTTAAAATTTATAAATATTTGAAATTATAAAGGGTGTCTCAATAGTTGATGTAAATTGATGCATATGGCCAAACTTTTGAACCCTTTTAGACAGATACTAGAAATTTAGAAAGAATCTGTCCTTTAAAATAAGTGTTTAATTTAAAATTGTACATAAAAGGGTGTCCCCTAGGTGATATTATTTAACATACCTATATAGCCCTATCTTTGGAATCGTTACTTTTTATTACTGTGTCAGTAATAATAAGCTGGGACCGAACATAATTGTTATTTTTTTTATTTCAGATAAAAAGGTTCCGAAAAAATTCATTTTATTTCATATTGGTTATTTTTAACCATTATTATTGCATATATATTATTTTGGTTATCGTAACCAATTAAAGTAAGAAATATTTGTTTTTGGTTATAAGTAACCATTATATCAACCAAAAATTTTGTTTTATTTTAAATAACCATATTGTCAACAACTTTTTTTTTTTTTTTTTGTTGGAAATAACAATGTTAAAAATAATATTTTTGTTTTGGTTATTATTGACAATACAAAAAGCACAAGAAAAATTTACTGATACTGAATTTTTCTCAAGAAAATCAGTAAGTTCACATAAAAAATGTCTATACTAATGACAATAACTTATTCTTAAGTGTTGCCATTATCAACGAACGACATTTGATTTTATTTATATAGATATGATAACCAAAAAAGAAAAAAAAAACGTATGTAATGGTTTAATTTCACCAAAAAATCTTTTCGGTTGACATAATGGCTATCTGCAACCAACAAAATTTTGGTTAATATATAAGTGTAAAAAAATATAGGGTGTCCTCATATCTGACGTAATTTGTCGTATATGGCTTTATCTCCTGAACCGTTATGGATAGACATTTGAAAGTACAGAACGTATATTACTATGTCCGTTAGAGCAACAAGTATAAAAGTATTTGATTTGGGTACTAGTTCTTACAGACTACTTCCTTTTAAATTTTTAGTTTAGAATTGATGCACATATATTTGTTTTGAAGTCGGTTTTTTTTACAAGAATTATTTAGAAAACAACTTTATCAACTTTTCTTTTTACATCTTTACAACCGTTTATACGAACTTCAACTTAACAACTGTTTACTTCTTTTCCTTCTTCTTCCTGCTCTTGTCGACACATCGGTGTTGCCATGTTACATACATACATATGTGTAACACCTGCTTGATTTACTTTCATAATGAGGAAGGCTTACGGAGTCACAAAAAATATTGCAACAAGAACTACAGACAACAATTTTGTAAGGCAAATGGATGTGCCTTTCGTTTAATGCCTTTTAATTAATGTTCAAAATTCAGTAAGTGTTAAATCTATACAAAAGCATATTCCATTTGCCTATAGTTATTATGTAAAATGTTCTTTTGATACTAGTTTAGATATATTTAGAATATATAGTGGTGATGATTCACCAAAACATTTGTTCAATAATTTAGAGATTGCTAGATATATATAATAATTGTTTAAGTATAGTTAAAGCAATGAATTCCTTAAGGGCAGTTTAGACAGTAAGACTTTACGTACGTAAAATCTAAGAGTAAATAAAATGAAAATCAATCCGTATGAAAAAATTGAGATTAAAAATCGTATGGTTTTTTTCTCACGTTTACACCATTGGTGTTGAATAAAATGAAGTAAAATTGAAACAGCTGTTGTTAAAACAATAAAAAAAAGTGAAAACAAATAAATAGTGCGCGTACTTGTGAAAAATATGCCAAATTTAAAGAAAAGTAACAAGGAAAAGGTTCTTGGTGTTGTATTAGCCATTGCCATATTAAAAAAACTGGAAACCAACAATAATAAAAGAGATAGATGCATTTGGTGCCGCGAATGGCTTCCACGACGGTATATGGACAAGGATCTCACACACATCGCTGTAAAGGAATTGCAGCTTGAGGATCCCAAAAGTTTTGTTAATTTTTGTAGATTTTCTAAACAAAGTTTTGAGGAATTATTGCACTTAGTTGGCCCTAGCATTTGTAAGCAAAATACTACCATGAGAGAATCCATTTCAGCAACTACGAGGTAAAAATATTTATAAATGATTAAGACTTTAAAAGACAATGGTTTATTTCTTCAGACTTTTAATTACTTTGCGGTTTTTTGCAACAGGAAACACCTACAAAGACCTGTCATTTGGATTTCGAGTTTCCGTGCCCTCGATATCTTTGTTAGTTCCTGAAACTGCGAAAGCAATATACTTATCATTGCGCTATAAATATTTACAAGTAAGATATGTGATATATTCTACTAAGTTAGCTAGTAATAAAACTGCAATTTTTTATTTACATAAGGAATGCAAATCTGTTTCAGATTGGAAAACAATCGCTGACAATTTTTATCACAAGTGGAATTTTCCCATGTGTCTGGGTGCAATTGGTACAGTTGATTATATTCGTTAGCAATAAGATTTGTAATATTTCCTATTATATCCCTGCAGATGGTAAACATGTTGCATTTAGGGCAAAGTCAGTTGACGGATCCTACTACTACAACTATAAAGGATTCAATAGTATTATATTGTTGGCTGTAGTGGATGCTAATTACAAGTTTATAATGGTAGATGTCGGCACCAATGGTAGATCCAATGATGCTGCTGCATTCAACGCATCAGATATCGGTGATGCCATTAAACAAAATTCACTACATTTTCCAGAAAACGAGGAACTTCCAGGCACAACTTTTAAGGTAATTTTGACAAATATCATCATATCAGATATGCTATATATTCTTATTTTTATAGGTACCATATGTTTTCATATCTGATGATGCATTTCGCTTATCGCCCAGAATTTTGAAGCCTTATAGCCAAAGACAGCTGCAGGAAAATAAAATTTTCAACTATCGCTTATCTAGCCAGGCGTGTAGTAGAAAATGCATTTGGCATACTTTCAAGCCGGTTTCAAATATTTCAACGAGAAATAAACCTTTCCGTGGAAAAAGTTGAATTGGTCACGTTGGCTTGTTGCGTTCTGCACAATTTCTTTTGTAGAGAAGGAGAAGAAGAGCCGCTTTGGGAGGCTTTAAATTTTGTAAAATTAGAAAAATCATCTGGCAATAGAACGAGCGAAGAGGCGTCTGAAATAAGAAATAATTTTAGAGAATTCTTCAATACTGTTAATATACTTCCTTGGCAAAATGAAGCTATAAATAAATTTAATTTTTAAAACAAAATACCGTTTTTTAACTCATTTTCTTTTATTAAAAATTGAAAAGGCAAGATTATATAAAAAAACTATATAATAACAAGAAAAAATATTTTAATTTGTACTTCAGTTTTCTTTTTTTAGGCGTAGTTTCTAATACTAAATAACCTAATAGCTTTTTACTTATTTGGTTTAATTAATTTGTAGTCTTTAAGACTCAGTTTAAAAATATTACAAAATATTAAATTCAGTTTTCAGTCTCTAAGATAATGCTTTTTAAATAACAACAAAAAAATAAACTTAAAACTAATTTAATTAACAAACAAAAATTTAAATTCAGTTTTCAGTCTATAAAATACTGTTTTCTAAATAATAAAAAAACTTAAAATTATTTTATTTATAACCGGTTATCAATTTCCTTTTGCTTCTTTTTGTACTCGAAAATCAGAAACATCATTTTTTCGACAAATTCGTCATACAACGCTTTGTCAGTTATCTCCCTAACATTTGTACGGAAGAAACTTGTGATGGCATTTTCTCGTTCCTGCTCTGCTGTTTCTGGTTTCTCTATCTCGCTAAGTTTCATTATATAGTCCTTAGCTATATTTAATATATCGTCGGTATCAACCGAACTCTTTTGCTTTGTCTTAAGTCTTTTCGGTGGCGTTGGCTCATGCACCTCCGACAATTGTGAGAGATCAATTGCTTCTGACGAAGTGTTATCGTCCGCAGTCTGGAAAAAAATGTTTAATGTTTGTACTTTGAATTTTTATATCAATACATTTTTAATTCCACATTGTACTTACATAAGAAAGATTTGATTTTCCTTTTCTTACTGTTACGAAGTCCTTTAAAAAATGAAGTTCCTCAAACCAGTAAGCCGTTGGCACATAAATCTCGTCCGTTCCCGCACCACTTCTTTGACTTTCCCTAACTTTCAACAACTCTCGCCCGTATTGAGAACGAAGATAATTTATCTTTGTCTAAAAAAGTTTAAAACTATATTATTTACTTACATTAAATAAAACGCACCAAAATACCTCTACTTCGAGTGACGTTACATTAGGTATGTATTCTTCCAAGCTTTTAGCAATTGATGTTAAACAAGCAGACCGTGCGTGCTTATTGTGGTACAACTCATGCCTTGGATTGTACAAGCTTTCCTTCTCTCTCCATAGCTTTATCAAACCCAACACTGCAATTTGGCTCCACTCCATCTAGAAAGGAGATACAATTATATGAATATGTTTACATAATTAAAAAGCAGTTTTTACCTTAACAAGAAGTGGAGAATTGGTTAAACACTCTTCCATATCAATTTTTTTTGAGCTAAAACAAAATGAAAAAATGTTCACGTTCTTTTGCCAAAAGTTTTTTATTGTTTACAAACTTATTTGTGATGCCAACTGGATCTATTCTGCACTATATTCAGCGGTTTTCTACTATTTTGACGAGTTTCGCCTTTGAAAAGTTAGCATTAATAAGAAAAACGCAACCCTGATCTAATGAAGTAGAATAGTTTTTGAAAAATTTCAAAACATAAAGAGAGCCGTAAGACTGTCAAATTTCCATCCGTATTTTCTCTCAATGTCTGACAGTTTCATTACATATTATGTTTAGACGATACTACTTGTACTCTTCTACACAAAAATTTGACATGTCGTATTACTTGTAGTATAATGTAAACCGCCCTTTAACATCACTTCAACAGATACAACAAAATAAGGACACAATTTGTCAAATAAAGTTATGATCATTTAACTTTTTTGTTTTTCAAGATTTTTGGACGAAATAAATTTTGTGTTTTAACTTAACTTATTTCCTATTACTGGTAAAAAATTGAACTGTTTTCAGAACAATTTAAATATTTTTTTTAAAAAAGGTCAAATTTCTCGGAAATTTCCTACTTCATAGAGCACAACTCCTGTGAGTCAAGCTGAGTCAAAACACAAATTTACTATTTTGTAGTCCTAACTCTCCCCTACATTCCTACATATACATGTCCATGCATCGGGACTGCACTTTTTGAGCTACAGCAATTTTTCTGACCCAAGGCAAGATATTCGGTACAAATGCACGTCATATTTGTATGTGAAAGTTATTTGTATGTGAAAGTGGCTATTATGCATATATTTTGATAAAATTTTGTACAAGAGTTCTTATTGACCAAAAAAAAAAAATATGTTGAAATTAGGAGACGTTGGCCCATATTTGGACCTAGTCCACATAGAAGGGTGTATCAAAATTTTTACAAAAATGACAATAGAACTCTCAAATTATGTGGTATCTGGCAATTCATTTGGAAAAGTTAAAAAACGATTTTATTGCCATCTAATATTACATAACTTAAATACCTGAAAATTGCAAATAAATTTAAAACCAATGGAAATAACTGGTAAAAAGTACCTGTTATATTATGTTTCAAAGAGGTAAAAAAAATCATGTTGAAACTTCGAGCAATAGTATATTAATCCATGCATTCATTTTTTTTCTTCATTATTGTTTAAACAATGGCTAAATTCAGTTATAGTGTTCTATCTGATGTATATTTTGAACGGAAAGATGAAAACGACATTATATTACATATAATGAATAATCCATTCTTCAAAATATGCCACAAACAAGAAATTAAAATTCATAACTTAAAAATAAAAAACTTGTTAAATACTTTAATAAAACGGTACAATCAATGTTCCAGAAACAAGAAATTGTTTTACTCACGCAACCAAGAATGGCTAAGAAATAAACTTATTTTTAAAAAGCCATCAGTAACTACCACGGAAACTGGAAAAGGTGGTCGACCAGCAAAGCCAATTGATAATTGTAGTGAAAGATCACGAAGCTTAAACATATCAATGAAGAAGTTTCTTGTAGCATCATAAAGGATTCATTTCTGCATCAAATTCAACCATCGAAAACTAAAAAGAGTAAAATTGCTATCATTGAAAAAATAGTGGAAGCAAGCCCCAGACGCACAAAAAGGATTTTAGAAAGTATGCCGACACCAACTGAACAAAATAAATTTACTCCAGAAGAACCATTTGCACTATTTTTGGATTTGCAAATGACTAAAAACCAATATACAGAATTGCGGAAGCGAACCAATCAAAAAAATTGTGGAATTTTTCCATCATATCGGGATATAGTTTCTGCCAAAAAAGATTGCTTACCTTCACCAACTGCTATTAGTGTAACTTCAAGTTCAGCAGAAATAAAATTGCAGGATCTTCTTGAACACACTGCAGAACGATTATTAAAGACATTTGATGCTGACTATTTAAAGAAGTTTAAAAATTACAGCATGACTTTAATTTCTAAATGGGGATGTGATGGGTCCTCTGGCCAAAAACAATACAAACAATGTAATGCGGAAAATTCATCAGATGCCAATTTATTCATGATTTCTTTCGTTCCATTACGTTTAACAAAAACTTATATTCGTTCAGAGCCGTCAATTAGTAGAGCTGCAGAGATAGATGTATGGAAGAATGAAATTCCCTCGTCAACAAAATTTTGTAGACCAATAAAGTTTGATTACAAAAAAGAAACTAAAGATGTCATAACTGAAGAAGTTGGCAAAATAACAGATGAAATTAAAGAATTTCAACCAGTGATATTTAAATTTAATGACCAATGCATCGAAGTTAACTTTAAAATGTCACTTACAATGATCGATGGAAAAGTTGCGCAAGCTTTAACCGAAACAAAGTCTTCGTCAAGCTGCACCATATGCCAAAAAACATCAAGTCAATTGAGCCAACCGTTTTGTGGAGCATATTTTTAAATTGGGATACGATTTGGAATTTGGCCCGTTAGACGAAACAGTGAGAAACAACAAAGAAAATTTGGAAAAAAGAAAGCAAAAAAAAGATATTCAAGAAAAATACCGTGAGATAGGCCTTATAATTGACCAGCCAAAGCAAGGAGAAGGAAATTCTAATGATGGAAACACAGCAAGGAGTTTTTTTTCCGATCCAGAAACTGCAGCTTCTATAACTGGAGTAGTTTATGATTTCATACGACGATTCCAAATCATATTAGAAGTTATAGCATGTAGCAGAAAGATAGATGCAAAAAAATTGGTCAGTATACTAATGAGACAGCATCCCTTTATAACCAAAAATATTCTTGGAGACATATGCCAACCCCAGTCACAAAATTTTGTTCCATGGGGAACAAATAAATCAGCACAATATGCTTCCAATTGGAGATCTCTCAGAAGAAGCGCAAGAAAAAAGGAACAAAGACTACAGATTCTTTCGCGAGCACAATACAAGAAAATTTCCAGATATTGTACTAATGAAGATCTTATTAATATTTTGTTGTGCACATCAGACCCATATATGTCCAGTATTCGACAAAAATGGAAATCAACCTCATTAGAGTTAGATGAAGAAGCTAAACAACTACTGCAAAATGAAAATCAAAGCTATTTGGAAGAAATTTTTACTAATATTGTGTAATTAATACTAGTTTAAAGATTATAATTTGTTTCTAATTTTAGTATAAATTTTTATTAATACATTTAAATATAATTTTTGCAAAAAAAAAACCGACTTCAAAACAGATAGAAGGGCACCAATTATAAACTAAAAATGTTAGAAGTAATCTGTAAGAATTAGATTTAAACCAAATAATAGATGCGCCAAAATTAGCGGAAAAAAGTAATGACTATGTGAATGTCAAGCATCTACCTATTACTGTTCAAAATTTAAGCTATTTTCACCAGCATCCGTATTTTATGGGGACACCATTCAAGCCTGTGTCTGTAACAGTTTCAAAGATAGGGTCACATAGATCAAATAACATCACCTATTCGGACACCCTTTAATTTACAGTTTTAAATTAAAGACCTGTTGTTATAGAGGACTTGGCCACAAAGATTCTTTGTAAATTTCAACTATCTGTCTATAACGGTTAAAAAGTTTAACCATATATATCAAATTACATGAACTATTGGGACACCCTTTACATTATAATTCCAAATATTTATACTTGTTATCATACCAGAGAAAGTAGTGGATATTCTGCCTAATTTTCATGTGTTTGTAATTAACGGTTCAAAAGATAGGGCCATATAGATCAAATTACATAATTTATGGGGATACATACATAGAATTACATTAACTATTGGGACACCCTTTTATTTACCCTTTTATTTTCAAATTCAAATTTTATACTTTTTGTTATAGCGGACTTAGCAATACTTAGCAATACAATACATTTCAGCGGTCTGTGTACAACTGTTCAAAAGTTAGGCCATATACATCAAATTAAATGAACTATTGGAGCACCCTTTAAAATTTTGAATATTTATACATTTTATTATAACGGTCAGAGTAATCGACATTCTGTCAAATTTTCAAGGTTTTGCCTATAACGGTTCAAAAGATAGGCTCAAATAGGTCAAATTATGTCACCTATGGGGACACCCTTTAAATTTTAAATTTATTTTTTTTATTAATTTCTGATGTTGGCAGCTATAGCGACACGCAATTTTTTAAAATTTTAATTTGGTGCCCTTAACGGTTCTTAATACACGTAAAATACATGTATGTTGTATGGGGACACCCTTTAATTTTTAATATAATGAACTGATTTCAAAATGGGACCAACCTGAAAACATAACCTTTCAAATAAAGACAAAAATTTTAAAATCGGTTCAGAAATGGCTGAGTTCTGCGGTTACATACATAAAAAAAAGCAACATTCAGACGAATAGATAACCTCCTTCTTTTTTGAAGTCGGTTAAAAATATATGTGCACTTTAAATCAATAGTAAAAGTTTACTTAAAATTTTATCGATGTTGTGTTCTGTATATAATATATCCAAATCGTATTAATATTGTTGGGAATTTCAGTGTTATTTTTCAGTTTAATCCTCACAAGAATTAGCTTTCTTCCAAAAAACCGACCTTTGGCCCCTGTGAATATTGAGACTAAATAAATGTCAGGGGCCAAATGTAGGCATTTTCTGACCAAAATTAAGTTTAGGAATAATAAATAAGTATTGGTTGCATAAGAAATTTAAAAAAAAATACCTATTTAAAATGTCAAAATATTCAACTTTTACATGGAAACTCAACAAAAAATTAAAATGCATTTTTAACTCCACATTACTTACGTTCCTATCAGTCGATTTTTACGTTTGAACACGCAAATTGAAGCTTAAAGTCCCTCCTATTGAACAAAACAAATTGCGTAAAAAAATACCAATGCGGTCAAAAGTTATAGAGTTTTGACTGCTATCTCGCGAAATTGACCACTGTGCGGCGCATAACAAATGGAACTTAGAGTACCAAATCGCAACCTTATTCCTATTTTTTTTCATAATTTTTCAGCATTATTGTCATTTGTTTATAAGGGAGCTTTCATCTATTGCAGGTGATATAAATATAATTCCAGTAAATAAAGAGTTATACACTTAAAATATTATGTAAGTTAAAATAACTGAAAATACAATTTAAAATAAATGAAAACTCAGTTAAAAACCGGTCTACTCATTATTCAATTAAATCAAATTAATTTTAATACTCACAAATTAACTGATAAAATCCGTAAAAACAAATTTTTTTCTTTCATTTTAACAACATAAAAATTAACTGAATATTCAGTAAAAGTAAATGATATTTCTGTTGATTTTGTTTTTTTAACAGTAATAAAATTAAACTTAAAATTCAGTAAAAATAAACGATTATTCCGTTGTTTCTGTTTTTTTAACTTCAAAAAAAAAATAAACTACAAATTTCGTAAAAATAAACGATATTTCCTTTATTTTTTACTATTTTTTATTTGACATAAAAATAAATGAATACAAATTTCATTATCTTAAGACTATCAGGTATGTGATGAAAATCGATTCGTTTTTAAGTAAAATCGAATGTTGAAAACGAACGCTTTGCTATAAGATGTGATGACAAACGAACGGTTTTACTTTCCATTTTTTGTTTCATGTCAAACTACAACTTTTTGTTTTAAAAAGTAAACATTTGTTTGAATTTTAATAGCACCAAAAATGGCATTTATTTGTTCGGCATCAATTTTAATAATTAATTATTCAAATCGAGTTCAATTTGAATCAATTTGAATCGAGTTGAGGGATGCATCAAATCCATTAAACATGCCGGATAATAGGTAAGAATAATAGAATGAATAATTTCCCCTGTTCTTTTACACATATTTTTAGTTTTAAGGAATATTTTCGTTTAAATAAAGAAGGCTTTACTTGGATATTAAAAAAAATTGAATCACATGTTGAATCAAAATCAATTCCACTGGTAATCGAGTTAGCAGCGACATTAAGATTCCTAGCCGAAGGCAGCTTTCAAAGGTCGGTTGGGAACGACTCTGTTGTAGCAATGCACAGAACTACATTTTCTAAAGCATTTTCTAAGATGGTAGTTGTTTTAGAAAAAGTGTTATGCGAATATTGGATAAAAATTTCAGTTGATGCACAAGATGTTCAAAAGTCAAAACAACATTTTTTGGAAAAATTCAAAATTCCTGGCGTAATTGGGTGTATTGACGATACCCACATTAGAATAATAAAACCAGGGAACCAGGACTATTTATACTATAATAGAAAAGGTTATTATAGTATTAATACCATGATAGTAGGTTAAAAAATTGAAAAGAATGCATTTATTTTTATTTGATTTTTTAGATATGTGATTACAAAATGAGTATTTTGGCGATTGACGCAACTCGACCCGGTTGCAGTCACAATTCTTTCATTTCGTTGTTTGTCAGGCGCTTTATGGTACAATCTGCAGAAAATTGTAAAAATAATAAATATATGCTGTGCACTACATAATATGTGTAACTTTTACAAATTAGACCACCATTTTGATATTACCAGCAACGCTCTTGAAGAATCGGAGCCTGGTGACCGCGAAATAGACTCCAATAACGTAACAAATATGGAGGCAAGCAGAATCCGGGATGCAATTGCGGAAAGTTTGTTTCTAAATTCTTTTCTATAGTAAATAAAACTTAAATACATATTAATTTTGTTTAAAAAACGTCGAGTTTTAATGGAAAAACAAGTTTAATGTAACTCATAAGTCGCTTTAAAATTCTGAATTATCCAATATACACATTTTGTTTTTTATTCAAGTTCATATGTTTGTTTTTTTTATAACAAAAATTATATGAATACTATATTTATATTTTTCCAACTGCTGCATTTTAACCTCTAAGCATTGCTTTTTGGTGTTGTTCTCTTCGTATAGAAGTTTTTCTACTTCTCTATTATGGCGTTGGATTTCAGTGGTTTGTTTAGAAATTTCAACGGTCTGGGTATTAATGGCCTTAGTTTGAGCATCTAAACGATCAAGCACCTTATCCACCGCTTTATTAATACGTCTCAAGTTGGATTCAGTATTTTTCAACATTTCTGTACTGGTTTTTAAACTGTTGGTAATGTCTTTTAAACTTTTTTCTTGTTCAGCATTTCTATTTTTTTCGCTGTGTATGAAAGTTTTCAGATTTTCTTCAAGGGAGACTGAATCTGGTCGTTTTCTTTTATACGATTTTTTAGAAGTACTCGGCTGGACGGATTCTAAATTTTCTACACCAATACAATCGGAACTAATATCGAGGTCGATTTCGGGTAACGTGCTGTTCTCTTTTTGTGTTCCATATGAAAAACATCCTTCTATGCCATCAACACAATCATAAAGCCCACATATTTTTCCTATAGCTTCTTCTAAGCTTGATATATAATTGGTTATGTGGTCCTCCACCGGTAGCACGAGCGTCTTTTTTGTTTTGTGAAATTTTATTTTTTATTGAAGACTTTTTATCGCTCCATATCTAGAAAAGAAAACGTAAATTTTATTTGAATTTCTACAGAAGCCGTACATATGTATCTACCTTTTTCCATCCGTTACAGTCTTTAAGTGGTGGACCAATCTTATTTAGCTCCTGCGCAAACGTTTGCCATAGCCATTCCGTTTCGATTCTATCCCCTTTAAAAAAATTCTTTGCCAGTTGTGGGTGCTTCTCCATAAAGTTCACCATGTATTCTTCTTATAAAGGAAAATGTTGACGATAATGGCAGAAGAAAAAAATTTCCTGTTAATGGTATTCTAAGATAAAACTAGGAATATGGGTAATATATTTAAAGTGTCATAAACGACAAAAGTCATTTAAGAAGAGACAAAAAACTGCCAGAGGGAATCCAGAGTCTCTGCTACATATTGAAATTGAAAAATATATGTTTTCGTTACATCCTAATGTGTATATGTTACTATTTATTTGTCATAAAGCAACTTTAACTATATATGGACCCCAGCAATGATGCAAAAACAAGAGTTCAAACAGTTGCCAAGAATGATAAAAAAATTATGCTTTATTTTCTCACCATAAGTGTTGCCAAGCCTCAATAAAATTGGCAACCCTACACTTAAAACCACAATTGACTGGAAGATTGGCTTAATTTTGTTTCTATTATTTTTGACATAGCTATTATCATATGAAACTTGAATTACTTACCAGATAATATTGTACAGCGGCCTGGTGCACTAAATAATTATTTTACACATTTTTATCTAATATGATTTTTTCAAACAAATATTGTTATTTTGATTTTTTTTTCTAAAACTGTCAAATAGTTTTAACATACATACTTAGTTTTATTTTTTTCGATATAACAGAATTTTCAACTTAAAATAAATGAAAATATTAACTGTAACGGAAAATCAGTACTTATATTCAGTTTTTTTAGAAATGAATGTTGGAATCAGTAGAAAAATAAAATGCTTTGAATTTTAAATGGTTATTCAGTTAAAAATAACCGTACGGAATAATTTTAAATAAACTACAATGAGTTACTGTAAAAATATTCTGAGTGTATATTTCTATATCTAAAAAATCCCTATTATTGAAAAGAATACAATAGAGCTACGATTCCTAGATTCTTGTAGGTTTATGCCACCAAGCTTAGAAAAACTAGCAGGGTATTTGTCCGATGACTTAAAAACTGTAAAATCAGTATACCAAAATGATCATGAGTTTAATGAAACGTAAAGGTATATTTCCTTATGACAATCTATATTCAGTACTTTGTCTCGAAGAAACACAACTACCACTACGATCATGCTTCTCTAACAAACTTACTATTTTAAAAATTAAAGGGTGTTCCGATAGTGGTGTGATTTGCATGCATAAGGCCTAAGTTTTGAATCATAATAGGTAGACTCTTAAAATTTTCACAGAAGGTGTATATCTGTGGCCACTATAGCAAAAAATACTAAAACTTATAGGGTGTTCCGAAAGTGACGTGTTATTTGCCTTTATGTATTTATTTCTTGAGCTATAGGAGGCAACCACTTAAAATTTGCAGACAGTAATTAACACTATGTTCGCTTTCCAAACAAGTATATAAAATTAAACCTTAAAATTAAAGGGTGTTCCGAGGGTGACGTGCTTTGCGTGTATATGGCCTAAGTTTGGAACGATAATAAGTAGACTCGTGAAGTTTTTACTGGAGGTTTATTACTATGGAAACTATACCAAATAATACAAATTAAAGGGTGTTCCGACAGTGGCATGATTCTCATGTATAACGCCTAATTCATAGAAAAAGAATTTCCATTGCCGTTATAACAAATAACTAAATTAAAGGGTGTACCCACAGAGACATGATTTTACTTATTTGAATTTTTTACAGTAGATGTCGTACTTCGGCCACTGTAATAATTACTAATTACTAAAGGGTGATCCATCATATGATATTTTTATAGAAAGTGTATTACCATGGCCGTTATAACAACAATTCCTAAAATCTAAAGGGTGTTCTAATAGCGATGCAATTTTCGCGAATATGTCTTTGATTTTAAAAATAAAGAGTGCCCCATAAGACATGAAAAAATTAACAACTTGAATTTTTAAAGGCGTACTAAACATAGTACGGGACCCTACGTGTGTGAGACTAACTCGCACTTGACTGATTTATTTTATTTAAATATACAAGATTATTTAAATCCAACCTAAAAACTTAAACAGAAAAACAAATAACCTAAACGCTAAAATTCCTTATCAACATCTCTATTTACCCTACATACAAATTACCTTAACACTTCTCAAATATACACAAAACGATATTATATACTAAAATAAGGTCTCTGGTCACTTTCCTTTAATTTCAACATATGTAAATAAAACACGTTAAAAAGTTATATTCGAATTTATTATACCCACTATGGCAATGGTCGAACAATAACTTTTTTTAGTTTCTTTTCTATTACTAAGTAAAATTATTTTTTTTTCATTTATTTCATTCTGACTAAATAAATTTCTAAAGAGAAAAATAAACTCCAAAAAGAAAAAAACATAGCCATTTCGCTGATTTTTTCTTGTAAAAAGCCAAAATGGTGATTTTTTGAAATGTTTGGATTTAGTGGGTTCCGTCATATATTTGGACTCGATTGGTGCGCTCTAAATGAGTCAAAGTGGGATTCAAAATTTAGCCCTTCGGGTCAAATTCCGGAACATGAAAATTCATTTTAGAGTTATGGTTCCTTGGGCAAAGTTTCTTATTTTGATCCCTAGAATAAGATCCCTAGATAAGATTCCATACAAAACGATCCGGCCTAATGTACATTGATTAATAATACAGTCTTTTTCCAACAATCATTTCCTAAATTCATTTATTGTTAGTTTTTTGGTTACGCTTTGTTTTGCTCCCTTTACTTTTTTTATTTCCTGATCTACTCTATCTTTTTTTATAGAATACATTTTAAGCACATACACAATCTCAACGAGAATACCACAGAGAACAAAACATGTAAAAATTTTAAATCAGTAACATACTAGCTTTAAAAAAGGTAGGTTTGTGTCAATTTGCTAAATATTTAGCAAACCAATGCATTTTCATTTTAAACGCGTTTGTTGGTTGGGGGCCTTTGATTAAGATCATTTCGAATATCATCATAGAGATTATCTGTTTTAACATTATATATAAAAGAATCGATATCCATGTAATTGATATTAATATTTTCACGATATTTAAGTTTCATATAATCATAATGAAAGTTATACATTTTAAATCCAATATATATGGGTTTATTATATACTGTTTTTACTCTATTCATTACAATGGCAACCATATTATCATGAATTTTAAGTGCACTGTGGAAATTTAGTTTAGCTATAAGAGCCCTAGCTCCTAACCGTTTACCTCTACTCTCCAATTCACATACTATTTTAATGTCTTTCCTCTTGGCAACATTTTCCATAGTCTTACCGTATACCACATTGTTTAACAATTTAAAAAAATTTTGTTCAAAGGAGTTTTTAGCCAATGTTCTACGATTGTTATTTATATCAATATATTTTTTCAACCAATTTGATTGATAAATTCAAGAATTCTATGAATTTTTTTTTAAATCAGTCCATGTTGAAGACACTGTTAAAGGTTGCGATAGTGTATTATATAATTGATTTTATTATTTAAATATGTTATTAATTTTTTCTGTTTCATACCTTAAATTTTTTGTTTTCTGCACAAATTGGAAAATCACTATGATAGTCGTGTAATGTAGTTGGGTATTCTAGATCTACTACCAAAATATAACCTAATGGTGAATTTTCAACCTTATACTACAATTTGAAAAATTATATCCATGAGAGAAAAAATTCTTTTTAATCACAAAAAATTTTTGGGAACAAGCAATTACTCCTTATCATAAAAATACATTGGGAACAAAATAAAAATACTCCTTATCATAAAAATACATTGATTTAAATTATAAATTTATATTAATTAAACTATATTGTGAAATCATAAATTTATTACAGTTTCATCTTTGATAATAACTTCAAATTAAAAATTATTTGATAAGATCAAAGAAATATATGAAATGCAAATAGTATATATTTTAAAAATAACTGTTTTTATTGAAATAAAAAATAAAGTAGGTAAAGTTAGCGTAACAAAATTTCAGTTTTATTGGGGATCAAAGAAATTATTAATGCATCAGCATAAATCTATACGATTGACCTACTTTTAAAATTTTAAATAAACATAATAGTATGTGAATTTGCTGATGTACTATTTGTAGCAATTCAAGTTGATATTCATATACTTCTCATGTAGGTACATATGTATGTATGTAAATAGTAATTCCTTGAAATCTTTTTAAGTTATGAAATATTGTGCAATCTGGTTTGGTTTCATACCAAAATTTCAGTTTTATTTGGGAAGAAGAACAAATTTAAAAAATTACTGATTCATCAGCTTAAATCTATATTGCTTAATCAGCATAAATCCACTTGGTTTAGTTTCATGCACTTTTATATATAAAATACTTTGGAATTAATTAAATATCTAGGAAAAAATATAATACACAACTACAAGCAGTATCAAAATTATGACACATTCAATTGTCGTAATTTATAAAGTCGATTCCATTATGAAAGGAATGAAAAGATAAATAAATGATTTAATTAAACAAACACATAAAATAATATTTCTTTATATTTAAATTGATAGTTAAACTTTTATATAAAATATTTATATAATTTTTATAAAAATATTTAAAAACATTTTACTGCCAGGTACTCAAAACATGTTTGCTTTCCTCCTCTCCGTAGACACAATAAAATCCGCTGGATAGTTCTTTCACTTCCGCATCGCTTAAAGAATTATAGCGATTGGGTAAAAAATTATATTATTTTTTATATCAATTTGAATAGTAGTCCATATTTTGTTGTGACTCGCTTCGCACTTATAACCGAGTATTTTGTTGAAAGGTTTAGCTGTTAATGTGTATTACAGGTTTATTATTTCAACTATTATATTTTTTTTAATAAATTGTGTCTAGAATCCATTTTGATTTTAACAGCTTCTGACTTTCTTTAATACTGAGTCATAATATATAAACCCAGTATTTAAGAATGAATAAATCAATTTTGTATGAGAGAGATTGATATGGTTGTATATGAAGGAGAAAGAAACACTTAATCAAGGTGTCTATTTATTAAGTACATTCGAATTGTATATGATAGATCTCTCTCTCTCTCTCTCAGAGAAAGATATGTATATGAAGGAAACAAAAACAATTAGTCAAGGTTTTTACTTTTTAAGTATATTAGAAAAATAGACTTTATGGTACTTGTATGAGTAAAATAAAAGGTTAGAAAAAAAGGTCGAATAAACAAAGTGACTATCTAACGGATCGAAGTTAATATGCGTGTTATTTGCAATTGATAATCATACACTTCTCCTGTAGTAATTCCTTGAATTCTTTTTGAACATGCTCGTTCACATTCAAAATATTTAGCTTGAAAAAATTTCAGTTTTATTGGGGATCAAAGAAATTAGTGATTCATCAGCATAAATCGTTGCGATCAAATACACACGATTGACTTACTTTTAAAACGTTAAATATTCATAATAGTATGTAAATTTGATGATGTTGTACTATTTTTAAAATCGAATATTCAAGTGTGTAAAGTAATAATTCAATAATTTTAAGAATTTAAAGTGGAACAATAAACTCTTGGAACAATAAACTCTTTACGATTTAAGCGAGAGCAATTTCTTTTCTTTACAGTTACTATATAATATTTCAATTAACTGAAAGGAATTAATTTATTCATAATAATAACTTAATTATAATTGTAACGATAAATTCAGTTTAAAATTATAACAATTAATTTCTTTAAAACGACTTCTCCTTTTCAGCTTTTATTCTCTTACTTCTTTCGGTTAATTTCACGAAGGGCTTTTGTAGTCGTTCTGAAGACAAACTGCCAAATATAGGTATTGTCACTTCCACCCATGTGGCATGAATGGTTAAAAATGTCGGACGATTTTCTAACTAAAAATTGTAGTTTCTCTACAACGCCCGTTCAACGCATTAGATTCCTGTACTATTTGGAATAACTCCAATCTGGTATATAATTTTTCCATTTTACTCTCGAAGCTTGAAAGGGGTTATGATAACTATTTTGTACAATAACCACAATTTATAGTAACAAACTGATTAACTGCAGGCCAGATCTGTTTTTTTTTTTACTTTATTTTTGTTTTTAATTTGAAAATTATTTAAGACAGGTACATTTTTGCTTCATCAAATATTATCATTTAGAATACAGCTGACAAGTATACAGGTAAAAACCGCAAGGGGGTTGGTGAAAATTACTGTTTTAAATAAAAAAACATCCACGTTCAATTATTAGGAACCTAAACATTTTATGAATATAAAAAGGTTTCTTACTCGTATGTTCAAGATGAGAAAAAACAAAACAAAGGTGTGAGATACTGTGTAGGCCATAGAGGCCTTCACAAATCCATTTGAACACACAATCAAGACATGGCATATTTTTTAAATGGTATACTGAATTAAAGTCGCAATCAAAAAAATATTGTTGAATACTGTAGAAATAAAAAACAAATACAAAATATCTTGATGTCTTAATATGTCTTAATAACATTAAGATATTTAAGACGTCTTGATATTTCAAGACGTTTTTAAAAATTTCTAGAGTAAATTGTAGCATTGCAACCACATGTTTGTTTTTAGTTAAAGAAACATACAAGAGCAAATTATATTTTTGCTATTTGAGTCTTTTATAAGAAATTTGTTTTTGTTTTTTGTGCATATTGTTTGGTGCTTTTTTTAAATTAAATTGGATTTAGCATTGTAATATAATGCTGTGGTACATTAATTTTATATTTAAAATTTGTATATAGCAGAAAATAATTTTTTGTATTTTCCGATCAAATAGTGATTCAAATTTATCTTTTTATGTGAGAAGTTTACCTACAAATTTTTATTGTGATCATGAGGTGCCGAAGAAGCCTTGTACATATTTGTTGCCTTTAAATCTTTATATTTTATAGTTATATTTTTTATATTATTGGTGGTTTTTCATATTTATTATTATTTTAATTTCATTAGCCCTAATCCTAAAATAATGCAAAACATAAAAATTTTTTATCCATGGGGCATTTTTTCACTTTCAAATTTGAAAAACCAGTAAAATTTTTTGATAATTTTGGATGTGAAAAAAACTAATGTAATTAGTAAAAATTCCCACATATTTGGGAATTCCTCTAGATAAAAAAACTGGTAAAAGAATATTCATAAGACGGATTGGAATAAAATAATGAGTATAAACTTTCAATTGAACATTGAAAAGGAAAATATTTATACAAAGTGGCTAACAGTTAATTTCAAATGTGATGTGATAATGGTAATAAATGCGGTTGTAAAAACTGTTAAAATACGCAAATTTGTTAAATAAAAATAAAAATTAGTCAAGTGCGAGTTAGACTCACACACGTAGGGTTCCGTACTATGTTCAGTATAATTTAAAAATTCCAGTTGTTTATTTCTTTATGTCTTATGGGACACCCTTAAATTTTAAAATTAAAGTAATATTCGCGAAAATTGCATCATAATTAGAACACGCTTTAAATTTTAATATGTAATTCATTTTATAGCGGCCATGGTAATACACTTTCTATTAAAATATCAGAAGCCTACCTATTTCGGTTAAAAAATAAGGTAATATTCGTGAAAAACACGTTACTAATGGACACACTTCAATTTTAAGTATTTGTTATAGCGGCCGAAGTGACATCTACTGTAAACATTTCAAGAGGGTATCTATTACGGTTTATAAAATCGGAACTGTCGGAACACCCTTTAATTTTATTATTCATTATAGTGGCCATGGGAACTTCCTTTCTATAAATATATTAAGAGTCTACTTATTGCGATTAAAAAATAAGTCACTATAAGTGAAAAACATGTCACTGTCGGAACACCCTTTAATTTTTAGTAATTGTCATATCGGCCGTGACAATACATCTTCTGTACAAAATTTCAAAAGTCTACCTGTTACGGTTCAAGAAATAAGGCTTTATACATGCAAATCACGTCACTGGCGGAAAACCCTTTAATTTTTATTATTTGTTATAGTGGACATGGTTATACACCTCCTATAAAAATTTCAAGATTCCACCTATTCATTCAAAACTTAGGATATATACATGCAAATCACGTCACTACTGGAACACCCTTTAATATTTAAGTTTAATTTTGTATACTTGTTTATAAAACAAACATAGTTTTAATTACAGTCTGCAAGTTGTAAGTGGTTTCCTCTTACAGCTCAAAAAAAAGACATAAACGTAAATAACACGTCACTTTTGGAACACCCTACGTTTTAGTATTTTTTGCTATTGTGGCCGCAGTTATACACTTTTGGTAAAATTTTCAAGAGTCTACCTATTATGGTTCAAAACTTAGGCCTTACACATACAAAGCACACCACTATCGGAACACCCTTTAATTTTTAGCTTTATTTTTTAGACTTGTTTATAAAGCGAACTAAGTTTTAAATACTGTTTGTAAGAAATAAACACATATTCGTAAATAACACCTCTCTATCGGAACACCCTATAAGTTTTAATATTTTTTGGTAAAATTTTCAAGAGTCTACCTATTATGGTTCAAAACTTAGACCTTATACATGCAAATCACTCCACTATCGGAACACCCTTTAAATTTTAGGTTTATTTTTTCAGACTTGTTTATATAGCGAACTAATTTTAATATAGTGCTTGCATATTTTTATTGAATTCCTCCTACAGTTCAAGAAATAAACACATTTTCGTAAATAACACCTCTCTATTGGAACACCCTATAAGTTTTAGTATTTGTTGCTATAGCGGCAACAACTATACATCATCTGTGAAAATTTCAAGAGTCTACCTATAACGGTTCCAGAGATAAAAGGCGCTGACAGACGGACAGACATTGTAGCGAAAACAATAGGGTTTCGTTTTTAAACTTTGTGTATGGAACCCTAAAAAGGTAAAGGAATACTAATAACACAGCACAACAAAATAAAAAAAATTTCATGTGCTCTTAAAACCACTATATAATTTTGATGTATCATGACTACCTTTGTACAAAAATGGTAAAATTTTTAAATTCTATGGATAGATTTTTTTTTAAAAATTTATTTTTTTAAAATTGCAATTTTTTTGAGACGTTTCTTCAAATAATTAATGATAACTCAAAAACTACTAGTCCGATATTATTAAAATAAATTCAGAAAAAGATTTGCATAGCCTTTAATTCGTCTATATATCGCGTTTCAATCGGATCAATAGTATCGGAGTTATAATAAAAAACTTAAGAAAAAAATATACACTCAAGGCTTTATTACGAACAAATACTGTCTTGTCAGTATTTAAAAATAATCACATACGAACAGTATACGACAGTATTTTATGTTGTTGTAATGCAAGGAATATGTGTGCAAACCATTTAAACATGAGGGTGTGTTTGATGTTTAAATACATTTGTGCAGACCTCTAGTAGGCCACGAGGATCTCAACTTAAAGTAGATTTTACCTACAAGTGTTTTGATATAAACCCCCCAAGTAAGATTAATATTAAAGATTATAACGAGGTTCGTAGCACTGTTAGCGATTTCAATTTTCTCTTCATTAATTACAATTTCCAAATTTTTAATAGGACTAATAGTTTTCTTATGCATTACTAAGCACTTTGCATTAAGGGGGTTCAGCAAGTGGTCATCAGTGGATGCCCAGCGAACAATTGTACCTAAATCATCATTAAGCTTCACAATATTTTGAGCAATTGATTGTATTATACTGCTTAAGTATAATTGCACGTCAACTGCAATTTTGCAATGGGATAGTTGGTTTGGTAAGTCTTTGATGTATAATGAAAACAGAAGTGGTCCATGAATTGAGCCTGGAGGCCTCCTCTAGATAATTTTAATAGTTGTGAATAAGCATTGTTTGCATAAACATATCGCCAACGGTCTGTCTAATACGATGATAAAAGACCAGTTGAAGTACGAGAGAAAAAGAAAGTGCTTAAGCTTCATCAAAAGGATACTATGATCAACCTTATTTGAAGGAAATCCTGACTGCTTTTCAGGCAATAACTTCTTTTCTGCAATGAATAAGTAGCCAAGAATAGCTATTGATCTAAATTCAGAATCAGTTTTAGGTAGTGGTGGTATTTTATCATACTTCCAACTAGATGAAAAGTACAAGACATAACAATGGTGTTAAAAAAGTGTTATGTAAGGTAAGAGAAGTGACAAAAGAATTTTTATGAATTTTGGGTGCATATTGTCACAACCCACTGCATTCGACTTAACTAACCTGACAAGACAAAACATCAGCTTGACTAACACCGAAATCATGCTTAGAAAAGCAGCGGGCAGATATTTGGTCGTACAGCAAGAAACTATAAGAATTTGAAACAAAAAATATGTCGAGTAATATTCTTCTCGTTACTGTATGGTGTGTTGGAATAATAATATTTGTTGGTGATAAACCAAAGTATGCCATATTATTAATCAAAATCGGCAAGTGTTTCTAGTGAAGAAAACAAATTAGAAAAAGAAATCCTTTTGTGGGGCCTATAAACCACTAACACCTCCCATTGGAGTTAATTTTGCAAGCTATATTTTTTTTAGCTACACCGCCGGCATTACCATCCCTTGTAGCCTAGTAAGGCAACAAGACTGTTGGGTGTATAAGATGAAAGCCAGGTTTCGGAAACACAAACAACATCAACATTCAAAAAACAAAAAATTAAATGTAAATCTCTAATAGCAACGCAAGAACATACAATTTCCATTATATCAAAACTCAAACATTGTCTTGAAAAACAAAAATATTTAAAATGATAAAGTAGCGACAAACAATATAAATATAAATGAAGTAAAATTATATTTAATACGAAAACACTGCTTCAACTGGTCATCAACATCGAGTTTTAAAGGTTTATCATCCTCGTGCTATCAAAGCCAGCATGAGATAAACAGAGTGGTCTTTTATTCTTACGTCGAACAGCAGCAGTCCCTAAGAAGAAATTTTTCTCATGCTGCGAATTCATTCTTACAAAGGAGGATCAATAACATCTTGAATTGTTTTGAAATGCTTTACTCGAAATATGTTCTTGTAGGGAGTTACAGCAGTTTTAAGTTAGCCACAGATATTTTCAAAGATGAGATTCAAGTCTTCATTTTCGTGAAATGGTATACGCGTCATACGATTATCGGCTGCTACAGAATAATTATCAAGTTTTAGCATTTTTAAATTTAAATTATCAATATCCTTTTTTAACTGATTGATTTCGCTGTTTGTATTCTCAAACTCGGTTATCCTTCCATTTAGCTGACGTATATCATCTTTTACATCGTTTAATATTTTGATTTTTAGATCATTGATTTTCTTATGAATATCAAGCATAAGGCTCATTTTATTGACTTCAATAATTGTTCTTATCATTTCTGTTTGTTCTTTTATATATTCATTTTGTTTTGTAAATTTGTTATCCAGACAATTCCACAATCGAGAACGCTGGATCACTTCCAGAGGTATATAATAGATCCCACATATCAGGTGTGTTATTAGATGTCAAGTCGCCAAGATCAGGTATATAATAGATCCGACATATCAGGTGTGTTATTAGATGTCAAGTCGCCAAGATCAGCTTCCCTATCGTTTTTCTTTTTCTGCATGAATTCATTTTATTATAATTATATATAATGGGTGATTTTTTTGAGGTTAGGATTTTCATGCATTAGTATTTGACAGATCACGTGAGATTTCAGACATGGTGCCAAAGAGAAAGATGCTCAGTATGCTTTGACATTTCATCATGAATAGACTTACTAACGAGCAACGCTTGCAAATCATTGAATTTTATTACCAAAATCAGTGTTCGGTTCGAACTGTTCAAATGTGACAAATTTTGTTCAGCGATGAGGCTCATTTCTGGTTGAATGGCTACGTAAATAAGCAAAATTGCCGCATTTGGAGTGAAGAGCAACCAGAAGCCGTTCAAGAACTGCCCATGCATCCCGAAAAATGCACTGTTTGGTGTGGTTTGTACGCTGGTGGAATCATTGGACCGTATTTTTTCAAAGATGCTGTTGGACGCAACGTTACGGTGAATGGCGATCGCTATCGTTCGATGCTAACAAACTTTTTATTGCCAAAAATGGAACAACTGAACTTGGTTGACATGTGGTTTCAAGAAGATGGCGCTACATGCCACACAGTTCGCGATTCTATGGCCATTTTGAGGGAAAACTTCGGAGAACAATTCATCTCAAGAAATGGACCGGTAAGTTGGCCACCAAGATCATGCGATTTGACGCCTTTAGACTATTTTTTGTGGGGCTACGTCAAGTCTAAAGTCTACAGAAATAAGCCAGCAACTATTCCAGCTTTGGAAGACAACATTTCCGAAGAAATTCGGGCTATTCCGGCCGAAATGCTCAAAAAAGTTGCCCAAAATTGGACTTTCCGAATGGACCACCTAAGACGCAGCCGCGGTCAACATTTAAATGAAATTATCTTCAAAAAGTAAATGTCATGGACCAATCTAACGTTTCAAATAAAGAACCGATGAGATTTTGCAAATTTTATGCGTTTTTTTTTTTAAAAAAGTTCTCAAGCTCTTAAAAAATCACTCGTTATATATTTTTTTTCAATTTTATTTATTGAATGTTCAAATATAATTGAACTAACAATAACTGTTCACATCTTAAAACTAAATTATACTTAACTAAGTCCAGCCAATGCCGTGCTCAATTTTATTTTCCGGTTGATGTCATCATTTTGGATTCATCTCTCTGGGGTTTGGGCAAATATAATATCCCTCCTACTTAGTCGAATGTAGCCGCGGTCGTTTAGGATGTGTTTCGAGTTTTTTTTTTAAATATGTTAATGCATTCTTCCCGATTTCTGCGTCAATCAATGCCACGTTTAAATCTTTAATATACCAAGGAGCGCTTTTCCAAGTTTGAAGCTGAGGCAGTGCATCATAACTGAATCCCATAACGCCATATTGGTTTGAGGATCGATTTTTTTTTTTCATAATTGTATCTTCAATATTTTTGAACTAACAATAATTATTCATATCTTAAGTCTAAAATAAAAATATACTTTTTAAGTCCAGCCAGTGCTAAACAAAAATAACGTTTGTTTCACGGATTTTGCAAACATTTTCGGGTCATCCCTCTAATGTACTGCCAACAAAAGCAGTATCTCTTCTTTTTAGTTGAAAGTAACCAGTAGTGCAATTCACTAACCTATTTTAACATATATCGAATCGTTAAAAAAAAATTAAACAACAAAATTATCGATTTTGCTTCGCAGCAACAATACTCGTTATTTTAAACAAAACTTGTTATTGTTTGAAGTCAGCTGTTATTGTTGACAAGTCTATTGTCGTTAAATAAACGGCCATGATTTTTGAGTTGTTTATTTTGTCGACAATAAAACTTTAATTTTTAAAAATTTAGAAAATGAATGCTGGAAAATGAGTCTGGTTTTTATACTCTAATAGTTAAAATGCTAAAATGATATAAAAATATTTAATATACTCGTATATATTTACTATTAATTAATAAAAATTATTTATGTCATAGAAATTTTTGCCAACTTAAATTAAATCTTTTTATACAGCACGCAAACAGTTATTTTTTAATTATTTATTTAAATATATAAAAGTCCACATAATAACTTCATATAGACTTTAGTAACACAATTTAATAACAATTAATTTGTTTTCTTTTCCTCTTTTTCCTTTTCGCTTTTCTGGACAGAGATGTCACATGTTACTTATTAGTGTATGTAGAAAAATAGTGTTGTCTACTATCGATAAAAAGTAGTTAGTAAATCGTGCGGTCGTTAATGCAAACAACAAAAGCTGTTGTCTAATATAGCAAATTTCCTAATGTTAAAAGTTAGTGAATTGCACTACAGGTTCATTCAGCATGTTACGCGCCAAAAGGTTTGGATGAGATTCAAGCCTCTTTAGATATGTGACTGCATATTTCGCTATTTCTGCTTTGACTGATGTCATGTTTAGGTCTTTGTGGATGTACGTAATCATACGTAGTATCTTATTTTGGCGCCTTTGAATTTTTTCTACATTGCTAGCTGAGGCTTGTACAGTAGAAGTTTACAATCTAAGCTCAGGGTGGAGTTTCTGCCAATAAGCCAATTTAGGTGTACTGTTTTTAATTTCATTTGTGTTAACTTGAAATCTATGTTGCTTTTCCAAGTATTGCAACGGTCAAATACCTGGGTATGAATCTTACCCAGGTATTTGATGTTTGAAAGCTGCGGTATCATTTGGTTATTTATGTAAATAGGAGGGCATGAGTTCCTACGCAGTGTGAAAGTTATGTGAGTACATTTTTGTTCACTCACTTTTATTCTCCATTTTTCCAAATTGAGTATGTGGTCTTGTAAAATTTGTGATGCTACTTGGGGGCTTTCATGAATACTTAAAAAAAGCTGAGTCATCTGCAAATGTTGATGTGTGGACTAGGGAGCTAATTGGCATATCTGATGTGTACAGTAAATATTAAATTGGTCCCAAAAAATAAAAAGCGCAGAACAGTATTTTTTTTCTTCACAGGTCTTTTTAATAACATTTACTAATCTGTGTGTTTGTTGGAACGTACTATGTTGTTTTCTGAAGTCGAATTGATGGTTCGTGCTAAGAATTGGCTTAAGCTTAGTTATTAATATTCTCTCAAACAACTTTGACATGTTTGATAAAAGGCTTATAGGTCTGTATGATTCAACTTTTGTGTGGTCCTTTCCTGGGTTAGGTATCATAGTAATCAAAGAGACCTTCCATTCTGTGGAAAAGTACTCAAGACGTAAGATGGCATTAAAAACAAACATAATAATTCTACGACCTATACGGGACAACTCAAATAACATCTTGTTACTTGTTTTATCAACGCCACACAGAGGCGCCTTTTGACTTTTTTCGTTGCAAAAATCATAACTTTAGAAATAATTAAGATATTTTAAAGATTTAAAAAGATATTGACAGAGGACACTTTAGTCTTCAAAATAATGTTTACAAAATACTGCTAGAGGTACAGGGTGTTCCAAAAATTGCGGCTAAAATAGGATAATTTTTCCAGTTAAATGTTAACATGTTTTTTTAAATACAAGTTTTTTATTTGTATCGCAAATACACATTTTTATATACATTTAATATTTAAATCGCAGTAAATTTATATTAAGTAACTAGTTTAACCCGGTGCCCTTTGCAATACACATTGTTCAAATCCGAAAGTTTAGAAAAAAAAAAACACTCTAATATAACATGTTAAACCAATATTAAATTATTTATTTCTATTACAGAAACACATTTTTAAATTATTTTTAATATTAATATATTTATGCTATAGATATAATGTTATTTAGTATATATTTTATTTAGCTAGAATAATTGGTTTTCATTAGTTAGTGCTCTTTGAAATAGTCATTAACATTGGGAGCGTTATCAAATAGACTAAACATATCGGAGCTATAATTATGTTCTTCCAAATCCTTTCGAGATCTTACATGTCTTCGTGATGAAATTAGTGGGTCTGAAGAGGCCGCATTCTTTCTAATCCGTGAAATTTTGCAAGTATTCGTGTATCTAAAGTTTTTGTAGTCTTTGTTTTTGCATTCCTGGGCTTCTTCTGACAACTCTCCAATCGGTTAGCATTGATATTCAATTAAACTTTTACCATGAGCCAAAATCTTATGAACCGTAGGAGTAAGTTTCTTCTCAGGGTACATTTGAGCTAAAAGTTGGGAAGTTTTTGATGCATAATCATCAAACTTTGGGCCATTTACCATTTCTCTAGAGTTTCTAACATTTAGGATAACTCCCAACCTTTTCATAATAATATTATTGTCGACCCCAGTAATTCGGGCTGTTACCTCATCATTTTCAAAAAATGCTCTGTAGTATTTCCATACCACTGCTTTGGGCAGTCTACTTTCAGCCCATGCTTCTTAAGAAATTCATTTTATATAATTTTTTTCGAGCAGATAGTTTTTCTTTTTTTGTTGCGTTCATATCAATTTTATATGACCTTGATTTATCTTTATCTTTTAAAAACTTAACACATAATGCTTCTGAAAGATGCGATTTAGATATATCTTTTGTGGCATATTCAAGTTTACGTTTTCTTGTGTACTCAGAACACTCGTTTATAGTTTTTGCAGGTCTTCCTCTTTTGCTGTATGCGGTTTTCGATGTTTTCAAAAGTTGTAAGTCTATTTAGCCAGTCTGTGTTGTTTTTCATAAATGCTTTTTTCGTACGGTTTGAGTAAGCCATTTTTTTAATTGTTAGGAAAAGGAAGTGAATGGTATCCTGGTAAATCGTGTAGTTTTTCCACAATAGCTAATTTAAATGCATTTTCATTATCTGAGTTTTTGAATAACTCAAACAATTCTAAATTGGTAAATGATTATCGCACTTTAAAATAAAATTGTATAAGTTCTGTTACTGATCACTAGTTTTAGAAAGTAAAAACTGGCTGCATTATACAATTGCGGTTTAATTTTAATTAAAAAAAATGGTTTAAACTACCTTATTTGAGCAAATAACTGGACTATATACCTGCAGTTTATATTTTATTCAGTATAAAAACTTTTAAAACTACCTGCATACATTTATAACAGGTGTTTTTAAATTGAAATAAATAAAAAATTGCAATAGTTATGCCTACCTGATTGGCATAACTAAAATATTGATTATTATATAACGAGAAGCAATAAAAATATGCAACAAGTAACTTTATTTTACACTAAAATTGCTGCAGTGAAAAAAATGTGGAAACCCTGTTTATTTCTTTTCACGTTTTGCACAAATCTGTTTTTTTCTGGTTTTTGCTATGAGGTTGTAACAGTTTTCTTCTTATTTCACCTACAGAGGCAACTTGCGCCGGCCAAACTTAGTTAAATTATTTAAAGTATTATGTGGCAAATATGCTCAAAAAATATGGGCGAGACCATTTTTTACCATTTTTAGATATGCTCTATTTTATTTGTAAAAATTGCCTAAATATAGGGTATTTAAAAATCGGCTACTGCCGAAAAAGTAGGGAATCTGCTAAACATTTTACTACTTCTTTTAATAAAAAAAAAACATACCTTAAAAAATACCAAAAACATAGTAATCAAACGGCAATGTCCCTACTTGTGGCTACTCAGCTATATCAGTACATACATTTGGGGTGAAAACCTTCTTCAAATGTCCAACAAATAAATTGCCGTTTTTCCTACATGCACGCCTGAATTAATAATCTGATTGTGCAGATGCGTCGAGGTCTTCCAAGTAATTTTTCAGAGATGCTACTCTTCAAGATTTTAGTAGCTGTCTAAGCCGTTTCGTGCTATCTTCAAGTCTAGATTTGAGTTGAGGAGATCTGTGTGATTGCCACTCTCTTCGAATTTTTCTTTTTTCAGCCAAGAACCGCTCGACATCTACAAAATAAATTTGACTGTATCTAGCTGGTTTTCGGGTTACTGTCGTATGTTGGGCAGCTGATTTAAGGTTTTGATCAAAATAAATTAGACTCTGGTCCACGTCTGGTGGTGTTCTTAGCGGTATGGTTTCCCAACAATGGGTACTGATATACTTTCTATATTTCAACCAATTAATGCTTGTGCAAGTTGTTGGCAAAAAGATATTTTGCTGGTTCCATTATATATTATCCATTATATATTATCAGATCATTCAATGATCTCAGATATATAATCATTGAATGATCTGAGGATAATTCGAGTGACGCTTCAACTTTAATCATTTCTCTCGGAATACTTTTAGTCACGCCAAAATCAATAAGTTGGTTGTCCACTCGAAACAACATTCATAGCCATTTTTTAAATTACGTCAAACAAAACGCGACCTTTTGGGGTAATAAGCCTTGATCCCCAAAACATATGTTTGGTATTATAGTCGCCAGCTGCTAAGAAATAAGGGCCTAGAGATTTGTAAAAATCACTGTACTGATACTGTGATATAGTAAGATTTGATGAAATTCTTAAAGGCAGATGTTTGTTGCTTGAAGACAGTCCTCACAAAAGTCGCATAATAAATAGTGTTTAATTCGGGCGTTAATCAATATTGCACATCCGCCAGAAGCTCTACCACGGGGGTTCTTATTATCGTAAAATATATAGCCAAATCAGCATGACATCAATTTTTTGATTCTTAAGGAAGTATACGAGTTCATTTTTATATTGGCGTAAACCGTTTGCGTTCCAGAAGCATATTTTTAAACAGTTCATGGTTTTTTAAGTACTGACTGCAATATCATAGATTGCATTTTTAACATTTCTTGCATCATATTTCTCATGGAGTTCATAAACTTGTTTAAAGACTGCACTAATGTATCAATTGTACCTTCAAGGCGACTAAAGTTAGCAGATGGCATTTGTTCTTTATTTTCCGTGTATAAATTGTTGTTGGAATTTAACGTTTTTAAAATAACAGCATATGAAACGTGTTTTGTGTTGGGCTGGGCTAATTTAGGATAATTAGCATTTGGTGTGTATTGTGGATGCTTTGGAAGGTTATGTAACTTTTGAATTGAAGACCTCTTCACTATAGTATATACTGGAGAACCTTTGTAGTTTGCGGTGTGATTTCCACCAATTAGTGCATTTTTTTGCATTTATGTCATCTTCAGTTTTATTGCACTGGGCTGTAACATGAAGCTCGCCACAGACAACGCAAACTTGGGGCAACTTACAATGAGCCCTATGACCAAATCATTGACAGTTTAAACACTGGACGGGTCCTGATCGCTTATGTGGTTCCTCTATGGTAATTTTGCGGTGCAGCAGATATTTAATATTGTATATAGGGTGTGTCTCATTTTTTTTCAATCTCATATCCTCAGGTTCCATTTCAACCCGAAATATTGGATGTTTTGAGTGACATATAAATCAGCCCTCGCACTGTTTTTTTTCTTATTACTAGTAAAAATTCCGTTGTAAACGAAGGAAAAAAATTACAACAACTTTGTTGTACTGTATCAAACAGGTTTTTATTGTTTTGTTATTTTTTTATTTAAAATTCATACACAATAATTTTTTTTATTTATTGCGAGCTTAAAAACTTTCGACCGTTCTGTTCAATTATATAATTTTATAAATAATATAATATTATAAATAAAGTAGAAATAATTATTAATTGTTTTTAACTAACATTAAATTATGAGAGTATTTTTGTATTTTTTAATTAGTAGATAAAGCAGTCGTGGTAATGCAGTTTTATTTATGGGACGTAAAACTTACAGCAGTGATATTAAATTTGTACCATAGAATTCTCAGTATTGTGAGGAAAAGAAGCAGCTGGTGTATTAATTGTATTTTTTATTATTGTTTATTTAGTTCTTAATTTGAGTGTTTTCACTTTTGTGTAGAAAATAATTATATCATTCCAATAATAGTTGAAAAAATTTTCACTTTTTACTTTTACTTAATTCAGTTATTATTTAGCAATACGCAATTATTAAATTGGATGCCCCTAAGATCAAGTAAGTTTAGTTACGTTTATAGAAAACACAAACACGTCAGCTTAGCTGGACTCTTTTAGAAGTGCTTTTTTTTTGTTCACAACTTTATTTGTATCAAAATATCTCGTTAAAAAATGCAAAAATTTCTCTTGTAATTTTCAGTAATACGGTTTTTCTTTTAACGAAATATTTTATGTGCATATGTACATGAATTCCAGACCCTTGTGGTTTCTTTCTTTTGATTAGTTTTTTAGTTGTCTATTGTACGTTGAAGTAAAACGAAGCTTTAAATAAATTTTGTTCAAGTAGAACTATAACGTTTACTTTATTTTTTGGAATGAAAATGATTCCTTATTGGACAAAGGAGTTACCCTCATCAAGAGAAAATAGGATAAAACTCGCCAGTCACTGTCAACAGGGGACATTTATATTTTGTAACAAAAAGGTAAAAACACAAAATCAAAAGCCTTTTGTTTTACCATATAAATAGTACTGTTAGGTTTAAAACACATATAAGTGTCTTTTAATGGAAAATCATAATTAATCACTTTTGTAGAGGTTATATATTACAACCTCTGCTAGTCTTTCAGTTCCTACTGCGATTGTTGACATTCTTAATTATTTTACATTTTTCATTTATGTTGCAACGCTTTATAAAATAAAATAAGTTCTCGCCAAAATTAAATTTTTTATTAATTCGTTCTAAGTATTTTCCTTCGTTTCACCATCCACGTCAGTTTCATCAACATTGCCTTCGTTCTCTTTTTAATACTGTAATTTAAATTTCGATTTTTAAGTGGGCGCTATCTTACGCTGTTTTCAAATGGTCAAATGGTAAAAATCAAGCTTTTTTTCTTTTATTATCTTTAATAATTTAATTTTTGTTATATTTAATAATTTGTAATAATATTAATAATATTTAATAATTTAATACTCTATTATACAGTGCACAATTTTTTTTTTTATAAATAGAAATAATTTTACCTAATTTAAATAAGTATGTGTACTTTTTTACTTACATCAAATGAATCAAAATAGAATATTGATCCCTCAGTTTTGTTCTTGACTGCGGCTGGAATTAATGTTAAATCGTTGCATTCAAATAGTAGAACAGAGGTTTTATAGTATCTAGTAGAAATTGATAACTTATACACCATTAAATTGTGTGAATCAAAGTATAAATGTATAGGTTCCACAATGCTGTCACCATTGGCGCACAATAGTTCTAAAAAAATAAGAAACGTGGATTATAATTTTTTGCAATGAAAATATAAACAATACTACATATGTATATACTATTTATAAATAATACTTCTTTTCAACGACCTATTCTGATGCTAATTATAGATTCACTGAAATTGATTACTACGGGGTAAGCTACTTTCTATGGCCATTTTGCTAAGTGCTTAATTTAGCTCATTAGAAAACCTTTACCCAAATTTTAAATAAGCTGAAGATAGCTTTAAGTTGAAAAATTGTTTTGACTAAATAATAATTAATTTAAAGTAATTTAACACAAGGTGTCAAAGCTTAAACAAAACAATATTAACCAACAGTGATTTTATATTTTCTTACTTTATTTCTACACTTGCTGGTTTATTCCAACTCTAGTTATAGTTGTAAGAAGTCATACTATTTTAAACAGAAACAACACATAATTTTTGTTTTCATAAGAAAATTAAAAAAATACAGTGGAGTTCCCAAAGTTTAATTTTTGCTCGCGCACATGCCATTGATAACGATTTATATTTTGGGTATTAAAACTTGTATAATTTAAATTTAATTAATAACGTACTATTAACCCAAATTATAAATTCACTGACACTAATTACTACGGGGTAAGCATGTTTCTGTGGCCACTTCGCTAAGTGCTTAATTTAACTCATTAAGTTGAAAATGTTATTGACTAAATACGAATTAAGTCAACGCAATTTAACACAAAGTACCAAAACTTAAACACAACAATAACAACCAAAAGTAAATAAAAATTAGTCACAAAAAATTTACCACTTAGCGAAATGGCCAATAAAACTAGGTAATCAATTTCAGTTTTTTATTTTTTTTTCATAATTTATTTATTGTATCTTCAATATATAGGTTTTTAACTTCAAATTCAATTTTTTTTAACTTCAAATTCAACTTTTTAAACTTTAAATTCAATTTTTTAAACACCAAATTCAATTTCTATTTCAAGGATGGATACTTTTTATTATTTTTAAATCTTTCATCTCTTCAAAAAATAAATTACCTTAGGGAACTCCAGCTTTAATTGGCTGAGTCAAGCTTAAGAAATCTACTTCTTTAAAAATTATAAAAATTTTTGGGCAAGTTTTGCTTTAACTTGTAAACTAGACCTTGATGCCAAAGTTTGTCGAACGCTTGCGACACGTCTATGAAAAATGCGGAACAATATTTTTTTCTTCAAAAGCCTTTCTTACTACATTTACCAATCCGTGCGTTTGTTCAATGGGGCTGTGCTGTCTTCCAAATCCGAATTGATGATTCGGAATACATTCTTTTTCGCTCAAAATTCGGTTCAGCTTGGTATTTAAGATTTTGTCAAATAATTTTTATATATTTGATAGCAAACTTATTGGACTGTATGATTCTACCTTCGTGTGGACTATTCCTGACTTAGGTATCATGGTAATCAAGGAAACTTTCCAGTCTGGGGGAAAGTATTCAAGGCATAGAATGACATTAAAAATTAAGAGAATGGTGTTTACCGTAGGCCTTCTTAGGGTTTAAGCTAGCAATTGCCCTTTTAACATCTCGTAAGTCAAACCTGAGGGTGATTGGTGCTTCACTGTCTACGGGTGGCAACGCGACTATATTAGTAGGTATATTCGCTGTAAATACATTTTTCAAATGGTTCACAAATTGCCTTTTTCAGTATCATTTCTTGCCCAACGTCCACACGATGGAGGCTTACGTATGAAATGTCTTTTAAGGTTTTTTGTTGCACGCCATAATGAATAATCCGATTGTGGGCTAGCGTCAAGGCCTTCCAAGTATTTTTTTTGTAGTGATGCACTTCTACGGTCGTCTAGTAGATCTCCTAGTCATTTCGTGATATCTTATAGCCGGCTTTTAAGTTGAGGATATCTGCTTTTTTCACTTAAGAGCCGTTCGACATCTACAGAATAAATTTGATTATATTTAGTTTGATGTCGGGTTACTGCTGCTGGTTGGACAGCTAGTTTGATGTTTTTATCAAATTCAATAAGACGAATATCTAGATCTTCTGTTGATCTTAAAAGTATATTTTCCGAGCAATGTGCGCTAAGGTATTTGCTGTATTTTAACCACTTTATGCATGTGCTTTTTATTGGTGATACGATCTCTTGTTGGTTCCAGACATAAACAATTGTGGGCGAGTGATCTGAAGATAATTCTAGGAATGCTTTTTTTATCATTTCTCTTGAAATACCCTTGGTCACGCCAAAATCAATAACATCAGGTATCTTCCGCGTATCAGTAGGCCAATAAAATTATGTCAAATAAAACACGACCTTTTGGAGTAATTAGTCTGGATCCCCAAAACGTATGTTTAGCGTTGTAGGCGCCTGATGCTACGAAACAGGGACCCAGTGATTTGTATAAGTCGCTATATTGACTCTCTGATATTCGAGATCTAGGAGGTGAATAAATCGAAGAAATAACGAAGTTTTGATGAAATTCTTCAATGCAGGGGTGGGGGTGGTTTGTGTTCAAGAAAAATATTTTTAAACATTTCATGGTTTGTTAAGTACTACCTGCAACATCGTAGATTGCATGCGTACCATTTCTTGCATCATGCTGCTTATACAGCGCATAAAGCTGTTTAAGAAATGCACTAATGTCTCGATACTTGCTTCGAGACGATTACAGTTACCAGATGGTGTTTGCTCTTTAGGTTCTGGGTGTGAATTTGGAGTAGAATTAGTTGTCGGTGTCGCTTTGTGTACTGAAATATGATTGGATTTTAACATATCCGCGTATGAAACATGTTGGGTTGTTGGCTGAGCCAACTGAGGGTAATGAACATTTGCTCGATATTGTGGCTGTTTAGCAGCAGTATTTAATTTTTGAGTGGACTTCCTTACCATAGAAAAAACTAGACAGCCTCTTTAGTTAGCAGTGTGATTTCCACCGCAATTGCTACATTTTTTAACCTTCGAGTCACCGGAGGCAACTTGCAGTAAGCCCTTGTATGACCATATTCTTGGCAATTTAAACACTGGACGGGTTCTGATCGCTTATGCGGTTCCTCTACGTTTATTTTGCGGTGTAGTAGATATTTTAAATTATAAATAGGGTGCGTTTCGTTCTCTTTCAATCTGATATCGCCAGGTTCCAGTTCAACGCGAAATAGTGGTTGGGGCACACGATCTCGATTTCTGAGATTATATACTCTATTTACCTTAAATCCTGCTCTGATTTCAGCTGGATCAACATATGAGTCTACACCTTTAATAACTACCTGTAGACCTTTGCTACTCTTCAGCTGATAGGTATAAAAGTTCTTGTTACAGCTTTAAAACTCGTTTACTGCTTTCCGATAACTGCTTTCATCAATAAATTGAATTTTTCTCTCATCAATGTTACCTCGCTTGATAGGAATTACAAAAAATGAGTTCTCCCCAAAAACTGAAATTAACTTTTTTATTAAGTCATAATTTTCTCCCTTAAATATATTGGTGGTGGTTTGAACGACTTGGGTGCCGTTTTAGGTTCACTTGTTTCGCTATCTAATTGGGAACCTATCTAATTTTGGGAACTTATTGCGTTAGAGTCCTTTTCTTTATGTACTTTCGACTTTGGTGCTAACTGCGAAGATTTAGGGCTTCGACCTCTTTTCATTACAGTCACGTATCTATCCATTCCCACTTGAGTCTTGGGTGTTTGGGCACTGTCCATTATTGTTTTGGTCGTACTGTATTCAGAAGACAACGACGATTTATTCATATTTATTTTATTATCACTACTTAGCAACAACGGTGAACAGGAACGTGTACGGTCAATTTGAGCAGCATTTTTGTTTTTATTTACTTCAGTGTTTTCACTATTTTCAACCGCATTTAGTATTACATAAGCATTTCTACTGCTTATGTTTGCACTTTTCCCAGAAATATTTAAATTTTAATTTGAGTGACTCATAAATGAGCCCTCGCACTGTACTTTTGTTTTCTCTTATTACTCAAATAATAATACCGTTGTAAAAAAGAAAGAAGAAACACAACAACTTTGTTGTTGTGTAAAAACAGGTTTTATTGTTTTTCTTTGTTTATTTAAAAAATTAAATTCACGCACTAAATTTTGTTTAGTTTTACGTTTATTACGAGCTTAAAAAAATGCGCGTGCTTTCTAGTTGACGAATAACTACGCAATGGTTTGCATCTCTATTGTACCATTATTTGGTCTGTAATTATTTATGTATCTGTGCTCTACAATTGTTATCGTTATTTATCCTGTAATTAATTTCTTGTGCTCTACCATTGTCAGAATCAATGTACCTATAATTGTTATAACTATTATTATAGGTATTTTGGTAATTGATCGTATTTGTGTTAAAATTTTTGTTCCTATTTATACGATGTAAAAAACTGGTGGTTCAATTAACCGTTTATCCGTTCTTAAAAATGTTTAATGCATAATTTACAATTGTAAATTGCTTTTATTTGTATTTTATTTAATTTTGCTATAACATTTTATGGTAATTATTAATTTTAATTATTATTAGTCGAACTGTTTATGTATTACATACATGTATGTATTACACTCTCTAAGAAAGAGAGTATTCTTTTATCTGGGTTTGGATGATGCTTACAACTAAAACACTACTCTAAGTAGATTAGATAACATAGTGCTGATGACGGACGTGGCTGTCTAGAAAATGTACATTCCGCTCGTGCTGTTGTCTAAAAATTAAATTTTCCCAATTTTTCTTTAATATTTTCACCTAATTTGTAATTTAATTAATTCTTTCTTAGGTAATTATTAATGTGTATATTTTTCTGACTGACGGTGCTAAGTGAAACCTGTATTTTTGCTACAGTCTTCGTTGTTTTATATCTATCTGTGAGCAATTTTTTCAACTTATCAAACGTTGTTGGTGTTGAAACTCCTATTGAATTTCTTACTGTGTGATTTAATTTAACATTGAACACAAAACTTATAAGGTGAATTTCCTCAATTATTGCTAACCCTATTTTTAATAACTCTATTATAGTGAAGAAGGATGTTAGCTCGCGATAATTTCCAGTGAATTCTGGAATTGTTTTCAAAGCAATTTCTTAATTATGGTTTTTGAGTCGCCATATTTGTTGTGTAACGTTATGTAATTAATGTAAAGTGTGTAAGGGGAATTATGTTCTACCGATTATGTTCTTGCCGATCTTACTAAGAGTAAGGGCAAAAATGAGGCTTTTTGAATAACACTATGGCTGTTGCCTGTTTAGCTAATAGATCAAAAATCTGTTTTATTCGTGGCGCTAAGCCCTTCATAAACAAAGTATGAAAATAATAGTTAATCGTTCTACATCTTACAATCATACATTTCTTTCATTCTTAGTTTCTATTCAGCACTATGGAATTTGTGAAGGATCATGTTACCAATATTAATAACCAATCACAAATTAGTGTATTTCAATGTGTAATAAAATGCACTCATTTATTGTGATACTCAAATGTATGTCACTCAATTTCTGTGCGGTCATCAATATTGATAGTTTCATGATGGTGTATGCATTGTGCACATGTTAGGTACACTACACCCTTACCCTTAAGAGAAAAATTAGGGGAGTAATTTTTCTTACTGTATTCATAGTACTGTTACAAAATTGGTTTAATATGCTTATATAAAACGTTATAGGGTTATTTATTCAAAGATAATTTAAATGTCAAGGTAAATAACACTGCTTTACAGCCTAAAAGTACCAAGAACGCCACATGCCTAGGTCGGCTAATTTGGACCTCCTGAACACGAAAAACGCTAAAAAATATTTTTCCCAAGTACCGTTTTTTAGATAACGGTACTTTAGTGTTTTTCGGTATATAGTCCCCCTCAAAGCCTTCTGTAGCCCAACGGAAAAGTCCGATCGAGATATATGGCATATCTGTGGAAAGACAATCGATTGACCTTTCCGCCGATATGCCACAAATTTCTAGCAGGCAAAAAATGTCTGAGTTATGGCACCTTAAAATTCAAAATTTGAAAATTTTTTACGTTTTTTTCAAAATTTTTCATTTTCATTTCGTTTTTTTTTCTATGTTGTGCTAAAAATCTGGAATGTTTTATTTTTTTACCAAATGGTTTATTTAGTTGCCAACATTTTAAGCACAATTCGAAAAAAAACGGATGAAAAATAAAGTTTTTATTAAGGATTTTGTGGAATGACAATATTTTCATTTTCGTTAATAAGGGCTACCAACATATACAAAAATTCAAATTTCGTTTTTTTTTTAACGTTTAAACTGATAGACGCAGAATATAGTGTATGAGCAATGAAAATGAAAATATTGTCATTCCACAAAATCCTTAATAAAAACTTTATTTTTCATCCGTTTTTTTTCGAATTGTGCTTAAAATGTTGGCAACTAAATAAACCATTTGGTAAAAAAATAAAACATTCCAGATTTTTAGCACAACATAGAAAAAAAACGAAATGAAAATGAAAAATTTTGAAAAAAACGTAAAAAATTTTCAAATTTTGAATTTTGAGGTGCCATAACTCAGACATTTTTTGCCTGCTAGAAATTTGTGGCATATCGGCGGAAAGGTCAATCGATTGTCTTTCCACAGATATGCCATATATCTCGATCGGACTTTTCCGTTGGGCTACAGAAGGCTTTGAGGGGGACTATATACCGAAAAACACTAAAGTACCGTTAACTAAAAAACGGTACTTGGGAAAAATTTTTTTTAGCGTTTTTCGTGTTCAGGAGGTCCAAATTAGCCGACCTAGGCATGTGGCGTTCTTGGTACTTTTCCAAATTAATAATTTGTAAAGCAGTGTAATATATAAAGTAAAATAAAATACATGTATTGTGATAGTAATAATACAATAATAAATTATACTAATAAAGTATGTTTAATGACTTATATGTATGATTTTGAAGTGTTTTATATTGTAGTATATAATTTTTGTGTTATTTTATATGTGTAATGATAGCTTATACTTATTTTACAATGTGTTTTATGGCTTAAGATTATTGTTATGTAAGGTTTTTTCTTTACCATTGTAATCTATTGTTTACACCTTCTCTACTTATTATTTTAAATGGTCCTTTTTATGGACTTTGGTTTTTCTTTCTATTTCTTTCTTTCTACTTCTACTAAAACTAAATCTCCTACCTCTAGATTCAATTCATTTACATATCTGTATTTTGATGTTCTGTTTTCTTTTGTACTAATCAATAATTCTTTTGCTTTATTTAAAGCAAACTGTAATCTGATTTTTAATTCATTTACTTAATTGTCATAGTCATAAATTTTATTAGTGTTTTCGAGAGTGTCAGATGGCAAGCATGGCAATTTCCCATAAACTAGTTCAAAGGGTGAATAGCCTGTACCTACATGTGGTACCGTATTATACGCATAAGTAAAATATGGAATCCACTTGTCCCATTCATGATTATTTGCAGACATTAAAAAAAAATTCGTTTAGAACTTTATGATTTCTTTCAATTGAAAAGTTTCATGGTGGTAGTGAGCATATGTTTTTCATTAACTCATTCGTAAATTCTGTTCCTCTATCTGACTTAAGAACCTTAAACTGTCCGTATTTTAAAATAAATTGTTCAACTAATGTTTTGGCAGTTGTAAGTGCATCTTTGGTTGACAGGATGCGCGATAACGAATTTAGTCAGTTCACACTGCATGGTTAGTATGTATCGGTATTTGTTTGAAATCCGAAGAGATCCTACGGTGTCAATTGAAATCACTTCAAAACTGTTATTTGGTGTGTCTATTTTTGTAAGTGGTTCTTTGATGTGTTTTGTTTGTTTGTTTATATTACATTTGTCGCAATACGTTACAAATTTCTTGACCATCTTGTTCATGCTTTTCCATATGTATCTTTGTTTTAGTTTTATGACCGTTTTTCTAATTCCTAAGTGGCCTACGTGTGTGGTGTTATGGAATTCATCAATTAATTTGTATTTTAAAATATCATCTGTTACTCTTTTTGGGGCATTGTATATTAATATTTTTAGTTGAGGACTTTTATCATTTGTTTTTGTTTTCTTGTAGGCTTCTTTTAATTCTTCTTTTGTATACTCTTTAAATATTATATCATTATTCGGAACCGCTTATTCTTTAATATTTTCCTTCTTCACTTTAGATATCAGTTTCTTCAATATCGAATCTAGTTTCGCTGATTTATCACTGAATCTTGCTAGCTTATTTTCATTATTGTTTATATCGTTGGTATGTGATTTCTTCATGGAACTGGTTCCGAAAGAATTTTCGTCACGTCCTATGTGCACTATATTTTTTTTTTATAATTATATCGATATCTTCTATATTTTCAACATTATTAAGTTGGAATTGCTTCGTATTCTTTACATCATTAATGGAGGTGCATTCCCATATTTGAAGTTGATCAGGCTCCTGAGAAGTACAGTTTTCCAATTTATTTTCTTCTGCGCGCGTTTCTTTTATTTTTATTCTTCTATTTTGTTCTTACTTTTTGCCTCATTATTTATTCTTAATTTTTCTCTTTTATTTGCCTCGTTATTATTTGTTATTTTTTTTCTTTTATTTGCCTCATTGATTTTATTTTTCATCGCCCTCGTTGTTACTAGTATTTTCTTTTCTTTTTCATCACTTTGCTGCGGTATCATTTGTTTCAACATCTAGAGAGTGCATCCGCATTTGTGTTCATCTTTCCTTTTTTGTAAACTATTGTGAAATCATAATCGCTTAAATATAGTATTATTCTTGTCATTTTAGATGATATGCTACTTATGCGAGAACAGTGAGATTAACGGTCTATAGTCCGTTACTACTATGAATTTTGCACTCGTCTGCCCATAGAAATTTTGTCTTTTTCTTTAGTAATGCGTTTAGATGTTTGGCAATGTCAGCAAAGTCAGGAATGAATTTTCTGTAATAGTTGCAGAATGCAACGAATCGTCTAACTTCGTCCGTGTTTTTTGGAATTGGATAATTTCTTATTACGTCATACTTTGCTGGGTCTGTTTTTACTCCGTCTTTTGTTATTAAGAGTCCTAGGTAGATTTCTTCTGGTCTTAAAAAACAACATTTCTTTGGGTTCAGTTTTAAGTTATATTTCTGAAGTCTATCTAATACCTTAATTAATTTTTGGTTACGATGGTTCCAACTACAACCGTATATGATTATATCGTCTACATAGAGAAATGCTTCTGATTCTAATCCTGATAATGCTATTGTAAGCATTCTTTGGAAACTATTTGCAGAAATTTTTAGTCCAAATGGGAGTCTTTTGAATTGATAGTGTCCTTGTGGTGTTGAAAAGGCTGTTAATTATCTTGAGTCTTTTTCCAATTCAATTCAGTGAAAAGAGCTTGTCATGTCAAATGTAGAAAACCATTTGGCTCTGCCTAATTTGTCCAAAATATCCTCTAATCTAGTTATTGGAAATTTGTCATTGACGATTTTATCATTTAGCTTTCTAAAATCTACTACGTCTCCATTTTCTTTTGTCTTCAATATTTTTCTTTGGTACTAAAAATAGTGGTGCATTATATGGGCTAACTGATGGTTCTATATGTCGTCATTAAGCATTGTCTCAACTTGTTCATTTATTACGTAAACCGGTGTATTGTCAGAGGTTATGATTTTCTGTTTATAAAAATCGTTTACTGTTAATTTTTCATTCTCTAGTTGAAAAACATTTTGATATTTCCTAAAAATATTTATTAGTGTTGTGTTTGCGTAATCATCTTTTTCATTCAATTTTAGCTCTTTTAGTATTTCTTCAAAACGTTCGTAATTCTTAGTGTTTGTGTAATTTAATATGTCATACATTTTAAGTGGGTCAGTTTGTAGTTGAATGCCCTGTAGAGTCACTGTATCGTTCGTTGTGTTTAAAATTCTTAGATGTTTCATGCCGCTTTTTGGTGCTATTGAATTACTTAGAAAAATTCCGTCTTTTAATTCATTATTAAAAATTACACAATCCTCTAAAAGGTTTAATTTTACCGCTTGTATAATATCTGCTCTTGGTGGAATTGTTATTTTTAATTTAGCGAATGATTTGGTTTGCATTGGTAGAATTATAGTAGTATTATTTGTAAATAATGAAATGGTAAATGTTTCATAGTCAATTTTGCAAAGGTATTTCTTTAAAAAGTCTCTACCTATTATTCCGTCTGTTTCTATTGGAAAATTTGGATGCACAAGTTGAAAATTGTGTGTGCATTCTTCGTCTGCTAATGATAGATTAAGATTTGTGGTTCCTATTGAATTAATTTCTTCTGTAGTGATTCCTGTCAATTTGCATTTTTCTTCACGCATGCGACAAAGTGATATGTCGGCGCCTGTATCGACAGGAAATGTTAATTGTGTATTTTTGTATTTAGTGATTATGTAGTTTTTATTATTGTCTGATACTTTATGTATTTTTAATGTCGGCCATCCGAAATATTCGCGTATTGCGGGCCTATTGTGTTTCCCGAAACATGTATAGTGTGTACGTGTCTATTTGTATTCTGTCTATAATTGTTGTTTTGGTTATTTCTGTTGTTGTGGTCAAAATTAGTGTTCCTGGTGTTGTTATTATTGTTGCCAAATCTTTTGTTGTTGTTATTGTAGCTATTGTTCCTGTTATTGTTAAAATTGTTGGTTCTGTTGAAGTTAGTGTTATTCCTATTATTATTGAAGCTGTTATTCCTGTTATTGTTCTGCCTGTTTCCATTTCCTCTATAGGAATGGAATGAATTATAACGAATTTGTTCTCTTCTAAGATGTAGTACTGAATTTTGATTTAATATTTGCTCATTCTCTAATTCTAGTGCTAGCTCAAGAGCTTCTTGTGTTGTTGTTGGTTTTGCCGCGAACAATGTTGGCTTGTAGTTATCATTTATACCCTTCTTAAAAGTGTCTAGCGCTAATTTATTATTTAATCTAATTATGACATTCTTTTCTGCTTCTGTAGCACCATTACCTAACTGGTCAATTACTAATTCGTTCAGATTGTCTATGATGGCTATTATTTTCTCGTTATAGGTATTGATATTCATTTTTCCTTGATACAATACATTTAATTTTGCTTGTAATTCAGGAATCGTTTTCGTGTTTTTGTATCTTTGTTTAAGGGAATATTTTAGAGATTCGAAATCTTCTGGTTTTGTGTAGCTTCCTATCGCTGTTCTAACATTGGAAGTTAATTTGGCATGGTAAACATACTGTAGGAAATTGATTTTTGCTGTTTCCGATAGAGTTTGTTAATCAAATCTGCTGTTATGAGGAAACTTTCAAGTTCTATGTAATTGCCAGTGAATAGTGGGAGTCTTATTGAATCTGCTGTTTGTGCTAGTTCTCTACAACTTCCTAATAAAATTTCCTTAACTTTTTTATAAACTGTTTTAAATTCTAATTTTAATGCTACTATTGATTCAGTTTCTTTGTGTTCTGCTGTTACTATCTGAAATTTCTCTTTTATATAATTAATGTGTTCTAATTTGTCTAGTATTGTTTGCTCTCTATACGTCCTTCCTGGACTTTTCTTTAAGTTTCTTAGAATTTCTTTTAATGTTAAAATATTCATTCAAAATATCCATTTATATGTAATAGGTGTAAAAAAAATATCTCTTCCTAATTAAAACGTTTTTATTATTTTAATACCTTTTTATAAAATTTTACATATATAATTTTTCTTTTCTCTTTTTTATACATTTTTTATATTATTATAGTGGTTTCTTTGTTTAATTGCTTTACACATAATTTTTATGACATAAATAATTGCTTTTGTTATTATAGCTATAATTGACAAAGTTTCTACATAATTCATTCTATTTTTGTTTTGCCCGCTTTTATTGTTAATTGTGGTGCGCAGTACTTCTACCAGCTTCTTCTTCTTCTCCCTTGATTTGCCTACCTCGTATCCCGCTATCAATATCAAAATTGACGATAGTATTTTTTTCCACCATGTCATGATTTTGTATTTTTTCTTCTTTTTGCCGTGTTTTTTAAAGATTTCTTCTTTGATTGCTAGATCGGATAGTTCCCTTTTTAGCTTCGTCAGCTGGCCTGCCTCCTCTCTTTTTCTTGGCTATGGTTACGTCTACCTTGGGGATGGTAGTTAGTCGTTCTTCGTGGTTCCTCGCCTGACGTTTCTTATAACCTTCTATTGAGAGTTGTTTGTAGTACGGTGGTGGAGTTTGTTGCGGCACCAACGCTTCTGGGATGTAGTGCTTGCTCATAAATCAGGATCACTTGGCAGGATTCCTTAGGTCCTTGGTTGCAGGATCGCCATGTATCGTTATGTAATGTAAAGTGTGTAAGGGGAATTATGTTCTACGTGTCCAAAGTGGATTAGCGACGAAGATAGAGAAGTTTTCAACCGGCAGAAGTTGAGCTACTAATTCTTGCCGATCTTACTAAGATTAAGGGCAAAAATGAGGCTTTTTGAAATAATACTATGGCTGTTGCCTGTTTAGCTAATAGATCAAAAGTCTGTTTTATTCGTGGCGCTAAGCCCTTTATATACAAAGCATGAAAATAATAGTTAACCGTTCTACATCTCACAATGATACATTTCTTTCTATACAGCACTATGGAATTTGTGAAGGATCATGTTACCAACATTAATAACGTATTTCAATGTGTAATGAAATGCACTCATTTATTGTGATACTCAAATGTATGTCACTCAATTTCTGTCATCAATATTGATAGTTTTATGATGGTGTATGCATTGTGCACATGTGAGGTACACTACAGTTGAATCTTGTAGCTGACTATTTTCTTCTTTATATTTGCTTATTAACGCCTCTTCTGAAAGAGTTTTCGCAAATAACTATATAATATTTTTGGAAACGGCTTTTGTTCTGCTCAATTTCCTCTGTTATTACCTTCCTATGTATTAAGTCATAAAATTGTCTCTTTAGAAGTGCAATTTCATCTAATTTAATTTTAACTGTGGAGTCTGGCAACGAAAATTTAATTGCTGTGCGTAAAATTGTTAATTTTATTTAAAAAGTTGGTAAAAAGATTAAAACTAAGAAAACAATCGTCTACAATAAAATATAGTTTATATTAAAATAAAATTTTTCTACAAACAATAAAAAAAAAAGATTTCTACAAACACATTGGTTGCACTAAAGCACATTCTGCTAAAATTATAACCTTAAATGTCTTAAAAATGGCTTTTGTGTGCACAATTGGTCTACGAAATGCAAAAGAGCTGATTCAAGGATATGTGCTATTTGCAACTCATATCAGCACATTAATTTATTTATAATAGAAAAAATGTTAGGTTTCAGTCGGTATCGGGCTAATTAACGCCACTGCACGCTGATTAAGGACCCAACTCCTTCAACTAAACACAGCACAGTGCAGTAGTTCTTGAGTTACGGTGCAAAAACACAAAAAAACTAAATATTGCGCCATTTGTCGGACCATCTTCAAACTACACAGAAACACTCCTCACGCTCTATATAGCATTAATATAAAGTTTGGTCAAATTCGGTGCAGTAGTTCTTGAGTTACATTGCAAAAACACAAATAAAAAACTAAATACTGCGCCATCTGTCGGGCGAACTTCAAACTACACAGAAACACTCTTCACGCCCCATAGAACATGTATATATTGGTTTGGTCAAAATCGGTCGAGTAGTTTTTGAGTTTAGCGATCACGAAGATACACGTCATTTTTATATATATAGAGATTTTGTTCATAATTAATTTCTTACTTTCTACAATGTTAACAAAATTCATTCTTGAAATGCTTACATACTATACATACTGTTGCGTCGTAAAACGACTTTATCAGTCTACTGTATTTTTGTTATCTGGCATCACTGATTATGTTACTCAATAACATCTGTCAATAAAAATGATTTTAACTTTGCCATTTTGAAAAGAAAGTTCTTGATACCACGACCACGTTTTATTGCATATAAGGTTTTAAAACTTAATTTTAAATTTGTGAATTTATCAAACCTTATATTGGTCGTTGGTAAAATTTGCTTTGTTCGTGAGTGACAAAATTTGTTGTGAGAACGGACGCTAGTAAATTTAATCTTAGTATAAGAAAAGCACAAGTGTAAGTGAAGTTACATTGAAATGAATTTTATATCTAAATTTATTTATTATCAAATTATAGATTAAAGTTGCTACTGATTGAAGTTAAGCTGAAATCTGTGTTTCATTTACTAGGCCGTCCACCGTCCAACATTCTTTAATACTTGTGACTTGCTGTTTTAATTTTCAACCTAACCTCAATCAAACAAGTGATCAGATATTACGTGATGGAAACGGAAGAAGATGGTACAACCAAAGGTAATGGTCAAATGACAAACACCTCGTCCGGAGCAACGACTCCTAACATTGCTGTTGGCAGTCATTACGTCAATACTGCCGCTGACGGCGGCTCAGCAATGTTGGATTACTATAACGCAATTACGCCTATAGGCCAACAATCGCATGAGGTAACCACAGCCTCCGGAGCGCATGTATCTATTCCAAAACAAGCCTCAGCACTGGTAAGTAATTCTGCTCTATCTAAAAATGAAAATAAACAGCCCCCCGACGAACATATATCTCGCACACGCTCTGGCGCTGTAAGAAAAGAGGCCACTAAAAAGCGCAGCCGTGTAACACCTGCATCAAAGGTAAAAACAATAACTACGGTAGACAAGCAGGTTAATTGGAAACAACCAATATCGTTCGCTTCCCTGCAACTACCACCTGTTAACAATAATGCCGACGCATCTATTTCGGCACAGCTGTCAGATATGAGAATTCAAAATACAGTAAATGGCAGCAACTCCATGCAAAATCAAAATTTTTCCTTTGCACCAGCAGCTGCGAGTTCAACTGTACTTGAAACTCAGCACAATTTTTCAGCGGATAAAATCTCAAGACCAACGCAGTTTGCCACTAATGCCGCTGTAACGACATGTGAACAGCGTTCCCAACCAAACGCAACCTATGCTAAATTTTTGAACTCTTCAGCTGTCCCATCTACTACAGTTCCGAGTTCGATTTTTATGAATACAACGGCCGGCGCCACGAATTTTTTAAACCCACCGGTTTCTTCTGCTCAGACTGATACAGCCGGAACACACTATTTTCATAATCGTCCCACGGATTCTGCCGGTAAATTTGCGCTAGAGCAAAATCCTTATGCGGGTATATATTCAACTGGTACAGTAACGTTGCCTTCAATACCTGCGCAAGCGCCGCAAGTATCTACTGTACCTAGTGCGTTTACACATAATGTCCCTTATAATTCCTTTTTCAATTCCTTTTCAAATATCCAACCAATATTCTCACAAAGGCCACCGATGATGGCGTCTGCACCTCTTTTCAATAATAGCCACTCAACGGCGCAGCCGGTTTACAATCAACACACAATTTTACAAAATTCCTCGGCTGACTATACATTGTCTAGTACGCACGTTGCAGCGCGCCATGCTATAAGTAAAGATTTGCCAATTTTTACCGGGAAGCCGGAGGAGTGGCCCATATTCATCACAAATTATGTACAATCTACAGAACGATGCGGTTTTACTGACCAGGAGAATCTACTAAGATTACAAAAAAGTTTAAAAGGTGCTGCATTAGATGCAGTGCGTGGTAAATTGATGATGCCGAGCACAGTAGCCTTCGCTGTTGAGACTTTGCGAATGTTATATGGCAGGCCTGAAATAGTACATTACACTCTTCAACGCAAATTAAAGCAAGAGCAACCTGTGCGTAAAGAGAAATTAGAGACTTTAATTAATTTTGCTCTAGCAGTACAAAATTATAGAGTAACAATGCAAGCAATGGGGCTTGCTGACTATCTCAATGATCCAATGCTCTTAAATAATTTAGTAGATAAACTACCAAGTGACTTGAAACTAGATTGGGGTCGCTATCGTATTGCATTTGCTCGAGTTGATATCGTTCTCTTTGATAACTGGCTTTTTAACTTAGCAACGTGCGCAACTCAAGTGACATCTTACGTGCCAACAACAACAATGAATACGAATGACGAAGTAAAGAATTATCGCAAAAACTCAAAAGAGCGTATATTTGTGCATGATGTCATTGATAATAACAAACATGCATCTCCTAACGAATGCCCGAAATGCAACAAACCGCATCGCTTGACAGAATGTAAAGAATTTACTTCGTTAAAAACCGATGATAGGTGGAAATTTATAAGAGAACGAAAACTCTGCTTACGTTGTTTTAAAAAACATTTTTTGCGTCGCTGTAATTCAAAAGGGCAGTGTAGCGTAGATGGCTGTAAAATGCCACATAACCCATTGCTGCATAATACAGGAAAGCAAGAGCAATCTAATCAAAACAACAACGTAATTAATACAAAAGATAAGGTGATTGTAACACGTCAAGCCCATACCAGTCAATCAGTATTATTCCATGCCAAAGAGAAAAGAAAGACTTTGTTTCGCTATATACCTGTCACTCTATTTGGTAATAATAGGTCGTTAAATACCTTTGCCTTAATCGATGAGGGTGCTGCATGCACTCTCGTTGAGAATGAGGTGGCCACTGCACTCGGCCTAGAAGGGCCGACAGAAGAACTCTGTTTACAGTGGACAGGCGATATTATACAAAAGGAAGAGAGGTCGAAAAGAGTTACGCTCCAGATTGCTGCACGGGAGGTCAATGCACGCAAATTTTACCTACGCAATGTTCGTACTGTATCGACACTGGATTTGCCTGAACAGACGCTTGAAAATTCTGAAATTGATTCTTGCGTAGAGTTTAACAAGATTCCAATACTTCCATACACTGCAGCTAAAGCGCGAATTTTGATTGGGCTTGATAACGCCAATATTTGTGTTCCCATTGAAGTCAAAGAGAACGGTTCGGATGGTTTAATTGCAGCGAAATGCAGAATCGGCTGGAGTGTATATGGCCGTCAGCGTGGAAGCAGCTCTGACTCATTGAGATTAATGCATTTATGTCCATGCAATTCAAACGATCACATGGACGATATGCTTAAAAGTTATTTTTCACTTGAGGCAATTGGTGTAAAAAATACTACTAACTGTTTACGTTCAAAAGATGATGATCGCGCTCTAGAAATTATGAATGCAAAAACTAAATATATAGAGGATGAAAAGGTATGGGAAACAGGCCTGCTATGGAGGTACGACAAAATTAATCTGCCAGACTCTTTGCCCATGGCTCGCCGCCGACTGCTATGTCTTGAGGCAAAAATGGCACGTAATCCTGAAGTAAAAAGCTTTCTTAACGACAAAATTAAAGACTATGAAAAAAAGGGTTATATTCGCAAATTGCAACGAGAAGAAATAACAAGCGGTGGTAAGTCGTGGTATATCCCTATTTTTACTGTTGTTAATAAAAATAAAAACAAAACCAGAGTGGTTTGGGACGCGGCCGCAGATGTTAAAGGCGTGTCTTTAAATTCCGTCTTAATGAAAGGCCCTGACCTTTTGAAGTCACTCGTGGGCGTTCTCATACGTTTTCGTGAGAAACCAATAGCATTGTCTGGTGACATTCGCGAAATGTTCCATCAGGTGCGTGTGAACGTTGACGATCAAATTTCACAAAAATTTTTATGGCGCGGTGGTGACACAACGAAGCCCATAAACGTTTATGCTATGACAGTAATGACCTTTGGAGCATCCTGCTCACCGTCTTTAGCAAACTATGTTAAAAATAGAAATGCCGAACGTTTTCGCGAAACATATCCTAGGGCTGTGAATGCTATTGTTGAGAATACATTTGTGGATGATTGGCTACAGAGCGTAGATACTGAGCAAGAAATGATTGAAATGGCTAAACACGTTCGCAAAATACATCAAGAGGGAGGCTTTGAAATGCGCAATTGGCTTTCAAACTCCGAGCGCGTACTGCATGCTTTAGCAGGAAAAACTGAGCTGCAAAATAAATGCATTCAAGATCCAATAGGCCGGTATGAGAAGGTACTTGGCATGTGGTGGTTGCCATTTTCAGATATTTTTACATTTATTCAAAAATTCGGCACTGAGGTTTACGATGACACAACTGCACCAACAAAGCGTAAAATTCTGCGGATTGTAATGACAGTATTTGATCCACTCGGGCTATTAGGGTTTTACGTTATTTACGCGAAAATCTTGCTTCAAGAAATTTGGCGCACAGGCGTAACATGGGACGAACCTGTACGCTCCGATGAGGAACAAAAATGGTGGCGATGGGTCAAATTACTTCCTGATATATCTCAAATACAAATTCCACGTTGTAACAACCTTGGCAGCAACTGTAAGGATATTCAGATGCATGTATTTGTGGACGCAAGCATCAATGCGTACGCTGCTCTTGTGTATATACGCGCGGTTTGTGGAGCAGTTGTAAAAAGCAGTTTGGTAGCCAGTAAAACTAGAGTAGCACCTCTAAAACCAGTTTCAATTCCAAAACTCGAGTTATTAGCAGCGGTCTTAGGCCTTCGTTTGGCAAACTTTGTAAGCAGTGAATCATCGATGCGAATAGCAAACCGCGTATTTTGGACAGACTCAAAAAATGTGTTGTATTGGATTCGGTCTGATGCCAGAAAATATCAACAATTTGTGGCACTCCGTATTGGGGAAATTTTAGAGGGCTCGCACGTGAAAGAGTGGAGGTGGGTCTCTTCATCTGAAAACGTCGCCGACGATGGAACAAAGTGGACCGGAACTCCAAAGTTCGATGCCGAATCACGCTGGTTTACCGGCCCTGATTTTTTGAAAGCCTGTGAAGCTAACTGGCCCGTAATGGACTTTGACGATCCGTCAGAAAAAATCCCTGAATTTTTGTATTATATCCAGCAAAAGGAGCCAGTTGTGTCCACCCTAGCTGCTATATCGCCAGACCCTACCCGATTTAGCAAATGGGAGAAATATCGTAATACACAATGGAAGGTATTGAAGTTCTTGCGCCTTATTCGTAAGGCACCATTCCCGACAGAAAGAATTGAAGCGTTGATGAACATTAATGACATTGATAGCGTCGAAAGCGTTATAATAAAAAAATGCCAAGAAGAAGAGTATGAAGAGGAAATCAAATTGCTGCGTCTTGGCAAATCTGTGCATCGTAAAAGCACAATATATAAAGGTTCCCCCTACTTGGATAACTTTGGTGTACTTAGAGAAAAGGGTCGAATCGATGCCATCGAAGGCGTCCCCACAAGTGTAAAACGCCCAATAATCATGCCACGAAGACATCCAGTAACGCTTTTAATTACAGATTTTTACCATCGCAAGTATCATCACCACCATGGTGAGATAGTCGTCAACGAGATGAGACAGCGTTTTCGCATAAGTGGGTTAAGGGCTTTGGCTAAAGATATTTCAAGTAAGTGTCAAGTATGCAAAATTCGAGCAGCGAAGCCGAGCTACCCCGAAATGGGCGATATGCCTCCTGAGCGTTTGGCTACCTTTACGAGGCCATTTCATTTCACTGGAGTCGATTATTTTGGACCATTTGAGGTGGTAGTTGGAAGACGCAGAGAAAAACGCTGGGGCGTGCTGTTCACGTGTATGACTACGCGTGCAGTACACATAGAAATATCGCCGTCATTATCTACTGACTCATTTTTATTGGTGTTTAAGCAATTTATAAGTCGCCGTGGAGTTCCGCAGCGTATTCTGTCGGATAATGCGACGAATTTTAGAGGCGCCAGTCGTATGCTGCTAAACGAAGTAGAGAAGATTACCTCAGGTGAGCTTGAACGCAAATATCCAGAAATTGAGTGGAAATTTATACCGCCGGCCTCCCCCCATATGGGTGGCTCTTGGGAAAGAATGGTAAGGTCTGTCAAATCAGTTTTAATGGATATTCTCCCAGAAGATGGTCTGCGTGAAGAAGTTTTAAGGGCAGCGCTAGCAGATGTTGAAAACATTATTAACTCACGTCCATTGACCTACGTACCATTGGAGGCATCTGACAGCGAAGCACTTACTCCGAATCACTTTTTAATCGGCTGTTCTAGTGGTGTGCGAGAACGAGGTGTATTGAATCATAGCGGGGTGGCTTTGAGCAAAAACTTTCGAATTTCCAGTGCACTGGCGAATCAGTTTTGGAAGCGGTGGTTACGGGAATATCTGCCAGGTTTGACCAGACGCGCAAAGTGGCATGAGAATGTGGCAGACCCTATTGCAATAGGCGACGTCGTGATTGTCGTCGATGAAAATGCAAAAAGAAACAGCTGGCAAAAGGGGGTGGTACTCGACATATGTCGAGCAAAGGATAACCAAGTTCGAAGCGCAGTAGTCAGAACAACCAGTGGTCTTCTTACCCGACCTGCAGTCAAGCTAGCGAAGCTAGATATAAAGAAGTAAACCCCATGCTGATCGCAAGAAGTTTACGAAGGGGGGAATGTTGCGTCGTAAAACGACTTTATCAGTCTACTGTATTTTTGTTATCTGGCATCACTGATTATGTTACTCAATAACATCTGTCAATAAAAATGATTTTAACTTTGCCATTTTGAAAAGAAAGTTCTTGATACCACGACCACGTTTTATTGCATATAAGGTTTTAAAACTTAATTTTAAATTTGTGAATTTATCAAACCTTATATTGGTCGTTGGTAAAATTTGCTTTGTTCGTGAGTGACAAAATTTGTTGTGAGAACGGACGCTAGTAAATTTAATCTTAGTATAAGAAAAGCACAAGTGTAAGTGAAGTTACATTGAAATGAATTTTATATCTAAATTTATTTATTATCAAATTATAGATTAAAGTTGCTACTGATTGAAGTTAAGCTGAAATCTGTGTTTCATTTACTAGGCCGTCCACCGTCCAACACATACATATCATTTTTAGTTGTTACTTAATGCCTATCATTTTCAATGTTTGTGTTTCAATGTTTTGTGTTCCATTTAACATAATTTATTATAAAAATATTCTTTTCTTAAATTCAAAGAAATACTTTGATGAAATATTACATCTTGTTTCAAGAGTTTTTAATGAAATTAATTCACATTTTTTCGGATAAGGAGGAATTTATTTTAATTCTTATATATTAAAAAAGCCAATTATGCTATTAAGGTCGCAGAAAAGTCTACATACTGCTAGGTTAGAAATGCTAATATTATCAATCATGCAAAATAAATAGTGCTACAATCTTTTGTCTGCTCTAAAGAAATTCATAGTTACTATTTTAATCTTATTTCCTATTAATTTTTATCAAAAAAGTAAACAAAATTGCTAAAATGTGTAAAAAAAAAGGAAAAAAATGTTTGTAGTTACGGAAACTTATTGTTAAGTACCACGAAAGTAGAAAATCTCTTCGGAAAAGTGGTGAGTTAGTTGTATGTTCCGAGGCAATTAAACAAATTATAATTAAAAACTGTAAATAAATAAAATGCTTTGAAAGTAAGGCAAGGATTACCCGTCCACCTAAAGTAACTAATCATATTAAACGCCAGAATCTTGGGAAGATAAAACAAAGTCAAAGACACACTGCAGTGGAAATCACAAAATATCTAGAATTTAATAATATTATGTCAATTCACCCAGAAACAATTCGAACTATACTTAGAAATTATGGATCTCATAGTTGTATACCCAAGAAGGAGCCGTACATTAGCGATCCTATATAATTTACTTCCACTTACTACAACATTTACTTTCAAATGTGATACATGGTTGTGGTAATATCATGCACTGGGGTCGCATATCAGCTGGTGAGGGCAATTTTGTATTGGATTGGAAACACGATGGGCCTATTTGTTAATTTAAATCTTCTTAAAGAAACTGATAAACAACATTGAGACTAAATACTGGCTGGTATTATCAGCAAGACAGCGATACCCAGCACAATGCGGGCATTGTAAAAGAATATCTTAACTGCATTCTTTACCTCAGTCGCCCGATTTAAACCCATGGAGCCCTTATGGGTAGAACTAGATCACAGGGTTAAAAAAATTATAAAAAAATAAACATAATCTAAAGAATTCACTAACTGAAGAATGGAATCACATTTTAGGAGAAGTTTTGGAATTTTTCATGAAAAATAGGCTGGAGGCGGTTTAAAGAATATTTGTGTACCCACAAAATATTAATTGGAACTTCGGAAATATTTAATATAGACATTAAATCATTTTCTTTATATGTAGTATGTACTCTTTTCTGTGCCTTAAAATGATTATTTGCTGATTTTATTAATAAAGGAATTGAACCATAATTTTTTTATCTACTATTATTACCTCTTCCTAATGCCAATATATTTGGTTAAAAAGAAATATCTACATCTTGCTTATATTTCTTAGAATTGAAATAAATAGGGGGGTATGTAGAGATTTCTGTGCCACTGTATATAAAGGGTGTTTTTATAGAGGTATAGAACTTTAAGTTGCAATAAAACAACGATGGATTATTCGATTGACATGAATTTTATTTATCCGAAATAAAATTCAGCATATGATTTCTGGCATATGAACGCCACGGCTGGCGCGGATGTAGTCCAATCTGGACGTCCAATTTTCGATGACTATTTCCAACATTTGTGGCCGTATATCGGCAATAACACGGCGAATGTTGTCTTCCAAATGGTCAAGCGTTTGTGGCTTATCCGCATAGACCAATGACTTTACATAGCCCCACAGAAAGTAGTTAGCGGTGTTAAATCACAAGATCTTGGATCAGGTCCAAAACGTGAAATTAGGCAGTCACCAAACGTGTCTTTCAATAAATCTATTGTGGCTGTGACATGTTGCGCCGTCTTGTTGAAACCACATCTCCTGGACATCATGGTTATTCAATTCAGGAATGAAAAAGTTAGTAATCATGGCTCTATACCGATCACCATTGACTGTAACGTTCTGGCCACCATCGTTTTTGAAAAAGTACGGAAAAATGATTCCACCAGCCCATAAAGCGCACCAAACAGTCAGTTTTTCTGGATGTAACGGTGTTTCGACATACACTTGAGGATTACCTTCACTCCAAATGCGGCAGTTTTGTTTGTTGACGTAGCCATTCAACCAGAAGTGTGACTCATCGCTAAACAAAATTCGCTTATGAAAATCGGGAACAACGGTAATCTCGTTTTGAGGGTGCTGTAGTTTAAGTGGTTAGCACGTTGACTACTAAGCAATGGTCACGAGTTCAAATCTCAGCCGTGGCAACATCAATTTTTCTGATATGTATTATTAATTTATTCTTTATAATAATGCATATCACAGCGCCATCCTTCGCCGGTATTACCACATAGCACTAAATCGCCGGCGAAGTAAAATAATTATAAATTGGCTATGCTAGCTTCGAACTAATTCGCCTAAATAACACCAGAGGCGCTGCAATACTGTTCTAAAAATAATCATAACGTGCAATTGCAGTGTTGCCAGAATCGAAGCTTTACTATCACTAACCATTTGTCTTATCTACTACTATCCCTTTCCAAAGGAAGTACCACAGTTTATGTAGGCGTTAACTGCCTGAGTGGTACTTCTCTTAAAAAAAAAAATCTCGTTTTGGGCCCATTTGCAAGAGTTGTTCAGGCGTGAATTGCCAAACCAAACTGAGAATAAATCACTTGACAGCTGTAAAATCGGTCGCCATCTTGAAAAGTAATGCCAACTTAAAATTCTATACCTCTATAAAAAACACCCTTTATAACAAAATAAAGTATGAAAGGTGTACTTATAATTATTCCTTCACTCGCTATTAAAAATTAAAATAAAAAAAATTATAATCCCGTTAGAAATAAGCTCGTGACTGTTATTTTTATTTTTAAAACAATAATTGAAATATTGACCTTTATTTTCTTTATTTGCTTTTAAACATCAAAATGCGGTTATAAAAGAGTGCGACAAAATAAATAATAATATTTATTTTTTGAAAAATATTGTGAAATTTTCTTAGTTTTTTATAAAAAATAAAAGGTAAGTTAATTTTAGTCATTAAGGGTCCAGGGTTGTTACAGGAATTGTATCAATAACACTTTTAATTAATGAAAAACTTTTCTACAGAAAGTCGATATAAAACCATTGTCAAAAGATGTGAAAGATCTATTGGTAAAAGATCGCAAAAATGGTATTATATATAAAGACTTGTCCAAAAATATAATATTTCATTACCTGGAGCAAGAAAAATATTTAAGACATATAAAAAAAGAAATTCCAATGAAAGCTTGAGAAGGTTATGCGGTCGAAAATGTAAAACATCAAAAAATAATGACCACCATAGCACAATTCTAGCTAAAAAAAGATCCATTTACTTCTGCTAGAAAGATTAAAGAGGAGCTAAAACTAAATATTTCAACTCGCACCCAAGGATGCCAGGTCAATTTAAGAAAAAATCTGCAATTTCCCGATAAAAATTAAAAAATCGTCTTGTCAGCCTTAAAAAATCGTCTAAGAAATCGGACCACAAAAAAAGGATGTCTAACTATTTTTGTATAAAAGCAATCAAAAAAATCATAAGAATTAATTTAGACATACATATTTAATGTATACTGAAATCAAAACATTTTCTTATGTTTTAAACACATTGACGACAGCGACTACACAACTACAAATACCGTTGGCTCAATTGTCGCAGTGTAGTTAACTACTTATATTGAAGACGACAGCTATTTCGTAAACTCTGACGTTGTAGAAATACATATTTTACTCCTATAAAATAAATTTTTCAAAAAATAATAAATATTTCTTCAAAACCTTTGGCATGTAAATGAATTTGTAATTTTGTGAAATTTTCTTTTGTTGAAAAAATAAAATTGTCGTATACAAAAATAGAAAATACCCTAATTTGACTACAGCCATAACGATGGTCGTGTAGCTTTAATAACTTCAAAATAATCGTTTTACTATAAATGTGAATACATATTTTATTTTTGAGTCTCTACAAGGTAATCTGATGTTGTCTATGTGTTTAATGTATTAAATTCAATTTGAAATTTTTAATGTATAAAATTGCTCTTGAGTTTGAAGGATACCATAAATTCTATTAATAAAATGTTTGGGAGTTATCAATCCTCTCAACACTGGAAGTTAACAAAAAACATCTTTAAAGAATCACATAATATTAGTAAGCGAACAAGCCCCTTTTTGACTTTAATTACCACAATTTTTTAAATCGTTTAAACTAAAAATTCAAAACTTTTAAAACACCCATATTTTTTGCGTTGTAAAAAATCGTCGCTTTTGAAGAACAAATCGTCAAATCAGAATTTTGATATTTTTTTTTTCGACTAAATTCATCAAAATGACGATAAATCGTCAGATCCGGCAGCCGTGCTCGCACCGTGCAAAGAAGGCTTAATTAAAGCGGATTGAAAAGTTCCTTTGCGAAGAAAAAACCTTTGTTTCTTGCGGCTAATGTAAAAAAACGATTGAATTTTGCTAGAAAATACGTCAATATGCCAGAATCATTTTGGAATAGAGTTATTTGCTCTGATGAGTCCAAATTTGAATAAAAAAATACAAAACGTCGACATCGTGTGTGGTGCCGCCCAACAGAAAAACTTAAATCGAAAAACATTATCCATACGGTGAAACATGGTGGCGTAAATCTAATGGTTTGGGGCTGTTTCTCAACAGCGGGAGCTGGACGACTTGTAAGAATAAATTCAAAATGACTGGAGAGCACTATGTTAGCATTTTGCGAATAGTTCTGAGGAAACGGGCTTGGGGGACTTTAACTTTCAACAAGATAATGATCCCAAACACACAAGCAGGGTGGCGAAGCAATTTTTTGAAGAAAATAATATCGAAAAATTGGATTGTCCTTCTAAAAGCCCTGATTTAAACCCTATTGAGCACCTTTGGACCATTCTAGATAAAAATATTCCTATGGAAACGCGCACTAACCTCTAAAATTTTTGGGATAAAATGCTAGCTGAATGGAGAGCGATTCTAAAAGATATTTTCAAAAATTTTACTTTAAGTATGCAAAAACGGCTTAAAGAGGTTAATTTAAATAAAGGTGGTGCAACAAAATATTAGCCAACTGCGTATTGTAAGTTTAATATATACTTTATTTTCTCGCATAAAATATTGTATCGTATTTTTAAAAATATGAAGTTGAATGTTATTGTTTTGTTGTTTTTTTTCTTTTTTTTTCTTTTTTTTATTTTATAATATTTTAACAAATAAATGAAATTTATTTATTTTTATAAATTTGCTTTCAATTGTATTTAATTTAGAACTTACAAATATTCAAATATTTTATACTTTATTTTGTCAGACAGTATATATGTGCGCCTCAACCGGCCATACTGAAGGACTGGATGTCTTCAATCATAAGGTAATGGAGGCAATTTGCATATTGGGCGTTTAAATACGCCCAATATGCTGACGATTCCCTAGGTCAGCCAGTTCTGTGGCGGGAAATTGTCCTCGTGGACGACTACCACTTAGCCTACTTTCAGATTGGACGCTTCATGGCGCCACTTGGTCTTGCCTTAAAGACCCAGGATGTAGTCTTGAAACCAGGGCAGCCAAAATGTTTGCTTGAGACCGCAGAGCAGACGCTATCGATTCTATAACTTCACCGCGTTGCCTCTCACGTCTTCTACGAATTCTGGCGGCAGCGAACGCAGACCCCCTCCTAACAGCATGTGGTCTGGAGTTACCGCTTCTCCGTCGTTGGGGTCTGGAGACAGCGGTGCTATGGGCCGACTGTTGAGCACAGCCTCTACTTCTGATAGTATTGTTCCCATCTCTTCTTGAGTGAGCGATGCTTTGCCCACGGCTCGCAGAAATAGGAACTTCACCTGCTTCACGTCTGCTTCCCACAGTCCTCCGAAGTGCGGTGCCCGAGGTGGTATAAACCTGAACTTCACCCCGGACAACGCTCCGCATTATGCGACGGCCTGATGGCTCAAACACCATATGCTTGAATTGCTGTAGAAGCAATTTCCAGTAAATAAGATATGAAATTTTCCCACGAAGTATACAGTCTCGTAGGAATAGATTCATCCCAGTCAAGTTTTTTAATCCAAAGTTTTTGTAAAAACATTTTGAATTTTGTTACTATAGGGCATAAAAGTTGGAGAGGATCAAATAAACGAGAAGAAACTCATAATATAATTCTTTTTGAATTCTTAAAACTTATCTTCCAAATGAAATTTAAATGAATCATTCTTCGGAACCAAATGTATGCCAAAATCTTAGTAAAAGTTTTTGGTTTTTTATGGATTTATAATATTGGGATGATTTAAAGCCCACTTAGTAAGTTTAAAACCAGCTGAACTTAAAATTTTAGTAGCTATCAGCTCTAGTTAGCAAGTAATCAACATAGAAATTACTGCGAACAACTTTTTGTAAAGTCTCTTTGTATAAATCGCTTAAATGAATCAAAAATAATGGCGATGCCATAAGTAACAGTTTAAACGTAACACTTTAAAAGTATCAGATGGATTCTCTCTCCAAAAGCTTAATTGATAATTTCTGTCGTTTTCGGATATTAAAACTTGACGATACATATTTTCAACATCTGCAGTGATTGTTTATCTATGGAATCGAAAACGGATCAACTTAGAATATAATTCTTCTTGAATTGTTGGACCGACCATTAACAAATCGTTAATTGATTTTGTTTTTCTTACTTATTTATAGTATCTTCAATAAAATTGAATTAACAATAATTACTCATATCTTAAGTCTAAAATAAAAAATAAATATACTTGTTACGTCCAGCCAGTGCTAGACAAATAATTGTATGTTTCACGGTTGCTGCTATCATTTGCGGGTCATTCCTCTGGTGTAGAGTATTAGTTTTTTCGTCGAACACAGCGGACATGTTGCTTTTAAACTCGCAATAAACGTATTACAAAAAAAATTGTGTGTGAATTATTTTAAATAAGCAAGCAAACAAACAAAAATAATAAAAACCTGTTTTATGCATAACAACAAAGTTGTTGTATTTTTTTTTTTCTTTTTTACAACGGCATTTTTAGTTGAATAAAAAGAAATACAAAAAGAACAGTGTGAGGGCTCTTTATGAGTCACTCAAATTTAAATATTTTTGAGAAAAGTGCGATAAATGCTGATAAAAACAGCGAAATAAATAAAAACAAAAAAACTGATGTGTTTTTAAATACTGCTCCAATTTACCGCAAGCGTTCTAGCTTACCCTATTACTAAAAAAAACATGTAGATAATCTCAGAAATAGAGAACGTGTGCACCAACCACTTTTTCGAGTTGAACTTGAACCTGGAGATATGAGATTGAAGAAAAACGAAACGCATCCTATTTACAATCTGAAATACCTAATGCACCGAAAAATTACAGTGGAGGAGCCACATAAGCGATCAGGACCCGTCCAGTGCCTGAATTGCCAAGAGTATGGCCATACTAGGGAATACTGTAAGTTGCCACCGGTTTGCGTAGTGTGTGGTGAGCTACATTGTTCCGCTCAATGCGATGGTAAGGAAGTCAATCCAAAAATTAAATACTCCTGCTAAGCAGCCACAATATCGAGCAAATGTGCATTACCCCCAGTTACATCAACCAACAACCCAACATGTTTCATACGCGGATATGTTAAAATCCAACCATATTTCAGTGCACAAAGCGACACCGACAACTAAACAACACCATCAACAAACAAACACCATCTGGTAATTTTAATCGTCTTGAATCAAGCATCGAGACATTAGTGCATTCGTTAAACAGTTTTATGAGCTCTATGAGCAGCATGATGCAAGAAATGGTACGCATGCAATCTACTATGTTGCAGGCGTTACTTAACAAACCATGAACTGTTTAAAAATATGTTTCTGGAACGCAAACGGCTTGCGCCAACACACAAATGAACTGGAGTACTTCCTTAAGAAAGAACAAATTTAACAACAAATAGCTTTTTTTAAATAAATGGCTATATTTTATATGACACCAAAGACCCCCGTGGCAGAGCATGTGGTGGTTTAGCAATACTTATAAAGGCTCGAATCAAACATTACTTACTGTGTGATTTTTGTGAAGATTACCTTCAAGCAACAAACATCTGCATTAAAGAATTTCATCAAAGCTTAGTTATTTCTTCGATTTATTCACCTCCTAGGTTTCAAATATCAGAAAGTCAATACAGCGATTTCTTCAAATCACTAGGTCCCTGTTTCATAGCATCAGGCGACTACAACGCTAAACATACATAACTCCAAAAGGTCGTGTTTTGTTTGACACAATTTCAAAAATGAGTCTAAACGTGATATCGAGTGGACAACCCACCTATTGGCCTACTGATCAGCAAAAAATACCTGATGTTCTTGATTTTGGCGTAACTAAATGTATTTCAAAAGAAATGATTGAAGTTGAAGCGTCACTTGAATTATCCTCAGATCATTCACCCACTATTGTCTATATATGGAACCAGCAAAATATCGTGACTCCAAGAACTAGCACAAGCATAAATTGGTTGGAATATAAAAAATATATCAGTACTCATTGTTCGGAAAACATCCCTCTAAGAACACCAGAAGACGTAGACCAAAGTCTTATTGATTTTGATCAAAGCCTTAAATCAGCTGCCCAACACGCAACAGTAACCCGACAACTAATAAGACACAATCAAATCTATTCTGTTGACGTCGAGAGGCTATTGGTTGAAAAAAGAAAAATTCGCAGAGAATGGCAATCACACAGATCTCCTCAACTTAAAACCAGACTTAAAGAATGCACGAAACGGCTAAGAGAGTTACTGGAATTCCGAAGAGCAGCGTCCCTGACAAACTATTTAGAAGACCTTGACTCAACTACTCAATCAGATTATTCATTATGGCTTGTGTGTAGAAACCTTAAAAGGCCAGTTGTACATAAGCCTCCCTTGCAAACTTCGTTTGGTGGCTGGGCAAGGAATGATACCGAAAAAGGCAAATTATTTGTTGAACATTTGAAAAAGGTTTTTACTCCAAATGTGTTGATTGATGTACTTGAGTGGCCAACAGTCGAAGCCAGATTTCAATTTAGTGAAATTGAAAGGGCAGTAATTGATTTAAACACCAAGAAAGCCCCTGGACTAGATAAAACCAGTAACAAGATGTTATTTGAGTTGTCTCGTGTAGCTCGCAAAATTATTTTTTTTATTTTTAACGCCATTTTACGCCTTGAGTATTTTATATTAATTTATTATATTTTTTTTCTTCACTGTTTTTCATTAATTCATTGGTCTCATTGTCACGGTCGCCATATAATAAACACTGTTTTTTTTTATTTTGAATAAACACCTTTTTTTTTTGAAGAATAACTAAAGACTCTTATAATTATAAAAGAACTAAACTTATATACTAGCGAAAAGTGTCATGAATGCATGTCTAGTATAACATTAAGGAATGCCGAATATTTAGGCCAATCATAAAGTGCATAAACCTTAATGTTACTGGAGAAGGGTGCTTGTTCATTATGAAGTGCATTACTTATCGTATGTGGCAATGCACTTAAAATGATATTTGACACTAGAACACTAAAATATTAAATAGAAATTGTTGTGACGCATGTTCACTATAAACACACAAACATTCACGACATAACCAATAATGCGCGGAGAGCGAAAAAAATAACACATTTCCATTTATGGGTGGTCTAATGTACATACATATATTTCACCTCTTACAGATTACGTAACTAAATATGCTTTTTCATATTGGGTTTCATCATGGGAAAACCTAATATTGAGCGAAATAAAAAAGTGCAAAAACTAAAAATTTATAATGTTTATATGTTTATTTCATATTAAAAAAATAATCCTTATTCAATTTATACTAATTGCGCTTTTCGTTTATTAAAATTAAGTGATTTTATTGCATTGCTGGATTTTAAATGAATAAACTTGACAACACTACTAAACGAAACATTTAAATACATAACAAATAATTGCAGTCGTAAAGTAGCTCTGGGTTGGGGAACACGTCACTGTCATTATCGCTCAAAGTCAATCAGACCGTCTCACTCACACTGGCTGATTGGCTTCCTCGAATAGCTGTACTGTTGTACGGTATTGGTAGTTGCTTTAATCAGCCACATGTAATCGTTTTGGTTATCGTGTACAACCTATGAATTATAATGAAATAAATCGGACATTGGAGGAGCATCATTTTTAAAACTCAATTTTTCACTGGAGGAGAACAACTAAACTTAATTTTTTTACTGGAGGAGAACCATTAAACTCAAGTTTTTTTCACTGGAGGAGCACCATTAAACTCTTATTAATTTTATCTAGCTGAATTTGGAGTCTCACTTCCTATACGAAGGTATAGGAATATTTTGGAGGAAGCTAGGGCAATCCCACCCCGGCGCTTTTTCCTCGTACCTTTGCCATTTAACAATTTTTTGGACAGAATCCAAAAAAAAAACAAAAAAAATGAATAATTGTATTAGCAGCGTTCGTTAATTTTTTAATGGAGTTTACAAGTTGCGTTCTTATACACATTTTTAGAAAATGAAAAAGCAAATTGAGTATGTAAAGTGATAATTTTTTACTAAGTATTTTTAACTTTATACTAACTTTTACTAGCATAACTCAGAATATAAGCAAATTAAAACAAGAAAAAATCGGCTTTAGGTAGTGGTAGACTTTGTCCTGACCAACTGACGATTGATGATTGAATACAGTTTTCTCGTAATTCCTTTACCTGAGTTTGTTTGGTTAAATAAATTATGCTTACAACTAAACACTACGAAAGGTAGATAGATACGAAGAGTGCTGATGACCTACGTAGCTGCCAAGAAAATGTGCATTCCGCTCTGCTATTGTCTAAAATTAAATTTTCCCAATTTTTCTTTAATTTCTTATATGTAATTTAATTTATTCTTTCTTAGAGAGAATAGAACGAACTTAAGATTGACTTCAAATTTCAATTGTATATTAAATAGAGTGCTTAAATTTTAAAAATTGTTCGATTAGTTCTCATAGCACTTAATTTTGTACCTGTATAAAATAAAACAATCATTTAGTAGAAAAAATACAAAAACAATATGTTATTCGAACAAACCACTATTTTGTTTTCTTATTTGATATATACCAATATATCAAATATAGCAATATTGCACGTCAACACTGCTCTGTCAAATTATGCAACAATTTTTTTAAACGTTTATGAACGCAAAATTGCTTTGTCGTAATTTTCGTTTGTGTAAAAAAAAATATTGTGAAGTGGATCTTCAAAACATTAGGGTATTTATTACTAAATTATGAAAAATAATTAATACATTTTATTTTAAGAAAATACATTTCAACCGCTCATCTCACAACGCATCACAAATAAAAACAGTGCACAAATTCGGCAACTGATACTCATTGAAAAGGGTTGCACTGCAATAATGAACTCACGACATTGTAAAAAATAATGCTAAGGCGTTTATGAACTATATTGATTGCTGTGCTACTTTGCAAACTGCGTTTATGAAATCAGCCTATAACATTTATAATTAATAATTATAATAATCAAGGTCATGGACGTTAAGATTAAGCAGTTGTTTATTATGATGAGGCCAGAAAAACTACGCATTGCGCGTATCCGGAAAATAATTCGTGACAATTCCAACCCATTTGAACTACCAAACAATGAGTAATTTTCTTTTTTTTTTCGAAATGAACAATCTTGTTTACAATATACGAGTATGTATGTATATATATATACATACATGTATATATACATACTATTTTACATTTGTAAACAATTTTTCGTGTTTTAGCTGCTAAACAATTTCCTGAAACCATCAACCCGATGTTCAGCCATTCCACCGATTCTAAAACTGTGTAGCGAACTTATATTTTTTGCTGATGGAAGCTCTTAAAGTAGCGGCAATGATTTTAATGGTTTCTCAACCAGCTGTTAGCTGCATTTTGTAAGTTTAAAATTTAAAATTTCCCCGGCAAATATCTGGATTTAGTTGCATCACCTCTACGAGCTTTTCCATCTGCTTTTAATTTGTTATTTTTCTAAGAAATATTTTAAGTTACAGTTAAAAACGCCTAGCAAAAATAATAAAAAATAAAAACTTACAAATCTTTCTAAATTGTAATTTTTCAACTTCTCGCGACAATAAGACAACAGCTAATAAGCAGTTGTAAAATTTTTATGTGCAGATAGAAACAAATGTTGTAAACTATAATTGATGTAAATTATCATAGACAACTAAAATTGTGACACATGTGATAAGTGTTGTAAATGGTAATCGCAATTTAAAAGATATAACACTAAAATAATTAATGTTGTGAACGATAATCGGGACCATAATTCATTTGTCTGAAATAAAATTTAAAATATATTATTAAAATTTTTGCTTTAGTTTAATTGAATAAAATTTACAACACAACTTTATTTTAATTGTTTTTTGTATTAGCGGCCATCTTCTATTAAAATTTCAAGTGTGTGCCCTTAGCGGTTCAAAAAATAGAGGTCTCCGAAGGACCTATATACCCGTCTATTATAAAATACAGAAATATAAAAGCAATCAATTCTATATTCGGCCATCGAAAATTTTGTCCAAAATTTTTGTTAAAATTTTATCGAATATTTTTTGTAAAAATTTCACAGAAACTTTTTTGTGAAAGTTAGGATCTGCAATCTATATTGCGTTATAATGGTCCGACTAAATCATATTGGGGGGGTTATGTTTACCCCGCCAATGTGCCTATTGACTGTTCCTGGTTACCAGTGGGCACCCTGTGGGTCATTCGGCCACCTCTATGTGTATTGCTTTTAATAAAAGTCTTTTAATACAAGTTAAAGCAGAAAACCTAAAAAACCAAAAAACAAACAAAAATCGCCCCTCACGGTCTTATATTTATTTAAAAAAAGCAAAAGAAAATTATTTTAACTGAAAAAAAACAACGTTTGCTAATGCAAAATTTAAGAAACTATGCCTGGCAGAAGGGTGGGTTTAAATTTTATGTATCTATTCTGGTGCCTTGGCAAAGTTGATTTAAGCCCGAACGCAGACGGACATTGCTTAACCAAATTCTCTATGGGGTCGGAAATCAATATTGTATAAATAACACACGGAATGACAAACTTATGTATAACCTCCCTTTCCACCTGTTGTGAATGGTATAAAAAGGAAATAATTATTTTTATATAACGGTATAGATCTAATTAATTAAAAAGACAAATAATTTCTTTTCTTGTTTTGGTATTAAAAAAGGTGTAACTTCAAGTATCAGCAACAGTGTTAATGAACATACTAGTAACTTGCTAATTTTTTAATAGTTTTTGCTGCCTTTTTGTACTTAGTTAGCCCATTTTACTGGATAAGTGTGCGAACGAGTAGAGCTGCAAAACAATCGATAGTATCGATAGTTTTTTTTTCAGCTGACTATTGATTGATAGTCTTTCAATATCGACACTATCGTCAAATTTCAAATAGAAATACGAAGTTGATTAAGAGTAGTCAACGTCAGATTTGTAGGAACTTATTCGACTCAGATTGTAATGTACAAATACAAATAAAGTAAATCATACTTTAAAAATATAGATATTACATTTTTCAAATAATAGCCCAATTTACAATCTTGTGCACTACAGGCCTTCACAAATCCATTAAAAAAAAAAAACAATCATGGCATGACATGGCATGTTTGTTAAATGGTATACTGAAGTAAAGTCACGACAAACAAATCCTGAAGAAATAAAAAATAAATACTTTATGTGTATTTGAAAAACAACAAGACGTCTTAAATGTTTTAAGACGTCTTAATATTTCAAATTATTATTATTACCCGTGAAAAGGGATAAAATTATTATGGTTTTAAGAAATATGTTGTATAAAAAGCATTTTCAGGACTGTCCAAAAACAGGTAAAACAGTATTCATAAAGGGCAGTTTAGACAGTAAGACTTTACGTACGTAAAATCTAAGAGAAAATAAAATCAAAATCAATCCGTATGAAAAAATAGAGATTACAAATCGTATGGTTTTTTTCTTACTTTTACACCATTGGTGTTGAATAAAATTAAGTAAAATTGAAACAGCTGTTGTTAAAACAATAAAAAAAGTTTAAAAAATAAATAGTGCGCGTACTTGTGAAAAATATGCCAAATTTTAAAAAGAAGTAACCATAATAAAAAAACTGGAAACCAACAACTAAAACAAAATTAAAAAATTTTCACGTTCTTTTGCCAAAAGTTTTTTATTGTTTACAAACTTATTTGTGATGCCAACTGGATCTATTTTGAAATATATTCAGCGGTTTTCTGTTATTTTGACGAGTTTTGCCTTTGAAAAGTTAGCATTAATAAGAAAAACGCAAGCCTGATCTAATGAAGTAGAAATGTTTTTGAAAAAATTTCAAAACATAAAGAGAGCCGTAAGACTGTCAAATTTCCATCCGTATTTTCTGTTATTTTATGGTTATTCAGGTCATAATGTAATTCGTAAAAATTCCTACAAATTTGGGAATTTCCCTAGATGAAAAAAACAGTTAAAAAATATTCATAAATAGTATTGCAATAAAATAATGGGTAAATAATTTTAATTGAACATTGAATATGAAATCGTTTTATACAAACTGGCTCAGAGGTAATTTTAAATGTGATGTGAAAAGGGTAATATGTAAATGCGATTGGGAATGTTAAAAAAGGTAAGAGAATACTTATAAATAGTACTGCAATAAAATAATATAGACGTTTTAAATTGAACATTGAAAATGTGTTGTAACAGAAAAATATACATAAATAGTTCTTGAACACTAAAAATTAAAATATTTTAATTAAACACTCTTTTTCTATGTAAATTTAAAAACAACAAAATTTAGTGAATCCAAGAAGAAATTGTTTTGATTTAATAGTTAATTTGTTTAAACTCAACTATTGGTTAATTAGCTTTAATGCTCTTTATTTAAATATAATAAAAATCGGTGACTTTACAAATTTTAACTCTTTATTTCCTTCTTCAGTAGAACAATTGTATATCTACACAATTACGTATTTTCAATAAAAAGAACAATGTTTGAATTATTGACTAATATAGATTACCCTATAATTTAATAATTAAGTTTTAAAATTTGTACTTAAAATTAGTTTTCTTTTTATTTTTAATAACTTTATCGTATTGACCTATACAAAGCATCCAACCGTTCATATGATAACATATAAGAACAACAGAAACATTTAAATAATTCTTGCAAAAAAAAAAACCGACTACAAAACAAATATATGTGCATCAATTCTAAACCAAAAATTTAAAAGAAAGTAATCTGTAAGAAATAGTACTCAAATCAAATACTTTTATACTTGTTGCTCTAACGGACATAGTAATATACGTTCTGTACATTCAAATGTCTATCCATAACGGTTCAGCTGATAAAGCCATATACGACAAATTACGTTAGATATGAGGAGACACTTTATTTTTATACACGTATGGGTTAAGCAATATCACCTAGGGGACACCCTTTAATGTGCAATTTTAAATTAAACACTTATCTTAAAGGAGAGATTCTTTTTAAATTTCAAATGTCTGTCTAAAACGGTTCAAAAGTTTGTCCATATGCATCAATTTACATCAACTATTGAGACACCCTCTATAATTTTAAATATTTATAAATGTTATAACACGGGACATAGTAGTGGAGATTCTGTCTAATTTTCAAGTGTTTGTCTATAACGGTTCAAAGGATAGGGCTAGATAGGTAAAATTATATCAATTATGGGGACACCCTTTAGTTTTCAAATTTAAATTATATACTTGATGTTATAAAGGACTTAGATATACAGGTTCTTTGTAAATTTCAACCGTCTCTCTGTTACGGTTCAAAAGTTTTGCAATATATATCAAATTACATCAAATATTGGGACACCCTTTAACTTCTAATTATAAATATTTAATTTCTGATTATAAATATTGGACATTTTGACCAATTTTCAAGTGATTGTCTACAATGGTTCAAATATTTAAATGGACGTTACATATGGGGACACCCTTTAATTTTTAAGTTTATTTTCTTTATTAATTTCTGTTATTGGCAGCTATAGTGATATGCAGTTTTTTAAATTTTAAAAGGGTGCCCTTTACGGTTAGTAATACACGTAAAAAACACGTATGTTGTATGGGGACACCCTTTAATTTTTAAAATTCTGAACTTCTTTTAAAATGGGACCAATCTGTAAGCATTTCCTTTCTAATAAAGAAAAAATTTTTAAAATCGGGTCAGAAATGACTGAGTTCTGCGGGCACAAACATAAAAAAGGAACATTCAGACGAATTGATAACCTCCTTCTTTTTTTGAAGTCAGTTAAAAAGAAACAAATTACAAGTGAAGCTGATGGTCTTCATTTATATTTTTTCAAATACTTGGAGTGTTTGCTCTTTATTTTTATTGACACACAAGGTTTTATTACGAACAAATACTGTCGATCTTCTGTATTTACTTCGTGCTGCGAACAGTATACGACAGTATTTTATGTTGTTGTAATGCAAGGAATATGTGTGAAAACCATTTAAACATGAGTGTGTGTTTGTTGTTTAAATAAATTTGTGCTAGCCTCTATTGTCTCTATCACTTGATATTGCACATTTATGCAATTGTAAACATTTTTCATGAATTGTGAACCTTTCAGTTTGAAATACCTGCTGCAAAACATAAAACTCTATATTGGTGTTTTGGCTTCATTTAGTAGATTTTTTAATCGACATAACTGTTGTTTTGAAATTATTTTCAACAAGGTCATGAAATATTTATTCGTCTACGAGGGCAACAGTGTTCATTGAAAGTTACTGTTACAGAAATACAAAAAGTTACAGAATTATGAAACCTCCCTCATAATTTTGGCATTATGGTCAAAACTCGACAATTAACAGAAGGAGTGTTGCATTTAAAGCTGACGTCGCACAGTGGTCAATTTCGCGAGAAAAACTCTATAACTTTTGACCGGATTGGTATTTTTTACGCAATTTGTTTTGTTCAATAGGAGGGACTTTAAGCTTCAATTTGCGTGTTCAAACTTAAAAATCGACTGATAGGAACGTAAGTAATGTGGAGTTAGAAATGCATTTTATTTTTTTGTTGAGTTTCCATGTAAAAGTTGAATATTTTGACATTTTAAATAGGTATTTTTTTATAATTTCTTATTTTCTTCAATCGTATTTTACAACCAATACTTATGTATTATTCCTAAACTTAATTTTGGTCAGAAAATGACAACATTTAGCCCCTGACATTTATTTCGTCTCAATATTCACAGGGGCCAAAGGTTGGTTTTTTCGGAAGAAAGCTAATTCTTGTAAGGATTAAACTGAAAAATAACACTGAAATTCCCAACAATATCAATACCATTTGGATATATTATATACAGAACACAACATCGATAAAATTTTAAGTAAACTTTTACTATTGATTTAAAGTGCACACATATTTTATTTAAATGTATTAATAAAAATTTATACTAAAATTAGAAACAAATTATAATCTTTAAACTAGTATTAATTAAACAATATTAGTAAAAATTTCTTCCAAATAGCTTTGATTTTCATTTTGCAGTAGTTGTTTAGCTACTTCATCTAACTCTAATGAGGTTGATTTCCATTTTTGTCGAATACTGGACATATATGGGTCTGATGTGCACAACAAAATATTAATAAGATCTTCATTAGTACAATATCTGGAAATTTTTCTTGTATTGTGCTCGCGAAAGAATCTGTAGTCTTTGTTCCTTTTTTCTTGCGCTTCTTCTGAGAGATCTCCAATTGGAAGCATATTGTGCTGAATTATTTGTTCCCCATGGAACAAAATTTTGTGAACTGGGGTTGGCATATGTCTCCAAGAATATATTTGGTTATAAAGGGTTGCTGTCTCATTAGCATACTGACCAAATTTTTTTGCATCTATCTCTTTACTACATGCTATAACTTCTAATATGATTTGGAATCGTCGTATTAAATCATAATCTACTCTAGTTATAGAAGCTGCAGTTTCTGGATCGGAAAAAAATCTCCTTGCTGTGTTTCCATCATTAGAATTTCCTTCTCCTTGCTTTGGCTGGTCAATTATAAGTCCTATCTCACGGTATTTTTCTGGAATATCTTTTTTTTTTGCTTTCTTTTTTCCAAATTTTCTTTGTTTTTTCTCACTGATTCGCCTAACGGGCCAAATTCCAAATCGTATCCCAATTTAAGAATATGCTCCATAAAGCGAATTCTAGCATGAAGAGGTGACATTCCAAATTCATATGCTTCATTAAAACTATTGTCTTGTGTTGGTGGTTGGCTCAATTGACTTGATGTTTTTGGGCATATGGTGCAGCTTGACGAAGACTTTGTTTCGGTTAATGCTTGTGCAACTTTTCCATCGATCATTGTAAGTGACATTTTAAAGTTAACTTCGATGCATTGGTCATTAAATTCAAATATCAAATGAAGTTCTTTAATTTCATCTCTTATTTTGCCAACTTCTTTAGTTATGACATCTTTAGTTTCTTTTTCGTAAGGAAACTTTATTGGTCTACAAAATTTTGTTGACTAGGGAATTTCATTCTTCCATACATCTATCTCTGCAGCTCTACTAGTTGACGGCTCTGAACCAATATAAGTTTTTGTTAAACGTAATGGAACGAAAGAAATCATGAATAAATTGGCATCTGATGAATTTTCCGCATTACATTGTTTGTATTGTTTCTGGCCAGAGGACCCATCACATCCCCATTTAGAAATTAAAGTCATGCTGCAATTTTAAAACTTCTTTAAATAGTCAGCATCAAATGTCTTTAATAATCGTTCTGCAGTGTGTTCAAGAAGATCCTGCAATTTTATTTCTGCTGAACTTCAAGTTACACTAATAGCAGTTGGTGAAGGCAAGCAATCTTTTTTGGCAGAAACTATATCTCGATATGATGGAAAAATTCCACAATTTTTTTCATTGGTTCGCTTCCGCAATTCTGTATATTGGTCTTTAGTCATTTTCAAATCCAAAAATAGTGCAACTGCTTCTTCTGGAGTACATTTATTTTCTTCAGTTGGTGTCGGCATACTTTCTAAAATCCTTTTTGTGCGTCTGGGGCTTGCTTCCACTATTTTTTTAATGATAGCAATTTTACTCTTTTTAGTTTTCGATGGTTGAATTTGATGCAGAAATGAATCCTTTATGATGCTACAAGAAACTTCTTCATTGATATGTTTAAGCTTGCGTCTTCGTGATCTTTCACTACAATTATCAATTGGCTTTGCTGGTCGACCACCTTTTCCAATTGCAATTTTCAGGTATTTAAGTTGTGTAATATTAGATGGCAATAAAATCATTTTTTACCTTTTCCAAATGAATTGCTAGATACCACATAATTTGAGAGTTAACAGGTACTGGTAATAATATAACAGGTACTTGGTTTTACCAGTTATTTCCATTGGTTTTAAATTTATTTGCAATTTTCAGGTATTTAAGTTATGTAATATTAGATGGCAATAAAATCATTTTTTACCTTTTCCAAATGAATTGCCAGATACCACATAATTTGAGAGTTCTATTGTCATTTTTGTCAAAATTTTGATACACCCCTCTATGTGGACTAGGGGCCAACTTCTCCTAATTTCAACAGAATTATTTTTTGGGTCAATAAGAACTCTTGTACAAAATTTCATCAAAATATATGCATAATAGCCACTTTCACATGCAAATAACTTCTTAAAAAATATGACGTGCATTTGTACCGAATATCTTACCTTGGGTCAGAAAAATTGCTGTAGCTCAAAAAGTGCAGTCCCGATGCATGGACATGTATATATAGGAATGTAGGGGAGAGTTAGGACTACAAAATAGTAAATTTGTGTTTTGACTCAGCTTGACTCACAGGAGTTGTGCTCTATGAAGTGGGAAATTTCCGAGAAATTTGACCTTTTTTAAAAAAAATATTTAAATTGTTCTGAAAAGAGTAGAGCTTCAATTTTACCAGTAATAGGAAACAAGTTAAGTTACAACACAAAATTTATTTCGTCCAAAAATCTTGAAAAACAAAAAAGTTATGATCATTTAAGCTTTAAAAATTAACTAAAAATATCATAAATTTACTAAATTCTGAAAAAGCCCATTTTGGACCACCCTGTTCTCAGTGAAATAGTTAAAATAGAGTTCTAATTTTTTGGCTCCCGAGGTTTACTACTGTCTACTTTTATATGAGTCTAATAACTTTAAGATCGGAGAACAAAAACCAAAAGGAGTTTTGGCCGCTATCTCAAAATATTGACCACAGTGCGTCGTAATATACGCACCTTGCCCAAATTGCTGCTGTAGTCTCGTAACAGACGCAGCTTGCGCAGAACTCAGCAGTATCAGCTTACGCGTAACAGGATCAGTGTTGCGTTGAATGGAATTATCAAACTGCCCTCGTAATGGATGCAGATCGCTCTTGATAGCGTCAAAATTCGGTAGCCAGGCAGGTCAGTAATAGATAACGGATAACATTTTATTATGTCCATATTTATCCATTTTTAAGTTTTTGAATTTTCGATTTTTTACATACTCACATAGCACTTGAAAAATTTCGATAGTAACGAAAATTTTGAATGAGCCGACTTCGATAGTTTTGCAGCTCTACGAACGAGCCCATTATTGAATATAAAAATTATTCATTTATGAGGCAAGTTCTGACAATCGCAAATCGCTTAAAATGTGCGATGCGAGTTGAAATAGCATGGTTGGTGTTCTGTACAGGCATGTTCTGAAACTCGCATGATTTTGAAATCGCATGTGATTTGAAATCGGCAATTTTTTTCTGCATGTTCTGTAACTCACTCGTTTTGCAATTTTCAAACTTTTGTTCGAAAACTAAAAACATGTGTTTTTGCGATGCAAAACATAAGCAAACAAAAGAAAATTAAAAACAAAATACCAGCCGATTTCTTTTTTAGTGTAGTTCCCTGAAAAAATGCAATAAAAAATTAACATTTTAAAAAGCAGAGACAAAGTAATATCTTTATTGAAAAAAAAAAACAATAAAATACATTTGCGGCAAATGAAGTTTTTGTTAGTGATATTGTATTTAGCAACTTTGAAGTAATAGGTTATTTATGTTGCTGGTAATCAGTACTAAAAAATATTTTAGTTTACTTTATTAATAACATACGTACATACATGAATGGATACAAATATCTTATTGAAAGTATTTTTACTGAATCTGTTGAGTTACCCTAACGATCTTTAACACGAAAACTCCACATTTATTAAGCTCCCATATTTTTGAAGAATTAGAAATAAAAATAACCGTTTATTTTATTTGTTTACCGAGTACATGTTCTACAGTTCTAGGAGTAAATATTTTCGAAGATCAAGTGAATCAGCTGTTAGTATTAAATAGCCATAACTGAAGAAAACAAAACAATGAAACAAAACTTATATTTTAAATTTGTTAATTATAAGTGAAATTAAGTGAAAATGTTAATAATTTTTCTTAAAAATAAAAGAAAACATGATTAATTTGATTTGTGTTAAATTTTTTTGTGGTTTTAAAGTTTATTTTAAGAGAAATATGTACATCAGTTCACTTCAGTTTGTGGTTGCGATTTGAAGTCGCCAAATTTCTTGCGATTGTGAACTACCAGAACTACTGAATCTTCGTTAAGACAACAATCCAAGTAAAGAGTTAAAACTTAATGAATACCCAGAACTTTAAATACGAACCAACAACAGCAATAAAAGTAACCCAAAATATGTGTTAATATCTTCGATTGATCCAATTAAATCATTGACAAACTTTAGACCTTTTGTCATTAAAAATGGCATAGAAAGCATGAGCACTGAATTAACCTCTATCACTACATTTCGGGATGGTAACATCTTAATACTCACACGAAATGCAAGCGTTGCTGAAAAATTCCTGAAATTTAAGACACTCTCTAATGTATGTTTAATTTCATGTAAGCTCCACGACACGTTAAATTCTGTTAAGGGAGTCATATATGCACCCTGTATAAAGACTGTTGCCGAACAAGAAATAATTTAAGAAATGAAAGATCAGGGGGTTGTTGATGTGTACAAATTCACCAAACCGAGCGATGATGGAAAATCTCGTATTCCAACTGGAAAAATGATAATTAAATTTGATCTCTACCGTTTGCCTACATTAGTTGACGTAGCATGGTATAAATGACGAACACTACTTCCCGAATCCAATGAGATGCGAAAATTGCCAAAAATTAGACCACACAAAAAATCGATGCAAAGGAAATACTACATGTCCCGCTTGCAGTTTCCCACCCCATGATCCTGGGAATGTACCGGTACTTTTTGCACAAATTGCTTTGGATACCACTCTTCGGTAGACAACAAATATCCACGTTATACACAGATGAAAGAGATTCTGAAAATAAAAACTAAAAACTACTGCAGCATAGCTGAAGCTAAGCGGATATACAGAAAACAACTACTTTAAGCACAAAAGTAAACAAAAAACATCAAATAAACATATAAACAGCATAAACAGTTTTATGTCAGTGATCTCACAAATAACGCAATCATTGATCAATGGGGGTTTTCACACTAGACTAATTGTGCTGGCATAAAATCGCAGTTTGTAGGCTTTTTCGGTGAAGAGAGTGGTTTTTGGTTGGCACAATTTTTCAACCAGCTTCAATGAAAATGAAATAAACAAAGAAAATACTAACACACACAAAGCTGTGTATACATGCACAATTTTATGCCAGCATAATTAGTCTAGTGTAAATACGAAAGAACAAAAGTTGTGCGGATTAAAAATTAGTCTAGTGTGAAAACCCCCAATGACAAAATTATTTCATCCCACCTCTCGACGACAAATATCGCGACGAGGATTGGATGGACCTTTCATCAACGTAAGTAAACATGGCCCATAACACCATATACGTACACCTGTGTGTACGTATATGATTCTGAAATACATAATGGATTTTGAAATTTTACAATGGAACATCAACGGCTTTAATAACAATTACCACAACTTTCAATTAATTCTAAAGAAAATGGATCCTAGTTTCATAACGTTACAGAAAAAACACACTGTCCCTACAATTTCACCCCCATAGTACCCAGACACTTTACCAGTTATTTTATAAACTTACAACACAATACTACTTCAAAGCAAGGAGCTGAAGTGCTCATTAAATCAAACATTCCCCACAGGTACTAAACCTGTAAACTCTGAATATCAAGTCAGAGCAATTGAAATAAATCAGTATAAAATTCACCATTTTGACGTTTTACATATCAGCAAATCAAGACATATCTCCCAGAAAAATAATTGATATAATATCTTTATTCAATACACCGTTGCTAGTGGTTGGGGACTTCAATGGGTGGAACACCATGTGCGGCACCACAACAAACAATAATAGAGGACTTTTGCTGGAAAATATAATTAATTAAACTGGATTATGCACTTTATGTGATGGGAGCCCAACACACTTCTCGTCTCATATTACTTTCACCAACATTGTTGACATATCACTTTGCTCGGTTAATATACTTCCGCTGATGACATGGGCCACTCTGGATGATTTACATGGCATCACCCATTTTCCAATCAAGATAACTACTAAACTGACTGAAGATAAACGTTTTCCAATTAAAACAAGTAAGTTTTTACTACATCTAGCTGACTGGGGAAAATACACTCGAAAAGCTAAAATAAAAATATTAAAACACCAAGCTTCCTCAACTAGTAACAAAGACGCAGCCACCATCACTAAATCTATACATGTTGCAGCCAACTTTTACATTCCCCAATCGAAGCAGATAATAAAAACTGACCGTCCGTCCCATGGTGGAATCCTTATTTAACAACCTTGCGAAACAAAAAAAGGAAAGGTTGACAACACTTCAAGTCCAACCCAACACAAGAAAACTTAATATTGTACAAAAAGAACAATGCTACATTTCGTAGAGAAGTAAAAACTACCAAATACTCAAGTTTTGAAAAATTATAAAATCCATAAACAGAAACACCTCAATGTCCACAATATGGTCAAAAATAAACAGAATTACTCGCAAAGACCCTTCTGCAACAATAACAGCTATTGAAACGCCAGCCGAAACATTAAATAACTCAACCAAAACCGCAGCTCACTTCGGTAAAGTCTGGGCTGAACTTGCGTCGGACCCCAACTTTTCACCATTGTTTAACACATCAAAGCACTCTTTCAACATGCTCAATATCAGCACTGTAGATAAAACAGCAGTTATTGGAAGTACCAATAACTTTCCAAGAGCTCACCTACTGCTTAAGTAAAGTTAAGGGAACTACACCTGGACACGACCGTATACCCTATCAAATGATTAAAGCTCTATCACGAAACAGTAAGGTAATTTTACTCAACATATACAACACAATATTTGAAAGTGGAATTATTTCATATTCTTGGAAATTATCGCCAAAACCAGTAATCCAATCGTCCTATCTCGCTGCTGCCATGTCTATCCAAGATCATTGAACGAATTGTAGCTACTAGACTTTCATGGTTTTTAGAAAATAAAAACCTTATAGCTAAAGAACAAGTAGCTTTTAAGAGAAACAAGTGATGATGCACTATTATATATAGACTACCATATCACAGAAGCTCTGTCAGCCAGAAACCACGTGACTATCCTATCGATTGACTTCGAAAGTGCGTTTGGTAGGATTGGTCTCCACGTAATTCTAAGTGTTCTAAAATCATGGCCACGAAAGATAATTACCATCGACCATATCGCATGGTGGAAGAGGCAAATTGTGCCAGGAATTATCTAATGCCGCATTATAAATGATCCCTAGACTTAGATTGGACCTCTAACTCATTACGCTTGATCATCATTGTCTTCATACAACGAGCGTAAGTGTTAAGAGTACTTTGGTATTTATTCTCATTTGAGGATAGTCTAAATATTCTTCATATACAGTCTTAACTTTCTCCCATAACGATTTTAATTCTTTAACCATCACCTCTACTGTATACACATGGTGATCAACGTTAGGAATATTGTTAAAATACAACTCGAATTTCGAAACAGCATCCAATGCGCGAGTAAAACTATCAAAAGAAGTTAACGACATTTTTCCACAAATCGGTTTCGACAAAAATATGAAAGTATTTTGAAAAAAAAAGAGAAAAGTTGCATTTAAATTATCAAACCCAAGAAAGTATTTTGATATGAACAATTAATTCACTTAGTGTAGTCAAATCGAAGAATAATACATAAATTTATTTTGCCGCGATGCAATCAAAGAAATAAACGACACCCATCCACAAAAAATACAATAAGCACTTGGAATAAAGTATGACCAACCTTTAACGCGAAAACGCACGCTATTCTCAAGTCAAAAATGTTCCCATCCAACCTGTTTTTTGCTAGACTATACGTATTAACACGATAACAATTTTTCACTTTTAATGGGATGTGTCACTAACAGTATTCTTATCCAGTCTATATTTTGCTAGACTATACACATTAGTATGAGGGTTACTTGTGCAAAGTTTCAAGACTATACCTAATGTAGTTCTCTAGGTACGGGATAATAATTTTTCACTTTGTATAGGAGGTACCACGCCCTCCATTCAAATTCAGTCTGTGTTTTTCTACACAATGTATCTTAATATGGGGAGTACCACAGTGACCGTGGTACTCCACATATTTAGAGATACAGAATAATTTTTACTTTGTATGTGGAGTACCACGGTCACTGTCCCAATTCAGCCTATGTTTTCTAGAGTATACGCATGGGTATGAGGTTTACTTGTACCCACTTTGAAGACCATATCTATTATAGTTCTCCATATACACAATAATAATTTTTCACTTTGTATGGGAGGTACCACGCCCACTTTCCCAATTCATTCTGTATTTTGGCAGACTATGCCTTAGCACAAAGGCTACTCTTGCAAAATTTCAAGACGCTATCTATTGCAGTCCGCCAGGAACACGATAATAATTTTTTACTTTGTATGGGCGGTAACACGCCAACTATTCCGGCGATAACTCATGAACCAATACACATACAGAGACCGTTTATACATAAAAACCTTGGTATTAACGTGATCTTTGCAGAAACAAAATCAGTTCACGCATTCCAGAAAACATCAATTACTAACACAATGCAACTTATATATATATATATATATATATATATGTATGTATATATATATATATATATATATAGATGTCTGTAAATATAAGTTGATTCCCCGTAAAGGTGATGGCAAAATATTCAGTGGATTCCCCAGTGAATGAATTAAATTCTTGTGTATTAATCCGGCTCGAAGGACCAATGTTTCGTCGTATATCTGATTTTAAAATAAAAATAAAACACAAGAATTAAATAAGCACTAAAAGGCGAGAACGAATTCTCTTTCTTTATTTAAAGAATTTACCGTATAATCGACGAACTATATTAAACGTTTATAGTATAAAACTTACTTTCTTTAGCAAATGCAAACAACATTTAAGTACCGTTAGCGGTTTACTCGTTCAAAACAGAAAAAATTTTACAACAAGGATGATAAAAAAGTAACAAATGAACACTCAAAGAAATTTCATGAAACTACAAAAATACCGAATTTGTACTTAAACATTAACAGCTGTATTCATAATGAAAAGTTGTTCACTGTCTATGTACTCGACATATCCAGTGCATAGATAAAATACCGATTAAGCTTATGTACTCGATATGTTGTAGTTTATTCATAATACGTTTTTATCCACTACCTAAAAAAAGTTTACCATCTCTGTTTTATAAAAATTATCTTTGTTTTTTGACATACATATGAAAATAAATTATAAATTTTTGTAACGAGTTCGGATAATTTGAAAAGTTTGAATAGAGCTATGAATTTTCGAAAGAGCTATGAATAATTATTTTCAGAATGTCTTATCTCACAGTTAGTATTGGACAGGCTGGAAATAATTGAAAACGTATCCAAACAATCCATTTAAAATTTTTCAGCTTTTTAAATTAACCAAAAAATTATTCTGGCAGTTGTTGAACTGACAGAAGTAAACTTATAGTCAAGGCATATTAATCAGGTAGTCTTACTACGGAGGGGAAATATTAAGGCGAAATTTTCCATTTTTTTAAGATGGTGTCTTATGCAGATGATTGCACTATCTATTCATCTGGTATTAACATCCAAGACATAAGTGCTAAAATTACCCAATATTTGGCCACCATCTCACAATTTATACAGGAACGTAGACTTCAGCTATCACCCTCAAAGTCTTCGGTGTCTCTTTTCACTTCCTGGGCTAAAGAAGTAAGGATGGAATTATCCCTACTTTGCAAAACCCAAAAATTTTAGGCGTGGTCTTCGGCAGCCTCCTTCACTTCGCTTCGCACGCCACTTACATCAACCAGAAAGTGAAATATCGGAACAAAGTCCTAAAAGCTCTGGCAGGCACCTCTTGGGGAATAACTAAAGAGACCATAATAACAACTTTCAAAGCAATTGGTCGCTCTCTCTTTATTTATGCTGCCCCTATTTGAACCTCGTTCTTCAGCTACACTAAATGGCGAGTTTTACAAACTGCACAAAATAGTGCATAGAATCGGTCAGAATGACAAAGATACATTATCTTCATGAGGAGACCAGGATACTGCCGGTTAGGCAGCACAATGAGGTACTGACAAAGCAATACCTGGTGGCTTGTCACCTGACCACCCACCCTAACCATGAAGTGGTCATTCAAGATCCGTCTCCCCGTCACATCCGGCAGGACTTTCGTATATATCGCAATGACATTCGAGATATTATTCCATCTCTTATAGACCGAGAGGCCACTGCAGACGCCAAAAAAATATTACATCAACAGGCGGTTTTAGCGATGAATGGCTATAGATGTAATAGGGTCCTTAATGAACACCCCCCAGGGATTGCAGACAATGAGAGGCTTCTTCCCAGGCAAACAAGTACTACCTTAAGACTGAGCTTTAAGACTGAAAAAGAAAACTGTGATTTTCACCGATAGTCCGTTATAAAATCTGTTATAAACCCTTTTAACAGCAGCTGGAATACAATTGTAAAAATCAGAGATGCCATTATTAGTAATCAAGACATTATCAAACTATTTTGGGTCCAGAGTCACATCGGCATTGCAGGGAACGAAAAATCTGATATTACAGCCAAGTACGCCTCCTATGCTCCCATCATAACAAGTGGTATACTAGAAAAAAATGATATATGTCTTTACATCCGAAATCGAGTCAAGGAAAAATTAGATAAAAAACCTCCTCACACTACCATTATACCGCAATAAATCCACAATACCATCATCCAACCTACCCCACAGAAGTTGGGAAGAAGGAATGGCTTCTTAAAAACCATTCCAAGCACCAACGTGTCTTCCTTGTAACAGCAACCTCATCATTAAACACATCCTATCGAAGTGCCTAAAACTTTTTAAACAAAGACGAACATTTTTTCGCAATATCTCAGTCCTGCACCTCCTTAAGGATCACCGGAAAACAAGAAAAATTTACAAATACATAAAACTTGTCAAACTAAAAATTTAATATCACATCTGTAAATAATGTAAATATTGTAGATAGCACATATAGGGCCTGTTTTTATAAAACAAAACCTTCTCACATGTGTGTTTCAGTACAGTTACAGTTACAGTTGTAGTTTGTACGTTGATAAGTGCGGTCGCGATTTTTTTAAGCTCGCATTAACAAAAAACAAACATACATTGTGTGAATAATTTAAAACAAAAACAAAAAAAAAACAAACCTGTTTTAATACAACAACAAAGTTGTTTGTAAAATATTTTTTTTCTTTTTCTTTCTTCTTTTTTTTTATACAACGGCATATGGAATTGCTACTTTAAAAATAAAACAAAAACAATAAAGGCTAATGAGCCTCTTTAATTTAAGCAACAAAAATGTTGACAATGTTGAAATAAATAAAAACAAAAAAACTAGTGACAATTTGTATATAAATGCCACGCCAGTATTACGTGCACAATCTTGTTCCTCGCTATTGTTATGCGATGACAATAAAATAACTACAAACAAGTCGCCTTCTGTACACAGTGTTACCAAAACTAATATGGATAGTGTAGAAAAACCTAAGACACAAGTAGGAATGGACAGATACATAACTGTATTGAAAAGAGGTCGAAGCCCTAAATCTTCGCAGATTGCACCACTGGCTAAAGTACAAAAAGACAAGGACTCTAACGGAATAAATTCCCATAATCGTTTTGCTACTTTAGATAGCGAAACAAGTGAAAAAAAACGGCACCCAAGTCGTTCAAACCACCTTCAATTTATTTAAGGGAAAAAAACTCCAGCGACTTAATAAAGAAGTTAATTTCAATTATTGGTGAGAACACATTTTATGTAATTCCAATCAAGCGTGGCAACATTGATGAAACAAAAATACAATTTATTTATGAAAACAGTTATCGTAAAGTAGTAAACGAGTTTGAAAGCTGTAAAAAGAACTTTTATACATATCAGCTGAAGAGTAGTAAAGGTCTACAGGTAGTTATAAAAGGTGTAGACTCATACGTTGATCCTGTCGAAATTAGAGATGGCCTCCAAAAAGCGGGATTTAAAGTAAAAAGTGTAGACAACCTCAGAAATCGAGAACGTGTCCCACAACCTCTATTTCGCGTTGAGCTGGAACCTGGAGATATGCGATTGAAAAAGAACGAAACGCACCCTATCTATAATTTAAGATATCTGTTGCACCGCAAAATAAGCGTAGAGGAACCGCATAAGCGATCAGGACCCGTACAGTGTCTAAATTGCCAAGAATATGGTCATACTAGGGCTTACTGCAAATTTCCTCCGGTTTGCGTTGTGTGTGGAGAGCTACATTGCGACAAAGCAAGGGATGACTCGAAAGTTAAAAAATGTAGCAATTGCGGTGGAAACCACACTGCTAACTACAGAGGCTGTCCAGTTTTTTCCATGGTAAGGAAAACCACTCAAAAATCAAATACTCCTGCTAAGCACCCACAATATCGAGCAAATGCTCATTACCCTCAGTTAGCCCAACCAACAACCCAACATGTTTCATACGCGGATATGTTAAAAACTAATCATGTTTCAGTACATAAAGCGACACCGAAAAATAATTCTACACCACATTTGCACCCAGAACCTAAAGAACAACCATCATCTGATAACTGTAATCGTCTCGAAGCAAGCATCGAGACATTAGTGCATTCGTTAAACAGTTTTATGAGCTCTATGAGCAGCATGATGCAAGAAATGGTACGCATGCAATCTATGATGTTGCAGGCGGTACTAAACAAACAATGAACTGTTTAAAAATATGTTTCTGGAACGCAAACGGCTTACGCCAACATAAAAATGAACTTGAATACTTCCTCAAGAACCAACAAATTGATGTCATGCTGATTTCCGAGACACACTTAACAACAAATAGCTTTTTTAAAATAAATGGCTATATCTTATATGACACCAAAGACCCCCGTGGCAGAGCATGTGGTGGTTCAGCAATACTAATAAAGGCTCGAATCAAACATTATTTACTGTGTGATTTTTGTGAAGATTACCTACAAGCAACAAACATCTGTATTGAAGAATTTCATCAAAACTTAGTTATTTCTTCGATTTATTCACCTCCTAGGTTTCAAATATCAGAGAGTCAATACAGCGATTTCTTCAAATCACTAGGTCCCTGTTTCATAGCATCAGGCGACTACAACGCTAAACATACGTTTTGGGGATCACGCCTAATAACTCCAAAAGGTCGTATTTTGTTTGACACAATTTCAAAAATGCGTCTGAATGTTATATCGAGTGGACAACCCACCTATTGGCCTACTGATCGGTAAAAAATACCTGATGTTATTGATTTAGGCGCGTTTAAGGGTATTCCGAGAGAAATGATTAAAGCTGAAGCGTCGCTTGAATTATCCTCAGATCATTCACCCACTATCGTCTATATATGGGACAAACAAAACATCATATCACCAACGACTAGCACAAGCATTAATTGGTCGAAATATAGAAAGTATCTTAGTACTCATTGTTCGGAAAACATCCCGCTAAGTACACCTAAAGACGTAGAGCGGAGTCTTATTGATTTTGACCAAAACCTCAAATCAGCTGCCCAACATTCAACAATAACCCGACAATTAGCTAGATACAATCTAATTTATTCTGCAGATATCGAACGACTCTTGGCTGAAAAAAGAAAAATTCGTAGAGAATGGATATTACAGAGATCTCCTCAACTCAAAAGCAGACTTAAGGAATGCACGAACCGGCTAAGAGACATGCTGGAATCTAGAAGAGTAGCATCCCTGAAAAACTATTTGGGAGACCTAGACGCAACTCCTCAATCAGATTATTCATTATGGCGTGCTTGTAGAACTCTTAAAAGGCCAGTCTTACGTAAGCCTCCCCTGCGAACTACATCTGGAGGCTGGGCAAGGAGTGATTCCGAAAAGGGCAATTTATTTGTTGGACATTTGAAAAGAGTTTTTACCCCGAATATATCTACTGATATAGTTGAGTTGCCAATTGTCGAGGCTAGTGCTGCAATACCGATAAGATTTGAATTTGGTGATATTGTCGAGGCTAGTGCTGCAATACCGATAAGATTTGAATTTGGTGATATTGAAAAGGCAATAACGGATTTAAACACCAAAAAAGCCCCTGGCGTTGATAAAACCAGTAACAAGATGTTATTTGAATTGCCCCGTATAGCTCGCAGAATCGTTCTTTTTATTTTTAATGCCATTTTACGTCTTGAGTACTTCCCCACAGAGTGGAAGATATCCTTGGTTACCATGATTCCTAAACCAGGAAAAGACCACACAAAAATTGAATCATACAGACCTATAAGCCTTTTGTCAAATATGTCAAAGCTGTTTGAGAGGATGTTAATAACTAAGCTTAACCCTATTCTAAGCGACAAAGGATGTATTCCAAACCATCAATTCGGCTTCAGGGAAAAACATAGTACGATCGAACAAACTCACAGGTTAGTCAATGTTGTTAAGAAGACATTTGAAGAGAGAAAATACTGCTCTGCGCTTTTTATCGACGTTTCTCAAGCATTCGATAAGATATGGCATGAAGGCCTAATATATAAGCCAAAACTGAATTTGCCCGTAAACCTCTATAAGCAGCTAGATAGTTATTTAACCGAACGAAAATTTATTGTGAAAGAAGGAGATTTTTTGAGCTCACCCCAGCCAATCGAAGCCGAAGTTCCCCAAGGTAGTATATTGGGGCCCTTTTTATACTTATTGTATACTTCAGACATGCCAACTAGTAACCGAGTTCACACATCGACATTTGCTGACGACACAGCTTTTTTGAGCATTCACGAAAGACCCGAAGTAGCATCACGATATTTACAAGACCACATATCCAATTTAGAAAAATGGTTGAAGAAATGGAGAATAAAAGTGAATGAACAAAAATGTACTCACATAACTTTCACACTGCGTAGAGAATCTTGCCCCCCTATTCGGATAAATAACCAAACGATACCCCAGCTTTCAGACGTCAAATATCTCGGCATACATCTTGACCGGCGCCTTACATGGAAACGGCACATAGAAACAAAGTTAACACAAATGAAGTTAAAAGCAGTCCAACTAAACTGGCTTATTGGCAGAAATTCTACTCTAGCTTTAGATTGCAAACTTTTATTATACAAGTCAATTCTAAAACCAATATGGTGTTATGGCATTCAATTATGGGTTACTGCATCAGTTACCAACGTAGAAATTCAAAGGCGTCAAAACAAGATTCTTCGTATAATTACATCTGCTCCTTGGTATATAAAAAACTCGAACATCCATAAAGATCTAAACGTGCCAACAGTTAAAGCGGAAATAGCGAAACTTGCCATAAGTTATTTAAAGAAGCTTGTCACTCATCCTAATCCACTGGCCCGTAACATACTAAATGAACCGGGTTACATTCGACTAAGAAGGAGGGACACTGCTTCTCTCATCCGTACATTAGAGGGATAACCCGCAAATTACAGTAACCGTGAAACATAAATTTTTTTTGTCCAGCACTGGTTGGACTTAACATGTATATTTTTATTTTTAGACTTAAGATATGAGTAATTATTGATAGTTCAATTATATTGAAGATACAATAAATAAAAAATTGCTAAAAAAAAAAAAACATGTGTGTTTCGCTTTCAAACGATAAAGCCACAATCAGAGCTGATTGTCACCGTAACTAGTGCTCTAAAATTAAATTTAGTCTACGAATATACTTCTTTTAGACTAAATAAACTAATAATAATTAAGTATTAAAGCTCGCTTATTTGCCGGCAAATATTTGTATTTGCTTTGTGTTTTACATAAATTTAATCATATAATTTGTTAAAATTGTGAATAAAAATATTTTGTGTCCATTTTTTGGAAAAAATCTCGTTTACGGACACATCATAAAAATTTAAAAAAAGTAGCCTATTGAGTGTAAAATTTAATTTTAAGCAAAAAATGTAAACTGAAAAAAATGGTGGCGACCCTTAGTTTCGGAGTTACGGACCCCCAAAGTTTCCATGTAAAATATGATATATCTCGACCATTTTATGACGGAATGAGGCAATATGGGTATCATTGGAATAGTAATTAAAATTACTATCAAGCTAAATTAAAATCAGTAAAAAAAATAAAAAAAATTTCAAGTGCGCCCAAAAAACAGTTTTTTTTCAAAATTTTTATTTATTTATTTTAATTACAATTAAAATTATAATTAAAAGGAAATTAGCACTAGCAACTAAGGCTATCGGCTTTTGTGTCTATAATTTATTAGTTTTAAATTTAATTTTATATCTTGTTTTTGAGGTTTGTTAGCTCAATAAATTTTGAATTTGTTCTTGAATATATTAGTATGTGTCGGAAGGGTACTGTAGCTTAAGTGGTTAGCACGTTGACTACTAAGCAATGGTCACGAGTTCAAATCTCAGCCGTGGCAACATCAATTTTTCTGATATGTATTAACTTTTCTTTATAATATCATCACAGCGCCCTCCTTCGCCGGTATTACCACATAGCACTAAATCGCCGGCGAAGTAAAATAATTATAAATTGGCTATGCTAGCTTTGAACTAATTCGCCAAAATAACTCCAGAGGCGCTGCAATACTGTTCTAAAAATAATCATAACGTGCAATTGCAGTGTTGCCAGAATCGAAGCTTTACTATCACTAACCATCTGTCTTATCTACTACTATCCCTTTCCAAAGGAAGTACCACAGTTAATGTAGGCATTAACTGCCTGAGTGGTACTTCTCTTTATAAAAAAAAAAAGGTAGGGGAACTCCTGTTTGGGTTTATTTCTTTATAGGGATGGGTGTATAGCTCCCACTTTCTCTTGTTTTCTAATTGAATTTGTGTTTTTATCATTCTTATGATATTTTTGTTTCTTTGAGGATTTTTAAAGAAAGTAGGCGCTATTATAGTGTTTTTTGCAGCATAGTCGGCTTCTTCATTGCCTTTGTATCCTGCATGTCCTGGAATCCAGATAATTTTGATTCTATCGGAGTTTTCCAGTATATTTTGCTGTATTATTTTTATTATTTCATTTTGGTATATATGTTTTTTAAGGCTTGGAATAACCCATGAGAGTCGGTTGCTATTATAGTTTTCTCATTTTTTCCTTTATTATTTGTAGACTTTCGTACAACGCTTGGGCCTCGGCATCAAAGATCGTTGCTGGTTCGGTTAGTAGGCTCCAGTTATGAGAGTTCCATTTTCTTCCACAGCTGCAAATGAGGTCCCATTTATCGTTTTTGATCCATCTGTATAGATTATTTTCCAGTTGTCCATGAGATATTCCCATTCTATATCCTTAAACATTTGTTTGTATATTATGTTAGATGTATTTTCTCTCCTGAATTTTGAAAGGTAATCTATAAAGAGGGTTTTGTTTAGCATCCACGAAGGAAAGCGATCGTTTCGTAACTTTTTGTTTTTGGAGTTGAATGGTTTATACATAAACCACAGATCAGTAAGTGTTGATTTAATTTTTAGAGCTGTTTTCCGTTTTTTTTAGTTGACCGACTTCCTTTTGTAATAGGTCGCTATTTATTTTCATTATTTGATTTCATTTTAACATTCATTCATTCATTTTAACACTTTCTACATCTGACACTCGTCCTTCTGCAAGTAGGTTTTTGGTGGAACTTGTTCGAAAGGCTCTTAAACTGCATCTTATTGCTGTGTTGAATATCGTATTTACTTTTTTTATATTTGTTTGTGCACATTTTCCATAGATTGTTAGGCCGTAGTCAATTTTCGCTCCTACAATGAGTTTTGCGGCATTAATTAAGGTGTTAGTGTGTACTTGACTTTTTTGAGATGAAAGGTACTTTATTATATTTACTCTTTTTTGAAGATTGTTGTTGAGATATTCACAATGTGGTTTGAATGTGTGTTTTTTATCAAAAATAATTCCTAATATCTTTAGGTGGTTAGTGTTTTCAATTTCATAATTGTGAAGTGTAATATTAGCATTATTACATTTAAGTTTTTTGCATACATGTAGGTGTTTACATTTTTCCAACGATATTTTTGAGCCAGACTTGTTTGACCAACAATCAATTGCCATTAGAGTTTTCTTAAACTGGTTTTCAATATTTGTTGTTGTTTTTCCGTTACTTATTAGGTATAGATCGTCTGCATATATGCAGAAATTAATTTTTTGATGGGTAATAATTTCATTTATGTTTTCAAAAGCAATTAGAAAAAGCGTTGTAGAGAGTGGAGAGCCTTGGGGTATTCCGCTATATATGGATTTTATACTCGACAAGATGTTGCTTACTTTGACTTTTATTTTTCTGTTGGATAGGAAAAACTTAATGTAATTGAATATTTTAGAACCAATTTTCGTGAAGTTTTTTTAGTACCAGGTGTATTCCCACTCGGTCAAATGCCTTTTCAAAGTCTATTGATAATATAGAGATGTGGTTTTTTGTTGAAAGACTTTTACAGATTAAGTGATCAAGATATAATAACGCATCCATAGTTCCAGACCCTGGCTTGAAACCGACTTGTTTTGGCGAGATCTTTTTTGATGCCTGTACAAACCATAGAAGTCGTCTAGATATTATTTTTTCAAGAACTTTCCCTACGCAGGGCAAGAGAGAAATTGGTCTATAGTTGCTAATTTCTATTGTATTTTTATTTGGATTTTTAATAGGAACTACTATTGCGGTTTTGTATGACTGTGGTATAATTCCAGAATCAAAAATGTCGTTAAATAATAAAAGTATTCTTTCTTTAAGTATTTTTGGGCTTCTTTTCATTAGTTCATACGTTATCCCATCATAACCTGGGGAGGATCCAGTTGTGGAGTTAAGACAACTATCGAATTCACCTGGGCTGATGGGGACTTCTAAAAATTTCGCACGCTTATCAGGTTCATAAGTAACACTAAGGTCCAAGACGTTCTTCAGGTGGAGTCTATATTCGTTAGAAAAATTTTCTGTATTTGATAGGTCTGATAGATATTGGCTGAAACATTTCGCTATTAGGTGTTTTTCATCATATTTTTGGTTGTTATATTCTATAACTCTAATTGTCTTTGCCTCATAGTCGCCTGTTAATGTACGAATATTTGCCCATATCTTTTTTACTGAGGTTTGAGGGTTTAGGTTTTTGGTAAATTTTTCAAAACATTGTGCTTTTGCTATTCTTTTTTCCTTGTTGAATTTGGCGTTTTTCTTTTTGTAATCGAAAAGATTAGGTATTGTCATACTATTTTTAAAGAGTTTCCAGGCATTCTGTTTATCCTTTTGTAATTGGTTTAGTTCTGGATTCCACCAGGGAACGCATTTCATATGTAAGAAGTTATTATTTGTACGTGGTATGGATACATTACATGCTAAACGGATTATTTTATGAATTTTTGCTGCTTCTTGGTTAGTGTTATGCGATGTGCTGATATTAACAATTGAAGTCTCTATATGACTCTCAAATCTTTGCCAATTTGCTTGTTTGTATTTAAATCGCATTTTTGGTATATTTTCAGGTGTAGAGTGTTTATCATGTCATAACTACAATAAACAACACACCACATATTTTTTACGCAAATAAAATAAACAGAAAACGGAATCTAATTACACTTGCTTTACATATGTTTAAATAATTTCAAATGTAACAATAAACCTTAAGAAACGAAAAAGTATATCAAAGTATGACACACTTCATAAGCGACACACAAACAAGACCACACATAAATGCAATAAAAATGATTAACATGGGTCAAAGCACTTGAAAGGGATCATTTATGTTTTGGATAGCGGAAATGATCAGAAAGAAAATAAAAACATTTTAAGTAACTCAGTTTCCAAAAATGAAAAATAAAACTATTAAAAATATTGAGTAAGGTTTTGACCAATCGTAAGGTGGCAATTGTTGTAAGTGAGTCTTACTTTGTAATAGAAAGAGCAAACTATAGAAGTATAAGAAATATTGTAAATTATTTAGATTTAGTATAAATAGTAAGAAAAATTTAAATAAAGATTAGAACTAATTTTGTGATCTAAAGAAAAACAAGAGTGATCTCAATTATTCTAACTGAGCATCTTAACCGATAGCTTAGCGGAATTAAAACGTGTTGCAGCTAAGTGCAACATCCTAAACATTCTTAGCAAAATAGGGAAACATAATATGGCGATCCTGCCAACCAACCTGTAGATGCGATAGAACTTACAGACCAAACCTGTAGATCCTGCCCATTCTTTCCATAATACAAAAAAAAAAAAAAAAAATTTGTAATCCTTTTTCCGATGTCCTCATACGACAACGCTCCTACAGAGGAAGAAATAAATAGCATTTTTGAAAAGTACCAAAATATCGTGGACGAGTACGAGCCACAAGGAACAGTTACGAACTATCCTCAATACAAACCCACACCAACAAACTGTGGACCGAAGCCGATTACAGTAGAGGAATACAAGAAAAGAAATAGAAAAATAGAGACTCCCATTAAAATTGAAAAGAATAAGGTGAAAAGGGGAGGAAAGAAACTACAACTAAAAAAAAAGAAAAAAGAATTGCTACGTCTAATAGGCTTGACTGAAGGTGAGCAGAAAAGGCGACTGTATATGCAAATAAGAGCCTTAAATGGGAAACCAACAAAGTAAGAAGCAAGAGGCCATCACCATAAACAACAACAATCAACAAAGAGATATGGAGTTCGGCACCACTGTTAAGTTAGACGCTTTTTTAATTTTTTGTGTTATATTAATAGTATTTTTAATATTCAGGATTAACAAATACTTTAAAAATTATGTACAAAAGAAAGCTGTAGTACAAGTATAAAAAAAAGAGAGAAAAAGAAGAATTATATTATATTATTATTATCATTATTTGCATTAACTAAACCATTTAAACTATAAAGAATTGAATTCCTTTCTTACTATCGTTGAACTAATAAACAATACTTTGGAAACGGAACAAAGGAAGATTCTAGTATCTTTTGTATACAATGCAAAATTAAGTAGTTTAGTAAGAACCTCGGTAGGAATATCAGTACCCACGACATTTATAGAATTAAGGAATATTTTAACTAATAAGTACAAATCAACGAAAACGGTCTCACATATACAGACTACTCTCAGCACGCTCTCACAAAAAAACATGAACGTAAACACATACCATGAAAAGGTCTTGAACCTGATAACAGAATTAAATGAGTTACAAATTAAAGAAATGCAAAATTGCAGTACGGTACAAGCCGACACCATAAAACAGCTGAATGAGAGCTATGCTTTGAACGTATTCAAGAACGACTTGAAAGGGGAGCTCAAACAAACAGTTTTTGCCTCCAGACCGAAAGAACTAAGTGAAGCACTTCAATTAGCTTTGGAGTTAGAGAAAGAATTTTCTAGTAATTCGGACAGAATTTTATATTTCTCGAACAATAACAACAGGAGAAACAAGTCAGGGAACTTTAGCAACAATAATAATAGACGAAATAATTTTAATCAAAATAATGAAAGAAACTTCTACGGCAATAATTGGTCGAATTACAATAATTTCATAATAGGAACAATGGTAACAATAATAATTCGAATAAAAATAATAACAGACCACAATATTACAACAGCAACCATTTGGGTAATCAGGGTAATAATAACTATACGAAAAATCGGAGAAACAATAACAATGGTAACCGATATAATAACAGTCATAACAACCATAATCATAACGGAAATAATCGAAATACATATTTTCACGGCAACCGACGAAACGTACATTACGTCCAGGAAAACTACCAAGACCCGGATGTGAGTCAAGGAACTGTACAAACTCACTTTCCGGAGGAGCAAAAATAAGAATAGATAACGTTTTCCACATCTCAAATAACAAGACAAATTTCATAGACTTAATTTTAGAGAACAATTTCACACGTACATTTTTAATAGACACAGGAGCTGATATCTCTTTATGTAAAGTCGATAGGTTAAACGAAGATGCTATACATATTGACAAGAAAAGATCACTTAGTTTTACAGGTATCACTAAGGAAACGATTAACTCTTTAGGAACATCAGATTTAAGTTTCAACATAAATAATATAAAAGAAAATCATGAATTCCACATTGTTGACAAAGAATTTCCAATACCAACAGATGGAATTTTGGGACGAGATTTCTTTTCAAAATTTCTATGCAAAATTGATTATGAGACATTTACGCTGACAATTACCTTGGAAGGGGAAGATATAGTCATACCCATGAACTCACAGTTAGACAGGGACTATTGTATAAAGGTAGAAAAACGATCGGAGACTATTCATCCTATAAATTTGAGTATTTGTGAAGATAGCATTGTTCTCAGCAAGGAAATTCAACCGGGCATATTTGTTAGCAATACTATAGTACCAGGAAACGGGAATCACCACATTGAAATATTGAATACGACGGATAAAGACGTAATCTTGAGAAAAATTGATCTAGAGATAGAACCTTTACGGAATTACACAGCGTTACAAAGAGCAAGAGAGAGAAACTTCAGTAAGGACAGATTCAACAAACTAATGGACACGTTGAAAATTGACGTTAAAGACGACAAAGCAAAGACAGAATTGATACAAGTATTAAAGGACTATCAGGATATTTTTCACTTAGAAGGGGAGACATTGACTTCTAATAATTTTTACACTCAGAATTTAAGAGTTTCAGACGAAACACCAGTATACGTAAAGAATTATAGGTTACCATATTCTCAACAAGACGAAATCAATAGCCAAGTACAGGAGTTACTGGATAAGGGTATCATCGAACCCTCAACCAGCGCATACAATTCACCATTATTGGTAGTGCCAAAAAAGGGAAAGAGAAATGGAGATTGGTTGTAGATTTCCGACAACTTAACAAAAGAATAGTAAATGATAAATTTCCATTAACACGACTGGAAGATGTTTTAGATCGTCTCGGAAGAGCGAAGTATTTTTCAACTTTAGACATGACCAGCTCATTTCATCAGATAGAATTGGACGAAGGTTCGAGGAAATTGACCGCATTTTCAACTAATAATGGACATTATCAGTTTAAACGACTACCATTTGGTTTAAAGATTTCATCGAATAGTTTTCAGAGAATGTTAACAATAGCACTGAGACTTAGACTCAGTGCTATTGTTATTGTCTAAAGCTTTCTTGTACGTAGACGATATTATTGTGTTCGGATGCAGTTTGAGGCACCATAATGAGAATCTGATAAGAGTATTTGAACGTTTGTCGAAGTACAATTTGAAACTGAACGCGTCGAAATGTGTATTCCTGAAATCGGAGGTAATTTACTTAGGACACCAGATAACAAAGGATGGAATACGTACGGATCCTTCGAAACATAAAGCCATTGAACAATACCCAATTCCAAAGGACAAGGAGGAAGTTAAGAGGTTCGTTGCATTCTGTAACTATTATAGGCGTTTTATAAAAGATTTTGCAGAAATTACAAAGTGTTTAAATGATCAGACTAAAGAAGGAAAAGAATTTCAATGGACAGATGAATGTCGACAGGCTTTTGACACACTAAGATCAAAATTGGTTAATGCACCAATATTAAGATACCCAGACTTTGATAGACCTTTTATATTGACCACGGATGCATCAGATTATGCATTGGGCGCTGTACTATCACAGGGAGAGATAGGAAAAGATTTACCAATTTCTTACGCTAGCAAAACTTTAGGGAAACATGATTTGAACAAGCCAGTAATAGAAAAGGAGTTACTGGGGAATAGAATTTTTAAGACCTTACCTGTTTGGTAGAAAATTTATAGTTGTAACTGATCATAGACCACTCGTCTCACTCTTTACTCACAAAAATCCTTCATCGAAATTAACACGAATTAGAGTAGATCTATCTGACTATGACTTTGAAATTATTTATAAGAAAGGGAGAATAAATACCAACGCTGACGCACTATACAGAATAAGATTGGATTCCAGTATGTTGAAGAGTATGATTCCTGTAGAAGACGATAATAACAAACCATCTAAAATCTTAGTAACGACACGCGGAATGAAAGCAAACGAAATTAATAATGAAGTAATGAAAAATAACAAGAATGACATGTCCCAAGGCCAACATATAGATAATCATATGTGGGAATGTATATCATTAAGAGATATAAAGAATGTGCACGAATTAAAGTTTAATATTATTAAAACCGGTATGAATAGGAAAAATGGACCGAAAGATGGTACCATGGAAAGTAAAGATAATACCTATGTATTGAATGTTAATGAAGATCTAGCAAAATACGTTTTGTCCCTAGAGAAATTAATAATTTATATGCATGGACAGAATATTAAGAATCTCGCTTTATCATGCGAAGATAAAATTTTTGAGCTCGTATCAATTGAATACTTAAATAGAATTTATAATGAGGTGCACCGGAGAATATTAAAGGCAAGTAAATATAGGAATCATTTTTTTTTTTTTTTTTGAATTCATAGTTATTTATTGTATCTTCAATATGTTTAAACTAACAATAATTACTCATATCTTAAGTCTAAAATAAAATATACTTTTTAAGTCCAGCCAGTGCAAGACAAAAAAAAATTTATGTTCCACGATTGTTGAAATTATTTACGGGTCATCCCTCTATTGTACGGCCAAGAAAAGCAGTATCTCTTCTTTTTAGTCTAATGTAACCAGGAGCATTAAGAATGTTACGCGCCAGTGGATTTGGATGAGTTTCAAGCTTTTTCAAATACGTTACCGCATGTTTCGCTATTTCTGATTTAACTGTTGGCACGTTTAGATCTTTGTGAATATTAGAGTTTTTGATATACCAGGGAGCAACTGTGATCATTCGAAGAATCTTATTTTGGCGCCTTTGTATTTTTTCAACATTGCTAGCTGAGGCAGTACCCCATAATTGAATCCCATAGCACCAAATTGGTTTAAGTATCGACTTGCAAAGTAGTAATTTGCAATCTAAGCTGAGGATAGAGTTTCTGCCAATAAGCCAGTTTAGTTGGACTGCTTTTAACTTCATTTGTGTCAATTTGGATTCTATGTGGCTTTTCCAAGTAAGGCGCCGGTCAAGATGTATACCGAGGTATTTGACGTCTGAAAGCTGGGGTATCATTTGATTATTTATGCGAATAGGGGGGCATGAGTCCCTACGCAGTGTGAAAGTTATATGAGTGCATTTTTGTTCATTCACCTTAATTCTCCATTTCTTCAACCATTTTTCCAATTTGAGTACATGATCTTGTAAATCTTGTGATGCTACTTGCGCGCTTTCATGAATACTTAAAAAAGCTGTGTCATCAGCAAATGTTGATGTGTGCACTTGATTGCTAATTGGCATATCGGATGTGTACAGCAAGTATAAAATGGGTCCCAAAATACTACCCTGTGGAACTCCGGCTTTAATAAGCTGAGGCGAGCTTAAGAAATCTCCTTCTTTTAGTATGAACATTCGATCAGTTAAATAATTTTTTATGAGCTTATAGAAGTTTTTGGGCAAATTCAGCTTTAACTTGTATATAAGGCCTTCGTGCCATACCTTGTCAAATGCTTGAGAAACATCGATAAAAAGTGCAGAACAGTATTTTTTTTCTTCAAAGGTCTTTTTAATTACATTTACTAATCTGTGTGTTTGTTGGATCGTACTATGTTGTTTTCTGAAGCCAAATTGATGGTTCGGAATACATCCTTTGGCGCTCAGAATTGGGTTCAACTTAATTATTAATATTTTTTCGAACAGCTTTGATATATTTGATAATAGGCTTATAGGTCTGTATGATTCAACCTTGGTGTTGTCTTTTCCAGGCTTAGGTATCATAGTAATCAAAGAAATTTTCCACTTTGTAGGAAAGTACTCAAGACGTAAAATGGCATTAAAAACAAAAAGAATGATTTTTTGGGCTATACGGGGCAATTCAAATAACATCTTGTTACTGATTTTATCAATGCCAGGAGCTTTCTTAGTATTTAAATCAGTTATTGCCTTTTCAATATCTCGAAGCTCGAACCTTAGGGTAACTGCCGGACTAACATCAGACAATTGGAGTAAACACGTTTTTTAAATGATCAACAAACACATTACCTTTTTCGGTATCATTTCTTGCCCAGTCTCCACAAGAAGTTCGCAATGGAGGCTTACGTACGACTGGTCTATTGAGGTTTCGACATGCACGCCATAATGAATAATCTGATTGTGGAGTTGGGTCCAGATCTTCCAGGTAATTTTTCAGAGATGCCACCCTTTCAGATTCTAGTAGGTCTCTTAGCCGCTTTGTGCAATCTTTAAGTCTATTTTTAAGTTGAGGAGATCTATATGATTGCCACTCTCTACGAATTTTTCTTTTTTCAGTCAAGAGCCGCTCGACATCTGCAGAATAAATGTGATTGCATCTGTCTATTTGTCGGATTACAGTTGCATGTTGGGCAGCTAATTTGATGTTTCGATCAAAATCAATTATACACTGCTCTATGTCTTCTGGTGTTCTTAGCGGGATGTTTTCCGAGCAATGCGTGCTGAGATATTTTCTATATTTCAGCCAATTTATGCTTGTCCTGGTTGTTGGTGATACGATATTTTGTTGATTCCATATATAGACAATAGTGGGTGAATGATCTGAGGATAATTCTAGTGATGATTCAGCTTTAATAATTTCTCTTGAAATACCCTTAAACACGCCAAAATCAATAACATCCGGTATTTTTTGTCGATCAGTAGGCCAATAGGTGGGTTGGCCACTCGAGATCACATTGAGACGCATTTTTGAAATTGTGTCAAACAAAACACGACCTTTTGGTGTTATTAGTCGTGATCCCCAAAATGTATGTTTAGCGTTGTAGTCGCCTGATGCTATGAAACAGGGACCTAGTGATTTGAAGAAGTCGCTATACTGACTCTCTGATACTTGAAATCTAGGAGGTGAATAAATTGAAGAAATAACTAAGTTTTGATGAAATTCTTCAAGGCAGATATTTGTTGCTTGAAGGTAATCCTCACAAAAATCACACAGTAAATAATGTTTGATGCGGGTCTTTATAAGTATTGCTGAACCACCACATGCTCTGCCACGGGGGTCTTTGGTGTCATATAAAATATAGCCATTGATTTTAAAAAAGCTATTTCTTGTTAAATGTGTTTCTGCAATCAGCATGACATCAATTTGTTGGTTCTTAAGGAAGTATTCGAGTTCATTTTTATGTTGGCGTAAGCCGTTTGCGTTCCAGAAACATATTTTTAAACAGTCCATGGTTTGGTAAGTACTGCCTGCAATATCATAGATTGCATTTTTAACATTTCTTGCATCATATTACCCATAGAGCTCATAAAAGTGTTTAGCGACTGTACTAATGTCTCAATGGTTCCTTCCAGACGACTATAGTTAACCGAAGGTGTTTGGTCCTTAGGTTCCGGGTGCAAAAGTTGGTTCGGGTTAATTGACGATGGCGCTTTATGAATTTGGTTGTTTTTTAGCATGTCAGCGTATGAAATATGTTGGGTGGTTGGTTGACCTAGCTGAGGGTAATGGTCATTTGGTCGATATTGTTTTTGCTTAGGGGGAGTATTTGGTTTTTGAGACGTCTTCCTTACAATAGAATAAACAGGACATCCTCTGTAGTTGGCAGTGTGGTTTCCACCGCAATTGCTACATTTTTTAACCTTCGTGTCATCCCTTGACTTATCGCATTGAGCGGAACAATGCAGCTCACCACACACAACGCAAACAGAAGGCAGCTTACAGTAAGCCCTAGTATGACCATATTCTTGACAGTTTAGGCACTGGACGGGTCCTGATCGTTTATGTGGTTCCTCTACAGTGATTTTGCGGTGCAACAGATACCTCAGATTATATATTGGGTGCGTTTCGTTTTTTTTTAATCTTAAATCGCCAGGTTCCAGTTCAACTCGAAATAGTGGTTGGGGGACACGTTCTCGATTTCGGAGATTATCTACACTTTTTATTTTAAAACCCGCTTTTTGAAGTCCAGCTCTTATTTCAGCTGGATCAACGTATGCATCTACACCTTTAATGACGACCTGTAGACCTTTGCTACTCTTCAGCTGATAGGTATAAAAATTTTTTTTTGCAGCTTTCAAACTCATTTACAGTTTTACGGTAACTGCTTTCATCAATGAATTGTATTTTTGTCTCATCAATGTTACCACGCTTAATGGGAATTACATAAAAAGAATTCTCTCCAATCAGTGAAATCAGTTTATTTATTAACTCATTTGAATTTTTCTCCCTTAAATATATTGGGGGTGGTTTGAACGACTTGGATGCCGTTTTAGGTTCACTTGATTCACTATCTAAGATAGCAAAACGATTTTGGGAACTTATTCCGTCCTTTTCTTTATGTACTTTCGACATTGGTGCTAACTGCGAAGATTTAGGGCTTCGACCTCTTTTCATTACAGTCACGTATCTATCCATTCCCACTTGAGTCTTAGATTTTTGCGCACTTTCCGTTATTGTTTTTGTCGTACTATATTCAAAAGGCAACGCTGGTTTATTTACTTTTAAATTATTGTCACTACTTAGCAACAACGGTGAGCAAGAACGTGTGCGGTGAATTGGCGCGGCATTTAAAAACAAATCAGTTTTTTTGTTTTTGTTTATTTCGCTGTTTTCATCAGCATTTATTGTAACGTAAGCATTTCTACTGCTTATGTTCGCACTTTTATTAAGAATGTTTAAATTTGAGTGACTCATAAATGAGCCCTCGCACTTTACTTTTGGTTTGTCTTATTATTCAACTATTAATGCCGTTGTAAACAAGAGAAAAAAAAATACAACAACTTTGTTATTCTGTATCAAAACAGGTTTTTTTGTTTTTGTTTGTTTATTAAAAATTCACTCACTAAATTTTGTTTGTATTGTACTTTTTTTGCGAGCTTGAAAAAAAACACGTCCGTTCAATTAGACGAATAACTAGCGAATCATGAATTGAATATCATAGTGTATAAACCATTGCAACATATTAAAGATAGAAAATTACAAATGAGAATTATAAAAGAATTTCACGATTCGCCACTCTCAGGACATTTTGGTATAAGAAGACAGTATTAAAATTGAAACAACGTTACGTGTGAAAGAACATGCGAAGGATGGTTAGGGATTATATCAACAAATGCGACAAATGTATAAGGAACAAACAAACGAAGTACGTGAAAGAAGAAATGGTTATAACTGAGACTCCTAATAACAGTTTTGAAGTAGTAGAAATAGATACAGTAGGTCCTTTGCGAATATCTAATGGGTACAGATATATTCTAACGATGCAGTGTGAATTGACAAAATATGTTGTAGCACATCCAATTGAAACAAAGGATGCTAGAAGCATTGCCAAAACTTTAGTTTAACAATTTATATTGAAATATGGTCTTTTTAAAATTTTGAGATCCGATAGAGGAACTGAATTCAACAATGAACTATTGAGGGAAGTTTGCAATTTACTTAACATAAACCAAAAATTTTCAACACCCTATCACCATAAATCAATAGGTTCTGTTGAACGTAACCACCGTGTACTAAACGAATATTTGTTAAATTTTGTGGATGATTATGAATGGGACAAATGGGTCCCATATTACACATTTGCTTACAATACAGTACCACATATTGACACTAACTACTCACCCTACGAACTTATATATGGTAAATTAGCGACGTTACCAACAGACAAGATAGAAAATGTAAATAGATGTTACAATATGGATAATTATGCCAATGAAATTAGAATAAGGTTGAAAAAATCATTGGAGAATGCTAGGAAATTATTAGACATGGCTAAGCAAAGATCAAAAGTAATATATGATAAGAATGTGAATAATGGCAATTTCAAAGAAGGAGATTTAGTATTAATAAAACTAGAATCTAGAAAAAAGAATCAGAGCCCATATAAGGGACGATATCAGATAATCAAGAAATTAGGTGTAAATTCATTATTAAAAGTAGGATCTGTAGAGAAAATTTACCATAACAATCTTTTAAAATTATATAAGACTAACACATTAAGTCAAATATATATACATATGTTATAGAAATAAATAGTAAAATAAGATACTTTATCGTTAAAATATTACTATTACTTTTAAGAAAAATATTACCACTACTTACATTACATTATATTTGATAAAATATCCATGAAGACAAACAGATCTATTTATAAGATTCAATTTATTTCATTGACAATCATAAATTTAATCTTAAGCGGGAAGGTGTAGAGTGTTTATCATGTCATAACTACAATAAACAACACACCACATATTTTTTACACAAATAAAATAAACAGAAAAGGGAATCTAATTACACTTGCTTTACATATGTTTAAATAATTTCAAATGTAACAATAAACCTTAAGAAACGAAAAAGTATATCAAAGTATGACACACTTCATAAGCGACACACAAACAAGACCACACATAAATGCAATAAAAATGATTAACATGGATCAAAGCACTTGAAAGGGATCATTTATGTTTTGGATAGCGGAAATGATCAGAAAGAAAATAAAAACATTTTAAGTAACTCAGTTTCTAAAAATGAAAAATAAAACTATTAAAAATATTGAGTAAGGTTTTGACCAATAGTAAGGTGGCAATTGTTGTGAGTCTTACTTTGTAATAGAAAGAGCAAACTATAGAAGTATAAGAAATATTGTAAATTATTTAGATTTAGTATAAATAGTAAGAACGATTTAAATAAAGATTAGAACTAATTTTGTGATCTAAAGAAAAACAAGAGTGTTCTCAATTATTCTAACTGAGCATCTTAACCGATAGCTTAGCGGAATTAAAACGTGTTGCAGCTAAGTGCAACATCCTAAACATTCTTAGCGAAATAGGGAAACATAATACAGGTGTTGGGTGGTTGATGGGATTTGTGTATATTGTGCAGATAGGGAAATGATAGTGATCATTGTATAAATCATTGATCACTTTCCAAGATAGATTAGGCAGTAGTGGGGTTGAACAAAATGTTAGATCTATGTTTGTAAAGGAGTTGTGAGTTGAAAGGTGGGTAGGAGATCCATCATTTAGTATGGCAATGTTATTGTTAATTAACACGTTTTCTAAAATTTTACCTTTAGCGTTGTATTTACATGAACCCCAATTGGGACTCCATGCGTTAAAATCACCTGCTAAGATGAAATCTTCATTGATAGGAATTAGATTTTCAATGTCTTGGTTTTCTATGTCCTTGTCTGGAGGGATGTAAACTGAAGTGATTCTAATATTCTTTTTTGCTGTTAACATAACTGTTACTGATGAGATGTTTTGGGTGGTAGGTAAAAATGTATGTGGAAAGCTTCTATGTATAAGAAGACCGCAGCCTTGACGTGAAGAGCTATGGAAATTGTGGAAATATCCTATATATTGGATTATCTGCACTTTTGATGTGGGTTTCTTGTAGGCATATGATATGTGGGTTGTATTTTTTATCAAAAGTTCCAAATTTGTATAGTTATTATAAAATCCATTAATGTTCCACTGTACTACTAGGTTCATAAATTGTATTTCAAAAAATTTGGGGTTATAATGTTGTTTTAACAGCTGGTTAATATAGAATATATTTGGAATAATAGGTATATGTACATACATATATGTATGTACGGGTATGTATATATATATCCATGTTTTTTTATTTTTTTAATTTTTGTTGTAGGATTTTATTCATTTCGTCTATGTCTTTTGAGTACGAAGGTAACTGGTTATTATTAAAAGATGTTTGTTTCTCATAATTAGGGTCTTCTTTTTCTTTTGCGCGTAATTTTAAAAGAGTATTTGAAGAGTTTTGAGATTTTGTAGGTGATGTTCTTGGCGTTGATTTTGGTGTTGATAATTGAGTTGTTGTTTTATTTTTTGTGGTTATTGTTTCTGATAAGTCAATTATTTGTTGGGAGAGTATTGAGCTTATGGTTGGTTTTATTGTAGTTGTATTTTCAGTTTCAAAAGTTTTGTTATTTTGTGTAATCGTATTTGTATATTCCGTTTGTTCTAAGTTGTTTGTTGTGTTATTCTTATTCTTTTCTTCGGTGTTTTTATTTTCTTTGTTATTATTTTTGGTTGCATTTGCGTATGAAATTTTTGGTTGGTTAGGGTACCGTTGGTTATAAATTTTCTTTGCTTCTCCTATGCTGCGTTTATTTTGCGTTTTTATTTTAAGAGTTTCTTTGAATTGTGTATATTTTGGACACGTGAATGATGAAGATGAATGATCGCCGAGGTAATTAGCACACATTACACGAGTGCATGGTACAGAAGGGTGAGGAGGGAAATTACAGTTTTCGCAGGATGTGTTGTTATTACATCTGTTTTTGGTGTGCCCCAAAAGTTGACAATTTTTGCATCTCATGGGGTTTGGGAAATATTCTCTTACGTTGACAGTATACCAAGCAATTGTAATTTTTGATGGGATTTTATACAAATCAAAAGATAGCAGAATTTTACCTGTGGAAATTCTTTTATCTCCTTCTTGTTTTGTGTATTTATATATTTCTGTGACACCTTGCTCTTTTAGGTAATCTAAAATTTCTTCCTCACTGGTTTGAACTAGATTGCGGTCATATAGAGTTACTTTACAAATGTTTAATGATTTGTGCATCGAAATCTCTACTTCACAAAGACCGCCAAAATTTTTGGTTCTTAGGAATTTTTCGGCAATTTTTTGGGTTTTGGTTAGAACAAGAATGTTGTTGATTCAGTATCGGAAAATTTTCAATATTGGCATTTGGTTTTCTTTTATTCGCTGGTCTTTTAATAGTTTCGTCTAAAAGACTTAACCTATTCCCCGAAGGGAATGGGTCATCTACATCCATCTCACTGATTTATTTCTTTCTATGCTTAACTGTCCTTTAAAAAAAAACGGTAATTTGATTTTTTTTACGAAAAAGAAAGATTACGAAATATGAGAGAAATAAACTATGGATCAAAGCACTTGTTATCACGCCGGCTGTTAGTCGATGACTGTCAAAATTTTTATTCTGAATCACTTAATTCTTCATCAATTTCTTCTTCCAGAGCTATTAGAGTGAAAACACACCAGCACTTTACACTTTTACTACCTTATTTTAAATACAAAAATGGAACACAGTTGATTTGAATAATAATTTTGATTTGAAACAATTTGTGATCAAGGTATATTTATTTTACTAGGTAGTGGCGTCCCTACAACAAATACAACAATACAAGAACAACATGGCATTTTGTTGTTGTTGTTGCTTTGTAGTTCGAAATGTCAAAAAACATAGAAGAAAATTGAGAAGGCGTGTATGTGTTTTATTGTCTTCTCACTTCTACACTATAAAATTTCTGAACACATACAACTTTTGACATATCGAACTACTAAATCAGCTGGGCGGACGACACTACGTAGTAAGATAAATATACCTTGTTTGTAATATTTAAATTTTATTGTTAAAATATTTTTCATAAATAAAGACGTTAACATTAGTTTCCATTTTTTTAAATACGGTATAAATAATTTTTGAATTTTATCTATTACGAGTTTATTTTATCTGTATATACGAGTTTATTCTGTCGAGATATAATTTAAGTAGTGCAGCCGCACAAAATCCCCTTGAGTCTCAAGCAGCTAGTATTCAGCTTCAGCTTACAACGATGATCGAACCAGTGGAAACAATTTCTGAATCTGGCGAAAATGATCAGTTGTCTGCCATAATGGCTGGTCTCAATGATCTGACGAGAATTGTTTCCGAGAGCCGCCGAGATATTGATCTCCTGAGAGATCACATTTATCAACAATGTTCAATAGAACATCAACCACAGCATCCGCTTTGATATCGAAGCATGAGCCTTTCGGATTTAGAAACCAATCTGTACAAAATATACCACAGCAACAGCCATCAAGAAATTACATTAATTCTGTTCCAAATATGCCACATGGAGCTTCGTCCAATTCGTTCCCATCTTGTAAAATATATGATCTGCACATATTTTCCGGAAGGCCTGAAGAGTGTCCATTATGTTATGAAAATTTTCAAGACAGCACCAATGAATTTAATTACACCCAATTGCACCAATGAATTGGTGATGCAAAGGAAGCTGTGTTATCAATGCTTATTTTTCCGAATGATGTACCAAAATTAATAGAGGAATTAGGGTTCCGTTTTGGCCGTCCTGATCTTTTAGTACGCTCTCAATTGCAAATGATTCAACAATTTTCTGTCGTAAGTGCTAAAAGATTGGATCAAGTTATAACCTTTGCCACTAAGGTAAGAAATGTAGTAGCATTTCTGCAGTCAGCAAATTGTTCCCTTCATCTTCTAAACACTACAATAAACAATATGAGTGGGCTAGGTCAAGTATGTCAATTAGGCCGTATCCTACTATTGCGGATTTCTCTAATTGGTTAGGGGAAGTAATTAGTGTTATGACAGTTAATGTTTCTCACAGTAGTCAATCCCGACAAATTATGCTGATTGAAGATCGGAATAAGAAGCCAATTTATAAATGCTATTTATGTAATGGTCAACACTCTTTGTGTAATTGCCAAAAAGTTTATGAAACTTTACCAGTTAACATTCGTTGGGAAAAGGTTAAAGGGTTAAAGGGCTAAAGCTATGTTTTTGTTGTTTGAGAAAAGGCCACATGGGTCGTCTAATTGCCGTTATAAGAAGTTGTGTAGAGTCAACAACTGTAAACGCCCCCATCATCTAACTCTACATGAAGACGCACACGTTAAATCTTCTCTATGTCTGAGAAGAATCAGCCTCTTCTTAACTGTAGAAGTCATAACATTGAGGCAAGTAAACTATTCAAGATAATCCCAATAAAGATATTTGGTCCTGCCGGTTATTTTAAGGGTTATGTCATATTTAACGAAGGTTTTTCAATTTCTCTGATGGATAAGAATATCTCAAAACAGCTGGGGCTCAAAGGTCAATCATCTACTCTAACTCTTGAGTGGTATGGAAGTAAAGTAGTATCTGAGAATTCTTATAAAGTTAGTATTGAAATCGAAGGATATAATGAGCCTAAAATTCGTTTCGGCTTGAAGAATATATATACTGTTAGCAATTGAATTTACCAATACAGTTGTTCAGGAAAAGTTCATATCGTCATTTAAGTGAAAATACGAAACCGCCATACCTCAAATCCTACAGTTTTACATCTTAAAGAAAAAAAAAAAAGATTGCAAGAAATTCATAATATTGTGGCAGATTTCTTTGCAACTGAGAATTTTGGCTAGTAACAAACTTCTTATGTCCGATGAAGATCACATAGGACGAACTATTATGGAAAAAACAATAAAACGTTTCGAAATTGGTCTGCTATGGAAAAAATATCCACCCGAACTTCCACCAAGTTATTCAATGGCACAGAAAAGGTTATTCGCTATTGAGAAGAAAATGCAACAAGACGAAAAGTTTGCTAAGCAATATATTGCAGAAATTGAAAAATATCTTCATAAGGGTTATGCCCGCCTTTTAACTCCTAATGAAGTTGATCTGAAAGAATACCCTATTTGGTATTTGCCTCACTTTAGTGTAGTTAATCCTCATAAACCTGGAAAACTTCGTGTTGTGTTCGACGCAGCTTCGAAAACTGTACTTGTTAAAGGACCTGAGCAAGCAAAGCCCTTTCCGGCATTCTTTTAAAATTCCGTGAGGGAGTAATTGAGAGATATTCTCTCAAGTAAAAGTTCGTGAGGAAGATCAACATGCCCAAAGATTTCTTTGGATAAATGGGGAGATAAATAAACCAATTCAGCAATATGTTATGGTATCGATGACTTTTGGTGATGTTTGTTCCCCTTGTTGTGCGAAGTTTGTGAACAATCAATACGCTAAAGAATTTGCCCATGTGTACCCTGAAGCTGTAGAAGCCATTGTAAATAAACACTATGTAGATGATTATGTATGCAGTTTTAATAATGAACATGACGCAATACGTATATTCACGCTAAAGCTGGGTTTGAATTACGCGTTTTTGTATCTAACTGCAAGAATTTGGAAACATCAATGGACCCAGCCATATGTGATGAAATAAGTGAAGTTAGCATGGAAAATCTATCCACAACGGATAAAATTTTAGGAATGTTTTGGAATAAACGCGAAGACACCTTCGAAGTTAAAACCAAGTTTTTAAGTCTAAGTTCAGATGTTTACAGTGGTTTACGCCTGCCCACTAAAAGAGAAATGCTGAAAATTGCCATGGCAGTCTTCGACCCATTTGGTTTAATCGCAGACATTATACTACATTCGATGATATTGGTGCAAAATTGTTGGAAAGAGAACATTGATTGGGATGATCCCATACCCGAAAGTTTACATGAGAAGTTCAAAATATGGTGGAGTGAATTCAAAGTAAAACACTTTAAAATCCCAAGATGCTTATCACCAAATTTACACACATCATCAAATATTTAACTTCATGTTTTCGTTGATGCTAGCCAAGATGCTTGCGCAGAATCGTTCATGAAAAACATATCAATGTTTCCTTTGTAATTGGTAAAACTCGATGCGCCCCATAAAAGTTAATGAGTGTTCCGCGATTGGAATTGTAAGCCGCTGTGCTTGGAGTACGTTTAAATAAGGTCGTAAAAAAGGGGCAAGAATTAAAAATGTCACATGTTCATTATTGGTCAGATTCCTAAACTGATATTGGTTGGATAAATTCTACGGAAAGCCGCTTTAAAGGATTCGTTAATCACAGAGTTGCAGCAATTCTTGAAGATACAACACCAACGCAGTGGAAATGGATTCCTACAAATCTTAATTCTGCAGATGCTGGTACACGCCCTATCTATCCACCAAATTTTATAAAACACGGTTTATGGATAACGGGACCAGCCTTTTTTAAAAAAGAAGAGTCGTTTTGGCTTCATATGTCAATCGAAAATTCCGATTTATTACAAGATGAAATAAAAACGTTTTTAATTACAGAGATGAAATGATGAAATTATAAAATTTTCTCGATTTTCACAATATACAAAGTTAAAAAGAACTGTTGCTTGGGTTCTTCGCTTTGTTAGGAAATGTATTTCATCGGATCAGCTGAGTGCAGAAGAAATATAATTTGCAGATATTATTATATGTGGCTTAGTACAAAAACAATGTTTTCAGAGTGAAATAAATGACATTAATAACTCTTGAAAAAAAACCGACTACAATACAAATATATGTGCATCAATTCTAAACTAAAAATTTAAAAGGAAGTAATCTGTAAGAAATAGTACTCAATTCAAATACTTCTATACTTGTTGCTCTAACGGACAAGTAATACGTTCTGTACATTTAAATATCTATCCATAAGGACAAATTACGTCAGGGTGTCCTCATACACCCTTTTTTTACAGTTATTATTACTGGCACAGTAATAAAAAGTAACGGTTCCAAAGATATGGCCATATAGCTTAAACAATATCACCTAGGAGACAATTTTAAATTAAACACTTATTTTAAAGGACAGATTCTTTGTTAATTTCCAATGTCTGTCTAAAACGGTTTAAAAGTTTGGCCATATACATCAATTTACATCAACTATTGAGACACCCTTTAAAATTTTAAATATTTATAAATGTTATTATACGGGACATACAAATGGAGATTGTGTCTAATTTTCAAGAGTTTGTCTATAACGGTTCAAAAGATAGGGCTAGATAGGTAAAATTATATCAATTATGGGGACACCCTTTAGTTTCCAAATTTAAATTATATACTTGATGTTATAAAGGACTTAGATATACAGGTTCTTTGTAAATTTCAACCGTCTCTCTGTTACGGTTCAAAAGTTTGGCAATATACATCAAATTACATCAACTATTGGGACACCCTTTAACTTGTAATTATAAATATTTAATTTCTGATTATAAATATTGGACATTCTGTCCAATTTTCAAGTGATTGTCTACAATGGTTCTAACGGTTCATATATTTAAATTGACGTCACATATGGGGACACCCTTTAATTTTTAAGTTTATTTTTTATTAATTTCTGTTATTGGCACCTATAGTGATATGCAGTTTTTTTTAAATTTTAAAAGGGTGCCCTTTATGGTTCATAATACACGTAAAAAACACGTATGTTGTATGGGAACACCCTTTAATTTTCAAAATTCTGAACTTCTTTTAAAATGGGACCAATCTGTAAGCATTTCCTTTTTATTAAAGAAAAAATTTTTTAAATCTGTTTAGAAATGACTGAGTTCTGCGGACACAAACATAAAAAAAGCAATATTCAGACGAATTGATAACCTCCTTCTTTTTTTGAAGTCGGTTAAAAATGAGAAAGCTGTGCCTAATTCCAGTACAAAAACGGTTTATTAAGAGTTAATGGGCGTCTAGATGAAGCACTATTTTTGCCTCTAGATGCAAGACGACCAATAATTTAACCTCAAAAACATTATGTGTCCGAATTAATAATGAAGTACTACCACAGGAAAAACCATCATCAAAATATGTCAATAGCTATTAACGAGCTACGTCAAAAATATTGGATACCACATATTAAATCTGCACTCAAAAATGTTGCAAAGTGCTTAGAATGTAAAATCTTTAATACCAAACCCATGCAGCCATTAATGCGAACGTTGCCGTCAGATCGTGCTACTCCATTCGTACGACCGTTCACTTATACAGGAGTAGATTAATTTGGTCCATTTAATGTTGCTATTGGTCGTCGCAGAGAAAAACGATGGGCAGTAATATTTACGTGCTTAACAATTAGAGCACCACATAGGGAGTTGGCAGAAAATCTTTCTGCAGATGCATTTATTTTGTGCTTTCGAAATTTTATAAATCGACGAGGAACACCTGTAAGAATGCGAAGTGACAACGTCACAAATTTTATTGCATCTCAAAAACTTTTGAAAAGAGAAGATTGAGGAAATTACACAAGAAGCAGTGAAACGTAACATTGATTGGATTTTCAATTGCCCAGCTAAACCAAATTCTGGTGGTTGTTGGGAAAGGCTTATAAGGATTGTAAAACGATTACAATTTATCACTTTAAAAGAAGCCACACCTCATATTGAGACACTTCGAAGCGTTCTTATTGAAGCTGAAAATATAATAAACTCTCGTTCACTGACAGATATTAAAATTTCATCCAAAGAAGAAAATCCTATAACACCTAACCACTTTCTAATAGGTTGTGTTAATACATACAACGCAAACTTCAATAAATTCTGAAGATTTTCTGAATAGCCGTCCTTCGGCCGGGCGCAAAGTTATTCTCCTCTACGGTATAACCAAAACCACCTTCGCTTACTAAAGATTTTCTGCATAGCCGGCCTTCGGCCGGGCGCAAGGATTTTCTACTCTATGGTATAACCATCACCGGTTTCGCTTACTAAATATTTTCTGCATAGCCGGTCGCAGAATAAAAATATTTTTCTTCTACTTACTTCCATTTTTTTATTATTTTCACTTTAGTTGGATAGTACTTTTATTTACCATTCCAATGATACCCATATTGCCTCATTTCGTCATAAAATACTGGATATACCATACTTTACATAGAAACTTTGGGGGTGCGAAACTCCGAAACCAAGGGTCGCCCCCAATTTTTTCATTTTATGCTTAAAATTAAATTTTACATACAATAGGCTACTTTTTTTGGAACAAATTTCGTTTAGTGAAGCTTGACCAATTAAGAAAAAATTATACAGGGTGATAGAGAATTAAAAAATAATAAAAAAATGTAAAATAAAAAATTCGGCGGTCGCCCTTATTTTCCAAGTTATGGGCCTCTGAAGTTTTCATATGGAACTATGATTTTACACTACATTTTTGAACAAATAATGTCAATATGGGTATTATTTTAAAGCATTTGGAAATATCTAGCAGGTGACGCAAAATTTTTTTTTTTTTTTTAATTAACCCATTGAACCAACGCATTTTTTTGATTTTTAAAATTTTTACACTATTAAGCACAGTAATACGTAATAACTAATGTGATAAAAAGCAATTAAATGAATCGATAAAGAAAAATATAACAACAAATAAAACCCTCAAATCGAACACCTAACCCGGCTTCGCTTACTAAAGTTTTCTGCATAGACGGCCTTCGGCCGGGCGCAAAGATTTTCTCCTCTATGGTATAACCAACATCGGTTTTGCTTACTAAAGGTTTTTTGCACAGACGGCCTTCGGCCGGGCGCAATGATTTTCTCCTCTATGGTATGATCAACACCGGCTTCGCCTACTAAATGTTTCCTGCATAGCCGGCCTTCGGCCGGGCGCAAGGATTTTCTCCTCTATGGTATGACCAACACCGGCTTCGCTTACTAAAATTTTCCTACGTACTATGCATAAAATTTCATCAAAAAATGTCATCGATTCTTAATGGGTAAAATTTTAGCACGACGTGATACATAGATATTTCCATAAGCTTTAAATTGATACCCATATTTACTCAATTTGTTCAAAAATGCAGTACGCAATCACAGTTTCATATGAAAAGTTCATAGGCTCATAACTCGGAAAATAAGGTTGAACACCAATTTTTTATTTTACATTTTCTCATTTTTTTTTTAATTCTCTATCGCCCTCTATATATTTTTCTTCCGATTGTTGAAGCTTCACTGAATAACTTATTCAGTTTGATTTCATACAAACTATGTACATAAATTTCCACGAATTTCTTACTACGTCTGACTTCAGAAAAAATCCAAAATTTTTTTGGTGGGTACATACACACATACATATCTGTATATTTACACATGTTGTTATTTGCACTATCAAGGATAAGCCATTTATGTACATACCGTTCATAATATCGGAACTTTTTTGCATCCCAAATGATTTTATTAATACTAAAGGATACATATTTAAAATACTTTTTTATCAAAAGATAACTAATAAACTTATCTGTAATAAACGCATGCAAACAAAACAAACTGTTGGTTTTCAACAAACTTTTTCCCAGGGTTGCACAAGAGGGAGTATTTGAGGCAATTTTATAGAATTAATAAAAAAAATGACAATAATCTTATGAAAAAATATTACACTTTTAGGGTAATGATTTACTATCATAATCAGTCGTAAGATTTGTCAACAATTACATGTATGTTCAAAAAGTATGATAGTATGGATTAAAAGTGTATGTGTGCGACAGACTTATTGACATTTCTGTAGGATTTTATAATCTTTTGAAAAAATTCATAAAATAGTATTTTTTTCATGCGGTCAGAGTTCCAAAATCATATCTTATATGATAGTTGGGCATCTAGTACATCGCCATTTCGAAACGATTTTTTGAGTAGGATAGAATTCTGTTAGATCTTTTTGTGATTGTAGGTCCAATTATAATATGCATAAGCTGGCTTAAGGTAATGTCAACAAATGAACGAAACGTCTGTCAAATGCTTAAGCAACTTACTGAAGACTTTTACAGGCTACAATGTACTTACATGAATCTAAAAACTATTATGACACAGTTGCATATATGTTTTATTCGTTCTTTTGCAAAATAATAAATTTTTTCTGAATAAATGAAATTTGTTAAAAAAAAAGGTGTTAAATAAATATATATTATATACCTAATACCATTCATATACAAATTAATAATTATTTTTAATAGTTTTAATTTCGGAAGAAAAATTAAACATTTTTTTCTGTTTGTATAATTTTGGCCAAAAGTACTAAAAAATACAGCGGTGTGCATCACTCAACTCATAATTAATAATAAACTCTTTCTGTTTAATTAAAATTTTTATACAACGCCTCCCTTTTTTCCTATAGAAACTTCTTTTTTTAAACATTTTATATTAAATTTATTACAATTTGTTCACTTTCGTTCTCCATTGCAATTTTTATAAATGTACATACATATGTAAAACATAAAGCATAAAGGCCCAACTATAATATGCATAAGCTAGCTTAAGCCAACTTAAGCAACTGTACAATTACATGTAAATCATATGTGGCAAACTATAATGTACTTAACAATAGTTTTCGTTGAGTTTCGTCGAATGTCATTTGCTTAAGCAAAGTCCGAAACCGATCGCACATTCCGTACGGAAACAGCTGTTTGTGTTTGCTTTGTGTTTTACATATGAATGTACATTCATAAAAGTTGCAATGGAGGACGAAAGTGAACAAATTATATCTAAATTTAATACAAAATGTTTAAAAAATAAGTTTCTATAAGAAAAAAGGGAGGCATTTTATAATAATTGTAATTAAAAAGAAAGAGCATTTTATTGTTTATGGGTTGAGTGATGCACACCGCTGTATTTTTTAGTACTTTTGGCCAAAATTACCAAAACAACAAAAAAATTTAAATGTTTCTTTCGAAATTTTCTTACAACTATTAAAAATAATTATTAATTTGTATATGAATGGCATTAGGTATATAAAATATGTTTATTTAACACCTTTTTGTTAAGAAATTAAATTTATTCAGAAAAAAATTATTATTTTTCAAAAGTACGAATAAAACAAATGTGCAACTGTGTCATAATAATTTTTAGATTCATGTAAGTACATTGTAGCCACCTAAAAGTCTACAATAAGTTGCTTAAGCATTTGACAGACTTTTCGTTCATTTTTTGACATTAGCTTAAGCCAGCTTATGCATATTATAGTTGGGCCTTAAGGAATATGCGATCGGTTTCGGACTTTGCTTAAGCAAATGACATTTGACGAAACTTAACGAAAAGTGTTGTTAAGTACATTATAGTTTGCCACATAAGATTTATATGTAATTGCACAGTAGCTTAAGTTGGCTTAAGCTAGCTCATGCATATTATAGTTGGCCTTTAGAAGCCTTCACAACTCGTTCTTTATTGTTGTAATTTAAAAATAAAAATTGATGATTATAAAACCAAGAACATATATTTTAGATTATGAAAACATTTATTTAGGAATATACCAGAGACGTATTTTTAGAAGTACAAATAGACGCAAAAGTAAAATGCGATATTATTTAAATTTGTTTTAATTTTTATTTAGAGCTTTGTGATCAGATATTATCAAGTTAGATTTTTGAAATAAATTTAAAGTTGTAGGCCAAATTAATTCTTATAATATTATTAATGATAAAAAAAGTTAGTTTTCTGAAGTTATAAAAGATGTTTTATATTTTGTTGAAGAAAGTGAAAGATAAGAGCTAGAATCTGAGTATAGGCGATAAAAATTATTATACCTAAAATATACTTATCCTGCTAAAAACATATACGTATTGGGTTTGAGATGCAACCGATGGATTCTAGACTTTTGTTTCCCGTTTTGACCTAATTTTTACAAAAATCCTTGTTTTACCACATTCTTCACCAAATTAAGAAAGAGTATTTAGTCATTAAGAAATTCAATAAATAAGTTGTCTTTAGAAGCAATATTAAATACAAAAGATTATTTAATCTTAAACAAACTAAACTAGAAGATTTTATTTTTTTATTTAAAATTATTGAAAAACGAGCATTCTATTTACATGTGGTTTTGTTGTGAAATCTAATTAAAGAATTGTTGATTTAAGAGTTTATTTTTATATGTTTAGCCTCTAATAGAATATTTTTATTGGTAAAAAAAAGCGTTTTTTAGTTTGACGATTTTTTGACGATTTCAATAAGCTGTTTTGACTATAATGACGTTTATATGAATTTTAACTTCAACACTATTGTGTTAGGAGTCGTAAAGTAGTTCTGGGTTGAGGAACACGTGCGTGCGTCATTGTCGTTATCGCTTAAAGTCAATCAGGCCATCCTTGTTGCTCGCCCTTCGATTGGTTTGCGTCTCCCTCTGGCACTGGCTGATGGGCTTCCTTAAATAGTTGTTCTGAGGTACAGTTATTGGTGGTTCCATAGCTGAATCTGGGAATTCTCACTTCCTATGCGAAGGTATAGGTCGTGTTGCAGATCTTAAAGGTAGTGAATTAACAACCCAAAAGTGGCAATATATACCTAGTGTCTAGCGTCACTTTTTATTTAACAATTCACTATGGATTGGACACATCATTGTGTGTGTCAAAGGAAGAAGAAGAAGACTATTATGTTAATAATCAAAAAATATACATTTGTAAAATATAAAATATTTAATTGTTGTTAATTGCTAACCAAAGGTTGGCTAATAGCAAAACAGATATATACCATTTTCAAATAAAAGAAAATATATAAAGAGAATAAAAATAAAGAAGAATGTTTGCGTGGTAGTATAATATAAAGAAATAGTGTTTAAAAGTGAAAAACAATTTCAAAATCCTATGAAATATAATATAAAAATTTCTCATATCCTATTTCTTTGATAAGTTTGTTTAAATAGAAAATTAATAACAATTGAAACTACCTTACAATTAAGAACTTAAGACTTAATAATTAATTTATTCAAAAGGGAATTTATTTAAAATCTGTAAAACTATTTATAAAACTTTAAAATAATTGATTGAAAAATATAAGCCTTTGTGATTATTTTTATCGTTATTGAAAATATTAATAAAGTACAAGCTGCGTATTATTTAAAACAATTATAATTCGGTCAGTAATGGCTGAATGCAATAAATGCAGAACATCAAGATATTGGAAAAAAATGATTTTTTACCCTTTATGTGCAATGACTGTGTGCAATATACATATACACAATGTTGACATGGTTCTAAAAGCATACAAGATGTAGTGTTACAATATACACAATGGTATAAACATTAATTTGGTGCAACTTTAAAACAAAATAAATGCCAAATAAACGTTATTGCAAGAAATTGAAAAACAATACGAGGGAAGAGTTAATAAAATAGATCGAGTGCATAAATCATTTGAAAAAAACTAAGATGAATTTGTTTGCATACATAAAAGATTTTGAAAATAATAGCAAAGAAATTTACAAAAACATTGAAGAAAAGAATTTTGTATAATAATTGTAGACTCATTTATCAAGTTATAGATCTAATTTTATTATAATTCAAGATACGTATATTTCTATTCTTCTACTACGTATGACTGTCTGACTGATTGATTGCCAGCATTATTAATAAAAGTAATCAGTCTAATAGTGTTGCCAGATTCATCTAATTCAAGAGACACACTTACACTATCAATCATAACACACTCATTACATGCTTTCTATTTTTTTTTTAAGAAAATATATATAATAATAATAACTTAAACATAATTATTTATTTCAATGTTCTTATAATATTAGGTTTTTTCTTCTCTAGGTTATATTTTCCTAAGAAAATATATATAATAATAACTTAAACATAATTATTTATTTCAATGTTTTTATAATATAAGCTAATTTCAAGACAATTAGAAAAATTGTGGATCTTGAACCAAGGTCTTAATGACTACAGGTCCAATCTACGTACAGGACGACTTACACGACCGCTACGCGTTCTATAGTAAGGATCCGGCTCTGAGTAGCTGCTAACTAAACTTTCGTGTTCACTAGTCGATGTATCAGACTCATCACTGCTAGCAGTAATGTATTCATCAGACGACACATTCATGTCCCTATTTTGCACTGGTATCGGCTTATCTAGATTTGTGTCCACAGATCCCTGATCAGGTCGTGGTACTATCCGAATTCCATCAAGGTTCGGATCAGTGTCTTCTAATGACCCATTTTCCAGCGGTATAACGTTATTTTCAAACAAGAGGTCACCTTATTAAAACTTTTAGCAATAAACCTACGATTTCTTCTAAAATGTCTGTCAAAATTATCCTTCACAATATATGACCTTTCGTCAAGAATTCCGATAATACTCCCATAATGCCATTCTTTCCCGTTCTTTTTAAAAATAACACGATCACCTATACTTAACATTGGCAAGTTCTTTGCATTTCGATTGTAGTAATATCGCTGATTCATCATTTTCCTAATAATTCTCCCCTGAACTTCCTCTTCACTCAAGTTGATTCTATGCAAAAGATTTTTCGAAACAGGCAACCTTGTTCTAACCATTCCCCCAAAAAATAACTGAACGGGAGCCAACTGCATGCTAGCTACCGGTGTAGAATTATATTCCAAAACTCGGTATTCAAATTGATCAACTTCGTTTGCCTCATAACAACGTTTGAGGATATTCTTGGCAATTGCTACCCCTTTTTCCGCCAATCCGTTACTCTGAGCATAACGAGGACTTAAAAATCTCATTTCACAATTATGATTTTCAGCGAATTCCTTGAATTCGTTCGATCTAAATGGACTATTGTCACATTTAATGACAGTACGAAATCCCTATTTGTTAAATGATCTGCAGATTGTATCAATAATATGTGTAGACGTTTTATTTTTCAGTCTTTCGTAAATTAAATATCCAGAATACGCATCTATCACTGCTATAAAATCGCGACCTGCATACTCAAAAATATCAATTCCCACTCTCTCAAATGGATATTCCGGCGCATGGTCCTGTATGAGAGTCTCTTCGACGTTATTTCGAGTGAATTTTTCGCAGATAGAACATGTTTTGACTACATCCTTAATTCGCTTACTCATTCCAGGCCAAAAATATAGCATTCTTCCTCGTGATAACGTCTTTTCAATTCCTAGATGTGGTGAGTGCAGCCACTTTGCAATTTTGTCTTGCAGTTTTGTTAGTATTACAAGCCTATGGTTGCGAAACAATAATCCGTTCTCATAATGCATCTCCGATTTGTACTTATGAAATTCCTGATTTGTACTTATGAAATTCCTATAACCTTCATCATTCTCAATATTCGAGAGGTAATCTCTGTAATTCACTTCAGACAAACATGCAGATTTTGTTACTGAATGAATAATTGCTTCCATTTCCTTGTTCTCTTTTATATCAGGAAGCTGAGCGCGTGAAAGGCAATCAGCAACAAGCATTTCCTTTCCCTGCTTATATGTAATATGAATTAGCGGATATTTTAATAAAAACATTAACATTCTCTGTAAACGTTCGGTCACATCATCGATGTTCTTTTTGATCAATGTTTCCAAAGGCTTATGGTCACTCTCTACCAAAAATTCCCTACCATACAAATAAAAATGAAACCTTTCACATGCAAATACAACCGCCAACAATTCTTTCTCAATTTGAGCCCATTTTTGTTCATTTTTACTCAAAGTAAGCGACGCATATGCTACAGGCCGCCCATCTTGCATTAAAACACATCCAAGCCCATCTTTCGATGCATCTGTTTGCACCACCACAGGTTTTCTAGGATCATATATCACTAATACCGGATCTGAACTTATGATTTTCAATAATTCACGAAATTCACGTTCATGTTCCTGATTCCATTCAAATTTCTGACTATTATTTGTCAATTTACGCAAAGCTGCCAAGGTACTTAAATAAACCCAAAACACGCAACACATCTCCCTTATTCTCCGGTGTTTTCATCTTCATTATTGCTGCACAATATTTCCCATTTAGTCTAATTAAACCATCTCCTGTAACATTACCCATAAACGATATCTCCGATTTTCTATACTGAATCTTTTCTGGATTGAATTTAATACCATTCGCCCTTGCCCGCTCCATAACCATCAAAAGTATTTTATCGTGTTCCTCATTATTTTCCGCTACAATAGCCATATCATCAAAATAAATTAGTACACCTTCTATATCACCGAAAATTCTCACCATTTTTTGTTGAAACATTTTCGGTGCGTTATTTAAGCCAAATGGCACCCTTAAAAATTTAAATCTACCGAACGGGATCAACGGGATCAACATAAACCAACAAAATAGTAGAACAACAAGTGAAAAATGCAAAAACAGAAATTGTAAACGAATTAAAAAAACAAACAACAACTACTGCTGGTGAAGAAACGTATGCAAGCAAACTCAAATCAACAAATAATATGCCAGTTATATTGAAGCCAAAGAGTAAACAAAATAGTGATGTGACCGAGAAAGAAGTAAAAGAAAAAATCAAACCATCAAATCTCAATATGCAAGTAAAGAGAATTGTTAAGAGAAATGAGGGAGTTGTGGCAATCAGCTGTCAAAATTAAGATGATCGAAATATCTTAACCAATGAAATAAAAGAAAAAATGGGAAATGATTACGAGGTTCGAGCACCAAAGATGAGAAATCCAAAATTGTTAATTACAGGAATGAGTGAAGAATTAGATAAAGATACCATAGTAAAAGCTATACGGAAACAAAATAATATCGAATGCGAGTACATAGAGTGTGTTAAGGTCTATAAATCGTACAAGAACCCAAAAATTTTTAATGCTGTTATTGAAACTAATGGTGAAGGATTTAGCCAAATTATAAATAACGGTCGTATTAACATAGAGTGGGACAGGTGTCCATTCTACCAAAGTTGTAATGTATTGCGGTGTTTTAAATGTTGGGGATTCAACCACACATCTAGACATTGCAAAAATGAAGAACAAATTTGCGCAAAATGTAGTGAAGTCGGCCATACTTATAAAGACTGCCAAAATAATACACTCAAATGTATAAACTGTGAAAAAGCAAAGGAAAGATTGAAGTTGATGGATATTAATACTAACCATGATTGTAGAAATGGAGAATGTCCAATATTAATAAGGAAAAATAAGATTGAGTCCGAAAGGGTTGCATATTAGCAACCAACAAGCATAAAAGGAATATACCTCAATATCGGAGGTTTAACAACAAATATAAAAGAATTAGAAGTGCTTTGCTATGAACAATACTTTGATTTTATATGTATTTCTGAGACTCACCTAACTAAAGATATCGACAATAGTGAAATAAGTTTGGAAAACTTCAGCGTCTTTCGTTGTGATAGTACATCTAGACATACAGGAGGGGTATGCATTTATATTAACGAAAGATGGAATGTTAAAAAAATCGAATGTAAATCGATTGAAAAAGAAATTTGGTGGCTAAAAATTACAATAAAATATGATAATATTTTAATATATTTGGTGGGAGTCTATAGATCACCTAATAAACAGAACTCGCCAGAACAGCATTTTATTGACTTTTTTGAGGAAGAAATGGAAACCATTGCACAAAATGAAAATTATTTAATTACGGGTGATTTCAACATTGATTGGCTGGAAACTAGTATTTATAAGAAGAAATTAGAAGAAATAATAAGAGATAATTATTTTAATCAAATGGTTGAGTACCCAACACGTATATCCTACAACTCATCGTCCCTCATTGATTATGCCGTTACTAACATAGAAAATATTACTGTTAATATAAATGAAAAAATGAAAATCAGTGATCATGAGACATTAGAAATCAAAATACCCTTCGAAAAAACTACAAACTATATGGCAACCAAAATAATTAGATCACTGCATTACAATAACACTGTTTTTAGAAACTCAATAAGGTTTGGGGAGATAAGTAAATTATCCCCAAGTACCACAATTAACGACTTCGCTAACGTACTTATGCGTGAAATCAATAATACATTAAAACCTATGGTAGTCGAAAAAAGATTGAGCACTGATAAATGTATTTCTTGGTTTAACAATCATTTGAAATTGATGAAACAAAATAAAATTCAAGCGCATAGATTAGCTATATGGTATAATAATATTTATTATTGGAGGGAATACAGGAGAATAAGAAACCGATATAGCACAATGTTAAAAAAGAGTGAAGCTAATTATATAAACACCAAAATAAACGAATGTTTAAATCAAAAAGATATGTGGAAAGTCCTAAAAAAATTCGTGTTAAAAAAGGAAACATCACAAATAAATGAAATAGAAATAAATGACAAAATAATAACTGATGAGTTGCAAATAGCGGAGGAATTAAATTTATTCTTTATACAGAGTGTAAAAGATATTGCTGCAAGTATTCCATTTGTTAATTATGTGGACAATATTCATATAAACCATCAAACACATTTTGAATTTGATTTGATTGATATTGTAGAGCTAAGAAGGATTATGAAAACTATGAACAATAAAAAGGATCAACATTTTCTTACAATCAAAGCTCTTCTTGATAACTTTGACATAATAGGATCTTCGCTATACAATTTAATAATAAAATCCCTTCAGACAGGTATTTTTCCTGATATTCTTAAAGAAGCTTATATCGTTCCAATCCAAAAAGTTCCAAAAACGAAGTCACCAAACGAAATTCGTCCTGTTAACATGTTACCTGTATTAAGTAAAATATTGGAAAAAGTAGTATATAATCAATTAAGCAAGTACTTTGAAGCTAACGATCTTTTATATGAAACACAATCTGGATTTAGAAAAAACCATAATTGTGAATCTATACTGAATCTCGTAATATCGGATTGGAAAATTGAGGTAGGAAAGAGAAAATGTGTGGCAGCAGTGTTTTTAGACTTGAAGAAAGCTTTCGAAATTGTCGACAGAAATATTTTATTAACAAAACTACAAAAGTATGGCATTATAGGAACTGAACTCCGTTGGTTCGAAAGCTACCTTAGCAATCGAACACAAAGAACAAAATGTGGAAATAACGTTTCGACTCCAATGGCAATTGATACAGGAGTACCACAAGGAGCAGTGTTGGGAACACTTTTGTTTCTAATCTACATGAATGATCTACAAGACGTAGTTAATAAATGTAAGGTATGCATGTTCGCTGATGATACGTTGATCTATATATGTATGGAAAACCCTAATGAATGTGTACGAAACTTGAATGAAGACCTAGCGAATATTGAAAAATATTTAAAAATGAATAAAATAAAATTAAATACAAACAAAACAAAAGCGATTATAATAAACGGAACTGCCTCTGAATCTGTATGCATTGAAAATACTGAAATAGAAAAGGTTGATGAAATCAAATACTTAGGAATAATTGTGGATAACAAGCTAAACTTTGTACCTCACATTGAGTACGTATGTAAAAAGGTTGCCAAAAAAATTGCCTTCTTACGAAGAATTCGTTATAAGATTTCAACTTCCACAGCCATAAACATCTATAATACCACTATCAAACCTCATTTTGAATACTGTTCAACAGTGTTATTTCTGGGTTCTCAGCAAATGAAAGACAGACTCCAAAAGCTCCAAAACAAAGGAATGCGATGTATTCTTAAATGCAGCAGGATGACACATATAAGAGATATGCTTAGAACACTGCAATGGCTTTCTATTAATCAGCGCCTGGTGATGAATGTGCTCATATTCATATTTAAAATTCAACAAGGAATGTTGCCGCAGTACATGAATAAATATTTGGTCAACGTAGCTAGAGCCCAACCCTATAATTTAAGGAATGCCAATGACTTTAGACCTTTCTTTGCCTCAACGTCTTTTGCCCAAAATACACTATTCTACAAAGGACTTAAAATTTTTAATGAAATGCCTCAAGAATTGAAGAATGAAAATAACTTATATTTATTTAAACGTAGAATAATTGAATACATTAGACAAAAATTTTAATGTACACTTTAAATGAATATACACATTGTTCTATTTATGAAAAATATTGTAAAAAATTTAATTAATTATAATTTAAAAATTTGTAAAAATAGCATAAAAAAGCTAAATAAATAAATAAAAAAAAAAAAAAAAAAAAAAAATAAAGGTTGTCAAATTCGAGCTACTATCATGGAGCTGCCATGTGCCAAAATCCCTGTGAAAGATCTAAAACAGTAAACACTCTCTTATTAACCAGCCGAGTCGTAAAGTCATCCATCGTAGGTATTACAAAATGTTCACGTTGTATTTGTTTATTAAGCAACTTCGGGTCCAAACAAACACGAAGATTTCCATTAGGTTTTTCCACCACTTGAATATTATTAACCCACTGTGTTGGATAATCCACAGCTGCGATTACACCCTCGTCCACCATTCTACCAATTTCAGACTTAACCCTATCAATCATACTCAGAGGTATTCGTTTTCTATAATGCACCACCGGTTTCGCACCATCTTTAAGAGTAATAGAAAATTTTCCAGGAAATTTACCTAACCCGCCGAAAACATCACTATATCTATCCACTAGTTCTTCTTTTGTTCCTGGTGTGCATTCGACTGTTCGAATATCCATCCGCATCACCAATCCAAATTCAATACAGGTACCCAAACCAAGTAGGGGTTCATGGGAATCTTCAACAACAAGAAATTCAGCTTTCCTACCAAGCCCTGATTTTAAGTCAACACAATTCAATTCCACTGTCCCAATAATTGTAATCCTATTACCACTATAATCAAAAACAGGAAAATTATTTAACTTATTTTTTAATTCAACGTTAAATTCCGAAATTAATTTTCGTGGAATGCAATTAATATCCGATCCAGTATAAATTTTGAATGAAATTTCCTTATCAAATATACGATACGAGGTGTACCAAGTCCACCTCACACTGCTTCCCTTAGAATATCAGAGCTTATTCTAGAAACACACTTATAATTTAATTGACTTACAACAAAATTATTATTACAGTTAGATGTACCTGCGTCATCCCAACAAACACTAAATGCATGCTTTTGTTTTCCATTAAAACCTCTACCGACTTCCTGCTGATTAGTTGGGCTTTGTTTTGCCGTTTTACTGGCACCCATTGATGTTGTTTTTGCCTGCTTACAAAATTTTTGAAATTGGCCTTTACGGCCACAGTTAAAACAGGTAACGCCTGCTGCTTTACATATTCAAACATGTGTTGGTGTAAAGTTAGCCCCGCAGTTGTAGCACTTCTTTGTGATAGTTTGTATGGAAACTTTTTCATCAACAATATTCATTACAGTTGTTGGTTCCCCTTGTAGTATGATCTTGTTTGATTCAATTATTTTACATTTTTCAATAACAGTTTCAAGTGGATCATCTTTGCTGTTCAAAAGTTTCAATTGCAGAGTCTTGTCAACTACCCCAATAATTATGCGATCGCGAAGCATACGATTTTCATAAGAAACGCCACAGGTACATTTGAAGTCGCAGTGCTGTATTTGCTTTCGAAGATTGGTTTCAAATTCTGCAAATGGTTGATGTTCTTTCTGCACAATTGAATTAAACTTGAACGCTTCCATCGCTATATTTTTTTGTGGAGTGAAATATTCATCAAAACGTTTTAAAACTTCGCTCAGTGTACGAGCATTTGCTACAGGTGCTCCTTCAACAGTAGCAGGTTGTCCCAGCAAATTATCAATGGTTCCATCATTTGAATACAAGGCGTTATAAATGTCAATGATGTGCTTATCACTAATCATCAAAAATTGAGCAATTTTAACATGCTCCGATTGATGCCAGCATCATTAATAAAAGTAATCAGTCTAATAGTGTTGCCAGATTCATCTAATTCAAGAGACACACACTATCAATCATAACACACTCATTAAAAATTTAGATATGTGTGTAGAATTGAAATAAGTTTTTTTTTTCATAATTTATTTATTGTATCTTCAATATTTTTTAACTAACAATAATTACTCGTATCTTAAGTCTAAAATAAAATATTCTTTTTAAGTCCAGCCAGTGCTAGACAAGAATAATGTTTGTTTCACGGATTTTGAAATCATTTGCGGGTCATCCCTCTAATGTACGGCCAAGAAAAGCAGTATCTCTTCTTTTTAGTCGAATGTAACCAGGTTCATTCGGCATGTCACACGCCAAAGGGTTTGGATGAGATTCAAGCCTCTTTAGATATGTGACTGCATGTTTCCCTATTTCTGCTTTAACTGATGGCATGTTTAGGTCTTTGTGAATATTCGAATTTTTTATATACCAGGGAGCAGATGTAATAATACGTAAAATCTTATTTTGGCGCCTTTGAATTTTTTCTACATTGCTAACTGAGGCAGTGCCCCATAACTGAATCCCATAACATCAAATTGGTTTGAGGATCGACTTGTACAGTAGAAGTTTACAATCTACGCTCAGGGTGGAGTTTCTGCCAATAAGCCAATTTAGTTGTACTGCTTTTAGTTTCATTTGTGTTAACTTGAAATCAATGTGACTTTTCTAAGTAAGGCGACGGTCAAGATGTATACCCAGGTATTTAACGTCTGAAAGCTGTGGTATCATTTGGTTATTTATGCGAATAGGAGGGCATGAGTCCCTACGCAGTGTGAAAGTTATGTGAGTACATTTTTGCTCATTCACTTGTATTCTCCATTTTTCTAGCCATTTTTCCAAATTGAGTATGTGGTCTTGTAAAAGTTGTGATGCTTCTTGGGCACTTTCATGAATACTTAAAAAAGCTGTGTCATCTGCAAAAGTTGATGTGTGGACTAGGGTGCTAATTGGCATATCCGATGTGTACAGTAAATATAAAATTGGTCCCAAAATACTACCTTGGGGAACTCCGGCTTCAATGAGCTGTGGCGACCTTAAAAAGTCACCTTCTTTTAGTAAAAACTTGCGATTCGTTAAATAATCTTTTAAGGGATTATACAAGTTTTCGGGCAAGTTCAGCTTTAGCTTAAATATTAGGCCTTCGTGCCAAACCTTATCGAATACTTGAGAAACGTCGATAAAAGCAGAACAGTATTTTTTTCTTCAAAGGTCGTTTTAATTACATTTACTAATCTGTGTGTTTGTTGGATCGTACTATGTTGTTATATAGCTGATTGCCGGGTTACTGTTGCATGTTGGGCAGCTGATTTAAGGATTTGATCAAAATTAATAAGACTTTTATCCACGTCTTCTGGTGTTCTTAGCCGTATATTTTGCGAACAGTGAGTACTGAGATACTTTCTATATTTCAACCAACTAATGCTTGTGTTAGTTGTTAGTGACACAATGTTTTGGTGGTTCCATATATAGACAATAGTGGGTGAATGATCTGAGGATAATTCAAATGACGCTTCAACTTTAAGCATTTCTCTCGGAATACCCTTAATCACGCCAAAATCAATAACATCCGGTATTTTTTGTCGATCAGTAGGCCAATAGGTGGGTGTCCACTTGATATCACATTCAGACGCATTTTTGAAATTGTATCAAACAAAACACGACCTTTTGGAGTTATTAGGCGTGATCCCCAAAACGTATGTTTAGCGTTGTAGTCGCCTGATGCTAAGAAACAGGGACCTAGTGATTTGAAAAAGTCGATATATTGACTCTCTGATATTTGAAATCTAGGAGGTGAATAAATCGAAGAAATAACAAAGTTTTGATGATATTCTTCAATACAGATGTTTGTTGCTTGAAGGTAGTCCTCACAAAAATCACACAGTAAATGATGTTTAATTCGAGCCCTTATTAGTATTGCTGAACCACCACATGCTCTGCCACGGGGGTCTTTAGTGTCATATAATATATAGCCATTGATTTTAAAAAAGCTATTTGTTGTTAAATGAGTCTCTGAAACCATCATGACATCAATTTGTTGGTTCTTCAAGAAGAACTCGAGTTCATTTTTGTGTTGGCGTAAGCCGTTTGCGTTCCAGAAACATATTTTTAAACAGTTCATGGTTTGTTAAGTACCGCCTGCAACATCATAGATTGCATGCGAACCATTTCTTGCATCATACTGCTCATAGAGCTCATAAAACTGTTCAACGAATGCACTAATGTCTCGATACTTGCTTCGAGACGATTGTAGTTACCAGATGGAGTTTGTTCTTTAGCTTCTGGATGCATATTTGGGGTAGAATTGTTTGTAGGTGTCGCTTTGTGTGCTAAAACATGATTGGGTTTTAATATATCCGCGTATGAAACATGTTTGGTTGTGGGTTGAGCTAACTGAGGGTAATGAGCATTTGCTTGGTATTGTGGCTGCCTAGCAGGAGTATTTAATTTCTGAGTTGACTTCCTTACCTCAGAAAAAACTGGACAGCCTCTGTAGTTAGCAGTGTGATTTCCACCGCAATTGCTACATTTTTTAACCTTGAATTGAAACAAGTAAAAAAAGAAACAAAAGGTGATTAATCGCGATTATTCTTAAACCGTAACCACGTTTTTCAGAAAACGAAAAAACTTAATAACTTCTTTACTATGGGTTTCCAAACAATATTTTTTGCAAAACATGGACGTGCAACTCTCTGAAGGATATATAATTTTTTTTTTGTAATTTGTTACTCACAATTAACTGTAGCCAAATATTTTGCTAACGTTGTTTTGGCGCAAACAGAAAATTTCTGTGTGTAAATTAACATTTATTTTTATATTTATAAAAAAAAAACTTTTAACTTTACCAAAAATGTCTAAAACTTTCCGGATTTTTTTAATCTCAAATACAAAAAATTTAGTGGTTGAGACTTTAGCATTTCCAACTTGATATAGAAAAAAACATTATATTTTGCATGTAAATGTCATTTATATGGCGCTTAGGAGGTTTTAAAAATGGCTTTATTTATTTTTCAAGATGAGAATGTAGTCTGGTGGCAACTGTTATTTTCTACCAAAAAAGTCATTTTCGTAGTGATGCCAGATTTAAATAAAATTGTTCCATTAATCGTAAAACCTAAAGAAAAGCAAACGACTGATAAAACAAAAGATGAACTAAACAAAAAAGTAAATCCAGTTAATTTAAAAATTTAAAATGTTGAAATAGAAAAAAGGGACCGGCCATAATTCAAAGTGAAAATGAAGAAGAAAGAGAGAAAATTAAAAGTACAATATAAAATGATGGGATGCAGAGGCTTAAGTGCAATTCATTAGCCATGCTGGTAGGGCCAGACGGGTTCATGGCGTGCACGAAAGCAAAAACTACCCTCCCCTCAGATATCGCCTGTTTCTCCTAGGGGGTGGCTATCAGATACCCCGCATAGAGTGTTTTTACCTTTCATTGCGATTGGGCACTCTATCAGGGTACTTCCGTATTTTAACTGTCCAAATTCCACCTGCGTCTGTTTCCCATATTGGGCGGCTTGGTGGCCTGCCTGACACTCATGTGTTATTACACATGGCAGCATGTATGCAACCCCCCCACCCCCAAATGAAAAACAATAAAAAACAGCGTCCCATGTATCCGGTCATTATCTCCGGAGAACCTATTCCCGCGGCGTCGATTTCAGGTCGCAATGAATCGAATGTATCTGAGATCCAGATTAGTTTGGTTGGAACGCCAGGCCAGGCTAATAATTAAATGTTTGAACAAGGATTCGATAAAAAAGAAAAACACAAGTGAAGATTTTGGTAGTGAGTTCAATACTGACTTTATTGTGTAAAAAGTTCTCATTTATAATTACATTATTTTGTTTAAAATTTCTAGAAAGTGTTTTGTAATAATCTTTCTTACAAAATTTTGTTTATTCCAAATTTTGTGAGTTTTCAATAAAATTTCTGGAAAGTATTTTGTAATAATAGTTTAAAATTCTTAGGAATAAAGTTTACTTAAATAGTTTTACTGATCTTAGTTCTACAATTCTTAGGAATAAAGTTTGTTTAAACAATTTATTGATGATTATTGTTAATTGCAATTGCTTGGCCATCCATCGAATGCAAGCCAAGCATTCTTAAAAATCACAATTTTGTGGGGCGATAAAAGAAAAGTATTAAAGTGGTTTATATGCATATATGTATGTATGTTTGTGCATAGTATTGTAGACAAACGTACATACCATATTTTATTAGTTTTTTTGTGTAGTAATTAATAAAAGAAAAAGATTTAACATTAAGTAAGCAAATATGTACATATGTGTATGTTTGTTCATATTCTTATGAACAAACATTTAGAGAATTTTTATATTTTAAATACGCTGGAGGCTATAACTCCCCCATCGTTAGCTTGAAGCTTCGACGAAATTATGAATTTCTTTCTGAATCTTGTAAGATACATTACAATTATGATAAGTAAAATAAAAATATTTACGCTAATTCCAATATTTTTTGTTTTATTTGATTCATATAGCACATTTTCGAAATTTTGTTCGTTTTTTATTTGTTTAAGAAACAAAGTTTCAAGTTTTGGTCATTTAATGTTATATTATTATTTTCTTTAATTTTCGTTACAATATTGGGTAATATATTTTTGTCATATATTTTTATATGGATATTTGTATAAGTTTTATGCAATTTTCAAATTTTACAATAAAATTTCCTTTTTGTTTTATTTTGAACTTATTACAATTGTGAGATATTTCTGTGTAAAAATTCTTAAATATTATAATACCGGGTAGAATATCCTTTACAATAATTTGATTTATTGGCATCATATTACAGTGCGCTTCTTTAAAATTTATTAAGCATTTATCGTTTATTCGAATTAAATATTTCTCAAGGTTATTTTTAATGTTAATATCATACACATTATTGTTCATATCGATCATTACTTCGTATGTATTAAGAATTATTGATTTATTCTCGGTATTTGGAAGAGGTTCAAATATTATATTTGATAGGACATTATCAAAATATTTCGGAATTAGTAAGACTATTATAATATTATCATTGTGGGAACCTACACTTTAATATTTGTTTAACAGTTGTAGTCATTGATTAATTCTAATTCAGATTGTGTAAGTATATTTGTAGGGATAATTCCTAATTTAGTGGAAAAGATAATTTGACCGATGTCGTCAACATGATCTTTTAAAAGCGAAATGTTGTTATTTATTTGGTATATTTGTCCCATGAATGTCATTTCGTCTTCCAGGGTTGCTATTTTATTTTGGAAATAGTTTTTGAATCTATTTACTTTTGTTTGTTTATCACTAATATGGTCTGTAATGTTCCGTATTTGTACAGTTAAGACGTTATTGATATATGTTAGATTATTAATTTTGGTTGTGAGATTTTCTTCGCTTTCGTACAGGTATTTGAGAGATTGATTAATTTGTACTTCGTCGTCAATTTATGCAATTTATTTGTTGGGGGAAAAGAGATGTTGTTGTGTATCACTTGTAATGTTTCTGTGTAGGATGTAACGTTCACGATGTGGAGAACTTTGTTGTACTGTTCGATCACTTTGATCTCTCCCTTCTTGATGGGTATGTATCCGTTGTTAATTGTACGTCGAGAATTTGTGCATTAACAGTTGAAGCAAATAATATAATTGGAATCCAGTTTGTCATCTTAAAATAAAAAAGTATTACGTAATTGTCGCGGGGTTGTCTCTGTCCTGGTATTTTTTCTTTTCTTTTACATGTCTCTTGTAATATTTAAGTCCGCTTTTTGTATTCTCTATATGGTTGTCATCAATTTTCCTTGAATCTATCTTTCTATATTTTCTGTGGTTTTTACCACCTCTTATTTATTTTATATAATTCTTCCCATCTTCTAATTCTACATCTTTCCTATCTTTGTTTAGTTTTTGTATATATATATATATATATTTTTTTTTTTGCTACTTGCTTGTTATAAATTTCATTATATTTGTCTTCATGTATTTTTCCGCTTACGAAATGGATTGGTTTGCACCCTGTAAAACTGTGTACAGTATTATTATAAAATCCTATTATCCTAGTAATTTTCTCCTCAACTGCCTCGTTCTTAGTTTGGTCATTACGTCTCAATAGTCTTATATGTATTTATAGTATTATGTAGCCTTTCTATATCGGCATTCGATGTGTGGTTAATGTATTTCAATATTTTCGTCTTTTAGAAATTGTCGTATAGGTATTGCTCTGAAACCAAGTTCATTATCGACTACGATCTTATCTATTTTTCTGTAAAGGTTGATTATTAGAAGTAGTTTGGTCTTAAATTCGGTCCATGATCGGCCGGTAATCGGATAAGCTAACGCGTATTTAGTGAATTTATCTATCATTGTTAAGAATATTTTATTTTCTAGTTTGTAAAACACGTCTAAATGTAATATTTCGCGGGGTTTTTTGGGCGTTTCTGTAATTTGGTGGATTTCGAACATATTTTTCTATGTTGCATGCTTCACAATTATTTATATATTGGGTAATTCTCAATTTTAAATTAGGGTTATAGATCTTGTTTTTCAATTCTGCAAAAACGGCGTTAATACCTTTATGGTTTTTATCGAGGTGTTTTGTTTCTATAACTTTAGTTAGATTATTTTCGTCTTCTATGTCTTCTAGTTCTGTTTGGCATCTAATGATTTTGAACTGTTTACTATTAGCGAAGAACTCATTGTACATTCTTTCAAAAGTTTCATAAAAACTATTTTCGATAAGAATAGCATTTAATTTGTTAGGGTTGAAATGCGTTTTTAATAATGCAATAACTGTTGCGCGATCTAATTCTTTAAATTGAAAAATCTTTCTGGTATTCCTAAATATCCTTATTGTTTTGATCCTTGTAGAACCTGAAGGAATTTTCTTGATTATTATCTGATTTTTATAAAAATTAATTGGAGAATTGATGCGATTTATATGGAGATTTATCCTATATAAAGCATCTGCATTTCCATTTTTTACTCCTTTTTTATATTTGACTGTGTAATCAAACTCAGATAATTTTAGTCTCCACCGAACGAATTATTTGTTAGGGTTCTTTTTAAAATTTCCAAACTCTTTCTGTAAGATGGATCATCAGTTTGCTTTTGACTGCGATCGAGTACGAACGTACAAAATTCTGAGTTCTCTAGAGTGTAAAGTGTTAAATAAAAATAAAAACAATTGTCTTGTTACAAGATCATACAAAAAATATATTAAAAATAACAAGAACAATAAACTAAAAACATAAAATTCTTTTGAACAATAACAATTTACATTGCTATCATCATGAATGGTAGTACCTTCGACCAAAGCACAAAAACGTCGTCAATGTGAATCACCAAAAATATTCTTAAACAAAAGAAAAAATAACAATAATCAAAACCTGTTTTTTCAAAACAATGATAGTTCTTTAACTAGTAACAAAACACAAACAATAACAATTATACTCAAAAGAATGTCAACAATAATGCAAGTACATCAAAAATTATTAACAACAATGCTAGTACTTCCAAACAATCAGCTTTTACAAGCAATAATGTAAGTCATAACAAATTCTCTGCCTTAGATAATAATAATGATGAAGAGTCTGATAATGAATGCGAGTCAGATGCTGAACAAGCTCCGGAAATTAATTTACCAAAGCCCCCACCAATAATAATACCAAATGTTGCTGATATTAGCGCAATGATGAAAAGTTTTATCAAAATAATCTCCTCTTCATCGTTTAATTACAAAACCCTAAGAGACGGTCAATTAAGGTTAATGGTTAAAGATGTTCCATCATATAGAATGCTTGTTTCATTTTTAAATGACAAAAAAATAATATTCCACACCTACCAGTTGAAACAAGAAAGAGCCTACAGAATTGTAATAAAAAATCTACACCCTTCTACTCAAAAAGAAGAAATCAAAAATGCCATTGAATCCTTAGGCCATAAAGTTCGAAATGTCACAAATGTACAAAGTAGAGTCTCGAGAGAACCTCTTCCAATGTTTTATATTGACTTAGAACCAAGTCCAAATAACAAAAGTATATATGACATCAATTTTCTTAATAATGCTGTAGTCAACATTGTCCCACCGAAGAAAAACAATGATCTTGTACAATGTCACCGATGCCAAGAATCGTTTCAACCTACTGCAGGAAACCAGTTAGCTGCGTTAAATGTGGATTAGGTCATATTACAGCCGATTGCACCAAGGAAAATGATGTCCCGCCTCGATGTGTTTTATATTGTTTACAAAACCACCCAGCTAGTTATAAAGGTTGCCCAGTATATATGCAGCTACTAAAAAGAAAATTAATAAATAATAATTTTATTAGACGTAATTATGTTAAATTTAATTATAACAACGAAGATTATCCCTATTTAAACAACAATACGGGTAATGAAAACTTCAAACAAAATAATAACAACTTTTCTTATTCCGATGTTTTAAGAAATAACCAACAAACTTCACAGCCAAATTCACTTGAAAAGCTAGAAAATTTAATTCAAAATCAGATTGAATTAACAAACAAGCTTTTAAGCATGATGACTATTCTAGTATCTAAACTATGCAACTAAATTTGAATATTGCAATATGGAATGCTAATGGGCTTTCCAACCATACACAAGAACTTGAGTTATTTCTTAAACTATATTATATCGATATTCTTCTAGTATCCGAGACACACTTCACTAGCAGAACATTTTTTAAAATAAAAGGATATGAACTGATAACAGCTAACCATCCAGATGATAGAGCTCATGCTGGGGCTGCAATATTGATTAAATCAACAATAAAATTCGAAGCTCTGGATGAAATAAGAGAACCTTACCTTCAAGCTGCCTGCATTAAAGTCAAATGCGATTTGTCTACTGTAAATTTCAGTGCCATATATTTTCCTCCCAGATTTTCAGTTAAATGTCAAGAATTTCATAATTTCTTTAATAGTTTGGGGCCAAGATTTTTCAATGCTAAACATCCATGGTGGGGATCTAGATTAGTAAACCCTAAGGGAAGCGAGCTATATAAGTGCATAGTGAGCAATAATTACTCAGTGTTATCAACAGGTAACACAACATATTGGCCAACAGATCCAAGGAAGATACCTGATCTTCTAGATTTCGTTGTTTACTCAGGAATTTCTAGTCAATTGTTACATATAACTGATGTTAATGAACTAAGCTCTGACCACACTCCGCTTATAGCTTGTTTTAAAACATATCCACAGTCAAAGCCACAAAAACAAAAAATTCTTACCACCAAAACTGGTATTAAATTGTTTGAAACTTGGATTGATAAAAATGTAAATCTTAACATCTCCATAAAATCCCCGGCAGAACTAGATGATTCTGTTGAAAATTTTAATCATTTAATTCATGAAGCCGGGTTTCTTTCGACTCCACATTTACCAATACAACGCAATCAAAACCAAATTTTTATAACGTCGGAAATCAGAGACTTGATCAGAAATAAAAGAAGACTTAGAAAAGTTTGGCAGAATAGTAGGGATCCAAACGATAAGCGGAACTTAAACAAAGCGGCTAAAGATCTTAAAGTAGCTCTGTATGAAATGAAAAATGATCAGCTTGGAAACTTTCTTCGGAATCTCAATGTGGCAAATAATAGGATCGATGAGTATAGCTTGTGGAAGGCAACAAGATATATCAAAAGACCAACTAAATGAAATGTACCAATTAAAGATAGTAATAATGTATGGTGTAAAACAAATAAATCTAAGGCTGAAGCATTTGCTCTACATCTTCAAACGACGTTCCAGCCTCATACATATAATAACCCTTTTGTCGATGAAATACTTAAATATAGTGCTTGTCCTATGGATTGGCCCATTAAACACATTGCTCCCGGTGAAGTAGAAGAAGAGATTAAAAAACTTAATTGTAAAAAGTCTCCTAGTTACGATGGTATAGATGGAAAAGTAGTCAAAGCCCTGCCTAAGAAACGTATACTCTTTCTCACATTGTTGTACAACTCCGTATTGATATTAAATTACTTTCCCTCGCAATGGAAGTGCGCAGAGATTGTAATGGTAAATAAACCAAACAAACCAGAGAATATTGTAGCATCATATAGACCAATAAGTTTGCTGGTTGTATTCTCCAAAATATTTGAACGAATATTTCTGAAAAGATTATTACCAGTTTTAGAAATATTAAATATCATACCTGAATACCAATTTGGTTTCAGGCACAAGCATGGTACGCCTGAGCAATGTCATCGTATCGTTAGCTTTATTGGAGATACATTGGAAACCAAAAAATATTGTTCAGGAGTATTTTTTGCTGTACAACAAGCGTTTGATAAAGTGTGGCACACTGGGTTATATTATAAATTGAAAAAACTACTTCCAACTCCTTTCTTTCTACTGTTAAAATCATATTTAGCTGACAGGTATTTTTACGTCAAAGTTAATGATGAATTCTCCAAAATGTATGATATAAAGGCAGGTATACCACAGGGCAGCGTTCTAGGACCAATTCTAAATACTATTTTCACGTCAGATATGCCAATAACCGATAACGTACTACAGATGACACTGCTTTACTAGCTTCTGACATATGTTCAAACAATGCATCAAATTTAGTCCAAAGAGAACTCAATGCAATTGAAGCTTGGATGAACAAATGGAACATTAAAGTAAATGCCGAAAAATCCTTACATATCACTTTCTCTTTGAGAAAGGGCAATTGTCGCAATGTATATTTGAATAATATACCAATTCCTCAAAGTGACTGCGTTAAATATTTAGGAATGCATATCGATAGAAGATTAACTTGGAAAACACACATCAAAGCCAAAAAACAGCAATTAAATATTAAAACAAAACGACTCTTCTGGCTATTGAGCCCCAAATCACAGCTAAAATTGGAAAATAAAGTAATAATTTATAAAACTATTTTGAAACCTGCTTGGACGTATGGGATACAGCTATGGGGAGCAGCCAGCAATTCTAACATTGAAATCTTACAAAGATATCAGTCCAAAACTCTAAGGTCAATTGTAAACGCTCCATGGTTTGTATCAAATAAATCGATTCATGATGATCTCCTTATCCCAAAGATTATAGATGAAATTAGAAGATTCAGTGAGAACTATCTAGGAAGGTTAAGTAATCATATCAACCCATTGGCTATTGCACTACTTGATGATACAGAAGAATTAAGAAGACTGAAAAGATTCCATGTACTGGATTTACCATTTCGGAGCTTAGTGTTAATTATCTTGTATATATGTACAATATTGTACATATTGTAAATATTTGAAAATATTGTAAATACTGTAAATATTGCTCAAAGTTTATTATATTCTGTGGCTTATATGTACATTGTTGTTCTCAATGGAGTTCAACAATTAATGATATTTTTATTGCTATAAAATTTACTTATTATCCTTAAATGGATAGATTGTAAATAAAAGAATATAAATAAATAAAAAAAAGATGGATCATCAATATTGATACTTGCATCCTTTTTAAGACATTGCGTCATTGGCTTTGCTATACGCGAATAGTCTTGAATAAATTTTCTATAATACCCGGTCAATCCGAGGAATTGTTTTACTTGCTTCTGGGTTTTAGGAATTGGAAAATTAAGTGTACACTCAATCTTTGAGGCCTTAGTTTTACACCTTCCTGTGCAGTTTTTTGCACATCTTTTTCGCGAGATCCAGTGTAGTGAAATACATACTTTTTCCCAACTTGTCCAATATTTCGTCAATATTCGGTATTGGGTAGCGGTCATATATTGTTATCTCATTCAGTTTTCTATAGTCGACCACTAGTCTCCACTTCTTGTGTCCGCTAGCATCTGACTTTTATTTATCATTGCCAATTATTCCATCGTATGTTCCATGAAACTGGCGTTCTATTAAATGTATCATATCCTGGGGGTTCCCTAGTTCTTAAAATAATGGTACTCGATAAATTTTATTGGTTGATACTGTATTTTGTAAAGTTTTTAAAATTAAAGTATTAGAATTGATTATCCATTTTGGATTACATATTCCGGGGTTGACAATTGAATGTGTGGCGCCTTTGTCAATTATAAATTTGAGATGATTTTATTATATTATATATGGTAATGCTCCGATGAGGCTGGTGAAGGAAAATTTTGAGGATTGCTATTTGGTGATGTATTAGTGTTCTGTATTATATTGATATCCATAGGTTCAGGTAAATTTCCATTATTTCCGTTTGGGAAGTCATTTCCATTCTGGAAACTATGTCTGTTTGAAAAATTATTGGGGAAATCATTTCTAGTTTGAAAATTATTTCTATTTTGTGAATTTTGGAAATTGTTGCTATTTTGTGAATTTTGGAAATTATTTCTTTTTTGTGAATTTTGGAAATTATTTCTATTTTGTGAATTTTGGAAATTGTTTCTATTTTGTAAATTTTGGAAATTATTTCTATTTTGTGGATTTTGGAAATTATTTCTATTTTGGTTAAAGTATGTTTGTTGATTCGGGGGATTCACTGGTTGACGTCTCCAATTCTGTTTACTTCCTTAGCGTGTTACTTGAGGGTTTTCATTTCCAGTGTAAGCGTAACCCGCTTGAAAAAAAATATCCATGGCTTATTCTAAGTCCGTTGGATTTCTGCAGAATAGAATAATTTTTATCGGTTCTGGAATTTTGCTTTTAAAAATATTCAATGCGGTATGCATATTGTTAGTGGCACTTTCCCTTGCTGCCTCTGTTTTACCTAGAATTACTACTAATTTATTGTTCAACCTATGCAGTTTGTTTTTAATGTCGTTATAAAATTCTAAATTATTTGTTTTAAATGTCACTCCCCTTAACTCGTCAAATAATTCGTCGCATGATCGTCTATCTCCGAAGTTGTTTTGGAGTACATTTTTTATGTCTGTCCATGTAATAGCATGGCAGTTTATTTCAATTGTTTGTCTTCCTCTGCCGTTAAGCTTTGCTTTTATCATGTTTGAGAATAAAAGTTGGGACAACTGGTCATATTTTCGTAAGTATGGATGTACCCTATCTATAAGTATAATGAATGTATGTAAATCTTTGGTGTCTCCACTAAAATCCGGCAAGCTTTGGAGGTATTTTAAAGGATTTATAACTAGTTGGTTTTGTGGCTGGTCAACCATTTTGTATATATATTCCCTACTTCTTATTTCAATTTAATTCCGCCTTAAGTACCGTCTAAGTTTCTTTTTTAAAACTACGGTTGTTCCTAGTAACTTCACGTTTATCGTGCTCTAATTCATCAGTTAAGTAACCGTCGCACAGAGGGGTATTTTGCCAATCTAGCCGGACATTAGGCAAAAAATTTATTTTGAGAAATGTAAAAATTTAAGTATGCAACTCGACAGACAACAAAATTCTGCATCGTATAGTGAATTTTCAAGGCTTTTGCTTGAGATTTGTCGTTTTGGGACACTGTTAAAGTCAGGAAAGTTGAGTATATCGGATACGCTTTTATTGACTTTAAACGATTTTGAGAGGTTTGCAATATATTTTTTGGTGGCTAAACGAATAAAGATTTTGTATTGATTTTTTTTTCTGTGAAATGGTTTATTAGTAGCTACTTATGTTAATTTTTATAATTTTTTTTTTAAATTTTAATGATTAAAAATTTCATTCAAAATTAAAAAAAAGTTTTTTTTTGTAAAATTTTTTGTAAAAAAAAAAGTAAAAAGCTTTTTAAGAGTGATCTCCATCGCGGCCCTAAAAATGTTATATATCACTATAAAATTTGCGATCTCTACTTTTATACTGTAAAAAAACAGCTTGCGCATAGGTGCGCCATTTTTTTTTGGCGATTTTTTAAAAATTACACCTTTTTCTGTTGCTTCTTATCTTACATAGGTAAATACGAGTAAGAAACCTTTTTATATTGTTAAAACATTTTGGTTTTCAATAACTGAAGGTAGATGTTTTTTATTTAAATCATTGCATCTAACACTGTTATTACCTGTAAAAAAAATGAGCAAAAAGTAAAACAGTAATTTTACCCACCCCCATAGCTTACATATATACATAGATACCTGTGCAGCTACGTTGTAAATGACGTTATTCCTGGAACAAAAATGTACCTGTATTAAATAATTTTTTAAAATAATAAAAACCAAAAGTAGTGTTTAAAAAAACAAATCTGGCCTGCAGTTAACAATTTGTTTACTATAAATTGTGGTTATTGTACAAAATTGTAATCATAACACTTTTGAAGCTTCGAGAGTAAAATGGAAAAAGTATATACAAGATTGGAGTTATTCCAAATAGTACAGGAATCTAATGCTAATACCGTTGAAGAGAAATTGGAATTTTTATTTAGAAAATTGTGCGATGTTTCAAAATGTCAAGGAGATGGTGAGCAGTAAAGGACTGTTTAAAGAGTTTCAAAAAAAAATTTAAATTATATTGGCATTCCGCACATAGAAGAATTGATCGTTTTTTAACCATACATGCCACATGGCTGAAAGGAACAGTGACAATACCTGTATTTGGCAGTTCGTCTTCAAAACGACTACAAAAGCCCTTCGTTGAATTAACCGAAAGAAGTAAGAGAAGAAAAACGGAAATATTGAGATATCAGTTCGAGGCTGATTTATTGATGCATGCTGCCCAAACACAATTACAAACTTGTGGGAAGAAAGATGCCTCAAGTCTGCTTAAAGAAATTGTGCGTTCTCCGACAAGAGCTACAAAACTCAAGAAGGCATACAAAGCTGTACAAGAGGATAAAGTAAACCAGATAACATCTCTAAAGGCTCTTTCTATATTTGTGGAAGCTAATCTTTCGCGAAAACAATATGAAATTATTCGAAGTGCCGATAAGAAAGTTTATCCTAGCTACAGTATTCTGCAGAAAGAAAAAATAAGTGTTATCCTCGAAAAGAAGCATATAACATAACGGAAACATGTGCTCAAATAAATATTCAAGATTTGCTTAACCATACTGCATGTAGATTAATAACATATTTAGAAGATGTTGTATGTGACTCAAGAATAAAAGGATGTACCTCCTTGGAATTAATAAGCAAATGGGGCTGCGATGGATCACATCAGGCTCAATTTAAGCAAAAGATGGAAAATGATGCCTTAGATTCACATATATTTCAGAGCAGTTTCGTACCACTTCGACTGATGTATGGTACAAAAGGAAAAAATATATTATGGCAAAATCCAACCCCATCATCACCACGATATTGCCGACCTATTCGCATCAGATTTGTTAAAGAAGCTGTGGATGTAATCCAAGAAGAAATTGACTATGTACAAGAGGCCATTAGTACATTACAAAACACAAATTTTTCACTAGAAGGAAAGTTGTATGTCATAAAGCATACAATGGTATTTACAATGATAGATGCAAAAGTATGTAATGCCGCTTCACAAAACACGTCCACAATGAAGTGCTATATTTGTGGAGGTACTTCAAAAGAGTTTAACAATTTAAATATAAAAAGAGATATAGATGTAGATACCCTTTCTTTCGGACTATCTACTTTGCACGCCAGAATTCGCCTATTTGAGAGCATATTACACATGTCATATAAACTGACTGTGAAAAAATGGAAAATAAAATCTGATGCGGAGAAAGCCATTGTTAAAGCGAGAAAAAAAAAATATACAAGAAAAATTTAGAAGTGAACTAGGGCTAATAGTGGATGTACCGAAAGCTGGATTTGGAAACACCAATGATGGTAACACTAGCAGAAGATTTTTTTCCAATCCTAATTTGCTGCAGAAATAACTGGAATTGAATTTGATTACATATACCGAATCAAGGTTATTATTGAAGTAATATCAAGTGGTCACAAAATCCAATTACACAAGTTTGCCGATTATTGCTTAGATACTGCAAAACTTTACGTTTCTCTATATGATTGGCATCCTATGACACCTACAATGCACAAGATTTTAATACATGGTGCAACTGTTATGAATGAGGCATTGTTGCCTATTGGGCTATTATCAGAAGAAGCGGCTGAGGCACGACGAAACAAGCATTTCCGGCTTTACAGGCAGAATTTCGCTAGAAAGTTTTCAAGGGTTCAGTGTAACTTAGATATTATTAATAGGTATAAGACCAACTCCAAAAAAAAGGTCATTACCTTTTACGAAAGAAGCAATTTCTTTCATGCTTCCACCAGCATTTAACGCTGAAGAGGATTCAGATTCGGAAGAGACTTTTGAAGAATCAGACGAAGAAGAACCGTGGCACTCATCATCATCTTAGTGCAAAGGAGAAGTCGTTTTAAATAAATTAATTGTTATAATTTTAAATAAAATTTATCGTTACAATCATAAATAAGTTATTACTATGAATAAATTAATTATTTTCCGATAAATAAAATATAAAGTAAGAAATTACAAAAATATTTTTTTAATAATATTCTTGGGAGGCGGGGATTGGTTAGGCTTAAAAATTAATATTTTTAGGAAATTGGCAAAAAAATAAAAAAAAAATTTTTTTCACAGGGACGTTTTGGGGGTGGGATTGGAGGAATACCTGCCCATAAAAATAAATTTTTATGGTTTTAAGAAGTATAAAATCTATTTCTTTGAATAATTGCATTATTTTTTCAAATAATATTTTATTCAACCGCCCACAAAAGGGGCGGGGCTAAAAATGGCATTTAAGAATCTCTTAAGTCCAACTTTAAGTTTTTGAACATTATTTGACCTTAAAAGTTGTAATTGCTAAACAAAATACCGGGAAAATTAAAAAAAAACTTGCATTTTTCAGAGGTAGGATTAGTTCTTCCAAGGGGAACTTTTTTCTCCTTGGTCTGATTTTTACTATTTCCTAGCTTTGACAGCCAATCACCATAACAGATTTTTCTGCAAAGTTTCATTGACCTAGGTGCACTCAGTAAATTTTTAGAGCCAATATAAGCTAAACAAAAAAGTAATGTCCGGCTAGATTGGCAAAATACCCCTATGTGCGTCGTTTGACTCTATACCAGAATCAAGTGGATATGCTGTGGATCCACAATTAACTCTTATTGTTTCGCACTCTGACAAAGAATCACTATCACTCATTACACAAAAATTTTTATGCCTGTATACTGCTTTTAAGAATTTTTTCACACAACTATTACCGTAAGATTCGCAGTAACTAGCTTTCTTAGCTTAATTCTACTATAATAATAATAATAATAATAATAATAATAAAGGTTCTTATTCTAAGTTTACCTTAAAATTGTATAGAGTAACTCTGTTGGATTTTGACTTCTCCTTATGATAATGCTGTTGCAGGTTTTTTTCTTTTCTCTTAGGCTTCTACTTCATTTTCTTGCTTAGGTTTTCATAGAATTTTATACTTCAAGTCTTTTGAGTTTTGTATTGCGATTACACTTTTAGTACATCTCTATTTCGAAACGATTTTTTGAGTAAGATAGAATTCTGTCAGATCTTTTTGTGATTGTAGGCCCAACTATAATATTCATAAGCTGGCTTAAGCTAATGTCAAATGAACGAAACGTCTGTCAAATGCTTAAGCAACTTACCGAAGACTTTTATAGGCTACAATGTACTTACATGAATCTAAAAACTATTATGACACAGTTGCATATTTGTTTTATTCGTACTTTTGCAAAATAATAATTTTTTTCTGAATAAATGAAATTTGTTAAAAAAAAAGGTGTTAAATAAATATATATTATATACCTAATACCATTCATATACAAATTAATAATTATTTATAAAAGTTTTAAGTAAATTTCGGAAGAAAAATTTAACATTTTTTCTGTTTGTATAATTTTCACTCAGCTCATAATTAATAACAAACTCTTTCTTTTTAATTACGATTTTTATACAACGCCTCCCTTTTTTCATATAGAAACTTCTTTTTTTAAACATTTTATATTAAATTTATTACAGCACAAACAGCTGTTTCGGCTTGGACTTTGCTTAAGCAAATGACATTTGACGAAACTTAACGAAAAGTGTTGTTAAGTACATTATAGTTTGCCACATAAGATTTATATGTAATTGCACAGTAGCTTAATTTGGCTTTAGCTAGCTCATGCATAGTAGCCTATTAGGCTTTGTGAAAAGCTCCGGGTGGTTTACAAGAACCACCGGTATCGGAGTTCTTTAGGGAATGGTGGGGGTTGACGATCGTTGGGGCATCACAATGGGCCTTATTGGCTTCGGAGTGAACTCGCGTTTTTGCGGGCGGCCCGTTTAACCTAACCTACCTAACCTAACCTAGCTCATGCATATTATTATAATTGGTCCTTGAATCGTACGATTGTGTAGGATTGTGAATCCTGGCCTTTAGAAGCCTTCACAACTCGTTCTTTATTGTTGCAATTTAAAAATAAAAATTGAATTGAAAAGCACAAAACCTATAGAATCAAATTTTCTCACTGCTGCTTTATATTTAATACTGATTATAAGATATAAAGAACGTAGATCTAGTTTAGCAAAGCTTCTAAAATAAAAAAAGTATACAGGATGATAGAGAATCAAATAATTAGAAAAAAATACATTTAAAAAATATTTGCGAGTTATGGGCCTCTGAACTTTTCACATTAAACTATGTGCACTACATTTTTGAAGATATCGCTTTAATCAGTATAAGATATAAAGGTCCTTAATCTAGTTTAGCGAAGCTTTTCCAATAAATAAAGTATCAAGGATGATAGAGAAAAAAAAATAAGAGAAAAAAGTGTAAAAATAAGCGAGCTATGGGCCTCTGAACTTTTCACATTAAACTATGAATGTGCACTACATTTTAAACGTATTAGGTCAATATGGGTATTATTTAAAAGCGTTTAAAAATATCTTTCAGGTGGTGCTCAAATTTAAAAAATATAACCCATTGTATATAGGACGCAGAAATCTTTAGTAAGAAGCCAGTGTTGATCGTATCATAGAGGAGAAAATCCTTGCACACGGCCAAAGGCCGGCTATGCAGAAATTCTTTAGTAAGCGATGCCGGTAAAAAACGATGAAATTAGGTAAATACTTTTTTTTTACTTATAAAACCTAAACTCTACGTTGTGTCATATAGCGACCTATACCAATCAATATTGAACTAAAATACGAAATACTTGCATTCAAAAGTTGTAGTGCAGGATATTTTAAAAAATTAAAATAAACAAATCGCAAAAATTAGGTAAATGGTTTTTAACTTATAAAACCTAAACCATTGGTTGTGCCACATAATAACCTATACCAATCTATAGAGGACTAAAATACAATTTAGAATTGGTATTGGACATTTCCCGAAATACTTGCATTCGAAATACTTGTGAAACTTAAACAAATAAAAAAAATCACCAAAATTAGGTAAATAGCTTTTCAGTTTTAAAACTTTAACCTAGTGTTTATACCTGTCAAAACATTATTTTTAATACCGTTTTTTTTTATATATATGAAGTTCGACTTTTATTAAGTCATATTGATAGCCAATGAAGACGGGGGTTTAGTTATCCCACGTCTACATTAGTTGTTAACATGTCTTACCAAAAGTCAAACCTTATATAAAAAAACAATATTTTTAATACGTGGGGTGTCTCCATTAGACTTTAACAAGTCTTAACAAAAGTCAAACTTCATATAACAAAAAAATATAATGTATAAGCTATAAAAAATATAAGTTGATTTAAAAAAATAATGTTTCATTTTGATTCAAAATGCGTTTTTAATATAAGGTTGAGCAACTTTCTTTGTCAACTGCACTTTTGTTTGAAATGGCTATGTATATCTGGTAACACTGAAAGTTAAAAATAGTCATTTCTGCGATTTTGGGTCCTAAAAATGACATGATGACGATGGGACGATTTATACCATAATTTTAACGATTTTAAGGCCCAATATTATAACTTGCCTTTAAAGTACGTTTTAGTTAAATTTCACTTCTACTTAAGTGAGCGATAAAGTGAACAATAACTATTTTTCGTTATTACAACTTCCTTGTAAAATAAAATTAATCTTTTTGAAAATATGGCAGTACAATAATAAACACCGACTACTTTTGACAAAATAAATTGGTTCTTAAAAACGTAGTGGTAACGCCATACCTTCCATTTATTTGTTTACTTCAAGGCGAATTCATACCAGGTGGAGTCGATAGCCCAGCTGATTGGTTTTTGCTCTCGTTTTTTTGCTAATGTCTTGTCAAAAAATACATTGTTTCATATCTGCTAATCTAATGTCAAAGTTGTTGTTTTGTTGTAGTTGTTGTCCTACTGCTCACACCTGGTTTGAATTCGCCTTGGTTTACTTTTAACAAACCACAAATTAATTATCTGTGCAACAAAAAACTAAAAAGATTTTATATACAACAAAGAAGATCGGTTTTCCATTTTTATTTTTCAAATGCAAAATTATATTAAAATGAATTTATTTTTCTTCATAGATTAGAAAATACGGCAACTTTATAGATGACGAAACATGGCAACTTCAAACTCTTATATCTAATGTTAAAAGTTAAAGGCAAGATGTCCTTTAGTTTATCAGTCACTTCTAGCTTAATGTATACTTATAATAACGAAAAACTACTTATCACCCTGATAAAATCCTAACTTTAGCTAATGGCAAGTTATAAAAATGGGCCTAAATCATTTATTTGCACTGTTAAAGGCACATTTTATGACAGGCACATTTTATTATTAACAATAACTTGTTAATAATTCTTTGGCGTTGTGTTGTTACGCTTGTCTATAACTTCCATAATCGATAGAAACTTTGACACAATTATTTGTTAAATATTCCGAAGAGGCGCAACCAAACGCGTTGGTTATCTCTAGAAGCTGTTGTTAATAGAATTTTAGAGATGTAGGAACCATTAAATTTGTTTTTTTCATTTGCTGCAAATATTGATAAAATTGACACCGATAAGTTGATTTCAGGTAATTTAAATTCAATAAATTAAATGTATCGAACTTTTCTAAAATATATTCTAGAAATTATTAACAAAATAAATAAAATGTTCAAAACGGGGGTACAGAAAAATTTATAAGTATAATGAAATGCTAAAAAAATTTCAAAATTGTAATGAAGAAATTTTTAAAAACTAGTTTGCGTAAAACTGAAGACTTTTTTTAATTGATTATAAAACCAAGAACATATTTTTTAGATTATGAAAACATTTATTTAGGAATATACCAGAGACGTATTGTCAGAGGTACAAATAGATGCAAAAGAAAAATGCGATATTATTTAAATTTGTTTTAATTTTTATTTAGAACTTTGTGATCAGATATTATCAAGTTTGATTTTTAAAATAAATTTAAAGTTGAAGCCCAAATTAATTCTTATAATATTATTAATGATAAAAAAAGTTAGTTTTCTAAAGTTATAAAAGATGTTTTCTATTTTGTTGAAGAAAGTGTAAGATAAGAGCTAGAATCTGAGTATAGGCGATAAAAATTATTATACTTAAAAGATACTTATCCTGCTATTGGGTTTGAGATGCAACCGATGGATTCTAGACTTTTGTTTGAATAAAAGTTGGGACAACTGGTCATATTTTCGTAAGTATGGATGTACCCTATCTATAAGTACAATGAATGTATGTAAATCTTTGGTGTCTCCACCAAAATCCGGCAAGCTTTCGAGGTATTTTAAAGGATTTATAACTAGTTGGTTTTGTGGCTGGTCAACCATTTTGTATATATATTCCCTACTTCTTATTTCAATTTAATTCCGCCTTAAGTACCGTCTAAGTTTCTTTTTTAAAAATACGGTTGTTTCTAGTAACTTTTCTTTCACGTTTATCGTGCTCTAATTCGTCAGTTAAGTAACCGTCGTTTGACTATATCAAGTGGATATGCTTTGGAACCACAATTAACTCTTATTGTTTCGCACTCTGACAAAGAATCACTATCACCTATTGACACAAAAATAATTATGCCTGTGTACTGCTTTTAAGAATTTTTATACACAACTAGCTTAATTGTTTAAAAATATGTTTCTGGAACGCAAACGGCTTACGCCAACACAAAAATGAACTCGAGTACTTTCTTAATAATCAACAAATTGATGTCATGCTGATTTCAGAGACTCACTTAACAACAAATAGCTTTTTTTAAATTAATGGCTATATATGTATTATATGATACCAAGGACCCTCGCGGACGAGCATGTGGTGGATCGGCAATACTTATAAAGGCCAGAATCAAACATTATTTACTGTGTGATTTTTGTGAGGATTACCTTCAAGCAACAAATATCTGCCTGGAAGAATTTCATCAAAACTTAGTTATTTCTTCGCTTTATTCACCTCCTAGATCTCAAGTATCAGATAGTCAGTATAGCGACTTCTTCAAATCACTAGGTCCCTGTTTCATAGCATCAGGCGACTACAACGCTAAACATACATTTTGGGGATCACGCCTAATAAATCCAAAAGGTCATGTTTTGTTTGATACAATTTCAAAAATGCGTCTGAATTGGCCTACTGATCGGCAAAAAATACCGGATGTTATTGATTTTGGCGTGATTAAGGGTATTCCGAGAGAAATGCTTAAAGTTGAAGCGTCATTTGAATTATCCTCAGATCATTCACCCACTATTGTCTATATATGGAACCACCAAAACATTGTGTCACTAACAACTAACACAAGCATTAGTTGGTTGAAATATAGAAAGTATCTCACTGTTCGCAAAATATACGGCTAAGAACACCAGAAGACGTGGATAAAAGTCTTATTAATTTTGATCAAATCCTTAAATCAGCTGCCCAACATGCAACAGTAACCCGGCAATCAGCTATATAACAACATAGTACGATCCAACAAACACACAGATTAGTAAATGTAATTAAAACGACCTTTTAAGAAAAAAATACTGTTCTGCTTTTATCGACGTTTCTCAAGTATTCGATAAGGTTTGGCACGAAGGCCTAATATTTAAGCTAAAGCTGAACTTGCCCGAAAACTTGTATAATCCCTTAAAAGATTATTTAACGAATCGCAAGTTTTTACTAAAAGAAGGTGACTTTTTAAGGTCGCCACAGCTCATTGAAGCCGGAGTTCCCCAAGGTAGTATTTTGGGACCAATTTTATATTTACTGTACACATCAGATATGCCAATTAGCATCCTAGTCCACACATCAACTTTTGCAGATGACATAGCTTTTTTAAGTATTCATAAAAGTGCCCAAGAAGCATCACAACTTTTACAAGACCACATACTCAATTTGGAAAAATGGCTAGAAAAATGGAGAATAAAAGTGAATGAACAAAAATGTACTCACATAACTTTCACACTGCGTAGGGACTCATGCCTCTAATGTAGGGTTTGAACAGTATTCTAAAATACTTTCCTCATTAAATTTTTTCCTTTTTGTTATAAATAATTTTCATTTATATTTTTTTTTATATTAACCTGTAAAAATACCTAATTTATTATTACGATATTTTTAATATTTTCAATCTTATTATCATTAAATTTTCCCTAATCCAAACTTCAGCTGCATATTATAATCGATAAATATTTTGTGTGAATAATCTGATCGTTTTACTAATATGCCTAAACTTATGCAATTTTAAGTAAGGATTTGTAATTGATTATGCTATGTAATTTTACTGTGCGATGTTTTAAGTTATGACAGTAAAAAAAATAATCTTTATAAAACTTAAGAATAATATCACTGTGGTTTAGGTCTGAGGTAAAGGCTCGTTAAACGGTTATACTTGCAAGTTCGATGCAAATAAAGGTGACCAGATGTTAAAGCACAAAATTAAAAAAATCATTTTCTTTAATATCAACACAAAAAATATAAAAGATTCTAAATACGTCTTTAATTTTTCTATAAAAACTAAGATTAGTAGTTTTTTTACATTTAACAAACAGAAATAGTGTGGAAATAAATAAGGTGTCGCGTAAATTTTAAATAATTGTTTTTTTATCAACTTAAATTAACAAAAATTCCGTAAAAATAAATCAAATTATTGATTTATGTTATAATATCCACAGGAAGATTTTATCATTTTCTGTTTTCTCCTTGTTAAAAAAAATAAAACTTTTTATATATAAGAAATTCTTCTTAAAAAAAAAAAAAAAAAAAACTCGTAAAATAAAGCTAAAACAAGTATATTTTAGTTGAAAATACAAAAATAAAACATATTCTTATCCAGATGCTATGTATACATCTCATTTACTTTTGAGTTATACAATAATAATAATAATTGAGTACAATAATAAACACCGACTACTTTTGACAAAATAAATTGGTTCTTAAAAACGTAGTGGTAACGCCATACCTTCCATTTATTTGTTTACTTCAAGGCGAATTCATACCAGGTGGAGTCGATAGCCCAGCTGATTGGTTTTTGCTCTCGTTTTTTTGCTAATGTCTTGTCAAAAAATACATTGTTTCATATCTGCTAATCTAATGTCAAAGTTGTTGTTTTGTTGTAGTTGTTGTCCTACTGCTCACACCTGGTTTGAATTCGCCTTGGTTTACTTTTAACAAACCACAAATTAATTATCTGTGCAACAAAAAACTGAAAAGATTTTATATACAACAAAGAAGATCGGTTTTCCATTTTTATTTTTCAAATGCAAAATTATATTAAAATGAATTTATTTTTCTTCATAGATTAGAAAATACGGCAACTTTATAGATGACGAAACATGGCAACTTCAAACTCTTATATCTAATGTTAAAAGTTAAAGGCAAGATGTCCTTTAGTTTATCAGTCACTTCTAGCTTAATGTATACTTATAATAACGAAAAACTACTTATCATCCTGATAAAATCCTAACTTTAGCTAATGGCAAGTTATAAAAATGGGCCTAAATCATTTATTTGCACTGTTAAAGGCACATTTTATGACAGGCACATTTTATTATTAACAATAACTTGTTAATAATTCTTTGGCGTTGTGTTGTTACGCTTGTCTATAACTTCCATAATCGATAGAAACTTTGACACAATTATTTGTTAAATATTCCGAAGAGGCGCAACCAAACGCGTTGGTTATCTCTAGAAGCTGTTGTTAATAGAATTTTAGAGATGTAGGAACCATTAAATTTGTTTTTTTCATTTGCTGCAAATATTGATAAAATTGACACCGATAAGTTGATTTCAGGTAATTTAAATTCAATAAATTAAATGTATCGAACTTTTCTAAAATATATTCTAGAAATTATTAACAAAATAAATAAAATGTTCAAAACGGGGGTACAGAAAAATTTATAAGTATAATTAAATGCTAAAAAAAATTTCAAAATTGTAATGAAGAAATTTTTAAAAACTAGTTTGCGTAAAACTGAAGACTTTTTTTAATTGATTATAAAACCAAGAACATATTTTTTAGATTATGAAAACATTTATTTAGGAATATACCAGAGACGTATTGTCAGAGGTACAAATAGATGCAAAAGAAAAATGCGATATTATTTAAATTTGTTTTAATTTTTATTTAGAACTTTGTGATCAGATATTATCAAGTTTGATTTTTAAAATAAATTTTAAGTTGAAGGCCAAATTAATTCTTATAATATTATTAATGATAAAAAAGTTAGTTTTCTAAAGTTATAAAAGATGTTTTCTATTTTGTTGAAGAAAGTGTAAGATAAGAGCTAGAATCTGAGTATAGGCGATAAAAATTATTATACTTAAAAGATACTTATCCTGCTATTGGGTTTGAGATACAACCGATGGATACTAGACTTTTGTTTGAATAAAAGTTGGGACAACTGGTCATATTTTCGTAAGTATGGATGTACCCTATCTATAAGTACAATGAATGTATGTAAATCTTTGGTGTCTCCACCAAAATCCGGCAAGCTTTCGAGGTATTTTAAAGGATTTATAACTAGTTGGTTTTGTGGCTGGTCAACCATTTTGTATATATATTCCCTACTTCTTATTTCAATTTAATTCCGCCTTAAGTACCGTCTAAGTTTCTTTTTTAAAAATACGGTTGTTTCTAGTAACTTTTCTTTCACGTTTATCGTGCTCTAATTCGTCAGTTAAGTAACCGTCGTTTGACTATACCAGAATCAAGTGGATATACTTTGGAACCACAATTAACTCTTATTGTTTCGCACTCTGACAAAGAAACACTATCACCTATTGACACAAAAATATTTATGCCTGTGTACTGCTTTTAAGAATTTTTATACACAACTAGCTTAATTGTTTAAAAATATGTTTCTGGAACGCAAACGGCTTACGCCAACACAAAAATGAACTCGAGTACTTTCTTAATAATCAACAAATTGATGTCATGCTGATTTCAGAGACTCACTTAACAACAAATAGCTTTTTTTAAATTAATGGCTATATATGTATTATATGATACCAAGGACCCTCGCGGACGAGCATGTGGTGGATCGGCAATACTTATAAAGGCCAGAATCAAACATTATTTACTGTGTGATTTTTGTGAGGATTACCTTCAAGCAACAAATATCTGCCTGGAAGAATTTCATCAAAACTTAGTTATTTCTTCGCTTTATTCACCTCCTAGATCTCAAGTATCAGATAGTCAGTATAGCGACTTCTTCAAATCACTAGGTCCCTGTTTCATAGCATCAGGCGACTACAACGCTAAACATACATTTTGGGGATCACGCCTAATAAATCCAAAAGGTCATGTTTTATTTGATACAATTTCAAAAATGCGTCTGAATGTGATATCGAGTGGACAACCCACCTATTGGCCTACTGATCGGCAAAAAATACCGGATGTTATTGATTTTGGCGTGATTAAGGGTATTCCGAGAGAAATGCTTAAAGTTGAAGCGTCATTTGAATTATCCTCAGATCATTCACCCACTATTGTCTATATATGGAACCACCAAAACATTGTGTCACTAACAACTAACACAAGCATTAGTTGGTTGAAATATAGAAAGTATCTCAGTACTCACTGTTCGCAAAATATACGGCTAAGAACACCAGAAGACGTGGATAAAAGTCTTATTAATTTTGATCAAATCCTTAAATCAGCTGCCCAACATGCAACAGTAACCCGGCAATCAGCTATATAACAACATAGTACGATCCAACAAACACAGAGATTAGTAAATGTAATTAAAACGACCTTTTAAGAAAAAAATACTGTTCTGCTTTTATCGACGTTTCTCAAGTATTCGATAAGGTTTGGCACGAAGGCCTAATATTTAAGCTAAAGCTGAACTTGCCCGAAAACTTGTATAATCCCTTAAAAGATTATTTAACGAATCGACAGTTTTTACTAAAAGAAGGTGACTTTTTAAGGTCGCCACAGCTCATTGAAGCCGGAGTTCCCCAAGGTAGTATTTTGGGACCAATTTTATATTTACTGTACACATCAGATATGCCAATTAGCATCCTAGTCCACACATGAACTTTTGCAGATGACATAGCTTTTTTAAGTATTCATAAAAGTGCCCAAGAAGCATCACAACTTTTACAAGACCACATACTCAATTTGGAAAAATGGCTAGAAAAATGGCTAGAAAAATGGAGAATAAAAGTGAATGAACAAAAATGTACTCACATAACTTTCACACTGCGTAGGGACTCATGCCTCTAATGTAGGGTTTGAACAGTATTCTAAAATACTTTCCTCATTAAATTTTTTCCTTTTTGTTATAAATAATTTTCATTTATATTTTTTTTTATATTAACCTGTAAAAATACATAATTTATTATTACGATATTTTTAATATTTTCAATCTTATTATCATTAAATTTTCGCTAATCCAAACTTCAGCATATTATAATCGATAAATATTTTGTGTGAATAATCTGATCGTTTTTCTAATATGCCTAAACTTATGCAATTTTAAGTAAGGATTTGTAATTGATTATGCTATGTAATTTTACTGTGCGATGTTTTAAGTTATGACAGTAAAAAAAAAATAATCTTTATAAAACTTAAGAATAATATCACTGTGGTTTAGGTCTGAGGTAAAGGCTCGTTAAACGGTTATACTTGCAAGTTCGATGCAAATAAAGGTGACCAGATGTTAAAGCACAAAATTAAAAAAATCATTTTCTTTAATATCAACACAAAAAATATAAAAGATTCTAAATACGTCTTTAATTTTTCTATAAAAACTAAGATTAGTAGTTTTTTTACATTTAACAAACAGAAATAGTGTGGAAATAAATAAGGTGTCGCGTAAATTTTAAATAATTGTTTTTTTATCAACTTAAATTAACAAAAATTCCGTAAAAATAAATCAAATTATTGATTTATGTTATAATATCCACAGGAAGATTTTATCATTTTCTGTTTTCTCCTTGTTAAAAAAAAAATAAAACTTTTTATATATAAGAAATTCTTCTTAAAAAAAAAAAAAAAAAACTCGTAAAATAAAGCTAAAACAAGTATATTTTAGTTGAAAATACAAAAATAAAACATATTCTTATCCAGATGCTATGTATACATCTCATTTACTTTTGAGTTATACAATAATAATAATAATTGAGTACAATAATAAACACCGACTACTTTTGACAAAATAAATTGGTTCTTAAAAACGTAGTGGTAACGCCATACCTTCCATTTATTTGTTTACTTCAAGGCGAATTCATACCAGGTGGAGTCGATAGCCCAGCTGATTGGTTTTTGCTCTCGTTTTTTTTCTAATGTCTTGTCAAAAAATACATTGTTTCATATCTGCTAATCTAATGTCAAAGTTGTTGTTTTGTTGTAGTTGTTGTCCTACTGCTCACACCTGGTTTGAATTCGCCTTGGTTTACTTTTAACAAACCACAAATTAATTATCTGTGCAACAAAAAACTGAAAAGATTTTATATACAACAAAGAAGATCGGTTTTCCATTTTTATTTTTAAAATGCAAAATTATATTAAAATGAATTTATTTTTCTTCATAGATTAGAAAATACGGCAACTTTATAGATGACGAAACATGGCAACTTCAAACTCTTATATCTAATGTTAAAAGTTAAAGGCAAGATGTCCTTTAGTTTATCAGTCACTTCTAGCTTAATGTATACTTATAATAACGAAAAACTACTTATCATCCTGATAAAATCCTAACTTTAGCTAATGGCAAGTTATAAAAATGGGCCTAAATCATTTATTTGTTCTGTTAAAGGCACATTTTATGACAGGCACATTTTATTATTAACAATAACTTGTTAATAATTCTTTGGCGTTGTGTTGTTACGCTTGTCTATAACTTCCATAATCGATAGAAACTTTGACACAATTATTTGTTAAATATTCCGAAGAGGCGCAACCAAACGCGTTGGTTATCTCTAGAAGCTGTTGTTAATAGAATTTTAGAGATGTAGGAACCATTAAATTTGTTTTTTTCATTTGCTGCAAATATTGATAAAATTGACACCGATAAGTTGATTTCAGGTAATTTAAATTCAATAAATTAAATGTATCGAACTTTTCTAAAATATATTCTAGAAATTAATAACAAAATAAATAAAATGTTCAAAACGGGGGTACAGAAAAATTTATAAGTATAATGAAATGCTAAAAAAATTTCAAAATTGTAATGAAGAAATTTTTAAAAACTAGTTTGCGTAAAACTGAAGACTTTTTTTAATTGATTATAAAACCAAGAACATATTTTTTAGATTATGAAAACATTTATTTAGGAATATACCAGAGACGTATTGTCAGAGGTACAAATAGATGCAAAAGAAAAATGCGATATTATTTAAATTTGTTTTAATTTTTATTTAGAACTTTGTGATCAGATATTATCAAGTTTGATTTTTAAAATAAATTTAAAGTTGAAGGCCAAATTAATTCTTATAACATTATTAATGATAAAAAAAGTTAGTTTTCTAAAGTTATAAAAGATGTTTTCTATTTTGTTGAAGAAAGTGTAAGATAAGAGCTAGAATCTGAGTATAGGCGATAAAAATTATTATACTTAAAAGATACTTATCCTGCTAAAAACATATACGTATTGGGTTTGAGATGCAACCGATGGATTCTAGACTTTTGTTTGAATAAAAGTTGGGACAACTGGTCATATTTTCGTAAGTATGGATGTACCCTATCTATAAGTACAATGAATGTATGTAAATCTTTGGTGTCTCCGGCAAGCTTTCGAGGTATTTTAAAGGATTTATAACTAGTTGGTTTTGTGGCTGGTCAACCATTTTGTATATATATTCCCTACTTCTTATTTCAATTTAATTCCGCCTTAAGTACCGTCTAAGTTTCTTTTTTAAAAATACGGTTGTTTCTAGTAACTTTTCTTTCACGTTTATCGTGCTCTAATTCGTCAGTTAAGTAACCGTCGTTTGACTATACCAGAATCAAGTGGATATACTTTGGATCCACAATTAACTCTTATTGTTTCGCACTCTGACAAAGAATCACTATCATCATTGACACAAAAATATTTATGCCTGTGTACTGCTTTTAAGAATTTTTTCACACAACTAGCTTAATTGTTTAAAAATATGTTTCTGGAACGCAAACGGCTTACGCCAACACAAAAATGAACTCGAGTACTTTCTTAATAATCAACAAATTGATGTCATGCTGATTTCAGAGACTCACTTAACAACAAATAGCTTTTTTTAAATTAATGGCTATATATGTATTATATGATACCAAGGACCCTCGCGGACGAGCATGTGGTGGATCGGCAATACTTATAAAGGCCAGAATCAAACATTATTTACTGTGTGATTTTTGTGAGGATTACCTTCAAGCAACAAATATCTGCCTGGAAGAATTTCATCAAAACTTAGTTATTTCTTCGATTTATTCACCTCCTAGATCTCAATTATCAGATAGTCAGTATAGCGACTTCTTCAAATCACTAGGTCCCTGTTTCATAGCATAAGGCGACTACAACGCTAAACATACATTTTGGGGATCACGCCTAATAAATCCAAAAGGTCATGTTTTGTTTGATACAATTTCAAAAATGCGTCTGAATGTGATATCGAGTGGACAACCCACCTATTGGCCTACTGATCGGCAAAAAATACTGGATGTTATTGATTTTGGCGTGATTAAGGGTATTCCGAGAGAAATGCTTAAAGTTGAAGCGTCATTTGAATTATCCTCAGATCATTCACCCACTATTGTCTATATATGGAACCACCAAAACATTGTGTCACTAACAACTAACACAAGCATTAGTTGGTTGAAATATAGAAAGTATCTCAGTACTCACTGTTCGCAAAATATACGGCTAAGAACACCAGAAGACGTGGATAAAAGTCTTATTAATTTTGATCAAATCCTTAAATCAGCTGCCCAACATGCAACAGTAACCCGGCAATCAGCTATATAACAACATAGTACGATCCAACAAACACAGAGATTAGTAAATGTAATTAAAACGACCTTTGAAGAAAAAAATACTGTTCTGCTTTTATCGACGTTTCTCAAGTATTCGATAAGGTTTGGCACGAAGGCCTAATATTTAAGCTAAAGCTGAACTTGCCCGAAAACTTGTATAATCCCTTAAAAGATTATTTAACGAATCGACAGTTTTTACTAAAAGAAGGTGACTTTTTAAGGTCGCCACAGCTCATTGAAGCCGGAGTTCCCCAAGGTAGTATTTTGGGACCAATTTTATATTTACTGTACACATCAGATATGCCAATTAGCATCCTAGTCCACACATCAACTTTTGCAGATGACATAGCTTTTTTAAGTATTCATAAAAGTGCCCAAGAAGCATCACAACTTTTACAAGACCACATACTCAATTTGGAAAAATGGCTAGAAAAATGGAGAATAAAAGTGAATGAACAAAAATGTACTCACATAACTTTCACACTGCGTAGGGACTCATGCCTCTAATGTAGGGTTTGAACAGTATTCTAAAATACTTTCCTCATTAAATTTTTTCCTTTTTGTTATAAATAATTTTCATTTATATTTTTTTTTTATATTAACCTGTAAAAATACATAATTTATTATTACGATATTTTTAATATTTTCAATCTTATTATCATTAAATTTTCGCTAATCCAAACTTCAGCATATTATAATCGATAAATATTTTGTGTGAATAATCTGATCGTTTTACTAATATGCCTAAACTTATGCAATTTTAAGTAAGGATTTGTAATTGATTATGCTATGTAATTTTACTGTGCGATGTTTTAAGTTATGACAGTAAAAAAAAAATAATCTTTATAAAACTTAAGAATAATATCATTGTGGTTTAGGTCTGAGGTAAAGGCTCGTTAAACGGTTATACTTGCAAGTTCGATGCAAATAAAGGTGACCAGATGTTAAAGCACAAAATTAAAAAATCATTTTCTTTAATATCAACACAAAAAATATAAAAGATTCTAAATACGTCTTTAATTTTTCTATAAAAACTAAGATTAGTAGTTTTTTTACATTTAACAAACAGAAATAGTGTGGAAATAAATAAGGTGTCGCGTAAATTTTAAATAATTGTTTTTTTATCAACTTAAATTAACAAAAATTCCGTAAAAATAAATCAAATTATTGATTTATGTTATAATATCCACAGGAAGATTTTATCATTTTCTGTTTTCTCCTTGTTAAAAAAAATAAAACTTTTTATATATAAGAAATTCTTCTTAAAAAAAAAAAAAAAAACTCGTAAAATAAAGCTAAAACAAGTATATTTTAGTTGAAAATACAAAAATAAAACATATTCTTATCCAGATGCTATGTATACATCTCATTTACTTTTGAGTTATACAATAATAATAATAATTGAGTACAATAATAAACACCGACTACTTTTGACAAAATAAATTGGTTCTTAAAAACGTAGTGGTAACGCCATACCTTCCATTTATTTGTTTACTTCAAGGCGAATTCATACCAGGTGGAGTCGATAGCCCAGCTGATTGGTTTTTGCTCTCGTTTTTTTTCTAATGTCTTGTCAAAAAATACATTGTTTCATATCTGCTAATCTAATGTCAAAGTTGTTGTTTTGTTGTAGTTGTTGTCCTACTGCTCACACCTGGTTTGAATTCGCCTTGGTTTACTTTTAACAAACCACAAATTAATTATCTGTGCAACAAAAAACTGAAAAGATTTTATATACAACAAAGAAGATCGGTTTTCCATTTTTATTTTTAAAATGCAAAATTATATTAAAATGAATTTATTTTTCTTCATAGATTAGAAAATACGGCAACTTTATAGATGACGAAACATGGCAACTTCAAACTCTTATATCTAATGTTAAAAGTTAAAGGCAAGATGTCCTTTAGTTTATCAGTCACTTCTAGCTTAATGTATACTTATAATAACGAAAAACTACTTATCACCCTGATAAAATCCTAACTTTAGCTAATGGCAAGTTATAAAAATGGGCCTAAATCATTTATTTGTTCTGTTAAAGGCACATTTTATGACAGGCACATTTTATGACAGGCACATTTTATTATTAACAATAACTTGTTAATAATTCTTTGGCGTTGTGTTGTTACGCTTGTCTATAACTTCCATAATCGATAGAAACTTTGACACAATTATTTGTTAAATATTCCGAAGAGGCGCAACCAAACGCGTTGGTTATCTCTAGAAGCTGTTGTTAATAGAATTTTAGAGATGTAGGAACCATTAAATTTGTTTTTTTCATTTGCTGCAAATATTGATAAAATTGACACCGATAAGTTGATTTCAGGTAATTTAAATTCAATAAATTAAATGTATCGAACTTTTCTAAAATATATTCTAGAAATTATTAACAAAATAAATAAAATGTTCAAAACGGGGGTACAGAAAAATTTATAAGTATAATGAAATGCTAAAAAAATTTCAAAATTGTAATGAAGAAATTTTTAAAAACTAGTTTGCGTAAAACTGAAGACTTTTTTTAATTGATTATAAAACCAAGAACATATTTTTTAGATTATGAAAACATTTATTTAGGAATATACCAGAGACGTATTGTCAGAGGTACAAATAGATGCAAAAGAAAAATGCGATATTATTTAAATTTGTTTAAATTTTTATTTAGAACTTTGTGATCAGATATTATCAAGTTTGATTTTTAAAATAAATTTAAAGTTGAAGCCCAAATTAATTCTTATAATATTATTAATGATAAAAAAAGTTAGTTTTCTAAAGTTATAAAAGATGTTTTCTATTTTGTTGAAGAAAGTGTAAGATAAGAGCTAGAATCTGAGTATAGGCGATAAAAATTATTATACTTAAAAGATACTTATCCTGCTATTGGGTTTGAGATGCAACCGATGGATTCTAGACTTTTGTTTGAATAAAAGTTGGGACAACTGGTCATATTTTCGTAAGTATGGATGTACCCTATCTATAAGTACAATGAATGTATGTAAATCTTTGGTGTCTCCGGCAAGCTTTCGAGGTATTTTAAAGGATTTATAACTAGTTGGTTTTGTGGCTGGTCAACCATTTTGTATATATATTCCCTACTTCTTATTTCAATTTAATTCCGCCTTAAGTACCGTCTAAGTTTCTTTTTTAAAAATACGGTTGTTTCTAGTAACTTTTCTTTCACGTTTATCGTGCTCTAATTCGTCAGTTAAGTAACCGTCGTTTGACTATATCAAGTGGATATGCTTTGGAACCACAATTAACTCTTATTGTTTCGCACTCTGACAAAGAATCACTATCACCTATTGACACAAAAATAATTATGCCTGTGTACTGCTTTTAAGAATTTTTATACACAACTAGCTTAATTGTTTAAAAATATGTTTCTGTAACGCAAACGGCTTACGCCAACACAAAAATGAACTCGAGTACTTTCTTAATAATCAACAAATTGATGTCATGCTGATTTCAGAGACTCACTTAACAACAAATAGCTTTTTTTAAATTAATGGCTATATATGTATTATATGATACCAAGGACCCTCGCGGACGAGCATGTGGTGGATCGGCAATACTTATAAAGGCCAGAATCAAACATTATTTACTGTGTGATTTTTGTGAGGATTACCTTCAAGCAACAAATATCTGCCTGGAAGAATTTCATCAAAACTTAGTTATTTCTTCGCTTTATTCACCTCCTAGATCTCAAGTATCAGATAGTCAGTATAGCGACTTCTTCAAATCACTAGGTCCCTGTTTCATAGCATCAGGCGACTACAACGCTAAACATACATTTTGGGGATCACGCCTAATAAATCCAAAAGGTCATGTTTTGTTTGATACAATTTCAAAAATGCGTCTGAATTGGCCTACTGATCGGCAAAAAATACCGGATGTTATTGATTTTGGCGTGATTAAGGGTATTCCGAGAGAAATGCTTAAAGTTGAAGCGTCATTTGAATTATCCTCAGATCATTCACCCACTATTGTCTATATATGGAACCACCAAAACATTGTGTCACAAAACTTATATAAAACATCCAAAAGTGAACCAATGCTGTCCGAAGTTCAATCTGATTCTAGTTATACTAAGGAGTATCCATTGACAAATAGCCAAAAGCAACAGCTCACTGCTATAGTTGCACTTTTTCCAAATTTTGAGAAGAATGGATTAGGTCGTACAAGTTTAATTGAACACCACATCGATATTGGTAATGCCAAACCCGTAAAGCAACGGTTTTATCCTGTTTCACCGGCCGTAGAAAAGTTAATGTTTCAGGAAATAGATCGTATGCTAAATTTTAGAGTCTCCTATGAGACTCGTCGTAAAACCCAACAAAGTAAGGCTATGTTTAGATGCACGCAAACTAAACGAGGTCACCAAAAAAGATGCCTATCCGTTACTTAATATCGAAGGTATATTCTATAGGTTGCCAAAAGCTAACATAATATCTAAGTTAGATTTAAAAGACGCCTACTGGCAAATCGGTTTGTCCGAAGAGTCAAAAGCGCTAACTGCCTTCACAGTCCCAGGAAGACCGTTATACCAATTTGCCGTAATGCCTTTTGGGCTTTGTAATGCTCCTTCCACTATGTGTCGATTAATGGATAACCTTATACCTCCAGACCTTCGTCATTCTGTATTTGGATACTTGGACGATTTAATTATTGTCTCAGAAGATTTTCGTTCCCATTTAACAGTGCTAGTTAAAATAGCCGAACAATTTCGAAACGCTAAACTTACTCTCAATATTTCCAAGTCCAAATTTTATGTTACTGAAGTAAATTACCTAGGCAATATAATGGGTGATTTTTTTGAGGTTAGGATTTTCATGCATTAGTATTTGACAGATCACGTGAGATTTCAGACATGGTGCCAAAGAGAAAGATGCTCAGTATGCTTTGACATTTCATCATGAATAGACTTACTAACGAGCAACGCTTGCAAATCATTGAATTTTATTACCAAAATCAGTGTTCGGTTCGAAATGTTCAAATGTGACAAATTTTGTTCAGCGATGAGGCTCATTTCTGGTTGAATGGCTACGTAAATAAGCAAAATTGCCGCATTTGGAGTGAAGAGCAACCAGAAGCCGTTCAAGAACTGCCCTTGCATCCCGAAAAATGCACTGTTTGGTGTGGTTTGTACGCTGGTGGAATCATTGGACCGTATTTTTTCAAAGATGCTGTTGGACGCAACGTTACGGTGAATGGCGATCGCTATCGTTCGATGCTAACAAACTTTTTGTTGCCAAAAATGGAACAACTGAACTTGGTTGACATGTGGTTTCAACAAGATGGCGCTACATGCCACACAGCTCGCGATTCTATGGCCATTTTGAGGGAAAACTTCGGAGAACAATTCATCTCAAGAAATGGACCGGTAAGTTGGCCACCAAGATCATGCGATTTGACGCCTTTAGACTATTTTTTGTGGGGCTACGTCAAGTCTAAAGTCTACAGAAATAAGCCAGCAACTATTCCAGCTTTGGAAGACAACATTTCCGAAGAAATTCGGGCTATTCCGGCCGAAATGCTCGAAAAAGTTGCCCAAAATTGGACTTTCCGAATGGACCACCTAAGACGCAGCCGCGGTCAACATTTAAATGAAATTATCTTCAAAAAGTAAATGTCATGGACCAATCTAACGTTTCAAATAAAGAACCGATGAGATTTTATGCGTTTTTTTTTTAAAAAAAGTTCTCAAGCTCTTAAAAAATCACTCGTTAATTGAAAACGGAGGAATCAAAACTGATCCTGAAAAGGTAGAATCGATTAGAAACTGGCCAGTCCCCAAAAATATAAAACAGGTTCGAGGTTTTCTTGGCTTAGCAGGTTGATATCGTCGATTTGTATTGAATTTTTCATCTATTGTCTTTCCTATTTCGGAATTATTATCGACCAAGCGAAAATTCTGTTGGACCCCAGAAGCTCAAAAATCATTTGAACTAATTAAAAATTTACTTACATCTGCTCCTGTTCTGTCAAATCCTGACTTTTCAAAAAATTCTATTTACAATGCGACGCCAGCGACTTTGGCATCGGTGCTGTGCTAGTGCAGTTGGACGCGAATGTTTGGCAGCGCTAGAAGCCATAAAGAAGTTTAGATGCTATCTTGAACTGCAAGAATTTGAAGTTATAACAGACCATTATTCTTTAGTTTGGCTCATGAAACAGCAGGATGTGGCGGGAAGGCTCGCGAGATGGGTATGGAAGCTTCAAAGTTACAAGTTCTCAATAAGCCATCGGAATGGGAAAAATCACGTGGTACCAGATGCTTTGTCACGATTTCCTTATGAAGGAGTTTCAAGTATTGAGATGACTGAACCCGAAATTGATTTGTATTCACCCCATTTTAATGACGATGATTACCGTGTATTGAAAAAGAAAATTAGTGAAAATCCGTCCAAATATCCAGATATAAAAGTGATTGATAATTATGTTTATATTCGTACAGCGCATTATACATGAGAAGCCGAACAGGAAAATGACTGTTGAAAACTTTGGATACCACAGAATTTAAGAAGAAGTGTAATAACTAGATTTCATGATTCTCCGATAGCAGCGCATGGAGGAATGGCAAAAACGTTAGACCTGATTCGACGTAAGTTTTATTGGCCAGGTATTGTACATGATGTGAGAGAATATATTGGTTCATGTGAAATCTGCAAAGAATGCAAAGCTCCTAATGTAGTCTTAAAACCTAACATGGGTAATCAAGTTGTAACGTCTAGACCCTTTCAGCGTTTATACGTTTTAGGTCCCTATCCCCGCAGTAAACAAGGTGATATAGGCCTATTGATAGTCCTAGATCACCTAAGCAAGTTTCATTGGTTATGTCCCCTTAGAAAATTTACTTCTTCGGTTATTCAAAAATATCTGTTAGAGCAAATTTTTCATGTTTCTGGTGCCCCAGAAAGTTTAGTAAGTGATAATGGTTCGCAGTTTAAATCTCATGATTTTAATGCGTTTTTGACAAAAATGGGTATTCAACATATATATACTGTAATGTACACACATTATTATTTAACTGTTAGTGATATTGAGCTGGAAGTTTGTGTGAAAAGGAAGTTTACAACAGCTAAAATAATTCTACTGACGGATGGTGCTCTAAAAAAAAAACAAGAGAACGAATGGGAGCCATTGATAACCACTAGCGGTCAGTCGGGTGGGTTAGTTCTTGTTCTCATAGTTTCTCTTGCCAATAGACTGTCGAGTTACATAAATATTATTATAGACTCCCGAAGTCAATATAAAAAAGAGGACCGGAAGTTGATCTGAATAAAATAAGCTGTTATATATACCCTGTTTAGATCAACCAAAAAAACTGTAAACAAATATTCAACCCCTGAAAGCTTTTAATAGTCTATCCTAGATGGAATCGGATAGATATGCACCTCTATACCCTCCCTACCATTGATTTTAGTGGTGCTAAAGTGGTTAACTAAAATCCCACAAAGCAAGTTACCCTATTTCTAGCACACTACACGACGTAAGAAAACTTTAAACGATTTATTTTTCCATTTTCAGATACAAATTCATACTTTATTTAACCAAAACAAACAAATTCAAGTGATTTTCCAAAATTTTGCAAAAATATATGTTAGATAACCGAATTTATTATACTTATGTGTAATTTATTACACTTATGTCATTCAGAAAAAAAAAAATAAAAAGACATAATATATAATCGGTATCAAAGAAAATTTAAAAATATAAAAAATTTAAATTAATCTTATTAATTGTATGCCAAGTGTAAATAAAAGAGATATGCAGGTTTATTGTATCAGAGGTGGAAAACTCAGTATACTAGTAATTGAAAAAAAAAACACGATGTAACATTTAAACTATTATCGCTTTTAAAATATTAGCGGATTAAGAGTTAGGCAAACAGAATAATATTATAAGGAAATGGAAATACTAATATATAATTATAAAATTTTTGCCTCAAATGGATTACATGTGCCATGAGCACAAACAAAACAAAAAAATATTAAATTAAGCCAAGAAACTGGAATACAAAAAAAAAAGAAATAAAAAAAATACAAAGTTAAAATTTTACTAATAAAATATTATGGTACTAACGTTTCCATCGCTGATGAGTTTAAATAAAGGCATGGAATATATACTACTCAGCAAAAACAACTTTTGTACAATTTCGAGTTTATCAATATGTAATGTTGAAAAAAAATGTAAAGCAACATGTTTATATGCATTTTATAATTATCAATGAAAATGTTACTGAAATTTTTTGCTAATTGATAGTAAAAAAATAGTAAATAATTTGACTTTCACTCACCAAAATGCCTAAATGTTATAATACTGCAGCTTGTTGAGGAGGCCTCTTCAATTGCTGGTTCGGCTAATGGGTTAATCTTAAATATCTCTTGCTGTAGTTGGTGAGAAAAAAATTGTGTCTAGATATTTCCATATTACAAATGTATAAATACTTAAACTAAAAAAATAAAATATAACGCAACAATGTTTAGATACACCACCTCAATTTCTTATTAATTTTGTTGAAAATATGTATGTTTGTGGAGATAAATGTGCAATGGAAATTTGTAAAGGTTTTTTCATTAAAGCTTTTATTTAATTTTGTTTCTTTTTTTTTCATTGTTAAATTGCATATTTATCCCTACATAACTTTACAAATTAGAGTTAGTTTAATTTGAATAAGATGATGTGTATATTTTATACTTATTTTTTTTGTTCTAGTCTTAAGTTTGGTATGTTTCCCTGGTGATTCAGTAGTCTGCGTCTGTTGTTTTAAATTGTTCCTGCAGGGTTTTTGTACTTGAAGAGATTGCTCTTTTCGGCCTGGACGATTCTTTAGGAGTCTTTGGACGAAGAATTCTGAAGGTGTTTTTTTTCACTATAGGTATCAGTGTGTTGAAGGAATTTGGCTTTCTCTCATGCCTATTATGCGCGATGGCTCAGCAACAACTCAAACCATAAAATATCGACGAGTGTAATGACATGCATAATGTTCTGCAGCCAAGATGGAAGATTATGAAAATCAGGGATTATTTGTATTCTTGTAAAAAGAATAAAATGTATAAACTTCTTAAAACAGTTTTGTCTGATTTTGGATAAACTCCTACACGGGCGAGTTAAGGCCTAAAAAATTTTTAGAGCTTTATTAAAAAAAAGGACAAAAAAACTAAATAGAAAAAATGTAGATTCACCTTTCGTAGGCGAATAAGACTTGATGAAATAAGAAAAATTATAGTGATGATAATTTGATTCACTTTATGTACTTTTTAAGTTACGTTACACGTGTAAGCTTTTTATTTTATTTATAAGTTTCCTAGAGTTTCTTTTTTGATCTTCACTCTTCAAATGACTAATGAAAAAGAACATTTCTGTACTCAAACGGTAATTACGAAGCTTCGGGTTTCTTGTAACAACGTGATTACAAGATCAATCACTTGCTTGAATGGTTTATAATCTTAGGAAGTTTTGCTAAAAATCAAATTACAACTAAACACAGTCCACTTAACAATTATACGGTTTACTCAAGAAAATATTTGTTAACATATTTAATAACTCAAAAGTAAATGAGATGTATACATAACATCTGGATAAGAATATGTTTTATTTTTGTATTTTCAACTAAAATATACTTGTTTTAGCTTTATTTTAAGAGTTTTTTGTCTTTTTTTTTTAAGAATTTCTTATATATAAAAAGTTTTATTATTTTTTTTTTTAACAAGGAGAAAACAGAAAATGATAAAATCTTCCTGTGGATATTATAACATAAATCAATAATTTGATTTATTTTTACGGAATTTTTGTTAATTTAAGTTGAAAAGAAAAAAAACAATTATTTAAAATTTACGCGACACCTTATTTATTTCCACACTATTTCTGTTTGTTAAATGTAAAAAAACTACTAATCTTAGTTTTTATAGAAAAATTAAAGACGTATTTAGAATCTTTTATATTTTTTGTGTTGATATTAAAGAAAATGAGTTTTTTAATTTTGTGCTTTTTAAATTAAACATCTGGTCAGCTTTATTTATATCGAACTTGCAAGTATAAAAGTTTAACGAGCCTTTACCTCAGACCTAAACCACAGTGATATTATTCTTAAGTGTTATAAAGATTATTATTTTTTTACCGTCATAACTTAAAACATCGCACCGTAAAATTACATAGCATAATCAATTACAAATCCTTACTTAAAATTGCATAAGTTTAGGCATATTAGTAAAAAGATCAGATTATTCACACAAAATACTTATCGATTATAATATGCAGCTGAAGATCCTCAGGAGGACTTGAAGGATTACGAGTTGGCAACTGTAATAATCAATTACAAATCCTTACTTAAAATTGCATAAGTTTAGGCATATTAGTAAAAAGATCAGATTATTCACACAAAATACTTATCGATTATAATATGGAGCTGAAGATCCTCAGGAGGACTTGAAGGATTACGAGTTGCAAACTGTAACTTTTGGTGTTTATTTGCGCTCCCGTCCTGGCAATAAGGACCCTGCTTCAACTTGCTAGTGATGTTGAGAAGAAATGGCCCTTGGCTTCAAAAATTTTACGCGAAGTGATGTATGTCGATGATGCATTGGCCGGAACACACGATGTGCAGTTGGCAGTGATGGCTCGTGACCAATTAATTTCTGCGTTGTCATCTGCAGGATTTTCGATGTTAGGCGTAAGGTGGAATGCTAAACTTGATCATTTTTATTTTTCTACAACCCCTATTTCGTTAAAGGAAAACTATACCAAGCGAGAGGATCTTTCTACTATAGCAAAACTTTTTGATCCTGCTGGATGGTTAGGTCCCATTGTCATTGTTGCTAAAATGCTGATGCAGCAAATATGCAGCGACAAAACCAGTTGGGATGATGTTGTGTCGGAAGGTAGTGTGTTGAAATGGCGACAATTCCTTAAGGATTATAATTTTATCAACGACATTAAGATTTTACGATGGGTTGGTTTTAAACCATCTGTTAATTTGGAAATTCACGGGTTTGCACGGGTACGTATAAAATATGAAAATGGTTTTGTACAAACCCACTTGTTGTTGGCAAAATCAAAGGTAGCTCCCTTAAAAACAGTATCTGTACCTAGATTAGAACTTTGTGCTGCATTATTGTTAGCTGATCTATTGGGCACGATCAGAAATGACTTGAAGTTTGAAGGGCCTAACAATAAACTTTACACATGGAATGAATCTATGATTGTCTTAGCGTGGCTACAAAAACCACCCAGTTTGTGAACGACTTTCACTGCTAATCGAGTATCAAAGATAATTGTGCTAACGGGAAAAAACTGTTGGAGTCATGTAGCTTCTAACGAGAATCCAGCAGATAGTGGAAAATCGACTTTGGTGGTACGGCCCAGGGTTTCTTTCCTCTGATTCAGTCTGTTGGGATATTTCAACCGATGAAAGTTTTGAGACAAGAGAAGAAAACAGATCTCACTAGGTATTTTTCACGTACTTTGAATCACATTATGATTTGTTGGACAGTTTTTCTTCTTACACTAGGGCTCTACGTATTATGGCTTGGGTAATGAGAGGAATTCGCGTATTACGAAAGATGAGTGCAACGCAACATAACTCGGTAGAGATTACTTCGAAAGAATTGCAAGCTGTCAAAGAGAGATTTATAATTGTAGCACAAAAGGTGGAATTTGGTGACGAGTACTATAAACTTTCGTGTAGAACAGCCATTACAGGAAGTAAATTAGCGAACTTATATCCCTTTTTGCCCTTTTTGGACAACAGTGGTATACTGAGAGTGGGAGGACGCTTAGCTACAAATTTGACATACAATGAAAAATTTCCGATAATATTGCCTTCTAACTGTCGTTTTTCGGTGCTTCTAGTTGATTTTGTTCATAAGATCACATTGCATGGAGGCAACCAATTGATTTTGCAGGTATTGCGAACTGTTTTTTTACGTGCTAAGAACTTGATGAAATCTATCATAGGTAGATGTAAGGTCTGTACTATACAGAAAAAGACTATTCGGGAACAGATTAAGGCCGCTCTTACCGCAAATCGCAGTGTTATTTCACGCCCATTTACTACAGCTGGTGTAGACGCAGGCCCTTATGATATTCGGAACTTTACTGGTAGAGCTTGTCTTATTACCAAAGGTTACGTTTCCTTGTTTGTTTGTTATGCTACGAAGGCAATTCACTTAGAGCCAGTTAGTAATTTATCGACCACAGCCTTTTTAGCGGCTTTTACTCTATTTCTCGATTTGTTGCTCGTCGTGGCCTCCGAACGACACGTATTCTGACAATGGTACTAATAATTTTGTGGGGGGCTTCTAAGATATTAAAAATCGAATTTCGAGATTTTTTTGCGGACCGCAGGCTCAGAGTTTAACAGTAGTTTTGGGCCCCAGGGAGTGAACTGGCATTTTAACCCGGCAAGTGCACCGCACATGGGAGGACTTTGGGAGGCGGGTGTGAAAAGTTTTAAATACCACTTCCGAAGAATAGCAGGTAATTTGAAATATATCTTTGAGGAATTTTCTACTTTGTTGGCACGAATTGAGTCGTGCTTAAATTCAAGACCTTTGTGTCCCTTAACGGACGATGCTGGGTGTCTGGATATTTTAACACCAGGGCATTTTTTGATTGGATGTCCGCTTTTGGCTCCACCTGAACCTGAAATTACAGAAGCTCCTCTGTCCATCACTAATCGTTGGCAGAGAGTTAAAGCTCTGAATCAACGATTATGTAACAGATGGAAAGAAGAATATTTAAAGGATCTACAAAAGAAGAGCAAATGGAAAGAACTAAAAGGTGACTTAAAAGTTGCGGATATGGTCATAGTTCGGGAGTAAAACCTATCAACAAATTAATGGCGTTTGGGTCGAGTTTTGAAAGTTCATATGGGTAGAGATGGTCATGTCAGAGTTGTTGAACTGAAAATACAGCGTGGAATTATTACGAGACCAATAGTGAAGCTCGTAATCCTTCCATTTAACTGATTTTTTCTTTTGTTTTGTTTATTTGTATTTTTGTAGCATAATGGTCTCCCGCAAAAATATGTTGAAGGCAATCGTACCACGAAGAAAACGGTTTGCAGAGTATGTTTAAAGGATCACCCTTTGCGCTTTTGTGATCGCTTTTTGAAGGAGGATTACAAGGAACGCATGCGATTGGTTATGTTCTATAAATATTGTGCTGGGTGTTTGAGCCATGATCATATATGGCGCACATGTCAAAGTACTGGCAAATGTAAACGCTGTGGTGACATGCACCACACATTGTTGCACAAACCAAGCCCAAGACCTCGTTCGTCAAGGCATGGCAAAGATGTGAAACGCTTACGGGAATGACCTAGTTCATCTAACCGCTCAATTCGAAAAGGACCTAGTTCGTCCCAAGATTCTACGAATAGACCTAGTTAGTCCAAGCGTAGAACAAGACAGGGACCTCGTGCGGCTCAAGACAATGCTAGTTCGTCCAAAGGCGAGAAAACCGAAAGACCTAGTTCGTCTCGAGCGTTAGTTCAAGCTGGTTCGAGGGATTGCAAGAGAAAGGCCTACTCAACTGAAAGTCATCTGTGTCGTGGTATCTCTTCAGTACCTCTTTATAAGCTTTCTGAAACCATTGTTCTAAGGCCTACAGCGATAATCAAAATAGTAGCAAAGGAAAGGTATATTTTGGAGAAAGCGGTAATTGATTCTAGTTCGGACTGCTCGGTGATTGCAGAAAACGTTGTGAGGCGTTTGGAGCAGTTTGAGCCTGCTCTTAAGTAGGAAAAAATGTAATGTGCCACATTCAGATTCGGGGCAATTTTGGGAAAGGCACGACGGTTGAGACTTTTGCACAGGTCAAAAATAAGCACAACATGATTACTCGACGAGAGTCTATTGATGTCAAAATAGTGGATGACTTGCCGGGAATGCAGTTAGTGGATCCACAATTTTATGTTTCGGCTCCGACACGAGTAACGTTGAGAGCTGATGTTTATTCTAAAATCATCAGGAATGGTATTGCTGGCGGAGCTCTCGGCAAACCATTGGCTCAATTTTCAATTTTCGGATATCTCGTATCTGGATCATGGTCTAGATAGTCAATTAATCACAAGTGGGAGACCTTACGAAATTCAACTGGTTTATAATTCATAACTGAAATAAACGGTTTTTTTAACCTTTTAGAATTCTTTTCTTGTATCGCATTTCCTTTTTTTTTTTTCTTTTAGATTTTTAGATAAGTATACTTTGGTTGCAGTACTGCAAGGCCGCCGGAATGTTCAAGCTTGAATTATTGCCATAGGCATTCCCATTCTTGGATTTGAATTTGTAACGGTATTATCACTGGGATAATGCACTATCACATCTTGAGGGCACTGTCACAAAGTACACAGAGATGTAAATAGTGATTGATGAAAATGGCTATAATCAGACTTTCCTAAGCTTGTCAAGAAAAAGACAAATATAGTAACAAATTTATACGAACATCGGAAAAATAAACAAAACAAAAACTAAAAATGTTGAAAATTTTCCTTTAAAGCGTGCTCGTTGTTTAAAACTTTGTACTTTAAAAGTTAATTTGTTCACTAAAATATTAATTAAACAACAAAGTATAATTAAAACAAACAATCAAAACTCTTTGGTGTTGTAAAAAGCTATTTATCGCTCCAACAAAATCCTAACTTTAGCTAAAGGCAAATTATAATAATGGGCCTTAATTTAATATACCTACATGCTAAATATTAATGAATTGAAACATTGAAAACATTTTTTGTTTTTGAAATAATTTTTCAGCATGCATTAATAATTTTGGAAATCCGCAATTAGTTCAAAAACAAATTTTTTTTTCATTTCAAAAACAAATTTTACTCGGTGTCACGAATTATTTTCCGGATACGCGCAATCTGTAGTTTTGCTGGCTCCATCATAATAAAAACTGTTCAATATTAACATCCATGAGCTTGATTAATATAATTATTAATTATAAATAGTATAATTATTAACTATAAATGTTATAATTATTAATATTAAATTTTCAAACAAAATAAATGTTTTTATTTTTTTCACCACAAGAGTTTTTAGTGCCAGAGATGTTGTAAAGCAGAGAACGGTTTGAATGCCTTATTTTATGCTTTTGAATACAATCATAAAAATGAGCCTTCTGGTGTCTGTTTACAGCATTTGAGAAAAGTAGTACATGTCACAATTCACGAAAAGGGAGTAAAACGAATTTACATGCATGCATTGCATGTCTTCTGCAAATGTCATCTAATACTCACAAAAAGCAACGAGTGGAAAGCGAATGGTATGAATGGTCACAATGTGAATGAGAATTTATTGGTGTTTTCCACTAAAAAGATCATATTGTTTAACATCAGTAAATACGAAAGTGTTTGATTTTATTTGATAGAGTTAAAAAGTAGCAATAAATATGAATATTTTATGGTTGTGAAATTCCCGCACAAATTTTGAGGTAATGAATAATTGAATTAGTTTTGTTACGATTCCAAACATATGTACATTTATGCATGTTTGTTCTTATGACAGTTCATATATGTATGTATATGCATAACAGGTAGATAAATCAAACAGCACAACTGGGCTTATTTAGAAAAATGACCTTATTGTCACAAGACCCTTTTGTGTAGGGGTTTTTCTCAAGCATGAAATATAAGTAATTTTATTACTTAAATTATTTTTTAAGAACTATTAAAACTAATTTCGGATTTCCAAAATTATTAATGCACGCAAATATCCACTTAATGCTGAAAAATTATTTCAAAAACAAAAAATGTTTTCAATGTTTCAATTCATTAATATTTAGCATGTAGGTATATTAAATTAAGGCCCATTATTATTATAATTTGCCTTTAGCTAAAGTTAGGATTTTGTTGGAGCGATAAATAGCTTTCACAACACCAAAGAGTTTTGATTGTTTGTTTTAATTATACTTTGTTGTTTAATTAATATTTTAGTGAACAAATTAACTTTTAAAGTACAAAGTTTTAAACAACGAGCACGCTTTAAAGGAAAATTTTCAACATTTTTAGTTTTTGTTTTGTTTATTTTTCCGATGTTCGTATAAATTTGTTACTATATTTGTCTTTTTCTTGACAAGCTTAGGAAAGTCTGATTATAGCCATTTTCATCAATCACTATTTACATCTCTGTGTACTTTGTGACAGTGCCCTCAAGATGTGATAGTGCATTATCCAGTGATAATACCGTTACAAATTCAAATCCAAGAATGGGAATGCCTATGGCAATAATTCAAGCTTGAACATCCCGGCGGCCTTGCAGTACTGCAACCAAAGTATACTTATCTAAAAAACTAAAAGAAAGAAAAAAAAGGAAATGCGATACAAAAAAAGAATTCTAAAAGGTTAAAAAAACCGTTTATTTCAGTTATGAATTATAAACCAGTTGAATTTCGTAAGGTCTCCCACTTGTGATTAATTGACTATCTAGACCATGATCCAGATACGAGATATCCGAAAATTGAAAATTGAGCCAATGGTTTGCCGAGAGCTCCGCCAGCAATACCATTCCTGATGATTTTAGAATAAATATCAGCTCTCAACGTTACTCGTGTCGGAGCCGAAACATAAAATTGTGGATCCACTAACTGCATTCCCGGCAAGTCATCCACTATTTTGACATCAATAGACTCTCGTCGAGTAATCATGTTGTGCTTATTTTTGACCTGTGCAAAAGTCTCAACCGTCGTGCCTTTCCCAAAATTGCCCCGAATCTGAATGTGGCACATTACATTTTTTCCTACTTAAGAGGAGGCTCAAACTGCTCCAAACGCCTCACAAATAAACTTTTTGAAATCGAAATGGTTACTATGGTTTTTTGTTTTGTTTAGAAATTTAGATTTGGATTTCTTTATAAACTGATTGAACTTCAACTTCAGCAATTATATTTGTATATATATATATATATATATATATATATATATATATATATATATATATATATATATATATATATATATATATATATGTAGGAGTATCCCTTTGAACTAATAAAACAGTTTGTTGATGCAAATGTTTGTTTGAATTTAGTTTATTTAAGGGATACTTAAATTTATTATTATAATTATTAGTTTTTAAGATTATTTAAATTAGGTTAAGGATAATTGCAACTTCAAGTTCACGGTCACACAATTATTTTATTCTCTCAACTCAACTCAACTGTTCAACTGCACGGTCACTAATCAACTCTACGACTGACTTCTGACTTTTTCACCGCGCTCTTCTTATTGTTAAATACAAGTATTCTATGGTCTTTTAGCATGTCCGTTATGTACATAGTAAAGGGTATGTTCGACTGAGGTTGGCACCCTACATACGGCCATCCTGACGGCAATTCGGCTCGGATTGCCATCTTTTCATGTATTCAGCCACGGTCGAACTTTTATTCGGGCCTTCATGTTGGCCGACCTTTTCGACCTCATATCTTCCATAGCGTAATTTCTTTACAATCTTATAGGGACCAAGGTATTTTCCTTTCAGCTTGAGTCCCGTGCCAAACTGAGTGCGCTTGATGGCGACCAACTCATCTATCTCGTACTCCATCTCGGGTTTTCGATTTCGATTATAAGTTTTGCAATTTCTTCTTGTATTCTAGATAGGCTTTCTCTGGCTTCTACCCGCATCTCGTCTTCTTCGAAGTCTCGTATAGTTTCTTCGTACAACATTTGCCTAAGATCTGGGTAATCGGGCAATCTCATCTCTACACCAGTAAGTAATTTCATAGGGGATATTTGGGTACTTCTTGGGATATAATATTGTTTTCAACTAACTCCTTAGTCTTTACAACACCGAAGTGACCCTGGTTATGTGCCAGGCGAATAATATCGTCTTCTAACTGGACCGGTATGACTATAAGCTCCTTCGTGGGATCCTTATACAATATACCATTCTTTACCACATAGCCAAGAAAATTGACAGACGACTGCAAAATTTGGCACTTCTCCCACTTTATCTGCAATCCGTATGATGCTGCCCTCTCTAACACAACCATAAACTTTTCAAGGCCCTCGATCACATCCTTGGAGGGAATGATGATGTCGTCCATATACACAATCGCTATACCTCTCTGAATCAGATCCATGAACACATATGATATAAAGCGAGTAAACACCGCTGGGGAATTGCTTATCCCGAAGGGCACGAACAAAAACTCATACTGGCCACTATGGGTCACGAACGCGGTAAATTTTCTTGAAGATTCCTCCAAAGGCACATGAAAAAACCCATTTCGGAGATCCAAGGTAGTATAGCAACTTGCACCTTGTAACTCATTTAACACATCGTCCATTATCGGCATTGGGAAATGGTCACGAACAATTTTTTGATTCAATTTCCGATAGTCACAGCACAACCGTTTTGAACCGTCTTTCTTAGAGACAAGGACGATTGGTGATGCGTACTCGGATGTGCTATGCTGCACTATTCTGCTCTTCAACCATTCAGCCACCTGCTGGTCCACTACTCTCTGATCGACAACTGGTAAACGTCTGGGGCGCTGATATACTGGTATATCATCTTTTAATATTATAGTCATCTTCACAGGGCTTTGCGCGTTCTTCCGCGGTTGATATTCGGTCATGGCTTGAGTCACCTTACTCTTAATGGAGTCATTTAAGTGATCGAGCTTTATCTGAACATCGGGCTTACATTCATCTACATTTAAACATAGGTCTGAGAATTCTTCTAAAAGAAAGTTTCTCTCTATAATTTTCTTAAAAACAACCTCACCATCAGTAATATTGACTTCCGCTTTTCGCAATAAGCTGTTGCCCAACATAATAGAATGTAGAATCTCACGCTCTGCTACAACATAAAACGTAACTTCAAAATCGATATCATCAATTCGAACGACTTCATCAAATCGACCCATTGTAATAATTTCGCTGTTGCCAACACCATATAACTTAATTTTCTCTGGCACAAACTTGACTTCACCCAACACAAATAGCATATCGAATCGCATAAGACACAAATCGCATCCCGTATCCACTAGTGCGGATAGAGTTTTATCTCTGATAGTAATATCTTTAAATAACAACCCTGGGCCTTTACGTACCATATTTGCCTGATTACCATCGCTTTTGTTTTCCGATTTCTTAGCACCACATTCAAAGGAACGATGGCCAAAGCCTCGACATTTAAAACATTTAGGCTGTTTTTCTGGACAGTCTTTTGCTAGGTGGGATTTACCTCCACATTTAAAACATCTTCTTCCCTTCTCATCAGCCTCGACTCTAACATGATCAGCTCTCCTTTCACTACTCACTGCATCTTTCCCCTTGTATGATGACTTAGGGTACGACCGCGTTTTCTCATACACCTTGATTTGTTTTTTCAAATCACTGATGCACTCTGCTTGGTACAGCACCGTTTTATTGAATTTGGAATCCGGGATTCCCTCTATGAAATACTCCACGATACTCATTTCGTCCAACTCAATTTGTGCTCCTAACTCCATGATACTGTACAGATATTCTACCAACGATTCACTTCTGGCTAATCGTCTATTTCGAATTTGCCGAATGACTTCTGCTGCTGAGAATTGCGCACCAAACTCCTTCTTTAAGGTTTTCTTCAATGAGTCCCAATCACTGATACCCCGTTGACTCTTCACAAACATCCTTGCCGCCCCAACTAACAACTGCTTGCCATACACGTACATTTGAAGCGAAGACCACTTCAATATAGCCGCCATTTCCTCGAACTCGGTTAGCCACTGAATAATGTCAGGTGTGCTAGTGCCCGAAAACTGTGACAAACTGTCTTCAACATCTTTAAGCGTGTACATACTTCTACGCATTGAAACATTGTTGGCATCCTCGCCGTCATGCATGACAGTAGAACCGTCTGCACTGGCACCGCCCTCTCCGTCCACGTCACTAATGTCTAACTCAAAATGTCCCAAAAGTCTTCTTCTTAAATCATCTTTAAGACCTTGAGTTTCTAAACCCAAGTCTTCCAACTTCGCCCTCAAGCCCGCAACATTCATTGCTAAAATTTCCTCACGGTCCATCTCGAAAACTTAAATTTTCCCTCGATATCAGAAGTTGCAACTATGTACAGTTCGCAATATAAAATATTATAATATAAAAGGTATTATAAGGATAAATCAACAAAAGATAAACAACACTAATAATATTTAAATTATTTAATTTTAAGATTTATGAAAAATTAAACAAAAGTTGAAATATGAAAAGTAAATTATTTAAATTTAAGTATATTAAAAATTATATTTTCATTTGAGACAAGTAAATGATTATTTAATTAATGCAAAGTTTAATACAAAATTCAATTTAGAACTCTTTTGAAATTCGATTTAAAATTATTTTAAAATTTTATGAAAATTTAATTATTCAAAATAAAGTACAAAATTATGTTTTCACATTACCCTCTGCACTGCCCACTGTGTCCCTCTGTTTTTATATTACAACTCACTCAGCTTCTCTGCAGATATATTAAACACCATCCACTCATCAACACGGCTCTCTTCTCTGCTCCAACACTGTCAGCTTTACAGCATATAATTCCCTCAGCTTTACTGTAGATAACTTCGCAATATCAACTTAATCAACACGGTTCCCTCTGCTTAACTGCGCCAACGCAACAACACCAGCACTGTTTACACTCTTTCACTCATCTCACTGAGCAACACAATCTCACCTCAACACAGAGAATTTTAACAACTCGATCAACACTGTTCTGCTTGCGTATAACGACGCAACAACTCACATTCAGTCAGCTTCTTGGTGGGTTTTCTTTCACAGGCAGAATGTTTTGTTATTTTACTTTGGGTATGACGACGCAACAACAACACAAGAGCTTGATATTTGGTTTTAAGTTTTTTTTTTTTCTTTTTTTTTTCTCTTTTTGTTCTTGTACATAAATTCCGTTGATTTCTTTGACCGTTATTATTTTTTATTTGACATTGAAATTTTTGAGTTCTATTTTATTGTAAACGTTTAAGATTTTTTGTGTTTCTTGTTGTTCTATTTTCGTCTTTCAGTATAAAGTTTTTAATTATTTAACTTTCCAACACTCTTCTGTCTATTTTAAAATTGTTAATTTGTTAATTTTTGAGTTTGTTCTTGTCATAGAACTTTTCTTATTTTTGTTAAAACAACACTTTCACTGTCTTTGATTTAGCACTGATTCGCTTATAAAATTCAGGTTGAGCCCCCAAAATTATGTAGGAGTATCCCTTTGAACTAATAAAACAGTTTGTTGATGCAAATGTTTGTTTGAATTTAGTTTATTTAAGGGATACTTAAATTTATTATTATAATTATTAGTTTTTAAGATTATTTAAATTAGGTTAAGGATAATTGCAACTTCAAGTTCACGGTCACACAATTATTTTATTCTCTCAACTCAACTCAACTATTCAACTGCACGGTCACTAATCAACTCTACGACTGACTTCTGACTTTTTCACCGCGCTCTTCTTATTGTTAAATACAAGTATTCTATGGTCTTTTAGCATGTCCGTTATGTACATAGTAAAGGGTATGTTCGACTGAGGTTGGCACCCTACATATATATATATATATATATATATATATATATATATATATATATATATATATATATATATATATATATATATATATATATATATAATATAAGATAAGATATTTTTACCCACCATTCATCATCAACTAAAGAACCCAAAATCACAATCAAGAGGTTAACTAAAAAAAAAAGAAATTATAAAAAATATGCATATCACAAATAATCAAAAAATTTATGAATTATAAACCACTTACCTATCTCTTGAAGGATTGTAAGGATTTTTAAGAGGTTTTTAAAATGCATATACCTAAAGGGAATAATTAAGAAGGTATGATTAAAAATACAATGCAGTTTCAAAATATCTTAGCTATCACTGAAAATCAGTTATGCATAAAGAAACATCTTAACAATGTTTTGCAACAAGTAAAGAAGAGTTCGAAGTTCTTTCTGCCTCCAGGAAAGAAAAAATACATGACGTTATTTTAAGTATATCTTTTAATACTATAGCCTCTAATACAGGACTATTCCAAAAGGCATAAGAATGGAATCTAGTCGAAAATTGTTGACTTGACTTGTCACTGATATAAAATCTGATATAAAAGCGATGATGAATCATGTGGAAAATAATCAGAAGAACGTCATAGTTAAAACGTTCCAAATTCTGTGACCTACATTATAAAGGAAAATGTTTACGATAATGGCAGAAGAAAAAAATTTATTGTTAATGGTATTCTAAGTTTTTAAAGTGTCATAAACGACAAGTCATTTAAGAAAAGACTGCCACAGGGAATGCAGACTCCCTGCTACCAACCATGCTTTGTGTTTCAGACTTTGCAATTGACTTAACAGTAGCAAATTTACATATTACATATTGAAATTGAAAAAAATATTTTTTCGTTTCACCCTAATGTGTATATGTTACTATTTATTTGTCATAAAGCATTTTAGTTTGTGCGTTGATAAGTGCGGTCGCGATTTTTTTTCAAGCTCGCATTAACAAAAAACAAAACATAAATTGTGTGAATAATTTAAAACAAAAACAAAAAAAAAACAAACCTGTTTTAATACAACAACAAAGTTGTTTGTAAAATATTTTTTTCTTTTTCTTTCTTTTTTTTATACAACGGCATATTGAATTGCTACTTTAAAAATAAAACAAAAACAATAAAGGCTAATGAGCCACTTTAATTTAAGCAACAAAAATGTTGACAATTTGTGTATAAATGCTAAGCAAGTTATACGTGCCCAATCTTGTTCTTCACTTTTGCTAAGCGATGACAATAAAATAACTACAAACAAATCCCCTTCTGAACATAGTGTTACCAAAACTAATATGGATAGTGTAGAAAAACCTAAGACTCAAGTAGGAATGGACAGATACATAACTGTACTGAAAAGAGGTCGAAGCCCTAAATCTTCCCAGATTGCACCAATGGCTAAAGTACAAAAAGACAAGGACTCTAACGGAATAAATTCCCATAATCGTTTTGCTATTTTAGATAGCGAAACAAGTGAAAAAAAACGGCACCCAGGTCGTTCAAACCACCTCCAATTTATTTAAGGGAGAAAAACTCAAGCGACTTAATAAAGAAGTTAATTTCAACTATTGGTGAGAACACATTTTATGTAATTCCAATCAAGCGTGGCAACATTGATGAAACAAAAATACAATTTATTAATGAAAACAGTTATCGTAAAGTAGTAAACGAGTTTGAAAGCTGCAAAAAGAACTTTTATACATATCAGCTGAAGAGTAGTAAAGGTCTACAGGTAGTTATAAAAGGTGTAGACTCATACGTTGATCCAGTCGAAATTAGAGATGGCCTCCAAAAAGCGGGATTTAAGGTAAAAAGTGTAGACAACCTCAGAAATCGAGAACGTGTCCCTCAACCTCTATTTCGCGTTGAACTGGAACCTGGAGATATGCGATTGAAAAAGAACGAAACGCACCCTATCTATAATTTAAGATATCTGTTGCACCGCAAAATAAGCGTAGAGGAACCGCATAAGCGATCAGGACCCGTACAGTGTCTAAATTGACAAGAATATGGTCATACTAGGGCTTACTGCAAATTGCCTCCGGTTTGCGTTGTGTGTGGAGAGCTACATTGTTCCGCCAAATGCGACAAAGCAAGGGATGACTCGAAAATTAAAAAATGTAGCAATTGCGGTGGAAACCACACTGCTAACTACAGAGGCTGTCCAGTTTTTTACATGGTAAGGAAAACCACTCAAAAATCAAATACTCCTGCTAAGCACTCACAATATCGAGCAAATGCTCATTAATTACCCTCAGTTAGCCCAACCATCAACCCAACATGTTTCATACGCGGATATGGTAAAAACCAATCATACTGCAGTACATATAGCGACACCGACAACTAATTCTACTCCTAATTTGCAATCGCATCCTAAAGAACAAACACCATCTGGTAATTTTAATCGTCTCGAAGCAAGCATCGAGACATTAGTGCATTCGATAAACAGTTTTATGAGCTCTATGAGCAGCATGATGCAAGAAATGGTACGCATGCAATCTACTATATTGCAGGCGTTACTTAACAAACCATGAACTGTTTAAAAATATGTTTCTGGAACGCAAACGGCTTACGCCAACACAAAAATGAACTCGAGTACTTCTTGAAGAACCAACAAATTGTTGTCATGATGGTTTCAGAGACTCATTTAACAACAAATAGCTTTTTTAAAATCAATGGCTATATATTATATGACACTAAAGACCCCCGTGTCAGAGCATGTGGTGGTTCAGCAATACTAATAAAGGCTCGAATCAAACATTATTTACTGTGTGATTTTTGTGAAGATTACCTACAAGCAACAAACATCTGTATTGAAGAATTTCATCAAAACTTAGTTATTTCTTCAATTTATTCACCTCCTAGGTTTCAAATATCAGAGAGTCAATACAGCGTTTTCTTCAAATCACTAGGTCCCTGTTTCATAGCATCAGGCGACTACAACGCTAAACATACGTTTTGGGGATCACGCCTATTAACTCCAAAAGGTCGAGTTTTGTTCGACACAATTTCAAAAATGCGTCTAAATGTGATATCGAGTGGACAACCCACCTATTGGCCTACTGATCGGATGTTATTGATTTTGGCGTGATTAAGGGTATTCCAAGAGAAACGATTAAAGCTGAAGCGTCACTTGAATTATCCTCACATCATTCACCCACTATCGTCTATATATGGGACAAACAAAACATCATATCACCAATGACTACCTCAAGCATTAATTGGTTGAAATATAGAAAGTATCTTAGTACTCATTGTTCGGAAAACATCCCGCTAAGAACACCTGAAGACGTAGAGCGTAGTCTTATTGATTTTGACCAAAACCTCAAATCAGCCGCCCAACATTCAACAATAACCCGACAATTAGCTAGATACAATCAAATTTATTCTGCAGATATCAGAGACATGCTGGAATCTCGAAGAGTAGCATCCCTGAAAAACTATTTGGGAGACCTAGACGCAACTCCTCAATCAGATTATTCGTTATGGCGTGCTTGTAGAAACCTTAAAAGGCCAGTCTTACGTAAGCCTCCCTTGCGAACTTCAGCTGGAGGCTGGGCAAGGAGTGATACCGAAAAAGGAAATTTATTTGCTGGACATTTGAAAAAGGTTTTTACCCCAAATATATCGACTGATATAGTTGAGTTGCCAGTTCTCGAGGCTAGTGCTGCAGTACCGATAAGATTTGAATTTGGTGATCTTGAAAAGGCAATAACGGATTTGAACACCAAAAAAGCACCTGGCGTTGATAAAACCAGTAACAAGATGTTAATTGAGTTGCCCCGTGTAGCTCGCAGAATCGTTCTTTTTATTTTTAATGCTATTTTACGTTTTGAGTACTTTCCCACAGATTGGAAGGTGTCCTTGGTTACCATGATAACTAAACCAGGAAAAGACCACATAAAAATTGAATCATACAGACCTATAAGCCTTTTGTCAAATATGTCAAAGCTGTTTGAGAGGATGTTAATAACTAAGCTTAACCCTATTCTAAGCGACAAAGGATGTATTCCAAACCATCAATTCGGCTTCAGGAAAAAACATAGTACGATCGAACAAACTCACAGGTTAGTCAATGTTGTTAAGAAGACATTTGAAGAGAGCAAATACTGCTCTGCGCTTTTTATCGACGTTTCTCAAGCATTCGATAAGGTATGGCATGAAGGCCTAATATATAAGCTAAAACTGAATATACCTATATAAGCTGCTAGATAGTTATTTAACCGAACGAAAATTTATTGTGAAAGAAGGAGATTTTTTGAGCTCACCCCAGCCAATCGAAGCCGGAGTTCCCCAAGGTATACAATAAGTATAAAAGGGCCCTTTTTATACTTATTGTATACTTCTGACATGCCAACTAGTAACCGAGTTCACACATCAACATTTGCTGACGACACAGCTTTTTTGAGCATTCACGAAAGACCCGAAGTAGCATCACGATATTTACAAGACCACATATCCAATTTAGAAAAATGGTTGAAGAAATGGAGAATAAAAGTGAATGAACAAAAATGTACTCACATAACCTTCACACTGCGTACAGCATCTTGCCCCCCTATTCGGATAAATAACCAAACGATACCTCAGCTTTCAGACGTCAAATATCTCGGCATACATCTTGACCGGCGCCTTACATGGAAACGGCACATAGAAACAAAGTTAACACAAATGAAGTTGAAAGCAGTCCAACTAAACTGGCTAATTGGCAGAAATTCTACTCTAGCTTTAGATTGCAAACTTTTATTATACAAGTCAATTCTAAAACCAATATGGTGTTATGGCATTCAATTATGGGGCACTGCCTCAGCTACCAACGTAGAAAAAATTCAAAGGCGCCAAAATAAGATTCTACGTATTATTACATCTGCTCCCTGGTATATAAAAAATTCGAACATCCATAAAGATCTTAACGTGCCATCAGTTAAAGCAGAAATAGCGAAACTTGCCATAAGGTATTTAAAGAAGCTTGAAACTCATCCGAATCCACTGGCCCGTAACATACTAACTGAACCTGGTTACATTCGACTAAGAAGGAGGGACACTGCTTCTCTCATCCGTACATTAGAGGGATAACCCACAAATTACAGTAACCGTGAAACATACATTTTTTTGTCCAGCACTGGTTGGACTTAACAAGTATATTTTTAGACTTAAGATATGAGTAATTATTGATAGTTCAATTAAATTGAAGATACAATAAATAAAAATTGCGAAAAAAAAATACAGCAAATCAGTATTTATATTCAGTTTTTTAGAAATGAATGTTGGAATCAGTTGAAAAATAAAATGCTTTGAATTATAATGTTTATTCAGTCAAAAATAACTGTACGAAATACTTTTTAAATAAACTACAATCAGTTACTGTAAAAATATTCTGAGTGATAAACTATTTCTTAAAACCATCAACCCGATGTTCTGTCATTCCTCCGATTCTAAAACTGTGTAGTTTTTTTGCTGATGGAAGCTTTAAAAAAAAAGCGGCAACGAATAGCTGGTTTCGCAACCAGCTATTTGCTGCATTTTGTTAGTTCAGCTTTCCTCGGCCAATATCTAGATTTAGTTGCATCACCTCTACGAGCTTTTCCATCTACTTTGGTTGTTGTTTTTCTAAGAAATATTTTAAGTTATGGTTATAAACGCCTAGCAAAAATAATAAATATCATACTCAGTCGTACGTTATGTCAAAAAATGCATGAGAGCTCAAAAAGTATGATATGTGGCTTAGAAATGTATGTATGTGTAACACTTTTTGACAAGTCGTACGATTTGATAATCTTTTGAAAAAATTCATAAAATATTGTTTTTCCATGCGATCAGAGTTGCAAAAACTTGTTTTGTATGATAGTGTGTCATCTACAACGCCATTTTTAAACGATTTTTAAAGTAGGACAGAATTCTGTCAGATTTTTGGTTGATTAAATCGTACGATTGTGTACGATAGTAAAGCCTAGCCTTAATAAGCAGTTGTAATATTTTGATGTGCGTAACAACACATAGAAACACATGTTGTAAACGATAATCGCTGTAAATTTTCTAGACAACTAAAATTGTGACACATGTGACAACTGTTGTAAATCGTAGTCGCAATTTAAAATATACAACACTAAAATAATTAATGTTGTGAACGATAATCGGGGCCTTACTGATTTTTTCATTTATTGTAATTTTCTAAAAAAAAACCTATCAAACAGTAAATACAACAGCTTTTTAGTCAAAACTACTGATTATTTATTTAGTACAAATTTAATACATTAAAAAATAACATAAATACATTATTCTTCGTGCTCTCGCTCTATTACATAGATTTTCATCTCAGCCAATAGATTTGAGGATAATTCTTTGCTAAAAAATAAATGCATTTAAAAAAAAAAATTGTGTATATTTATGCAACTTTATTAAAATTTTAAGTACTTACCAGTCAATAGTTTTAGTATTAATATATTAATATATTAATTATATTTTATTTCAACAAAATGACGTTTCTTCAAAAATATCTGTTTTTTAATTTTATTTTTTAAAGCTATTGTAAAATAATATTTTTCTACTGACTTGTTTTTTTTAAATTATTTTAATTTTGACTGCACCGAAAATCACTTGAGGATTATTCTTTGCTGAAAAAATAATTGCATTTTAAAAAAATTGTGTATATTTATGCAACTTTTTTAAAATTAGTATTAATATATTAATTTTTTTTCATAATTTATTTATTGTATCTTCAATATTTTTGAACTAACAATAATTACTCGTATCTTAAGTCTAAAATAAAATATTCTTTTTAAGTCCAGCCAGTGCTAGACAAAAATAATGTTTGTTTCACGGGTTTTGCAATCATTTGCGGGTCATCCCTCTAATGTACGGCCAAGAAAAGCAGTATCTCTTCTTTTTAGTCGAATGTAACCATTCAGCATTACGGCCAAGAAAAGCAGTATCTCTTCTTTTTAGTCGAATGTAACCATTACGCGCCAAAGGGTTTGGATGAGATTCAAGCCTCTTTAGATATGTGACTGCATGTTTCGCTATTTCTGCTTTAACTGATGGCATGTTTAGGTCTTTGTGGATGTTCGAATTTTTTTATATACCAGGGAGCAGATGTAATAATACGTAAAATCTTTGAATTTTTTCTACATTGCTAGCTGAGGCAGTGCCCCATAACTGAATCCCATAACACCAAATTGGTTTGAGGACCGACTTGTACAGTAGAAGTTTACAATCTAAGCTCAGGGTGGAGTTTCTGCCAATAAGCCAATTTAGTTGTACTGCTTTTAGTTTCATTTGTGTTAACTTGAAGTCAATGTGGCTTTTCCAAGTAAGGCGACGGTCAAGAAGTATACCCAGGTATTTAACGTCTGAAAGCTATGGTGCACTGCCTCAGCTACCAACGTAGAAAAAATTCAAAGGCGCCAAAATAAGATTCTACGTATTATTACATCTGCTCCCTGGTATATAAAAAATTCGAACATCCATAAAGATCTTAACGTGCCATCAGTTAAAGCAGAAATAGCGAAACTTGCCATAAGGTATTTAAAGAAGCTTGAAACTCATCCGAATCCACTGGCCCGTAACATACTAACTGAACCTGGTTACATTCGACTAAGAAGGAGGGACACTGCTTCTCTCATCCGTACATTAGAGGGATAACCCACAAATTACAGTAACCGTGAAACATACATTTTTTTGTCCAGCACTGGTTGGACTTAACAAGTATATTTTTAGACTTAAGATATGAGTAATTATTGATAGTTCAATTAAATTGAAGATACAATAAATAAAAATCGCGAAAAAAAAAATACAGCAAATCAGTATTTATATTCAGTTTTTTAGAAATGAATGTTGGAATCAGTTGAAAAATAAAATGCTTTGAATTATAATGTTTATTCAGTCAAAAATAACTGTACGAAATACTTTTTAAATAAACTACAATCAGTTACTGTAAAAATATTCTGAGTGATAAACTATTTCTTAAAACCATCAACCCGATGTTCTGTCATTCCTCCGATTCTAAAACTGTGTAGTTTTTTTGCTGATGGAAGCTTTAAAAAAAAGCGGCAACGAATAGCTGGTTTCGCAACCAGCTATTTGCTGCATTTTGTTAGTTCAGCTTTCCTCGGCCAATATCTAGATTTAGTTGCATCACCTCTATGAGCTTTTCCATCTACTTTGGTTGTTGTTTTTCTAAGAAATATTTTAAGTTATGGTTATAAACGCCTAGCAAAAATAATAAATATCATACTCAGTCGTACGTTATGTCAAAAAATGCATGAGAGCTCAAAAAGTATGATATGTGGCTGAGAAATGTATGTATGTGTAACACTTTTTGACAAGTCGTACGATTTGATAATCTTTTGAAAAAATTCATAAAATATTGTTTTTCCATGCGATCAGAGTTGCAAAAACTTGTTTTGTATGATAGTGTGTCATCTACAACGCCATTTTTAAACGATTTTTAAAGTAGGACAGAATTCTGTCAGATTTTTGGTTGATTAAATCGTACGATTGTGTACGATAGTAAAGCCTAGCCTTAATAAGCAGTTGTAATATTTTGATGTGCGTAACAACACATAGAAACACATGTTGTAAACGATAATCGCTGTAAATTTTCTAGACAACTAAAATTGTGACACATGTGACAACTGTTGTAAATCGTAGTCGCAATTTAAAATATACAACACTAAAATAATTAATGTTGTGAACGATAATCGGGGCCTTACTGATTTTTTCATTTATTGTAATTTTCTAAAAAAAAAACCTATCAAACAGTAAATACAACAGCTTTTTAGTCAAAACTACTGATTATTTATTTAGTACAAATTTAATACATTAAAAAATAACATAAATACATTATTCTTCGTGCTCTCGCTCTATTACATAGATTTTCATCTCAGCCAATAGATTTGAGGATAATTCTTTGCTAAAAAATAAATGCATTTAAAAAAAAATTGTGTATATTTATGCAACTTTATTAAAATTTTAAGTACTTACCAGTCAATAGTTTTAGTATTAATATATTAATATATTAATTATATTTTATTTCAACAAAATGACGTTTCTTCAAAAATATCTGTTTTTTAATTTTATTTTTTAAAGCTATTGTAAAATAATATTTTTCTACTGACTTGTTTTTTTAAATTATATTAATTTTGACTGCACCGAAAATCACTTGAGGATTATTCTTTGCTGAAAAAATAATTGCATTTTAAAAAAATTGTGTATATTTATGCAACTTTGTTAAAATTAGTATTAATATATTAATTTTTTTTTCATAATTTATTTATTGTATCTTCAATATTTTTGAACTAACAATAATTACTCGTATCTTAAGTCTAAAATAAAATATTCTTTTTAAGTCCAGCCAGTGCTAGACAAAAATAATGTTTGTTTCACGGGTTTTGCAATCATTTGCGGGTCATCCCTCTAATGTACGGCCAAGAAAAGCAGTATCTCTTCTTTTTAGTCGAATGTAACCAGGTTCATTCAGCATGTTACGCGCCAAAGGGTTTGGATGAGATTCAAGCCTCTTTAGATATGTGACTGCATGTTTCGCTATTTCTGCTTTAACTGATGGCATGTTTAGGTCTTTGTGGATGTTCGAATTTTTTTATATACCAGGGAGCAGATGTAATAATACGTAAAATCTTTGAATTTTTTCTACATTGCTAGCTGAGGCAGTGCCCCATAACTGAATCCCATAACACCAAATTGGTTTGAGGACCGACTTGTACAGTAGAAGTTTACAATCTAAGCTCAGGGTGGAGTTTCTGCCAATAAGCCAATTTAGTTGTACTGCTTTTAGTTTCATTTGTGTTAACTTGAAGTCAATGTGGCTTTTCCAAGTAAGGCGACGGTCAAGAAGTATACCCAGGTATTTAACGTCTGAAAGCTATGGTATCATTTGCTTATTTATGCGAATAGGAGGGCATGAGTCCCTGCGCAGTGTGAAAGTTATGTGAGTGCATTTTTGTTCATTCACTTTTATTCTCCATTTTTCGAGCCATTTTTCCAAATTGAGTATGTGGTCTTGTAAAAGTTGTGATGCTTCTTGGGCACTTTCATGAATACTTAAAAAAGCTGTGTCATCTGCAAAAGTTAATGTGTGGACTAGGGTGCTAATTGGCATATCCGATGTGTACAGTAAATATAAAATTGGTCCCAAAATACTACCTTGGGGAACTCCGGCTTCAATGAGCTGTGGCGAGCTTAAAAAGTCACCTTCTTTTAGTAAAAACTTGCGATTCGTTAAATAATCTTTTAAGAGCTTATACAAGTTTTCGGGCAAGTTCAGCTTTAGCTTAAATAATGGGTGATTTTTTTGAGGTTAGGATTTTCATGCATTAGTATTTGACAGATCACGTGAGATTTCAGACATGGTGCCAAAGAGAAAGATGCTCAGTATGCTTTGACATTTCATCATGAATAGACTTACTAACGAGCAACGCTTGCAAATCATTGAATTTTATTACCAAAACCAGTGTTCGGTTCGAAATGTTCAAATGTGACAAATTTTGTTCAGCGATGAGGCTCATTTCTGGTTGAATGGCTACGTAAATAAGCAAAATTGCCGCATTTGGAGTGAAGAGCAACCAGAAGCCGTTCAAGAACTGCCCATGCATCCCGAAAAATGCACTGTTTGGTGTGGTTTGTACGCTAGTGGAATCATTGGACCGTATTTTTTCAAAGATGCTGTTGGACGCAACGTTACGGTGAATGGCGATCGCTATCGTTCGATGCTAACAAACTTTTTGTTGCCAAAAATGGAACAACTGAACTTGGTTGACATGTGGTTTCAACAAGATGGCGCTACATGCCACACAGCTCGCGATTCTATGACCATTTTGAGGGAAAACTTCGGAGAACAATTCATCTCAAGAAATGGACCGGTAAGTTGGCCACCAAGGTCATGCGATTTGACGCCTTTAGACTATTTTTTGTGGGGCTACGTCAAGTCTAAAGTCTACAGAAATAAGCCAGCAACTATTCCAGCTTTGGAAGACAACATTTCCGAAGAAATTCGGGCTATTCCGGCCGAAATGCTCGAAAAAGTTGCCCAAAATTGGACTTTCCGAATGGACCACCTAAGACGCAGCCGCGGTCAACATTTAAATGAAATTATCTTCAAAAAGTAAATGTCATGGACCAATCTAACGTTTCAAATAAAGAACCGATGAGATTTTGCAAATTTTATGCGTTTTTTTTAAAAAAAAAGTTCTCAAGCTCTTAAAAAATCACTCGTTATTAGGCCTTCGTGCCAAACCTTATCGAATGCTTGAGAAACGTCGATAAAGAGCGCAGAACAGTATTTTTTTTCTTCAAAGGTCGTTTTAATTACATTTACTAATCTGTGGGTTTGTTGGATCGTGCTATGTTGTTTTCTGAAGCCGAATTGATGGTTCGGAATACATCCTTTCGCGCTAAGAATTTGATTCAGCTTGGTTATTAATATACTCTCAAATAACTTTGACACGTTTGATAAAAGGCTTATAGGTCTGTATGATTCTACTTTTGTGTGGTCTTTTCCTGGTTTAGGAATCATAGTTATTAAAGAGACCTTCCACTCTGTGGGAAAGTACTCAAGACTTAAGATGGCATTAAAAATAAACAGGATAATTCTGCGACCTATACGGGGCAACTCAACTAACATCTTGTTACTTGTTTTATCAACGCCAGGGGCTTTTTTGGTGTTTAAATCTGCTATTGCCCTTTCAATATCGCTAAATTCAAATCTTAGGGGTACTACGGCACTAGTCTCTACTGATGGCAACTCAGCTATATCAGTACATACATTTGGGGTGAAAACCTTCTTCAAATGTCCAACAAACAAATTGCCTTTTTCAGTATCATTCCTTGCCCAGTCTCCACAAGAATTTCGCAAGGGAGGCTTACGTACGACCGGTCTTTTGAGGTTCCTACATGCACGCCATAATGAATAATCTGATTGAGCAGTTGCCTCGAGGTCTTCCAAGTAATTTTTCAGAGATGCTACTCTTCGAGATTCTAGCAGCTGTCTTAGCCGTTTCGTGCAATCTTTAAGTCTAGATTTGAGTTGAGGAGATCTGTGTGCTTGCCAATGAGTACTGAGATATTTTCTATATTTCAACCAATTAATGCTTGTGCAAGTTGTTGGCGACACGATATTTTGCTGATTCCATATATAGACAATAGTGGGTGAATGATCTGAGGATAATTCGAGTGACGCTTCAACCTTAATCATTTCTCTCGAAATACCTTTAGTCACGCCAAAATATCATCAGGTATTTTTTGTCGATCAGTAGGCCAATAAGTGGGTTGTCCACTTGATATCACATTCAGACGCATTTTTGAAATTGTATCAAACAAAACACGACCTTTTGGAGTTATTAGGCGTGATCCCCAAAACGTATGTTTAGCGTTGTAGTCGCCTGATGCTATGAAACAGGGACCAAGTGATTTGTAAAAGTCGATATATTGACTCTGTGATATTTGAAATCTAGGAGGTTAATAAATCGAAGAAATAACAAAGTTTTGATGATATTCTTCAATAAAGATGTTTGTTACTGGAAGGTAGTCCTCACAAAAATCACACAGTAAATGATGTTTAATTCGAGCCCTTATTATTATTGCTGAACCACTACATGCTCTGCCACGGGGGTCTTTAGTGTCATATAATATATAGCCATTGATTTTAAAAAAGCTATTTGTTGTTAAATGAGTCTCTGAAACCATCATGACAACAATTTGTTGGTTCTTCAAGAAGTACTCGAGTTCATTTTTGTGTTGGCGTAAGCCGTTTGCGTTCCAGAAACATATTTTTAAACAGTTCATGGTTTGTTAAGTACCGCCTGCAACATCATAGATTGCATGCGAACCATTTCTTGCATCATGCTGCTCATAGAGCTCATAAAACTGTTTAACGAATGCACTAATGTCTCGATACTTGCTTCGAGACGATTGTAGTTACCATATGGTATTTGTTCTTTAGCTTCTGGATGCATATTTGGGGTAGAATTGGTTGAAGGTGTCGCTTTGTGTGCTGAAACATGATTGGATTTTAACATATCCGCGTATGAAACATGTTTGGTTGTGGGTTGAGCTAACTAAGGGTAATGAGCATTTGCTTGGTATTGTGGCTGCCGAGCAGGAGTATTTAATTTCTGAGTTGACTTCCTTACCACAGAAAAAACTGGACAGCCTCTGTAGTTAGCAGTGTGATTTCCACCGCAATTGCTACATTTTTTAACCTTCGAGTCATCCTTTGGTTTGTCGCATTGGGCGGAACAATGAAGCTCTTCACACACAACGCAAACCGGAGGCAACTTGCAGTAAGCCCTTGTATGGCCGTATTCTTGGCAATTTAAACACTGAACGGGTCCTGACCGCTTATGTGGTTCCTCTACACTTATCCTGCGGTGTAACAGATATTTTAGATTATAAATGGGATGCGTTTCGTTCTTCTTTAATCTAATATCAACACGTTCCAGTTCAACGCGAAATAGAGGTTGAGGGACACGCTCTCGGTTTCTGAGATTGTCAACGTTTTTGACCTTAAATCCTGCTTTTTGGAGGCCAGCTTTTATTTCCACTGGATTAACATATGAGTCTACACCTTTGATGACTACCTGTAGGCCTTTGCTACTCTTCAGCTGATAGGTATAAAAGTTCTTATTGCAGCTTTCAAACTCTTTTACTGCTTTTCGATAACTACTTTCGTCTATAAAATTAATTTTAGTTTCATCAATGTTACCACGTTTGATTGGAATTACATAGAATGAATTTTCCCCGATAACTGAAATTAACTTATTTATTAATTCATTCGAATTTTTTTCCCTTAAAAAAATTGGTGGTGGTTTAAACGACTTGGGTGCCGTTTTTTGTTCACTTGTTTCGCTATCTAAAATAGCAAAACGATTTTGGGAACTTATTCCGTTAGCTTGCTTATCTTTAAGTACTTTGGACATTGGTGCAATCTGCGAAGATTTAGGGCTTCGACCTCTTTTCAATACAGTTATATATCTGTCCATTCCCACTCGAGTCTTAGGTTTTTCTGCACTATCCATATTACTGTTTAATATATTAATAATATTTTATTTTAACAAAATTACATTTCTTCAAAAATATCTGTTTCTTAATTTTATTTTTTAAAGCTATTGTAAAATAATATTTTTCTACTGACTTGTTTTTTTCTCATTCAGTTTTACTGAAAGAACATACAAATTAACTCTTAATTTTGACTGCACCGAAAATCAGTATCTTATTGTTGTTTGTTTTTTTAACAACAGTCAAAAAATGTTAAATAAAAAATTTCTTCCTAAAACAACTATATTTTCATTTATTTTTAACTTTACTGAAAACTTCTTAAATAAACTACAAACAGTTAATGTTAAACTTTTTTAAGTGTATGTATGTATATGCAATTATATTCAGATTTGTGACCAAGACTTGAAAAGTCGAGCGGTAGATGCACGGTATCCCGGCTCTAGCCAAGACGCATTTGTATGGATTATAAGCAGCGTTGTCAACTTTGAAATTTCAAAACGCACCAAAGTGGAGAAAAAAACCCACCAAGTTTTACAATTTCTTTTATATTTAAAATCTTGAATAATATAATTTTCCAAAAAAAAGTATAATATTTTTGTTTTAAAAATATAACAATAAAACAGTCTTAAAGTTACAGGTTTAAAAAAAAAAACAAAAACCAAACAAATATGTTTGTATTCAGTTGTACTAGATAATACATTTTTTTTATTTCATATATTGCATACACAACTTTTTAAATAGAAATCAGCGATCATTCAGCGATCAGTTTAACAAAAAACTTAACAATAACATTTAACTTCAGTCCAAAATTCTAATGTTGAATCAATATTTTTCCATTGCATAAGGTAAACCATTCGCCATCCGTTTTCAATACTAGACAATATTTCGATATCGGATGCAAATTGTACTGCTAATGGCATGATATCATTTTTGCAATGAGATAAAACATTTTTTACGTTTAAAACGTTATTTTTTTGTAAAATTTCAACATTATAAGGCAGTCTCGTCAGAATCTTTTCAACTAATTTTTTGGTGAATTTACAACAAGTTTTTGATATATCTTTCTTTGCTTCATTTCTTATTTTCTTTAATGCGCAAGCTTCTTCAAACTTAAAACCCAAATAACAAATATCAAACGATGTATTGATATCACCTGTTAAAAAATTCGAGTTCAATGTCAGGCTCAGTGAGTTTGGATATCAATATTTTTAAGAGTTTGTGCAAATCATCAAATAATTTAGTCTGGTCGGCATTTTTGATTCAAATGCGAGATTAACACGTTGCACCTCTTTTAAAATATCGGATAAATATACTAAGTAAACATAATTAATATCATCATTGTATATATTTTTTACTTGGTTAGATAAAAAATATTGTTGAGATGTTGGAAATGTATTAAATAGCGTTTTTAGTTCAAGCCATATTTTTAAAATTGCTTTGACTTTTCTATTGTAGAAAGTCTATCTTTATAATTTTAAATAATTTAGACTTTTTATTTATTTTATTCTTGGTGCTCCGCGGTTAGAGCTACCAAGTGACTTTTTATTATTCTTGTCATTTTTACAAAAGTCTTCTGCTTATATACTATTTGGTTGAGTGTTTTTACAAATCACACTCAACCTCGTAATTCTATTCTTATCCTAATTAGTCTATACCTTAACCTTAAAATATACCTTAAAATACCAGGCAATCATGAATTTTGAGTGATTTCCAAAATTTATGATTGAGTGAAACTTTAAAATTTAAAGTGTTTAAATCTATGGGAACCATATGGGAAATATGATCTATTTATTAACAGTTTTTATTTTAATAATTTTTATTTAAAACTGAAATATTTTGGGGTGTAATATGATGCGTGCTGATCGGCGTGTGCGGACAACAAAGTCAAGGGCATTTTAGTGGTGCATTAATTTGAAGGCCACTTGACTGTTGTTTACTTAAACTGTGTGTGGGAATTTATTATTGTTAATGCAATGCAACAACAACAATGTATTCTTTGTTTGTTTCTCCACTTGAACATTAATATTTATTTACCATACTAAATGTGTTGGTAATTAAAACTGTTTGTTACAGTACATGTGTGATGGTTATACTAACCGATCAGTCACACTACACCTCCGCTTTTCATAAGAATGTTCATATAACGTGAGTTTTATGGACATTCTTTTACAAAACTTAAAAGTGATTACATATTTGTTTTTATTTTATTTCTTTAATTTCTAAAATAATTCTTATAGTAATTTTTCTTAAACTATGAAAGTCTATTTTTCTTAAACTATCAATGGCTATTTTTCTTAAACTACCCGGATAGTTTTCTTATACATATAAGATATTATTTATTGTTTTTTGTGATATATCTTAAGTCTATATTTATGAACTGTTTGTTCTTTATTTGTTTTCTTATCAACTATGGTTACATTATTTCTTAAATCTATTTTCTTAATTTTAAATGATCCTTTGTATTGGACATCTAATTTATGACCTACTTCATTTTTTAATAAAACTAAATCTCCTAATTTAAAATTGTAATCTATTATATTTCTATCATAATTTTGTTTTTGTTCTACTTTATTTCTATCTAATAATATTCGAGCTCTTTTAAATGCTATTTCTAGTCTATATTTTGCCTCTTTGGCGTAGTTGTCTATATTGTATAATGGAGCAATTTTATCTACCTCTGTGAATTCTGAAAATGTATTTGGGTTTTTTGAAAAAACTAATTCATAAGGACAATAGTTATGTACGGTTGATGGTGTAGTATTAAAACAATATGTGAAATATTTCAACCATTCATCCCAATCTGTTTTATCTATTGAAATATAGGAACGCACATATTCATTGAAAGTTCTATGACTTCTTTCTATTGTTCCTAGAGTTTGATGATGGTGGGCCGTTGAGGTTAGTTTTTCTATTTTGAGGAGACTACACAATTCCTCCAATATGGAATTTTTGTATTCTGTTCCCATGTCCGAAATGAACGTTTTCATCGGGCCATAGGTAAGAATAAAATTCTCAAATATCGATTTAGCGACTGTCTTAGCGCTTTTGTCCTTAATGGGTATCGTAACTAAATACTTAGTTAGGTCACATATAATTGTAATTGCATATTCATTCCCAGTGAGAGACATTGGAAATGGTCCTATTGTGTCTACGTATACTGTTTCAAATGCTTTATATGTTGTAGGCGTGATAGTCATTGGAACTTTGTTGTGCTTGAAAGTTTTTGACTTTTGACAATTTTGACATGATTTAACATACTTTGTTATGTCCTTTGTCATGTTCTTCCAGTAGTAATACTTTTTTATTTTTTGAATTGTTTTATATATTTCACAATGTCCTCCTTCTATGGGATCATCGTGATATTTCAGCATTATTTCAAGAATTGCCTTGGCATTCTTATTATTAATTTGGGTCACCTCATTCAATAGCGCTATTTTCAATTTCTTTAAATGTTTATTGCCCATAATCTTAAATTCATTTGTTGAGATAAATTCGAAAATTTTCTCACTAGGTGCCACTTGTAATTTTTCAATATTCAGTTTACCGGCCACTTTCTCAAGCCTAAAGAAAAATTGTCCTAAGTCAATTTTCTTATTAGTAAACAAATCATTTATTTGCATATTTGCAATGACAGATTTTCCACGCTTAATATAATATTTTGCGGGTGTAATCTTCAATTTAATATATTTTCTGACGTCAGTGTTCTTCAATGGTATATATATATTGGGCTCTTTATTTGTGCTGATTATTTGTTTTACTACTGTCTTTTTCTTTTTTATTTCTCATCGACCTAGTCGTGATCTTAAGAACATTATTTAATTTTTGGTTTATGTCTTTTAATTCATTAATTGTAATTCTTGATAACGCATCGGCAACTTAATTGTCTTTTCCCCTAAGATATTCTACAGTAAAATCATATTCTTCCAAATCTAAACGCATTCTGGTTAATTTAGAACTTGGATTTTTCTTAGAAAACAAGTAAGAAAGTGGTCTGTGATCAGTGCGAATCAGGAAGTGTTTTCCATATATGTATGGTCGGAAATGTTTTATAGCCCAATGTATGGCTGTTAACTCTTGTTCAATCGTATATTTATTACTTTCACCCTTGGTGAAGGTTTTTGATGCATATGCAATTGGTAATTGTTTTCTTTCTTGTGTTAACACTGCTCCACAAGCCTGTTTACTTGCATCTGTTGTTATACAAAATTCTTTTGTGAAGTCTGGATATTGAAGTAGTGTGGGTTTCATAAGTGCTTTCTTTAGATACTTAAACGCATGTTCACAAGCTTTACTCCATTCAAATTGTACTCCTTTTTTGGACAATCTTGTTAAGTGTCTTGAATATTCCGAAAAGTTTTTAATAAATCTTCGATAATAGTTACAAAATGCGACAAATCTTCTTACGCTATCGGCATCTTTTGGCGTTGGATAATTTTCTATTATCGAGTATTTACTGTCATCAGGTAATATTCCTTTATCTGTACATTTATGACCTAAATAGGTAACCTCTTTCATAAAAAATGAACATTTTTCTGGGTGGAGTTTTAGATTGTATTCTCTACATAAGTCAAAGACATTTTGTAGATTCGAAAGCATGTGTTTTTCTGAACATCCCAATATAACTAAATCATCCATATACAGGAAAGCTTGGTTTGGTTTTAAACCACTAAAAGCAAGTGTCATCATTCTTTGAAAAGAATTTGGAGCAATCTTTAATCCATAAGGTAATCTAGTAAATCTGTATGAACCATTATTAGTTGAGTATGATGTTATATCTCGTGAGTTTTCCTCGAGACCAATTTGATGGAATCCAGACATTAAATCCAAATATGAAAAATATTTAGCACGACCTAATTGGTCTAAAATATCATCTATTCTTGGCAAGGGAAACTTGTCTGCTACTAACTTTTTGTTAATTTGCCTATAATCTTTTACTAGTCTCCATCTTTTGTTTTCAGAAGTGATTTCTTTGGTACTAGTAAAATTGGACTATTGTATTCTGATTGTGACGGCTCAACTATTTGATCATCGATTAATTTCTTAACTTGTTTATCTATTTCTTCTTTATGTGTATGTGGTATACGATAGTTCTTAATATATACCGGATTTTTATCTTTAACTCTCAACTTTTGTTTGTAAAAATTATTAGTTGTAATAGTTTCTGTTTCTAAACCGAAAATATCAGTGTATGTTGAACAAAGTTTAGTTAATGTTTCTTTAAATTGATCTGGAAAATTGTTTTTAATATATTCAATACTTCCGTTTTTCTGTTTGTATTGTTTTTATGACTGTTTTTGTTTGCTAGTATAGAGATCAGAGATGTTTTCTGTTTTAATGTTATTGTTTTTAATTGTTGTAATATTATTGTTTTTAAAATACGGATAAATGCTTTGTTTGCTGTTACCAATGTGTTCGCAATAAAAACACCTTTTACAATTTCTTGGTTAGGTATTAAAAGTTCTGTATTTGAATTATTAATTTTTACTTCTCGTATAACTTCAGCTCTTGGAGGTAAGGTTATATCAGAGCAGTTGTTCGTAATTGGTATTTTTATTGGTTGTTGCAGATAATAAGGGCGTATGATAAGGTAATTGTAATCGTCATTGAAATCCAAAATGCAATTATATTTTTTTATGAAATTACGTTACTATTCTATTATTATTATTGTATCTATTATTGTTTCTGTAATTATTGTTATTATAACTATTGTTATTTAGTTATTTCTGTTATTATTGTTATTTCTTGGGAAAATATTTTTCCTACCAAAATTGTTGTTAGTTGTTTGAAAAGAATTTAAATTTTGCCTTGGTTTATAATAGAGTATGGCATTTTGTTGTCCAGTTGCTTCAGTGCAACTGTTCACAAATTTACTGACAGCTTCATTCATGCTGCTAAATTGACCTGCTTCCATGATAAGTTTTACTTTATCAATGGTGCAGTTTTTGGTTATTGCTTTTATAGCAACTTGTGTCGAATATTTGTTTGCCAATTCGTATGACAAACCATCTGAAATGTAGGCATTTTCTAAGGACTTTGTAATACTTTCTATTTCGTTGCAGTAAACATTAGCGGTTTTATTTCCTTGTTTTGTGTTCATTATTTTTGCAGTTAGGACTTCTACTGATTCACCTTTAACGCTAAGTTTGTCAATAATTTCTCTAATGGTAGTTTCATTGCTTACTAAATTTCTTGCATTACCTTTTAATTTTGTTTTTATTAAACATATAGCTGAGGATTCGTGAGAACCTTTTATTGATTCAACTAGACTTAATGAATCAATGAAAGAACGTAAGTTTTCAGATTTTCCATCAAAATCTGTTATTAGCTTTGACGCTGTATTTAAGAATTCTACCAATGTTTGAGTCATTTTTGTTCTATGAATCGTATTTTCTAACTATTCTAACTATTTTCTGATCTTTCTAATATTGTTCTAGATAGGACCTTTAATTTTAAAAGTAATATTTTATCATTTTACAATTATTTTAAATTGCTACTTATTTATTTATTTTCATAATAAAGTTTTTTTAAGCTCTAGGTCTATTTTTTTTTTTTTTTTTTATCAAAATGTATAATTTTATTTTCAATATTACAATAATTATTTATTTTCCTAATTTACGTATTTATATTTAAAGTATGTTTTTTCATAATTTTTATTATTATTAACTTAACTTCTCTTAGAAGAAATATTTTCTCCCTTTTTCTTTGTTGGCGTAACCCTTATTCTTTTGGATTAGGCCACTTTCTATATTACTAGTCTGTTTTTTTTTTCTTTCGGAAACTTTCGTTTCCGCTGTCTGTTTTTGTATTCCGCCATAGTCAACGGCTTTGGACCATTTACGGACATAATTTTAGATGTAAAATTACAAAAAAAAGTTTTGCCTCGAGCGGTTAACGCTTACAGGCCCTAAATTGCGTTATAGTTTGGCGCAATTTTTTTTTAATATAATGATGATGATAAAAATGGCTTAAAATATGTTATTTAAAAATATTATTGTAAAAAGTATTATTATTGTTCTGCCTGAACCATCCTTCTTGGTTTATTATTGTCCTGGCTGAACCATCCTTCTTGGTTTATTATTGTCCTGGCTGAACCATCCTTCTTGGTTTCTTATGCCTTTTGGCCAGGCTGTCATTTTTTTCTTCAATATAGATGTTGATGTGTGCAGGATTAGTCTTCATGCTCCAGATTTGGCAGCAGGATCGCCATATAGAAAGTCTATCTTTATAATTTTAAATAATTTAGACTTTTTATTTATTTTATTCTTGGTGCTCCGCGGTTAGAGCTACCAAGTGACTTTTTATTATTCTTGTCATTTTTACAAAAGTCTTCTGCTTATATACTATTTGGTTGAGTGTTTTTACAAATCACACTCAACCTCGTAATTCTATTCTTATCCTAATTAGTCTATACCTTAACCTTAAAATATACCTTAAAATACCAGGCAATCATGAATTTTGAGTGATTTCCAAAATTCATGAATTTTGAGTGATTTCCAAAATTCATGATTGAGTGAAACTTTAAAATTTAAAGTGTTTAAATCTATGGGAACCATATGGGAAATATGATCTATTTATTAACAGTTTTTATTTAAAACTGAAATATTTTGGGGTGTAATATGATGCGTGCTGATCGGCGTGTACGGACAACAAAGTCAAGGGCATTTTAGTGGTGCATTAATTTGAAGGCCACTTGACTGTTGTTTACTTAAACTGTGTGTGGGAATTTATTATTGTTAATGCAATGCAACAACAACAATAATGTATTCTTTGTTTGTTTCTCCACTTGAACATTAATATTTATTTACCATACCAAATGTGTTGGTAATTAAGACTGTTTGTTACAGAACATGTGTGATGGTTATACTAACCGATCAGTCACACTACACTATTAAAAGCCAACGAGTGTCTCTTATCAGGATACTCATTATCAGTATTTATTAATTGATATAGTTTTTCGCAGGTCTTTTGCCTAACAGCTGAATGGGAAAACCAATGTGTTTTGTAGGGATAGCAAATTCCTTACAGTGTTTCTTTTTTTAACATAACACAAATTAATACAACAACAATACCGTTTTACTTTGTGAATATGATTTGGTATGTCTTAAACATCATTACTAGTTATTCTTATTATGATCCGTAAAAATGACTATGAATATTTTGCACTGTTGGTGCCACCAAAAATTAAAAAAAGCACAATAATTTAAAAAAAAGCGCACCACGCACCAACTCGTGAAATTTTCGCACAAAAAAATTGAAAAAGCACCCAAAATGGTGCGAAACGCACCAAGTTGACAACGCTGATTATAAGCAGTGCAAGACATTTTGTTAGAAAGTATGAGTCAGGCTACAGAACATCAAGAACAACATCTACAGAAGTTACAACATAGGGAACACCAAGGATGATACAAACTTAATATCACCTGGTAGTAAAGGAAAATGTTATGTTGCCGTCAAACACGTTTCTACAAACTGAAGGTCAAAGGATCAGAATTATAAAAAAACCTAAAACTATACATTTTATTCCACATAACAAAAAAAAAATAAGAATTCAGCCTTAAAAAAGTTTAAAATTCATTCTTTTAAAAGCTTAAATAAAACAAAAAAACTAGTATAAAGCCATATTTTCAAAATTATTAATCAATTAATATTTACAGAATGAAAAGGTAAATATTTTTAAATATAAGAAAACGAGTTTTCAAAAGCATTTTCGTTTACTTATTGAATTTGATACTCAAGAAGATATAAATGAAAGTGTTATACTATACAAACTATTCAAAATTTTACATATGAAATAGCGATAAATAATCAAAATTGTATTAAAAATTGGTTCAGTGATGAATTGGGTATATAGAAACGAGAGAAGATAAATAAATACTATAAAACGAAGATTGGAAATACAAATGAATCATGGTTTAATTATATAACTTATATGAAGTAAAAATACAAAATGAGAAAAATAAATATATAAATAACCAAATAAATAATTCAACAGATTAAAGAAAAATTGTGATAAAAGCAAATACGGATGTGATTAACTCTGTGATATTTACCCAAATAGACTTTTAAAAATAATGAAGAGATAGCTAGTCATTTTAATTTGTAGTTTATAAACAGTATAAGTGCAATAGGAGAAACAATTGAAGACGTGCAATATAGAAATATAATACCTGTGATAAATGCCCAATTCAAACTCCGTGCAATAAATATAATAGAACTTAAGAAAACAATAAAAGAACTGAAATGGACACCAGACAAATTAACAAAGAAAGAAATAATTTTTATTTTTAAGTAAAAAATAAAACTCAAGAAATAATTTTTATTTTCTAAGCGAAATATAAAACCTGGAAAATAATCCTTATTTTCTAAGTGAAATATAAAACTCAGAGAGTAATTTTTATTCTTCAATCAGAAAATAAAACTCAGAAAGTATTTTTTATTCTTCAATCGGAAAATAAAACTTAGAGAGTAATTTTTATTCTTCAATCAGAAAATAAAACTTAAACATCAATCATTAAATGGCGAGCAAAGAATAAAACTCAGACAATAATTTGTATTCTCTGAGCAGAAAATAAAACTTAATACATAATCGTTAAGTTCTAAGCATTAAATAAAGCTCAGAGAATAATTTTTATTCTTTGAGTAGAAAATAAAAATCAAGAAATAATCATTAAAACCCAATTTTTAAAATAAAACTCATAATCATTACAATCTCTGTTTTAAAGTTTAAATGATCATAACTTTTTTGTTTTTCAAGATTTTTGGACGAAATAAATTTTGTGTTGTAACTTAACTTATTTCCTATTACTGAAGCTCTACTGTTTTCAGAACAATTTAAATATTTTTTTAAAAAAGGTCAAATTTCTCGGAAATTTCCTACTTCATAGAGCACAACTCCTGTGAGTCAAGCTGAGTCAAAACACAAATTTACTATTTTGTAGTCCTAACTCTCCCCTACATTCCTACATATACATGTCCATGCATCGGGACTGCACTTTTTGAGCTACAGCAATTTTGCTGACCCAAGGTAAGATTTTCGGTACAAATACACGTCATATTTTTTGAGAAGTTATTTGTATGTGAAAGTGGCTATTATGCATATATTTTGATGAAATTTTGTACAAAAGTTCTTATTGACCCAAAAAATAATTCTGTTGAAATTAGGAGAAGTTGGCCCATATTTGGACCTAGTACATATAGAAGGGTGTATAAAAATTTTGACAAAAATGCCAATAGAACTCTCAAATTATGTGGTATATGGCAATTCATTTGGAAAAGGTAAAAAATGATTTTATTGCCATCTAATATTACACAACTTAAATACCTGAAAATTGCAAATAAATTTAAAACCAATGGAAATAACTGGTAAAACCAAGTACCTGTTATATTATGTTTCAAAGAGGTAAAAAAGATCATGTTGAAACTTCGAGCAATAGTATATTAATCCATGCATTCATTTTTTTCTTCATTATTGTTTAAACAATGGCTAAATTCAATTATAGTGTTCTATCTGATATATATTTTGAACGGAAAGATGAAAACGACATTATTTTACATATAATGAATAATCCATTCTTCAAAATATGCGATAGACAAGAAATTAAAATTCATAACTTAAAAATAAAAAACTTTTTAAATACTTTAGGAAAACGGTACAATCAATGTTCCAGAAACAAGAAATTGTTTTACTCACGCAACCAAGAATGACTAAGAAATAAACTTATTTTTAAAAAGCCATCAGTAACTACCACGGTAACTTGAAAAGGTGGTCGACCACCAAAGCCAATTGATAATTGTAGTGAAAGATCACGAAGACGCAAGCTTAAACATATCAATGAAGAAGTTTCTTGTAGCATCATAAACGATTCATTTCTGCATCAAATTCAACCATCGAAAACTAAAAAGAGTAAAATTGCTATCATTGAAAAAATAGTGGAAGCAAGCCCCAGACGCACAAAAAGGATTTTAGAAAGTATGCCGACACCAACTGAAGAAAATAAATGTACTCCAAAAGAAGCAGTTGCACTATTTTTGGATTTGAAAATGACTAAAGACCAATATACAGAATTGCGGAAGCGGAAAAAATTGTGGAATTTTTCCATCATATCGAGATATAGTTTCTGCCAAAAAAGATTGCTTGCCTTCACCAACTGCTATTAGTGTAACTTGAAGTTCAGCAGAAATAAAATTGCAGGATCTTCTTGAACACACTGCAGAACGATTATTAAAGACATTTGATGCTGACTATTTAAAGAAGTTTAAAAATTGCAGCATGACTTTAATTTCTAAATGGGGACCTGATGGGTCCTCTGGCCAGAAACAATACAAACAATGTAATGCGGAAAATTCATCAGATGCCCATTTATTCATGATTTCTTTCGTTCCATTACGTTTAACAAAAACTTATATTGGTTCAGAGCCGTCAATTAGTAGAGCTGCAGAGATAGATGTATGGAAGAATGAAATTCCCTCGTCAACAAAATTTTGTAGACCAATAAAGTTTGCTTACAAAAAAGAAACTAAAGATGTCATAACTGAAGAAGTTGGCAAAATAACAGATGAAATTAAAGAACTTCAACCAGTGATATTTGAATTTAATGACCAATGCATCGAAGTTAACTTTAAAATGTCACTTACAATGATCGATGGAAAAGTTGTACAAGCTTTAACCGAAACAAAGTCTTCGTCAAGCTGCACCATATGCCAAAAAACATCAAGTGAATTGAGCCAACCACCAGCAATAGACGATAGTTTTAATGAATTTGGAATGTCACCTCTTCATGCTAGAATTCGTTTTATGGAGCATATTCTTAAATTGGGATACGATTTGGAATTTGGCCCGTTAGGCGAAACAGTGAGAAACAACAAAGAAAATTTGGAAAAAAGAAAGCACAAAAAAAAAGAATATCCAAGAAAAATACCGTGAGATAGGCCTTATAATTGACCAGCCAAAGCAAGGAGAAGGAAATTGTAATGATGGAAACACAGCAAGGAGATTTTATTCCGATCCAGAAACTGCAGCTTCTATAACTGGAGTAGATTATGATTTAATACGACGATTCCAAATCATATTAGAAGTTATAGCATGTAGCAAAAAGATAGATGCAAAAAAATTTGGTCAGTATGCTAATGAGACAGCAACCCTTTATAACCAAAAATATTCTTGGAGACATATGCCAACCACAGTTCACAAAATTTTGTTCCATGGGGAACAAATAATTCAGCACAATATTCTTCCAATTGGGGATCTCTCAGAAGAAGCGCAAGAAAAAAGGAACAAAGACTACAGATTCTTTCGCGAGCACAATACAAGAAAAATTTCCAGATATTGTACTAATGGAGATCTTATTAATATTTTGTTGTGCACATCAGACCCATATATGTCCAGTATTCGACAAAAATGGAAATCAACCTCATTAGAGTTAGATGAAGAAGCTAAACAACTACTGCAAAATGAAAATCAAAGCTATTTGGAAGAAATTTTTACTAATATTGTTTAATTAATACTAGTTTAAAGATTATAATTTGTTTCTAATTTTAGTATAAATTTTTTTTATTACATTTGAATAAAATATATGTGCACTTTAAATCAATAGTAAAAGTTTACTTAAAATTTTATCGATGTTGTGTTCTGTATATAATATATCCAAATGGTATTAATATTGTTGAATCCTCACAAGAATTAGCTTTCTTCCAAAAAAACAACCATTGGCCCCTGTGAATATTGAGACTAAATAAATGCCAGGGGCCAAATGTTGGCATTTTCTGACCAAAATTAAGTTTAGGAATAATAAATAAGTATTGGTTGTAAAGTACGATTGAAGAAAATAAGAAATTTTAAAAAAAAATCCTATCAAAATGTCAAATATTCAACTTTTACACGGAAACTCAACAAAAAATTAAAATGCATTTTTAACTCGAGATTACTTACGTTCCTATCGGTCGATTTTTACGTTTGAACACGCAAATTGAAGCTTAAAGTCCCTCCTATTGAACAAAACAAATTGCGTAAAAAATACCAATCCGGTCAAAAGTTATATGCGTCGCACAGTGGTCAATTTCGCGAGATTGCGGTCAAAACTCTATAACTTTTGACCGGATTGGTATTTTTTTACTCAATTTGTTTTGTTCAATAGGAGGGACTTTAAGCTTCAATTTGCGTGTTCAAACGTAAAAATCGACTGAGGAACGTAAGTAATGTGGAGTTAAAAATGCATTTTAATTTTTTGTTGAGTTTCCATGTAAAAGTTGAATATTTTGACATTTTAAATAGGTATTTTTTTATAATTTCTTATTTTCTTCAATCGTATTTTACAACCAATACTTATTTATTATTCCTAAACTTAATTTTGGTCAGAAAATGCCAACATTTGGCCCCTGACATTTATTTAGTCGCAATATTCACAGGGGGCCAAAGGTTGGTTTTTTTTGGAAGAAAGCTAATTCTTGTGAGGATTAAACTGAAAAATAACACTGAAATTCCCAACAATATCAATACCATTTGGATATATTATATACAGAACACAACATCGATAAAATTTTAAGTAAACTTTTACTATTGATTTAAAGTGCACATATATTTTATTTAAATGTATTAATAAATATTTATACTAAAATTAGAAACAAATTATAATCTTTAAACTAGTATTAATTATACAATATTAGTAAAAATTTCTTCCAAACAGCTTTGATTTTCATTTTGCAGTAGTTGTTTAGCTTCTTCATCTAACTCTAATGAGGTTGATTTCTATTTTTGACGAATACTGGACATATATGGGTTTGATGTGCACAACAAAATATTAATAAGATCTTCATTAGTACAATATCTGGAAATTTTTCTTGTATGGTGCTCGCGAAAGAATCTGTAGTCTTTGTTCCTTTTTTCTTGCGCTTCTTCTGAGAGATCTCCAATTGGAAGCACATTGTGCTGAATTATTTGTTCCCCATGGAACAAAATTTTGTGAACTGTGGTTGGCATATGTCTCCAAGAATATTTTTGGTTATAAAGGGTTGCTGTCTCATTAGCATACTGACCAAATTTTTTGCATCTATTTTTTTGCTACATGCTATAACTTCTAATATGATTTGGAATCGTCGTATTAAATCATAATCTACTCCAGTTATAGAAGCTGCAGTTTCTGGATCGCAAAAAAAATCTCCTTGCTGTGTTTCCATCATTAGAATCTTGGATATCTTTTTTTTTTGCTTTCTTTTTTCCAAATTTTCTTTGTTGCTTCTCACTGTTTCGCCTAACGGGCCAAATTCCAAATCGTATCCCAATTTAAGAATATGCTCCATAAAACGAATTCTAGCATGAAGAGGTGATATTCCAAATTCATATGCTTCATTAAAACTATCGTCCTGTGCTGGTGGTTGGCTCAATTCACTTGATGTTTTTTGGCATATGGTGCAGCTTGACGAAGACTTTGTTTCGGTTAAAGCTTGTGCAACTTTTCCATCGATCATTTTAAGTGACATTTTAAAGTTAACTTCGATGCATTGGTCATTAAATTCAAATATCACTGGTTGAAGTTCTTTAATTTCATCTGTTATTTTGCCAACTTCTTTAGTTATGACATCTTAGTTTCTTTTTTGTAAGGAAACTTTATCGGTCTACAAAATTTTGTTGACGAGGGAATTTCATTCTTCCATACATCTATCTCTGCAGCTCTACTAATTGACGGCTCTGAACCAATATAAGTTTTTGTTAAACGTAATGGAACGAAAGAAATCATGAATAAATTGGCATCTGATGAATTTTCCGCATTACATTGTTTGTATTATTTCTGGCCAGAGGACCCATCACATCCCCATTTAGAAATTAAAGTCATGCTGCATTGGGTAGCCTTCGAGGTAAGGCCTTAGTTTTCTTATATCCCATACGATGGCAAGACATTCCTTCTCCGTTGCTGAGTAGTTCATCTCTGCCGGGTTTAGCCGACGACTAGCATAGGATATTACCTTTTCCTGACCATCGAGCTGCTGCGGTAACACCGCTCCCAATCCGTAGTCACACGCATCAGTTTGTAGCGTAAACGCCTTTGTGAAGTCCGGGCACGCTAAAACCGGGGCTTCGGTAAGCTTTTTTTTAATTTTTCAAACGCCTCCTGCTGCTCTTGGTTCCATCGAAAGTGTTTTCCCTTCTTTAGCAACACGTTTAGCGGGTAAACAGTTTTCGCAAAATCAGGTACAAATCTTCTGTACCACGAAGCAACTCCTAAGCATCTACGTAGCTCTTCCACATTTTTAGAGGGTTGAAACTCTTGGATCGCCGCTATCTTTCGGGATTTGTTTTATGCCACTTTCGTTGACCACGTGGCCTAAATACTTTTTCTCCTTTTGAAAGAACTTACTTTTTTTTGGTTAATAGTCAACCGTGCCACACGGAGTCTTCTAAACACTTCCTTCAAATTTGACATGTGCTCTTCCAAGGAATTACCTAACACCATAATGTCATCCAAGTAAGCGAACGCATGAGGCTCCATTTCGGCGCCAATCACTCTGTGTAGTGTTCGTTGAAATGTTGCGGGGGCTGACGTTAACCCAAAAGGCATCACTCTCCACTAAAAAACACTTAAATTCAAAGGATTTTATTTTTTGATTGATTCCAACATTCATTTTTGAAAAAACTGAATATAAATACTGATGTTCCGTAACAGTTAATATTTTAATTTATTTTCTTTCTACTTTACAAAATATAGTTCAAACCATAAGCTATCCTGTCTTTTTTAACATTATAATAAATAAAACAAAACTGATAAACACTTTATTATATTATTTATTATTATATTATAATTAATTATTATATTGTATTTCATTATAAGTCAAATAAATGTTATATGCATAAATAAATCAATAAGTGTGATTCACACTCACGCACGTAGGGTTCAGTGCTTTTAAATTTTTTCACATCTTATGGTTTTAAATTTTTTCACATCTTGTGAGGTACCCTTTAATCTTTATTTTTTATATTAGAGCATAGTCAAAATGCCCTATAATGTTTAGAAGAGAAGGCCAAATTCTTCAAACTCGCAGCATCAAGGGAACACCCTTTTACTTTTATTTATTTTCGTTACTTGTTGTTACAGTAGTTATTGTAAAAGATAATCTGTGTAAATTTTAAGATTCAGCCTATTATTTTACAAAAATAAGCTCATATATGCATATTCGTCTCACATTTGGAACACCCTTTAATTTTTTTGTACTTATTATAGGTAACAAATTTATACATACTCTGTTTAGGTTTAAAGTGTTTACACATTCCGGTTCAAAATAAGGAAACAAAAACAAAATTTACGGTGAAAAAATTCATGTTCCAGAAAATTGGGTTACTATCAGAACACCCTTTAAATTAGAGGAATTGTTGTTATAGCGGCCAAAATAATACTCTTTCTGTGAAGAGTCTACCTATTAACGTTCGAAAAATAAGGACATATACATGAAAGCCACTATACTATTGGAACACCCTTTAATTTGGAAGTGTGTAAATTTCAAGTGTCTGCCTCTTGCTGTTCAAGAACTAAAAACATATATATAAGCGAATAACGCTTCACCTTGTAAAAGCGGCCACAGTAATACAACTTGTGTAAAAATTTCAATGCTTACAGACGGACAGACATTGTAACGAAAATAATAATTTTACGTTTTCACCCTTCGGGTACATTTTAATTTTTATTAAAAAAAATATATATATAAATATATTTGCAAAAAAATAACTCATTGGCTTAAGTGTCAAAAACATTTCTTCAGACAGAACAGAAAATATTTTTTAAATAACAATTTACGCATGTGATAAACCTTAATGACGTTTAGTGGAGATGGCACGCTGGTCGAGGCACGGCATTAGCTCGCCGGAAATGGGTAGGTTCTTTCCACTAGGTTCTGTCAACATTTAATTATTCGTGCCAGATTTTTATTCTAGAAACATCGACGGGAATATTAAATCAAGTATGGGACGAACATACGACAACTAAACAAACGAGGAATGCTATGGATCTTCGCGTTTTAAATGAGACTGGGTGTTGGTAGTCTCTTCAGGTTGCCCTCCCCTAGTATAGCATATTTCAGCTATCCTTGGCTCCTGGTCACCTGTACTGATATTTCTAGGAACCCCAAAAATAAACTTACCAAATTACGTCGATGCACATCATCAACCTGTTGACCTTAATCTCTCTTCATCATTGAAAATAAAAAAAAGAAGTATATTTAATTAAAAGAAAAATAAACTTTAATTTGTATTAAATCAATATAAATAAATTTACAATAAAGAATAATCATGAAAAAATATAATGATTTAATTTAGTTACATATTTTTTTTTAATAAAAAAATACTAATATTAGCTCAATAAAAAAATACTGTTTTGTTTAAATATTATTTAATTAGTTATTATTTGATTTTTTTTTTGGTAAATAATAGAGGTATTAGATAAAGGTAAATGAAGGTAAATATTAAAGGTATGCATTATTTCATAGTTAAATTTAGTTTAGTATTATTTTGATATATTTATGGTTATTTTATGTTTTTGTTATTATTTTATATTATTTTATTACTTTAGATTTATTTAGTTTTTATCATTTTTAAGTATCTATAAATTATTTTATTACTTTATATTTATTTAGTTGTTTTTAAGTATTTTTTTTTACATTTTATTATTATTATATATTATTATTTTATTTCTTTATGAGTTAATTTTTTTTTTTTTTTTTGTATATACTTTCTTTTAAATTTATTATTTATTTATTTTTGTGTTAAAAAAAAATGAATTTACATTATTTATATTACTTTATATAGATTATAGATTAAATTTGAAATTGCTTATGTACATTTATATATTTATACATTTATACAGTTATACATTTAGATAAATATTTAAGACATTAAAAGCTTAATATTTATTTAAATATTAAACAAATTAAATATTTTTTGAATTAATTAATTATAATTAAACTAAAACTAGACATTTATACATATATTTCTTTTTAAGTATAAAAAAAAAATAATTATTTGTTTAAACATAAAAAAATAAAAATATTAACAATTTAATATATAAAATGTTAAAAAATAATAATAATAATATATAATTTTGTTTAAAATATTTTTTTAGTTACTTTAAGTTTTCTGTTTTTTTTCTTTTTTTAGTTTTAAAATTTAGTGCAATTGTATTTTAATAACGTGTTAGCATTGTCACATTCTTACGTTATAAATCCTGTTATAACGGGGTTTTTACTTTTGTACAGTTTCATGTGGTCTTGAAATTTTTTTTTTTAAGGTTACGCAAAGGTTACTGCAATGTCTTTAATAATCGTTCTGCAGTGTGTTCAAAAAGATCCTGCAATTTTATTTCTGCTGAACTTGAAGTTACACTAATAGCAGTTGGTGAAGGTAAGCAATCTTTTTTGCAGAAACTATATCTCGATATGATGGAAAAATTCCACAATTTTTTTCATTGGTTCGCTTCCCGCAA
>OX451217.1:100393304-100725578 GCA_949628195.1 Phasia obesa | reverse complement strand
AAAAGGACAAAAATCTGTGACGACCTATATTTTTCATAAAAATCCATTTTTTTTATATGAAAATCTTATCTGTGACGACCTATAATTTTCATAAAAAATATGAAAATCTTATTTCTCCTATATCTTCTTAAATAAGCGTCTAATCGAGAAAAGGACAAAAATCTGTGACGACCTATATTTTTATAAAAAAAACCATTTTTTATATGAAAATCTTATTTCTTCTTAAATCGAAAAAAGGACAAAAATCTTCTTAAAACAGCGTCTAATCGAAAAAATCTGTGACGACCTATATTTTTCATATAAAATCTATTTTTTATATGAAAATCTTATTTTTGCTGTATCTTCTTAAAACAGCGTCTAATCGAGAAAAGGACGAAAATCTGTGACTACCTATATTTTTCATAAAAAATCTATTTTTTATATGAAAATCTTATTTTTGCTGTATCTTCTTAAAACAGCGTCTAATCGAGAAAAGGACAAAAATCTGTGACGACCTATATTTTTATAAAAAAACCATTTTTTATATGAAAATCTTATTTCTTCTTAAATCGAAAAAAGGCCAAAATCTTCTTAAAACAGCGTCTAATCGAAAAAATCTGTGACGACCTATATTTTTCATATAAAATCTATTTTTTATATGAAAATATTATTTTTGCTGTATCTTCTTAAAACAGCGTCTAATCGAGAAAAGGACAAAAATCTGTGACGACCTATATTTTTCATATAAAATCTATTTTTTTTATGAAAATCTTATTTTTGCTTTATCTTCTTAAAACAGCGTCTAATCGAGAAAAGGACAAAAATCTGTGACGATCTATATTTTTCATAAAAAATCTAGTTTTTATATGAAAATCTTATTTTTGCTGTATCTTCTTAAAACAGCGTCTAATCGAGAAAAAGACAAAAATCTGTGACGACATATATTTTTCATAAAAAATCTATTTTTTATATGAAAATCTTATTTTTGCTGTATCTTCTTAAAACAGCGTCTAATCGAGAAAAGGACAAAAATCTGTGACGACCTACCTATATTTTTCATAAAAAATCTATTTTTTATATGAAAATCTTATTTTTGCTTTATCTTCTTAAAACAGCGTCTAATCGAGAAAAGGACGAAAATCTGTGACCACCTATATTTTTCATAAAAAATCTATTTTTTATATGAAAATCTTATTTTTGCTGTATCTTCTTAAAACAGCGTCTAATCGAGAAAAGGACAAAAATCTGTGACGACCTATATTTTTCATAAAAAATCTATTTTTTATATGAAAATCTTATTTTTGCTGTATCTTCTTAAAACAGCGTCTAATCGAGAAAAGGACGAAAATCTGTGACGACCTATATTTTTCATAAAAAATCTATTTTTTTTATGAAAATCTTATTTTTGCTGTATCTTCTTAAAACAGCGTCTAATCGAGAAAATGACAAAAATCTGTGACGAACTATATTTTTCATAAAAAATTAATTTTTTATATGAAAATCTTATTTTTGCTGTATCTTCTTAAAACAGCGTCTAATCGAGAAAAGGACAAAAATCTGTGACGACCTATATTTTTCATAAAAAATCTATTTTTTATATGAAAATCTTATTTTTGCTGTATCTTCTTAAAACAGCGTCTAATCGAGAAAAGGACGAAAATCTGTGACGACCTATATTTTTCATAAAAATCTATTTTTTATATGAAAATCTTATTTTTGCTGTATCTTCTTAAAACAGCGTCTAATCGAGAAAAGGACAAAAATCTGTGACGACCTATATTTTTCATAAAAAATCTATTTTTTATATGAAAATCTTATTTTTGCTGTATATTCTTAAAACAGCGTCTAATCGAGAAAAGGACGAAAGTCTGAGTGACGACCTATATTTTTCATAAAAAATCTATTTTTTATATGAAAATCTTATTTTTGCTGTATCTTCTTAAAACAGCGTCTAATCGAGAAAAGGACGAAAGTCTGTGACGACCTATATTTTTCATAAAAAATCTTTTATATGAAAATTTTATTTTTGCTGTATCTTCTTAAAACAGCGTCTAATCGAGAAAAGGACAAAAATCTGGGACGACCTACCTATATTTTTCATAAAAAATCTATTTTTTATATGAAAATCTTATTTTTGCTGTATCTTCTTAAAACAGCGTCTAATCGAGAAAAGGACAAAAATCTGTGACGACCTACCTATATTTTTCATAAAAAATCTATTTTTTATATGAAAATCTTATTTTTGCTGTATCTTCTTAAAACAGCGTCTAATCGAGAAAAGGACTAAAATCTGTGACGACCTACCTATATTTTTCATAAAAAATCTATTTTTTATATGAAAATCTTATTTTTGCTGTATCTTCTCAAAACAGCGTCTAATCGAGAAAAGGACAAAAATCTGTGACGACCTATATTTTTCATAAAAAATCTATTTTTTATATGAAAATCTTATTTTTGCTGTATCTTCTTAAAGCAGCGTCTAATCGAGAAAAGGACAAAAATCTGTGACGACCTATATTTTTCATAAAAAATCTATTTTTTATATGAAAATCTTATTTTTGCTGTATCTTCTTAAAACAGCGTCTAATCGAGAAAAGGACGAAAATCTGTGACGACCTATATTTTTCATAAAAAATCTTTTATATGAAAATTTTATTTTTGCTGTATCTTCTTAAAACAGCGTCTAATCGAGAAAAGGACTAAAATCTGTGACGACCTACCTATATTTTTCATAAAAAATCTATTTTTTATATGAAAATCTTATTTTTGCTGTATCTTCTTAAAACAGCGTCTAATCGAGAAAAGGACGAAAATATGTGACGACCTATATTTTTCATAAAAAATCTATTTTTTATATGAAAATCTTATTTTTGCTGTATCTTCTTAAAGCAGCGTCTAATCGAGAAAAGGACAAAAATCTGTGACGACCTATATTTTTCATAAAAAATCTATTTTTTATATGAAAATCTTATTTTTGCTGTATCTTCTTAAAACAGCGTCTAATCGAGAAAAGGACGAAAATCTGTGACGACCTATAATTTTTCATAAAAAATCTTTTATATGAAAATTTTATTTTTGCTGTATCTTCTTAAAACAGCGTCTAATCGAGAAAAGGACAAAAATCTGGGACGACCTATCTATATTTTTCATAAAAAATCTATTTTTTATATGAAAATCTTATTTTTGCTGTATCTTCTTAAAACAGCGTCTAATCGAGAAAAGGACAAAAATCTGTGACGACCTACCTATATTTTTCATAAAAAATCTATTTTTTATAAGAAAATCTTATTTTTGCTGTATCTTCTTAAAACAGCGTCTAATCGAGAAAAGGACTAAAATCTGTGACGACCTACCTATATTTTTCATAAAAAATCTATTTTTTATATGAAAATCTTATTTTTGCTGTATCTTCTCAAAACAGCGTCTAATCGAGAAAAGGACAAAAATCCGTGACGACCTATATTTTTCATAAAAAATCTATTTTTTATATGAAAATCTTATTTTTGCTGTATCTTCTTAAAACAGCGTCTAATCGAGAAAAGGACAAAAATCTGTGACGACCTATATTTTTCATAAAAAATCTATTTTTTATATGAAAATCTTATTTTTGCTGTATCTTCTTAAAACAGCGTCTAATCGAGAAAAGGACAAAAATCTGTGACGACCTATATTTTTCATAAAAAATCTATTTTTTATATGAAAATCTTATTTTTGCTGTATCTTCTTAAAACAGCGTCTAATCGAGAAAAGGCCGAAAATCTGTGACGACCTATATTTTTCATAAAAAATCTATTTTTTATATGAAAATCTTATTTTTGCTGTATCTTCTTAAAACAGCGTCTAATCGAGAAAAGGACAAAAATCTGTGACGACCTATATTTTTCATAAAAAATCTATTTTTTATATGAAAATTTTATTTTTGCTGTATCTTCTTAAAACAGCGTCTAATCGAGAAAAGGACGAAAATCTGTGACGACCTATATTTTTCATAAAAAATCTATTTTTTATATGAAAATCTTATTTTTGCTGTATCTTCTTAAAACAGCGTCTAATCGAGAAAAGGACGAAAATTTGTGACGACCTATATTTTTCATAAAAAATCTATTTTTTATATGAAAATCTTATTTTTGCTGTATCTTCTTAAAACAACGTCTAATCGAGAAAAGGACAATATCTGTGACGACCTATATTTTTCATAAAAAATCCATTTTTTATATGAAAATCTTATTTTTGCTGTATCTTCTTAAAACAGCGTCTAATAGAGAAAAGGACAAAAATCTTTGATGACCTATATTTTTCATAAAAAATCTATTTTTTATATGAAAATCTTATTTTTGCTGTATCTTCTTAAAACAGCGTCTAATCGAGAAAAGGACAAAAATCTGTGACGACCTATATTTTTCATAAAAAATCCATTTTTTATATGAAAATCTTATTTTTGCTGTATCTTCTTAAAACAGCGTCTAATAGAGAAAAGGACTAAAATCTGTGACGACCTATATTTTTCATAAAAAATCTATTTTTTATATGAAAATCTTATTTTTGCTGTATCTTCTTAAAACAGCGTCTAATCGAGAAAAGGACAAAAATCTGTGACGACCTATATTTTTCATAAAAAATCTATTTTTTATATGAAAATTTTATTTTTGCTGTATCTTCTTAAAACAGCGTCTAATCGAGAAAAGGACGAAAATCTGTGACGACCTATATTTTTCATAAAAAATCAATTTTTTATATGAAAATCTTATTTTTGCTGTATCTTCTTAAAACAGCGTCTAATCGAGAAAAGGACAAAAATCTGTGACGACCTATATTTTTCATAAAAAATCTATTTTTTATATGAAAATCTTATTTTTGCTGTATCTTCTTAAAACAGCGTCTAATCGAGAAAAGGACGAAAATCTGTGACGACCTATATTTTTCATAAAAAATCTATTTTTTATATGAAAATCTTATTTTTGCTGTATCTTCTTAAAAAAGCGTCTAATCGAGAAAAGGACGAAAATCTGTGACGACCTATATTTTTCATAAAAAATCTATTTTTTATATGAAAATCTTATTTTTGCTGTATCTTCTTAAAACAGCGTCTAATCGAGAAAAGGACAAAAATCTGTGACGACCTATATTTTTCATAAAAAATCTATTTTTTATATGAAAATCTTATTTTTGCTTCTTCTTAAAACAGCGTCTAATCGAGAAAAGGACGAAAATCTGTGACGACCTATATTTTTCATAAAAAATCTATTTTTTATATGAAAATCTTATTTTTGCTGTATCTTCTTAAAACAGCGTCTAATCGAGAAAAGGACGAAAATCTGTGACGACCTATATTTTTCATAAAAAATCTATTTTTTATATGAAAATCTTATTTTTGCTGTATCTTCTTAAAACAGCGTCTAATCGAGAAAAGGACAAAAATCTGTGACGACCTATATTTTTCATAAAAAATCTATTTTTTATATGAAAATCTTATTTTTGCTGTATCTTCTTAAAACAGCGTCTAATCGAGAAAAGGACAAAAATCTGTGACGACCTATATTTTTCATAAAAAATCTATTTTTTATATGAAAATCTTATTTTTGCTGTATCTTCTTAAAACAGCGTCTAATCGAGAAAAGGACAAAAATCTGTGACGACCTATATTTTTCATAAAAAATCTATTTTTTTATATGAAAATCTTATTTTTGCTGTATCTTCTTAAAACAGCGTCTAATCGAGAAAAGGACAAAAATCTGTGATGACATATATTTTTCATAAAAAATCTATTTTTTATATGAAAATCTTATTTTTGCTGTATCTTCTTAAAACAGCGTCTAATCGAGAAAAGGACGAAAATCTGTGACGACCTATATTTTTCATAAAAATCTATTTTTTTTATTTTTTTAATATGAAAATCTTATTTTTGCTGTATCTTCTTAAAACAGCGTCTAATCGAGAAAAGGACAAAAATCTGTGACGACCTATATTTTTCATAAAAAATCTATTTTTTATATGAAAATCTTATTTTTGCTGTATCTTCTTAAAACAGCGTCTAATCGAGAAAAGGACGAAAATTTGTGACGACCTATATTTTTCATAAAAAATCTATTTTTTATATGAAAATCTTATTTTTGCTGTATCTTCTTAAAACAACGTCTAATCGAGAAAAGGACAATATCTGTGACGACCTATATTTTTCATAAAAAATCCATTTTTTATATGAAAATCTTATTTTTGCTGTATCTTCTTAAAACAGCGTCTAATAGAGAAAAGGACAAAAATCTTTGATGACCTATATTTTTCATAAAAAATCTATTTTTTATATGAAAATCTTATTTTTGCTGTATCTTCTTAAAACAGCGTCTAATCGAGAAAAGGATAAAAATCTGTGACGACCTATATTTTTCATAAAAAATCCATTTTTTATATGAAAATCTTATTTTTGCTGTATCTTCTTAAAACAGCGTCTAATAGAGAAAAGGACTAAAATCTGTGATGACCTATATTTTTCATAAAAAATCTATTTTTTATATGAAAATCTTATTTTTGCTGTATCTTCTTAAAACAGCGTCTAATCGAGAAAAGGACAAAAATCTGTGACGACCTATATTTTTCATAAAAAATCTATTTTTTATATGAAAATCTTATTTTTGCTGTATCTTCTTAAAAAAGCGTCTAATCGAGAAAAGGACGAAAATCTGTGACGACCTATATTTTTCATAAAAAATCAATTTTTTATATGAAAATCTTATTTTTGCTGTATCTTCTTAAAACAGCGTCTAATCGAGAAAATGACGAAAATCTGTGACGACCTATATTTTTCATAAAAAATCTATTTTTTATATGAAAATCTTATTTTTGCTGTATCTTCTTAAAAAAGCGTCTAATCGAGAAAAGGACGAAAATCTGTGACGACCTATATTTTTCATAAAAAATCTATTTTTTATATGAAAATCTTATTTTTGCTGTATCTTCTTAAAACAGCGTCTAATCGAGAAAAGGACAAAAATCTGTGACGACCTATATTTTTCATAAAAAATCTATTTTTTATATGAAAATCTTATTTTTGCTGTATCTTCTTAAAACAGCGTCTAATCGAGAAAAGGACGAAAATCTGTGACGACCTATATTTTTCATAAAAAATCTATTTTTTATATGAAAATCTTATTTTTGCTGTATCTTCTTAAAAAAGCGTCTAATCGAGAAAAGGACGAAAATCTGTGACGACCTATATTTTTCATAAAAAATCTATTTTTTATATGAAAATCTTATTTTTGCTGTATCTTCTTAAAACAGCGTCTAATCGAGAAAAGGACAAAAATCTGTGACGACCTATATTTTTCATAAAAAATCTATTTTTTATATGAAAATCTTATTTTTGCTGTATCTTCTTAAAACAGCGTCTAATCGAGAAAAGGACGAAAATCTGTGACGACCTATATTTTTCATAAAAAATCTATTTTTTATATGAAAATCTTATTTTTGCTGTATCTTCTTAAAAAAGCGTCTAATCGAGAAAAGGACGAAAATCTGTGACGACCTATATTTTTCATAAAAAATCAATTTTTTATATGAAAATCTTATTTTGCTGTATCTTCTTAAAACAGCGTCTAATCGAGAAAATGACGAAAATCTGTGACGACCTATATTTTTCATAAAAAATCTATTTTTTATATGAAAATCTTATTTTTGCTGTATCTTCTTAAAAAAGCGTCTAATCGAGAAAAGGACGAAAATCTGTGACGACCTATATTTTTCATAAAAAATCTATTTTTTATATGAAAATCTTATTTTTGCTGTATCTTCTTAAAACAGCGTCTAATCGAGAAAAGGACAAAAATCTGTGACGACCTATATTTTTCATAAAAAATCTATTTTTTATATGAAAATCTTATTTTTGCTGTATCTTCTTAAAACAGCGTCTAATCGAGAAAAGGACGAAAATCTGTGACGACCTATATTTTTCATAAAAAATCTATTTTTTATATGAAAATCTTATTTTTGCTGTATCTTCTTAAAAAAGCGTCTAATCGAGAAAAGGACGAAAATCTGTGACGACCTATATTTTTCATAAAAAATCTATTTTTTATATGAAAATCTTATTTTTGCTGTATCTTCTTAAAACAGCGTCTAATCGAGAAAAGGACAAAAATCTGTGACGACCTATATTTTTCATAAAAAATCTATTTTTTATATGAAAATCTTATTTTTGCTGTATCTTCTTAAAACAGCGTCTAATCGAGAAAAGGACGAAAATCTGTGACGACCTATATTTTTCATAAAAAATCTATTTTTTATATGAAAATCTTATTTTTGCTGTATCTTCTTAAAAAAGCGTCTAATCGAGAAAAGGACGAAAATCTGTGACGACCTATATTTTTCATAAAAAATCTATTTTTTATATGAAAATCTTATTTTTGCTGTATCTTCTTAAAACAGCGTCTAATCGAGAAAAGGACAAAAATCTGTGACGACCTATATTTTTCATAAAAAATCTATTTTTTATATGAAAATCTTATTTTTGCTGTATCTTCTTAAAACAGCGTCTAATCGAGAAAAGGACAAAAATCTGTGACGACCTATATTTTTCATAAAAAATCTATTTTTTATATGAAAATCTTATTTTTGCTGTATCTTCTTAAAACAACGTCTAATCGAGAAAAGGACGAAAATCTGTGACGACCTATATTTTTCATAAAAAATCTATTTTTTATATGAAAATCTTATTTTTGCTGTATCTTCTTAAAACAGCGTCTAATCGAGAAAAGGACGAAAATCTGTGACGACCTATATTTTTCATAAAAAATCTATTTTTTATATGAAAATCTTATTTTTGCTGTATCTTCTTAAAAAAGCGTCTAATCGAGAAAAGGACGAAAATCTGTGACGACCTATATTTTTCATAAAAAATCTATTTTTTATATGAAAATCTTATTTTTGCTGTATCTTCTTAAAACAGCGTCTAATCGAGAAAAGGACAAAAATCTGTGACGACCTATATTTTTCATAAAAAATCTATTTTTTATATGAAAATCTTATTTTTGCTGTATCTTCTTAAAAAAGCGTCTAATCGAGAAAAGGACGAAAATCTGTGACGACCTATATTTTTCATAAAAAATCTATTTTTTATATGAAAATCTTATTTTTGCTGTATCTTCTTAAAAAAGCGTCTAATCGAGAAAAGGACGAAAATCTGTGACGACCTATATTTTTCATAAAAAATCTATTTTTTATATGAAAATCTTATTTTTGCTGTATCTTCTTAAAACAGCGTCTAATCGAGAAAAGGACAAAAATCTGTGACGACCTATATTTTTCATAAAAAATCTATTTTTTATATGAAAATCTTATTTTTGCTGTATCTTCTTAAAACAGCGTCTAATCGAGAAAAGGACAAAAATCTGTGACGACCTATATTTTTCATAAAAAATCTATTTTTTATATGAAAATCTTATTTTTGCTGTATCTTCTTAAAACAGCGTCTAATCGAGAAAAGGACGAAAATCTGTGACGACCTATATTTTTCATAAAAAATCTATTTTTTATATGAAAATCTTATTTTTGCTGTATCTTCTTAAAAAAGCGTCTAATCGAGAAAAGGACGAAAATCTGTGACGACCTATATTTTTCATAAAAAATCTATTTTTTATATGAAAATCTTATTTTTGCTGTATCTTCTTAAAACAGCGTCTAATCGAGAAAAGGACAAAAATCTGTGACGACCTATATTTTTCATAAAAAATCTATTTTTTATATGAAAATCTTATTTTTGCTGTATCTTCTTAAAACAGCGTCTAATCGAGAAAAGGACGAAAATCTGTGACGACCTATATTTTTCATAAAAAATCTATTTTTTATATGAAAATCTTATTTTTGCTGTATCTTCTTAAAAAAGCGTCTAATCGAGAAAAGGACGAAAATCTGTGACGACCTATATTTTTCATAAAAAATCAATTTTTTATATGAAAATCTTATTTTGCTGTATCTTCTTAAAACAGCGTCTAATCGAGAAAAGGACGAAAATCTGTGACGACCTATATTTTTCATAAAAAATCTATTTTTTATATGAAAATCTTATTTTTGCTGTATCTTCTTAAAAAAGCGTCTAATCGAGAAAAGGACGAAAATCTGTGACGACCTATATTTTTCATAAAAAATCTATTTTTTATATGAAAATCTTATTTTTGCTGTATCTTCTTAAAAAAGCGTCTAATCGAGAAAAGGACGAAAATCTGTGACGACCTATATTTTTCATAAAAAATCTATTTTTTATATGAAAATCTTATTTTTGCTGTATCTTCTTAAAACAGCGTCTAATCGAGAAAAGGACAAAAATCTGTGACGACCTATATTTTTCATAAAAAATCTATTTTTTATATGAAAATCTTATTTTTGCTGTATCTTCTTAAAACAGCGTCTAATCGAGAAAAGGACGAAAATTTGTGACGACCTATATTTTTCATAAAAAATCTATTTTTTATATGAAAATCTTATTTTTGCTGTATCTTCTTAAAACAACGTCTAATCGAGAAAAGGACAATATCTGTGACGACCTATATTTTTCATAAAAAATCCATTTTTTATATGAAAATCTTATTTTTGCTGTATCTTCTTAAAACAGCGTCTAATAGAGAAAAGGACAAAAATCTTTGATGACCTATATTTTTCATAAAAAATCTATTTTTTATATGAAAATCTTATTTTTGCTGTATCTTCTTAAAAAAGCGTCTAATCGAGAAAAGGACGAAAATCTGTGACGACCTATATTTTTCATAAAAAATCTATTTTTTATATGAAAATCTTATTTTTGCTGTATCTTCTTAAAAAAGCGTCTAATCGAGAAAAGGACGAAAATCTGTGACGACCTATATTTTTCATAAAAAATCTATTTTTTATATGAAAATCTTATTTTTGCTGTATCTTCTTAAAACAGCGTCTAATCGAGAAAAGGACAAAAATCTGTGACGACCTATATTTTTCATAAAAAATCTATTTTTTATATGAAAATCTTATTTTTGCTGTATCTTCTTAAAACAGCGTCTAATCGAGAAAAGGACGAAAATTTGTGACGACCTATATTTTTCATAAAAAATCTATTTTTTATATGAAAATCTTATTTTTGCTGTATCTTCTTAAAACAACGTCTAATCGAGAAAAGGACAATATCTGTGACGACCTATATTTTTCATAAAAAATCCATTTTTTATATGAAAATCTTATTTTTGCTGTATCTTCTTAAAACAGCGTCTAATAGAGAAAAGGACAAAAATCTTTGATGACCTATATTTTTCATAAAAAATCTATTTTTTATATGAAAATCTTATTTTTGCTGTATCTTCTTAAAACAGCGTCTAATCGAGAAAAGGATAAAAATCTGTGACGACCTATATTTTTCATAAAAAATCCATTTTTTATATGAAAATCTTATTTTTGCTGTATCTTCTTAAAACAGCGTCTAATAGAGAAAAGGACTAAAATCTGTGATGACCTATATTTTTCATAAAAAATCTATTTTTTATATGAAAATCTTATTTTTGCTGTATCTTCTTAAAACAGCGTCTAATCGAGAAAAGGACAAAAATCTGTGACGACCTATATTTTTCATAAAAAATCTATTTTTTATATGAAAATCTTATTTTTGCTGTATCTTCTTAAAAAAGCGTCTAATCGAGAAAAGGACGAAAATCTGTGACGACCTATATTTTTCATAAAAAATCAATTTTTTATATGAAAATCTTATTTTTGCTGTATCTTCTTAAAACAGCGTCTAATCGAGAAAATGACGAAAATCTGTGACGACCTATATTTTTCATAAAAAATCTATTTTTTATATGAAAATCTTATTTTTGCTGTATCTTCTTAAAAAAGCGTCTAATCGAGAAAAGGACGAAAATCTGTGACGACCTATATTTTTCATAAAAAATCTATTTTTTATATGAAAATCTTATTTTTGCTGTATCTTCTTAAAACAGCGTCTAATCGAGAAAAGGACAAAAATCTGTGACGACCTATATTTTTCATAAAAAATCTATTTTTTATATGAAAATCTTATTTTTGCTGTATCTTCTTAAAACAGCGTCTAATCGAGAAAAGGACGAAAATCTGTGACGACCTATATTTTTCATAAAAAATCTATTTTTTATATGAAAATCTTATTTTTGCTGTATCTTCTTAAAAAAGCGTCTAATCGAGAAAAGGACGAAAATCTGTGACGACCTATATTTTTCATAAAAAATCTATTTTTTATATGAAAATCTTATTTTTGCTGTATCTTCTTAAAACAGCGTCTAATCGAGAAAAGGACAAAAATCTGTGACGACCTATATTTTTCATAAAAAATCTATTTTTTATATGAAAATCTTATTTTTGCTGTATCTTCTTAAAACAGCGTCTAATCGAGAAAAGGACGAAAATCTGTGACGACCTATATTTTTCATAAAAAATCTATTTTTTATATGAAAATCTTATTTTTGCTGTATCTTCTTAAAAAAGCGTCTAATCGAGAAAAGGACGAAAATCTGTGACGACCTATATTTTTCATAAAAAATCAATTTTTTATATGAAAATCTTATTTTGCTGTATCTTCTTAAAACAGCGTCTAATCGAGAAAATGACGAAAATCTGTGACGACCTATATTTTTCATAAAAAATCTATTTTTTATATGAAAATCTTATTTTTGCTGTATCTTCTTAAAAAAGCGTCTAATCGAGAAAAGGACGAAAATCTGTGACGACCTATATTTTTCATAAAAAATCTATTTTTTATATGAAAATCTTATTTTTGCTGTATCTTCTTAAAACAGCGTCTAATCGAGAAAAGGACAAAAATCTGTGACGACCTATATTTTTCATAAAAAATCTATTTTTTATATGAAAATCTTATTTTTGCTGTATCTTCTTAAAACAGCGTCTAATCGAGAAAAGGACGAAAATCTGTGACGACCTATATTTTTCATAAAAAATCTATTTTTTATATGAAAATCTTATTTTTGCTGTATCTTCTTAAAAAAGCGTCTAATCGAGAAAAGGACGAAAATCTGTGACGACCTATATTTTTCATAAAAAATCTATTTTTTATATGAAAATCTTATTTTTGCTGTATCTTCTTAAAACAGCGTCTAATCGAGAAAAGGACAAAAATCTGTGACGACCTATATTTTTCATAAAAAATCTATTTTTTATATGAAAATCTTATTTTTGCTGTATCTTCTTAAAACAGCGTCTAATCGAGAAAAGGACGAAAATCTGTGACGACCTATATTTTTCATAAAAAATCTATTTTTTATATGAAAATCTTATTTTTGCTGTATCTTCTTAAAAAAGCGTCTAATCGAGAAAAGGACGAAAATCTGTGACGACCTATATTTTTCATAAAAAATCTATTTTTTATATGAAAATCTTATTTTTGCTGTATCTTCTTAAAACAGCGTCTAATCGAGAAAAGGACAAAAATCTGTGACGACCTATATTTTTCATAAAAAATCTATTTTTTATATGAAAATCTTATTTTTGCTGTATCTTCTTAAAACAGCGTCTAATCGAGAAAAGGACAAAAATCTGTGACGACCTATATTTTTCATAAAAAATCTATTTTTTATATGAAAATCTTATTTTTGCTGTATCTTCTTAAAACAACGTCTAATCGAGAAAAGGACGAAAATCTGTGACGACCTATATTTTTCATAAAAAATCTATTTTTTATATGAAAATCTTATTTTTGCTGTATCTTCTTAAAACAGCGTCTAATCGAGAAAAGGACGAAAATCTGTGACGACCTATATTTTTCATAAAAAATCTATTTTTTATATGAAAATCTTATTTTTGCTGTATCTTCTTAAAAAAGCGTCTAATCGAGAAAAGGACGAAAATCTGTGACGACCTATATTTTTCATAAAAAATCTATTTTTTATATGAAAATCTTATTTTTGCTGTATCTTCTTAAAACAGCGTCTAATCGAGAAAAGGACAAAAATCTGTGACGACCTATATTTTTCATAAAAAATCTATTTTTTATATGAAAATCTTATTTTTGCTGTATCTTCTTAAAAAAGCGTCTAATCGAGAAAAGGACGAAAATCTGTGACGACCTATATTTTTCATAAAAAATCTATTTTTTATATGAAAATCTTATTTTTGCTGTATCTTCTTAAAAAAGCGTCTAATCGAGAAAAGGACGAAAATCTGTGACGACCTATATTTTTCATAAAAAATCTATTTTTTATATGAAAATCTTATTTTTGCTGTATCTTCTTAAAACAGCGTCTAATCGAGAAAAGGACAAAAATCTGTGACGACCTATATTTTTCATAAAAAATCTATTTTTTATATGAAAATCTTATTTTTGCTGTATCTTCTTAAAACAGCGTCTAATCGAGAAAAGGACAAAAATCTGTGACGACCTATATTTTTCATAAAAAATCTATTTTTTATATGAAAATCTTATTTTTGCTGTATCTTCTTAAAACAGCGTCTAATCGAGAAAAGGACGAAAATCTGTGACGACCTATATTTTTCATAAAAAATCTATTTTTTATATGAAAATCTTATTTTTGCTGTATCTTCTTAAAAAAGCGTCTAATCGAGAAAAGGACGAAAATCTGTGACGACCTATATTTTTCATAAAAAATCTATTTTTTATATGAAAATCTTATTTTTGCTGTATCTTCTTAAAACAGCGTCTAATCGAGAAAAGGACAAAAATCTGTGACGACCTATATTTTTCATAAAAAATCTATTTTTTATATGAAAATCTTATTTTTGCTGTATCTTCTTAAAACAGCGTCTAATCGAGAAAAGGACGAAAATCTGTGACGACCTATATTTTTCATAAAAAATCTATTTTTTATATGAAAATCTTATTTTTGCTGTATCTTCTTAAAAAAGCGTCTAATCGAGAAAAGGACGAAAATCTGTGACGACCTATATTTTTCATAAAAAATCAATTTTTTATATGAAAATCTTATTTTGCTGTATCTTCTTAAAACAGCGTCTAATCGAGAAAATGACGAAAATCTGTGACGACCTATATTTTTCATAAAAAATCTATTTTTTATATGAAAATCTTATTTTTGCTGTATCTTCTTAAAAAAGCGTCTAATCGAGAAAAGGACGAAAATCTGTGACGACCTATATTTTTCATAAAAAATCTATTTTTTATATGAAAATCTTATTTTTGCTGTATCTTCTTAAAACAGCGTCTAATCGAGAAAAGGACAAAAATCTGTGACGACCTATATTTTTCATAAAAAATCTATTTTTTATATGAAAATCTTATTTTTGCTGTATCTTCTTAAAACAGCGTCTAATCGAGAAAAGGACGAAAATCTGTGACGACCTATATTTTTCATAAAAAATCTATTTTTTATATGAAAATCTTATTTTTGCTGTATCTTCTTAAAAAAGCGTCTAATCGAGAAAAGGACGAAAATCTGTGACGACCTATATTTTTCATAAAAAATCTATTTTTTATATGAAAATCTTATTTTTGCTGTATCTTCTTAAAACAGCGTCTAATCGAGAAAAGGACAAAAATCTGTGACGACCTATATTTTTCATAAAAAATCTATTTTTTATATGAAAATCTTATTTTTGCTGTATCTTCTTAAAACAGCGTCTAATCGAGAAAAGGACGAAAATCTGTGACGACCTATATTTTTCATAAAAAATCTATTTTTTATATGAAAATCTTATTTTTGCTGTATCTTCTTAAAAAAGCGTCTAATCGAGAAAAGGACGAAAATCTGTGACGACCTATATTTTTCATAAAAAATCTATTTTTTATATGAAAATCTTATTTTTGCTGTATCTTCTTAAAACAGCGTCTAATCGAGAAAAGGACAAAAATCTGTGACGACCTATATTTTTCATAAAAAATCTATTTTTTATATGAAAATCTTATTTTTGCTGTATCTTCTTAAAACAGCGTCTAATCGAGAAAAGGACAAAAATCTGTGACGACCTATATTTTTCATAAAAAATCTATTTTTTATATGAAAATCTTATTTTTGCTGTATCTTCTTAAAACAACGTCTAATCGAGAAAAGGACGAAAATCTGTGACGACCTATATTTTTCATAAAAAATCTATTTTTTATATGAAAATCTTATTTTTGCTGTATCTTCTTAAAACAGCGTCTAATCGAGAAAAGGACAAAAATCTGTGACGACCTATATTTTTCATAAAAAATCTATTTTTTATATGAAAATCTTATTTTTGCTGTATTGTAATATGTTCGAAATATACATAGAGGAAACAAAACACAATAATCTTTTGTGTTCTATGTGTCGCGACAACGTTTTAACAACTCCACACATATCTTTTATTAAACTTCTTTTTATATTATTTATTAATAATAATTTCTTACATATTAATGTGGTGTCATGAAAGTAATGGTAATACGAGATGCAAATGCAATAATTAAAGAATACCAAAATATATTTAAAGTCACACGGTATTGCAATAATTTAAAGTCACATGATATTAAAATAATTTAGAGTCACACGGTAATTTGATATCGATATAATTTGGAAATGGAATGTTATATTAAAAAGTTTATTGGACATTATACCTTCCTTCATAACACCACCCCTCTTAAATAGAAAGGTCTTATAGCTAACATTGATCAGATGGCAGCCATAAGAGCTTTCTTTACAAATGCTATATAATATGCATTTCTTGAAGAGAAATAATTATAATTTATATTTATTTACCAAAAAAATATTTAAATAATTAATAAAAAAATAAAAGTATTTGCATATGTATATACATATATATGTATATATTTTTGCTTAATTCATAAAATTTTGTTTATATAAATTCTTGTAGTTTAATTTGATATCTTAAAAATAAATTATTATTCTACCTTTTTTCTTATTTTATAGTTTTTTTTTTTTATTTACTGTGTTATTTTATTAACATACTTGTTACTATGTATTTTTCTTTAGACTATTTAGTTCTCTTTTTTTCATATATGTTTATATAGTTGCTAATTTAAGCCTATTTTTATGAACTATTATTTCTTTCTTTTTATCAATTTGTAAAGTGCAATTGTTTTTGTTATCGACTTTTATTACTTTATATGGACCTTTATAAACGTTTTCTAATTTATGACCTTGCTCATTTTTTATAAAAACTTGATCATTAATTTTAATTTGTAATGCCTTTGTATTTTTATCATAGTTTAGTTTTTGTAAATGTTTTGAGTTTTGCAATGCAGATCTTGCATTTTCATTGGCAATTTTGAGTCGGTATCTAACTTCTTTAACATAATCATCAAAATTATATAAAGGTTCTATGATTTTTGAATTCAATAAAGAAAAAATTTCTGGAGTTTTACCAAATATCAATTCAAAAGGGCAATAACTGTGTGTTGTTGATGGGGTTGTGTTGCAACAATAAGTGAAATAGGGTAACCATTTATCCCAATCATTAAGAGACTTAGATACATATGACCTGATAAATTCGTTGAAGGTTCGATGTGAACGTTCAACTGTACCCAACGTTTCATGATGATATGGTGTTGAATTTACTAAGTTTATGTTAAGTAGTTTTAATAATTCCTGTAGTACTTCATTTTAAATTCAGTACCCATATCAGTTAAAATTTTATGGACGGGTCCATAAATAAGAAATAAATTTTTAAAAATTGCTCTTGCTACAGTTTTTGCAGTTTTGTTTGGAATTGGGATGCTTATTAAATATTTTGTTAGATCACACACTATTGTTATTATGTATTGTTGTCCATGTTCGGTAATAGGTAATGGTCCTATCGTGTCAATCACTACTGTATCAAAAGGTCTCATTGGTGTTGGTGTTATAATTAGGGGTTGTTTAATATTCCTATTTGTTTTGTTCCGTTTACATGTTTCACAGGCCTTTACATACTTTGCGACATATTTAGTAATATTTTTCCAATAAAAATACCTTCTAATTTTGTTAATCATTCGAGTTATCCCTGGGTGGCCACCTAGCAGGGGGTCCTCGTGGAATTTTCTTAATATTTCTTGCTTCTCTGTTTCATCTGTAATTTCTGTAACTGATGGTGTAAGCGCTATTTTAATGTGTTTTAAAAACTTATTGCCCAATTCTTTAAATTCTTTTATAGGTACCTTTTCAAACATCTTATCATTTAATCTCATTTGCAATTTTTTAATGTGAATATTATTGGCTTGCAACTCAAGCTCTTGGAAAAATTTACCTAAGTCTATTTGTCCATTAATAACATAAACATTAGCTTTAAATTTAAATAGAATTTTACTTCCTCTTTTAACATCACATCCTTGGATGTGGGTTATTATATTGGGAAGCTTTCTAAATTGGCGCGCCGATATATTTTCATAAATTTTTGGTTGGGCTTATTCTCTATCTTTCTCTCTTTCCTGCACTAGTTGCTTGGACCTAGTTGTTACCATCATTACATTACAGGCTTTTATATCTTCAAAGGTAATTCTTGACAATGCGTCAGCTGCGTAATTTTCTCTCCCCTTAATATATTCTATATCGAAATTGTATTCCTCCAGATCCAAACGCACTCTCATTAACTTAGAAGATGGGTTTTTCATCGAAAATAAATATGTAGAGGTCTGTGGTCTGTTTTAATTATGAATTTTCGTCCATAGACGTAAGGTCTAAAGTAATTAATAGCCCAATGAATGGCCAGAAGTTCTTGTTCAATAGTTGCCTTATTACTTTCGCCTTTTGTGAATGTTCTTGATGCATATGCTATGGGCAACAATGTCCCCTCGTGTTGCTGACTCAACACGGCACCACATGCCAACTTACTTGCGTCTGTGGTAATGTAGAAGGTTTTTGTGAAGTCCGGATACTGTAGGATTGGTGGAGATATTAGGGTGTTTTTCAAATAATTAAATGAATCTTCGCATTTATCCGACCAATGGAATGTTGCGTTTTTTTTTTGTTAGATTTGTTAATGGTTTACTGAAATGTGCGAAATTTGGAATGAACTTTCTATAGTAGTTAGCAAAGGCCACAAAACGTTTAGTTTCATTACCATCCTTAGGCCTAGGATAATTTTTAATAGTATCGTATTTATTACTGTCCGGTAAAATTCCCTGGGACGTACATTTATGACCCAAAAATGTGACCTCATGACAAAAGAACCTGCATTTATCAGGATGCAATGTAAGATTATACTTTCTGCAAGTATGAAAAACTTCTCTTAAATTTTTAATCATATGAGCTTTAGAGCATCCGATTACTATAATATCATCCATATACAAAAATGCAGTTGACGGTTTTAAACCAGCAAATGCTAGTGACATCATTCGTTGAAATGAGTTAGGTGAGATTTTGAGTCCAAAAGGTAATCTCTTAAACCTAAATGAACCTTTGGGTGTTGAAAAGGAGGTAATATCCCTCGAACCATCTTCCAATTCGATTTGGTGAAATCCAGACATTAGATCCAATGTTGAGAAGTATTTAGCTCTTCCAAGCTGATCGAGTATATCGTCTATTCTTGGGAGAGGAAATTTGTCGCACAAAAGTTTTTTGTTTACCTGTCTATAATCAATTACCAGACGCCACCTCTTATCACCGCTACCTTCCAAAGATTTCTTTGGAACCAATAACACTGGACTGTTATAAGGCGAAACAGAGGGCTCAACTAAATCACCTTTAATTAACTTATCAACTTGCCTCTCAATCTCTTCTTTCTGTGTTTCCGGAATTCTATAGTTTTTTATATATATCGGTGTTTCATCCACTATACGCAATTTTTGTTTATAAAAATTGTTTGTAGATACCGGTTCAGTTTCCAACCCAAACACGTCAGTAAACTCGGCACACAGAGCCAAAAGGTCATTCTTTGCAATTCGCGGGCAATTTACCATCAGTCTTTCTAAAATCTCATTAGACCTAGAATTTTTTATAGTTGTGTCTATTGTTTTAGTCTCATATTGAGACAGAGGCTCATATTTTATATTTTTTAAGGATATTATTTTCGAAGAATTAGATACATTCATTACGCATACCACCGGGCTATTGAGATTTGTAATAGTATTTGGGATAAAGACTTCATTTTCTACTGTTTGATGTGGAATAAATATATCGTCTATTCCCTGTTGTAATTTTATTTTCCGTACCACCTCTGATCTTGGTGGTATAACAATAGTGTCTTGAATCGGACCTGTTACTATGGGGATTTCCATTTGAATGGTGCTATTTATGGGACGGATTACCAAGAAGTTATCCCTTGAATGGAAGTCAATTATACAATTGTGCGCCCTAATGAAGTCAAGTCCCAAAACTCCATCGCATCGGATTGAGAAATCATCAGGTACAACGTGAAATTCATGTTTTAGTTTGAAGTTGTTGAGGCACAACCAACCTTGAGTTACGCCGATCGTGAATTGACTACCCTCGCCTATGCCTTTTAATTCATTAACTATTTTACCATCAATTGGTCCTTTAACACTCCCATGTTTTAATAAGGAGATATCTGCGCCAGTATCTATTAAGAATGTTAGTGCCTGTATACTTCCCGTAAGGGAGAGGTTAACAAAAGCACTGAGGTTCAGATTCAAAGTCAAGATATGTCCTATTCTTCCCCCAGTGTTATCTGGGGGTCCTCGGGGTTTCCCGAGACCCTATTCATAACCCTCATGTCCGCATACTGTCTGGAATTAGTATGTTGCCTACTAGTTCTACTGTGGTTGTTATTTGAGTTTGGCCGGTAATTGTTTTGTCTATTAACTCTTCGGGGGTTTCCCCTGTTAGTTTGCTGGTAAAGACGATCTCTACGGTATGTATGAGATCCTTGATTGTTATAATTCAGGCGCCCATTTGGGTATCTTTGCCTGCCCCATCGGTATCTACCACGCAGTTGTAAGACATTTGATACACTTGATTGGTGTACATCTGTGCTCATAATTTTTTCTGTTATTTGGTCTATTGTATCAAAGGTAGCTGCTTCAATGATGATTCTTGTTCTATCATTATTTAGATTCTTCGCGAGGGCTTTTACAGTTGCCTGTACGGCATACTTGTTTGCTATTTGTGGTGGTAAGCCATCTGAAATATATGCGTTTGATAACATTTTCGAGAGCTCGTCTATTTCTTGGGCATATACGCTGTTTGGTTTACTTCCCTGGCGTGCGGTCATTAATTTGGATACTAATATGTCAGTGGAGTCTCCCTTTATTACCGTTTTCAATTTGTGTGCAATGGCTGCAATGGACGTTAAATCGTTGATTGATATGCGAGCTGTCCCGCTGATTTTTGTCTGTATTATTTGTACTGCAAGATTTTCATGGGTTCCTTTCAGTGATTCTAAAAGGTTCAAAGCATCAAGAAATTTTTGAAGGTTCTTAAATTTACCATCAAATACCGGTAGGATTTTAGTGGCTAATTCTATGAATTTAATGGGTTCCATTTTTGAGTCCGCTAGGTAAGGGTCAATGTCTTCAAACTGTTCCCAAATATTCGAGTTTTCCAATATGCTCCCATAATCTATCTCCTCCAATGTTATAGTTACGCATCCATTCTCCCTGAATATTATTACTAGTTCTTTTTGTAACCGTTTCTCTATTGACTGAACCTTTGTCTTCAATTTGGTTATTAATTCAAAAATCTCTTGTCTGTGTTCGGGTGTAAGGTAATAAGCAGTGTTATTAAAAGTATTTACTATTGTATTAAAGTGGACTTCTATTAAATGCAGATGATATTCTATTACTGCTCTGCTAGGCAGTTTCTGTTTGTTTAAACATTTGAAGGACCGCAGGAATTTGCTTTGATTTTCTTGAAATTGTTGAGATAACTGTTCCCAATTAGGGCATTTTGCGTTTTGCATTTGAAATGGGTCAGGTTTTGATAATGTCAGCTGTTATAGTCAGACATATGACTGGAATAATTATGACTGGAATAATTTTCCCATATTTATATTTCCTTTTTCTCCTAATATTTTGCCAAATCGTACTCTTAATAATTTATTGTTAAATAATTAATATTGTCATATAAAGGTTAATTATAACAAGTTAGATGTTTATTTTGTTTTCAAAAAAAAATTCTGCATTTGACACTATTGTCTATCTTAAATAATTATACTATAATAAATTTTTCTTTTGTTACTTATCCATTTTCTAGGGTTGATTATTTTTTTTGTTGCTGTTGCTGGTGTTGATATTGGTGTTGTTGTTCCTGGAGTACAACGTTGGCTTCTCCTCGGCGTGGAGAGCATACATCCCATGGCGTGGGGATGCTTCTTCCTTCTCTTTTTTATATTGTTATTAAAACTTTGTTGTAATGTTGAAACTGTTTTCTAATAAATTTATTTCTTATATAGTTATATTTTTTTTTTTTAGCTTTATTATTTTTTCTTTTTTTTTCTTTTTGTAAATTAAACACGTTTTAAAGCTCTAAAGCTGGTTTTATATTTTTGCAGAGTTTTTCTTTTGTTCTTGTTTTTTTTTTATATTATTATTTTTATATTCTGCTGTTTATGCAATATTTATACAATTCACTGTCTGTATAAGTTCACTTTATTTGTAATATATTAATTTATGAAATAGAATTATTAATTATTAATTATTTGATTTATAAAAGATATTTTAATTTATTTTATTTTATTTATTACTGCACTGTTAAAGGTTTTTTTTTTATTTATTTATAACACATTTGCTGTGGTTCACTTATATTTGGGGCTGTCGGTGTTGTCCCCTTTGCATATCTTTGATTGTTTTGCATACTAATTTAACCAGGTAGATAATTACCATTGCTACTGCTAACAACAGAGCCATAATTTCGATGTGACTCATGCTCTCAGTTGTCTTATCAACGTTGTCCTCCTTTATAGTTTCCAATATTTTTTCTAATTGTTTATTGTCGTTTTCTTCCTGATTTTTCCCTACCTCGTAGCCTCCTACTAGTAATGGGATGGTTGACAGTATTTTTTTCCACCAAGTCATTTTAGCTTAATTTAAGTATATATTTTTTAAAAGGTTTTGTTTTTAATTTATCATTTTTAACAGAAACTTTATATGCATACTTCTTGAATCACTTCGTCATTCTTTTTAAATTTTTCATTCATCTTTAACAAAAAGGCAAATTATTTTGTTCTTTTTTTTTAGAGTTTTAATAAAAAATTTTTTTTTTTAATTTTTATATATTATTTTTTTCCCTTTTTTTCTTAATACACTTTTAATCACTTGCAGTTTTACACAATAACAACCCACTTAGTTCACGTCTTAATTAACACTTTTTTCACTTGTCACGGTCGCCATGTAATATGTTCGAAATATACATAGAGGAAACAAAACACAATAATCTTTTGTGTTCTATGTGTCGCGACAACGTTTTAACAACTCCACACATATCTTTTATTAAACTTCTTTTTATATTATTTATTAATAATAATTTCTTACATATTAATGTGGTGTCATGAAAGTAATGGTAATACGAGATGCAAATGCAATAATTAAAGAATGCCAAAATATATTTAAAGTCACACGGTATTGCAATAATTTAAAGTCACATGATATTGAAATAATTTAGAGTCACACGGTAATTTGATATCGATATAATTTGGAAATGGATTGTTATATTAAAAAGTTTATTGGACATTATACCTTCATAACAATGGTATTAACCCGTCGAGCCAGCAAAATGTTGTCTGACGAAAATGCGCCCAGCGCTGGTGCTGTTGGTGGCACGAGTGCGTCTATCACATCAACCTTACTGACCCAAGCAAATCCGTCGTCCGGCACAGCAACAGCAACAGCGACAGCACCAACTACAACAACAACTTTTTCCACAGTGAGTAATCCAGTGTTTGCAACACCGGACTCGCCAAATTTTTCAATTAGCAGCGATAGTGCTGAACATACAGGAGTATCACCATTTCTTGAGTATTACCGCCCAAAATATCCGTCGAGAGGCACGTGAAGGCAACAGGGATCATCCCAGCACTGGAACGTTCAACATAAGCAATGTGCAGCAGTTTGCGGCATATGCCAAACAGCAGTTTGGCATATCCCAACATCAGCACGTCTTATGAGAGAAGTAAACGCCAAAATCCAGCAAGCATTGCTAGAAATTAAACAAGTCATGACGTCACAGACTGTCATGAATCATCCTCCACCGCAAGGTCAAGGAGAGAGAAACAAGTCGACGTAAAAAAATCGGCGGCGGCGGCTGAGCAATAAATTTTCGGCGGCGGCTTAAAGTCGGCTGAAGCCGACTTAATCTGTTATCAAAAAGAACAACAACAAAACTAAACAAACACGTACATTTATTGATAATTTTTTTACTTAGAAGAAGTAAATGTTACAAATTAACTCGATTTAAAAAATTAATATTTAATCATATTATGATTTATATATAGTGTAAACACAAAATTATTAAATTTTTTACTGTTTGAAAAAAAATATTAGTTTTTATTACTATGTAGGTATATCCTATCAAAATCTTCAATTGTTTTGATTGAGTGTTTTTTCTTCTAAGAAATTTGTGAACAATGTGAAAAAAACTTCCTATATGTTTTTGTGCCATTTTCAACAAAACTATAATCAGTAATAATTATTTCTGTGGAAAAACAGTTACATTTTAAGCATTGGAAGGTTGTAATTCATATTTTAATGTTGCCAGTCGTAAAAAAATATATGTTGATTAACTTGTAAGGCTGGCATTGCTTTTTAGGTAAAAATTATCATACAAATACAATTCTATTAACAATCAATTTTAAATAAAAAGCTACAAAGTTTAATTTACATTTCTTTACTAATAGAAATTTGAATATACAAAATTTAAAGTATGACAAAATCCAAAAGAAAAATGTCGGCTAACATTTTTGAGCCGTGACAAGCCGCACTCTTCGGCGGCGGCTCGATTATTTAAAAAAAGTCGGCGGCGCACGGTGGTTCAGAATTAATTTTCATTGGCCAAAACCTATATTTTTTGTTGACACAGATTCTTAAAATTTTTATGTCACCAGAAAGAAAACAGATCAAAACTAAGGTAGCCGAAAAATTGGGTCAAAATATTCGCAGTAGTGGGCGTGGCATGCTGCTAAAGGCAAAGAATTTATGTTAATTTAAAAATAAAATAAAAATTGTAATATTTGATCTCATATTAATTGCGATTTCTTAAAAACTGTTATCGATATTGAGCTGCGGTTTTTTTTTGTTATGTTAGGTGAACTGTTGTTTTTAAGAAATGGTATATGCGCACCCTGTATAATTTGTAAATAGGGTGTTATGTTTGAAATTGGAAACCTCCATATATTCGCAAAGTTTGAAGTTTAGTAGTATATAACTTCTAAAGGACAAAAAACCGAAACCACCCAAAGAAAGGCAAAAGTGTTCTCTTTAAGCCTATATATACTTTTGCACCCGCTCGGATCCGCCCGTAGAACACTTTTTCTATTTTAATGAAAAAACTCAACATTTTTACAAATAAATTTCTATCAAAATTGCTAGTAAATTTTCTTTAGAAGTCATTCCCTGCCAAAAGTACAAATTGCAGATAGCAAAACGTAAGGGGAAAGAGAGGAATCTAACTAAAAAGTTAATTTTATTCGAAAATTGAGAATTTTAGTACACAAAACAATTTTTTCTAAAATTTCCTTAAAATCCAGTATAAGTTGTATATGACAAATTTTCCCATAGAAAACTTGTATAAAAAATGGGGATGCGATGGGTCTTCTGGACAAAGACAATGTAAACAATTTTTATGTGAGGATATTTCAGACACAGATATGTTCATGGTGTCATTTGTACCATTGCGATTGATAAAAAACTTAGAGGACTCGGAACCTTCGTCCAGCACAGTGCAAACAAGTTATATTTGGAAAAACCAAACTCTATCGTCTACAAAATACTGCAGACCAATAAAATTTGAATTTAAAAAGGAAACTCATGATACCATTAAGAATGAAGTAAGTGACATTAGAGCTCAAATTTCAACACTAAGGCCATTAGAGTTAGAGATAGAGGAACAGACTATTAAATTGAATTACCAATTAATACTATCTATGATAGACGGAAAAACTGCCCAGGTTTTGACTGATACAAAAGCTTCATCCAGCTGTATTATATGTAAAGCAACATCAAGTCAGTTAAGCCAAGAACCAACAAAGTCGGAGGATAGTATTGATGCATTTGAATTTGGATTATCACCGCTACATACGAGGATAAGATTTATGGAACACATACTGAAAATAAGCTATGATTTGGACTTCGGAGCTTCAGGATCAGTAAGAAATAATGACACCAACAAAGATATAAGAAAATTGAAAAAGAAACAAGTTCAAGATGCATTTCTCAAGCACGGGTTGATTATAGATAAACCAAAACAAGGATCAGGTAACACAAACGATGGCAACACCGCAAGAAGATTTTTTTTGGATCCCGAAACTACATCTGATATAACAGGTGTTGATAAAGCTGTTATTTCAAGATTTAAAACAATTACTGAATTACTTGCGTGCAATGAACTAATTAATGCTAAAAAAATTGGTGATTACGCCAAGGAAACCGCTGCTATATATACATCCAAATACAAATATAGAAATATGTCAGCGACAGTGCATAAAGTTCTTTATCATGGAGAAGAGGTCATTAAGCACCATTTATTACCAATTGGAGATTTGTCAGAGGAAGCCCAGGAAAAAAGAAACAAGGATTACAGGTTTTACAGAGAACATAATTCCAGAAAAATATCACGAATTTCTACAAATGAAGATTTATTTCATATATTATTGGCAACTTCAGATCCCTTCATCTCTAGCATTCGAAGTCAATGGAAATTGAATCATTCGGAACTAAATGCCGAAGCTAAGGCACTGCTGCAGGACACAGGTAATACAGAGCAGGAAATATTCCAGCCAAATGAATAATAATTATAATTTAAATTTAGTATTTGAATAAAATAAAGTATACAAACATTAATATTAAATGTTATTTTATTTACCTAGAATCTATTTATAACTATAAATAAATATGTATATAATTAAAGAAAAATTAAATTACACTGTTTTGTTTTAAAATTGACCAAAAACTAGGAAATATGTAAGTATTGTTAGGCATAAAGTTGAAATTTGGACAATCCTAATGAAAATACGGAAAATACACCTCAGTGAAAATAGGGGCCACCCTAAGGATAGCAAAATATTGTATTGTCATCCAAGATTGACCCGTGGACCAAATTTGAGCCAAATTGTTTAAGGAAAAGTGAGTCAAAAATGAGTTGGCACATTTGAAACGGAATTTCAAACAAGAATTAGGAAAAGCAAATCGAAAGTTCAACTTTAGGCTTGAATTTCTCAGCAACCGCTGCACCGATTTTAATAAGGCCTATACTCGGTAAAAGCTTAAGATGTTGTCTATTGATTAAAAAAAGAACTACTAAAAAATCTTTATTAGTTAAAAAGTTACAGAGTTTTGGCCAATGAAAAACGTTTCTGAACCACTGTGCGGCGGCTGTTAGCCGGCTATGAGCCGCTCGACTTGTTTCTCTGGTCAAGGATCGTTTTTAGAACCACCTGCAAGCAACAGGGGCTCTGTTTTGCCTCATCCGTCGGCTGGAATACCACCACAACCACCACCAAGTGTTTCACTGCTGGTGCCACAATCTTATACACAACCGCCACCATTAGTTCCAGCACCGCAGTATGTAAATGTACCATCTATTATACAGCAACAAGATAGTTTGCCTAGTAATCAACAGCAACAAAGATCACCCGCAGGGTATCAAATTCAGCAACAAGAGTTACCACAAAATCCTCAACAAGGTCAAACGCCGTATCTCCAACACCCAATTTTACAACCGCCAAACACTGCAGTGGGTAATGAACAACCACAGGAAGCACAAACACCGTATCAGCAACAACAGTATGCAGCCTCACATTTTGCCTTATATCCAGCAGCCAAGAAGGCAAAACGTATTTAACCCTCTAACCGGCAAATTTTTTCTCGATGTAAAAAAATTATTTATTGATAGTTTTTTGGTAAATAAATCATACATTATTAGTGAAATTTAAAAAGAAAATTAAAAACCACCTTCCAGGTGAGAAAATATGTTGACCGCCAAAAGGCGGACCTGCCTGGTAATGTAATAAAAAACTTGGTTAAGGAATGTTTTAAACTTTTAATTTTATTTGGTTTTTCATTGTTTTGTATGATATAGTTGGAAACATTTTTTATTGTTTGATAGGCATAGATTTAGTTCACATTTTATGCAGAACATTTGAGTTTCAGACTTACATCCCTGTAGTTTACACACTTTTATGCCACTGCGTTCCAAAATTTCGGGCATATGTCCAACACCATCAAAACGAATATCGTATGGTGGATTATATGACTTTTTGAATTTCCGAATCTGTGGGCTTTGGTTCGAGGGTCTACCGACAGCTCTTTTGACATTAGCGTTCTCATAGCGACAAAGCACATCTGCCACTTCAGATCGAAAATCTGGTATTTTTTTATGTATAACATCTCTACAGTGAATTTGACTAAAGCCATATCAAGTAAATGGTAAAATAAACGTAAAGTCCATTTCTTTCTTTGGATTCTAATGTGGTAGCGACCAGGTAAACTGTCCATCAAATCTACACCACCCATATGTCGGTTATTCTCTTTGATTATATTTGGACAGTCTACATCGGCGTAGGATTTGTTTTTCCGATCATAACGGCATATTTTAAATGGTTGTGAATTTCTGTTAAGTGTTTTAAAAGGTTTAATTCCGGCATACGTAGATACTAACCGAACACATTTTGTATCTTTCCATTGGACACAAGATATATCTAGTCCGAAGGCACGGCAAACAAACTCTTCTGAGTATCCACGTTCCTTATCTTTCAATTCCACTTCTTTTGAGAGCTTGCAGTTGGGTATTCTATTAGGTCGTACAGTTTCTAATGCATAAATTCCTCTGCTCCGTAAATAAACAAGAAGTGGCAAAGAGGTATAGAAATTGTCGAAATACTAGATATGATTTTTAAAATCTGGTATTGTGCTGGACAATCTAATTACTACATTGCCTGTTGCTCCAAGATCAGGGGTATTAGGTAAAACCTCCCGCTCCCTTATAAACCTCGAATCTATACGAAAATCCGTCCGAGTCACAAAGTACAAAAAGTTTCATTCCATATTTGTGTGGTTTTGCGGGCATATATTGGAGAAACTTTGTTATCATTTTTGTTGGACACATTTGTTCGTCAATGCAGAGTTTAAGTAAATAAAGTTCAAGTAAAATAAAGAAAATAAAAATGCTATGAACAAGAGCAATGTGTATGCAAAATTAGCCTGTAATCGGCAGGTCCGCCTTTAGGCGGTGTCCAATTTTTGCCGGATAAAAGCTAAATTTTGCTAAAATACCGATATAAAAAACATAGAACACAAAAGAAGAGTTTACCTTTACGTTACTAATTTTTTTACAAGAAAATTGTGAATTAGTAGCAGAAATATTTTTTTACGCACTTTTTCAAAAAAATGACTTTGATACTCAACAATTTGTGATCAACTGAAAAATGAATGCTGCAGTTCACATCAGTAAGAGCACTGTTTGTTTCTCTGCAGTTATTTACCGTTATAAAAGATTTTTTAATAAATAGAGCTGCATAGCAACGTATTTATTACACACCGTCTAAAGGCAGGCTCGCCGGATAGAGGGTTAATTATAACCAACCAGGTAGTGCGCAACCTTGCTATCCACAGGATGCCTGGTCTGCACCTGCTTATCAGCCTCAACAGCCAAATTATCAGCTGGCCAAGGCAGTACCTAATCAATACGAGCCGCCTAACAGATTTAAACTCGCCAAATGGGGTGTAAAGTTTGATGGCACTAATAAAACTATGAATATGCAAGAGTTTATTTTTCGTGTAGGAGCTTTTAGGAGGGACTATAACTGCTCTGATAATGATATTCTAAGAAGCTTTCACCTTTTATTAGATGGCCCTGCCCTTGACTGGTAATGGGACTACCGTAAGATAGTGGGAGGATTTGGAAAAAGCCCTCCTGGCTCAATATCGCTGTTTTGAAAAGGAGTATCAGGTACAAATGAATATTTTGAACTGCCGGCTATTGCCGCAGGAGCATTTCGAAGATTTTTATAATGCTGTGATTAGGCTGCGCAACCAACAAGAAACCCCTTACGACGAAGTGCAACTAGTTGAAATAATTTGAGGAAACTTAAAACCCGCCTTAGCGTAAATGATGTTCGCTGTCACTTTGAGAACCCTATCGGAATTCTGTCGAGAGGTGAGACGAGCTGAGAACTTACTAGCCAGCCAGCGATAGCATTACCAGCAGCGCCCAAACTATACCCAAAGGGTGAATGAAATCTCTTGCCCTGAGGATGAGCTAGACTTGGTCGATTTTGAGGTAGACGCTATTCGGTCGACCAGCAGCTACACCTGCTGGAATTGCAAGGTCGTGGGACATAGTTTTGTTGATTCTCCTGAGCCAGTGACCCGCGTGTTTTGTTTTAGATGCGGCAAAGAAAACGTTGTAATCCCTAAGTGTCCCAAATGTCAGGGAAACAGGTCGCGAAACCCGTCTCGACCGAGGTTTAAACCCAGTTTCGTGTCAGGAAATAGATTTAGGTTCAACTAGAATTAAGATTTTAAAAAATACAAAGTTAGCGACAGTAGGGGGTAGTAAACGTAAGCTTAGGGAGCTTAAGCCTCTTTATATTCGTATTAATGAATATAAGGAGGCTAAGCTAAGAATTTTCGGTAACGTGACGAGTAGGATTCGTAAAGCGCGAGAACGATATAAAGTCCGAAAACGTTTAAAGCGCGAAATCTCGTTAGCTTTCCTTTATGAGGGTTAGGACTCACGTTTTTATACCCGCATAAACTTAAGGGGCTACGAAATCGAGGGTCTGCTTGATAGCGGCGCTACGGTGTCGTTCCTTGGCCGCAACTGTCTTGAATCATGGACTTTCAGTCCAGCCTTTTCCACAATAATTAAGACAGCTGATGGTACGGGACACCACATAGTAGGTCGTATTCGAGCAGAGGTAGAGTTCGGTCAAACAACGCCGGCCATAAGTTTCTATTTAGTGCCTACTCTAAATCGGCTAAAGTGGAAACGATCACTCGTTTTGCTTATCCTAAAACAGCGAAACAAGTGCGAAGTTTCATGGGGGGAAAAGGCTGGTATAGAAAATTTATACCAGACTATGCCACCATTGCTGCTCCAATCTTTGAAACGCTAAAGAAGGGTAAGCAATTCAAGTTTTCGGAGGAAGCTAAAGTCGCGTTTGATCGGCTCAAGAATGCTCCGATTTCGAGCCCACTACTTAATCACCCGGACTTCTCAAGACATTTTTACGTTCAATGTGATGCGTCAGACGTAGGCATTGGAGCTGTTCTTTTTCAGAAAGACGATTCTGAAGAAGAGCATCCAATTGCCTATTTCTCTCATAAGTTGACACCGACGCAGAAAAATTATTCAGTTACAGAGCGTGAATGTGTTGCAGTGGTCTTGGCGATTAAGAAGTTTATACCCTATATAGAGCTTATGCCCTTCTCCGTGATAACAGACCACAGCAGTCTTAAGTGACTTATGTCACATAAAGAATTAAGTGTTCGTTTAGCTCGGTAGAATCTGCAATCTTATGATTTCACGACAGAGCATAGGCAGGGAAAACAAAACGATACCCTATCGCGCTATGAAATGGAAGAAGTCTCGGCAGATGTAGAAGGACTGGTCGATCTTAGCTCAAGTGCCTTTAAGTCCAGCGATTCTTTAGAACTAGTTTCTACAATAGAAGCTAATTCTAAACGGTTGCCTGACTTAAAAGTAGTTGATGGCTTTGTCTATAAAAGAGTACGGCCTTAAGATGGATTGGTCTTGAATGAGGATTTCTCATGGAAATTATCGGTTCCTCATGAACCAAAACCATCATCGGCAAGTCACACAACTCACCGCAAGCTTCTCACGGTGGCCTTGGTAAGACTCTACGCAGGGTCAAGGAATTTTTCTATTGGCCAAACTTAAATACCCAACTCCGAGATTTCGTAGCTAGCTGCGATATTTGTAAAGAATCGAAACCCGCGAATATCACTTTACGGCCACTTATGGGTGCTGAATCCATCAGCGGACGCCCATTTCAATGGATTTTTATAGATTTTCTTGGCCCATACCCGCGCACGAAAAACGGAAATTGTTTCTTATTTATTGTCCTCGACCATTTAACTAAGTTTGTACTACTCAAAGCTTTACCGAAAGCTAATACGCAAAGTGTAATAAAATTTGTAGTAGCTGAAGTGTTTCTCAAGTTCGGTACTCCAGAGACAATTGTCTCAGATAATGGTAAACATTACGATCATTCAGAGTGGGACAAACATTTTCCCGAGATTGAATTCTCTTTGAGGTCGGCAGAACAAACTTCTATTGGCGTTACTCCATATTTTGCACTTTTCGGAATGAGTATGATTAGCCACGGCAGTGTTTATAAATTAGCCAGAAAGTTAAAAAGTTTATACGATCCTGAACTAGACGTCGTGACCAAATCGGAAAAAATGTCCCTCATACGACAGCAAATGCGAGAAACTTTGCACAAAGCCTATCTGCGCAATGAAAAAAAAACTACAACACCCGTTGTCATGTAGTCAAATTTTCCCCGGGACAAGAAGTCTATAGGCGAAATTTTCAGCAAAGTGATTTCAAACGCAGATTTAACGCGAAACTCGCGCGAAAAATTCTTAAGTGTCGGATCGTCAAGCCCGTCGGAAAAAGCCTTTACGAAGTTGAAGATTTGAAGGGAAAGTCTCTGGATATATTTCACGGAACAGACCTGAAACAATAAATGTCGAAAATTTCGCGAAAATATAGTTTACCTTTTTTAGCAAGTGTCCGTAAAGTTTTCCTGCATTACTTATTGAAATTAGTTTATAAAATGTTTTAAATTTTCGTAATTATTTTTCTGGTAGTGGACAGCTGGGTAGCATAAATTCTTAGACGGTGCCAAAAGGTGTACGATGGGTCATGTCTTACCTATCGGCAGAATCATAGCTGTTCACAATAGCTGAATACTTGTGTAGCTCAACAAAAACTTACATTTCTAAGCTGGTTACATGTGTAACCGTTACCACTCCAATGCATCCACATTTTCGCTCTAGCGGAACTATGCCATTAAGAAGCTAGTGGATGTTAATCACCTAGAGCAGTAACATCTTTCTGAGTCCGATCTTACAGCGTGTTGAGCAAAAGTAAAATATTCGTCAATCAATGAGTGCGAGCAAACTTTGATCGGTCATTGTGGCAGCGTGATTTTGACTTATGGTAAGATCATTGACTCACGTACTACCTTGAATAAGGACCTTATAAATATTTTAGCTACAGAGATTCTACAAGAAAATATATAAAAATGTACGCTAATTATATATTTATGTATGTAAATAATATATGAATAGAGGTTTTTTTTTAATAACTTAAATGCTACAGTTTACTCAAAGAAAATTTTTGCTAATTTGTTGATCCATTTGTTGCTGCTAATGTTTATACTAGTTGTTTCTTTTTTGCTGGATATAATACCTGTAAGAAATTCGTATTGCTTTAGTTATAGATCGCAAGATTGTGTGTATTAGTTAGAAGTTTTATTTTGTCTTTCTTTTATATTAAGTTTTATTTGGGTGGCACCTTACTCGCCTGAATTATTTTTAGAGGTGTCCATCAATAGTTTATATTTTGTTGTCCCTCAATTCCAGGTACACTTGAATTTCGATTACCTGAGGAGGAGGAAAGTAAGTTTTTGTCATTTTCAATGCTTAGATTTTATTTTTTTTCTCATTTTCATTTTCTTTTTAGTTTTATTTTCATTTTTATTTTCTGTAGAAAAGGTTGGGTTCAGTTATTTTTTTTCTGCGACTTTGAGGCATCTCAGGGGGTATCTCCCGCCACAGAAGTAAGACATTAGCCGTAAATTCTGTGGTGGATTTAGTCCTTGTATGATCTCCCTTTTCAATATTGGCCTTCTTGCGCTAATAAATTTAAGGTGTTAAGGTATATGAATGTGTTTTTTTTAATATTTCATATTCATGGAAAATGAAACTTATATGTGATGTATCTCACAACTTTTATATCAAAAAAATCTTCGTCTAAAATGGACTTCAAGTATGATTTTTTTCAATTTTTCTGAAAAAAAAAACAAAAGCCCAAAGAAAACGAAGCAGAAACGCGAATCAATTAAGAGTTAAATTCAAAAGAAACCAGTCTCATCTTATCTTGTCTACTTAAGCCAGTTTAACTGCACCCGCTTTTTCTATCACTATAAACGAGATGTTAACATTTTAAAAGGATTATAGCGGGTTACTACACATTTCCAAGATAATGTCTAAAAAACATAAACCGAGTTCACTGAGGAAAAAAATACCAATAGTTTTATTTTACTCTAAAAATAGTATTAATCGTTCTCTCTAAATATTTACAAAACAGCTAGAGTTATTTTGGGAACTTTACTTTATTTTTGATTTATATTTATTTATATTTATGAATAAATAAAGCAAACAGTTAGCAATCTCTGCAACCTTTCGATTCGCCGACGATAACTTCAAAATGATCTTTTTTATGCGCATGTGTAAACAGTCATGCAACTTGCAAGCTTTTCACATTTGCTAAAGAATGTGGTAAAACAATGATTTTTTTTAATAAAGTTAGTCGAAACGGCAAACAAAAGACTAGAATCCCTCGTTTTCAACTCATATTTATTTTCAATAATCCTATAAGTTTGTATTTTTACCCGGATAAATTTTTTTGGTCTTATAATCATAATTGCCTGGACTCAGTTTCTAGCTCTTGTCTTTCACTTTCTTCAACAAGATAGAAAACTTTTTTATAACTTAAGAAAACCAACTTTTTTTATTAATAATAATAAATGGTTTAATTTGTCCTAGAACTTTAAGATGCTGTTAAGTTGCAGTACTTTTAAATCTTTGTTTGCAGTACCTTTAAATCTTTAAAAATTTGCGTACTTCACTACTTTTTCTCTATATTTGAATTGAGATACTAAGGTACCTCCTCACAAAATTTTATTAAAATTCATCCACTAGTTTTTACGAGATGAGAACACAGATAGACATACATACAGACAAAAATTGTTGTTTTGTATTGCATTTCGATTAATATCTCTGTACCACCAACTAAATTTTCAAACAATTTTCCAGAAATAAATGGACCTATTTTTCTTCCATTACAGTTTTATTATATGTATGTAATTAGGCATACAAGTATTCCTAATAAATGTCTTCAAAATCAAAAAAGTTTAAGGCGTCTGCCTTAAAGTATTCAGTTGGTTTAGTCCCACAGATCTATTTTTTAGGCTATAGTTATGAAGCCTTGCGCATAGAAAATAATATGTCTTCATTGGTAAAATTTAATATATAAATAATTACAAAAAAAAAAAAAAAAAAATGAAGAATACCAATAATAATCATATCATATAATATAATTATAATAGTAAATCTTATAATAGTAATGATAATAAAAATAATAATAATAGAAATACTAATAAAAATAATAATATTCATAATAATAATGATAATAATAACAGTAGTAATAACATGTATAATAATAGAATTAATATTGATAATCATCGGTATGAAATAATTGAAACCAGTGTCAAGAACAATAAAGTATTAGTATTGATATTATTAATATTAGTATTGGTATTAGTTCTAATATTGATAATAAAAATAATACTTTAATAATAAAATGCTATTAAAAATAACATAATATAAAAGTAACAAATAAATGAAATAATGCTAAACGTATGGTTTTACGATGATAGAGAAGAAAATAATAATAAGAATAAACAAATTATGATAAAATAATATATAAAATAATAAATAAGTGTTTGAATTATATAATAAATAATATAAAGAATAAATAAATACCTAAATAATAAAAATTAAGTAAGTACATTAATAAGTAAAAGAAAACATAAAATGTATAGTAAAGAATAAATATATAATAATAATAATATAATGAATAATGTAATAAATATAAAGTTAAATAAATAATATAATATAATAAATAAATAAATAAATAAATAAATTATTTAATAAACAGCGCATAATTTAAATAAAAAAACAGCAGCTTTAATAGACTTACCTAGTTCAAATTGGTTTGCTAGTCCACTTAATTTAAAATAGGGATCGAAATATCTTTTTATTTGGTAGGCAAACTCAGGGGGTACTGATCGCCAAAGATGTGGAAGCATTGGTTTTTCAATTATTTGGTGACTCTAGTCCCTGAGATTTGACCGTTGGTAGGCTGCATTCGTAGAAACAGAAGGCTTTCTTAGTATTGCACTAGGATGGCTACACAAGGAAAAATTTCGTTTGAATTTATCGTATAAATTCGACCAAATTCCAGTTTGACATTCTTATTTACTTAGGTGTTCATTGTCCTGTTTTAAATAGAAAAATTTAATTAACTCCGTACTCCAATAATAAGCAATGTCATTACTAACCTGGTGGCGTAGAAAACTGAGAGCCGGCGTAGGAAAAATATCCGCCGCCGTCAAGGAAATAAAACTACTAGCTCCGAGGTCATCCATTGATTTAAAAATTGTATTTATTTCACTTACATTTTTCTACATGCCTTTGATTGTAAATGTTCTCGCCCTGGAAAAAAGCAAGTTAATAATTATTACGTCAATATAATTAATAATTGTGTTTAATCCAAAACTATGTAATACTTGCCTTTCCTTTTTTCTCTGCTCATAGTTTCATTAAACACGCGTAGTAATTGGTCGTTTCCTTTTGTGTAGTTCCGCCCATTCATCATTAGCTTTTTAAGTAGTAAAATGGAGTTGCCAGAACAAATGGTTTAAGATAGTGGTGGGTAATCGACAAGGAAGTATTACCGCTAGGTTAGTGTTACCGCGGAACTTTTTAATTTTATTAGCGATTTAAAAAGCACGAATTTTAAGAGTTGGTAGAATAGCTTCCCTCCCACTTCTAGATCTATAAATGGACTTCAGAAGTGGTTGGGTTTGTCATGTGCACCCTGTGCTATGATAACGCCGTGCAATAATTTTTAGAACTGCAGCTGGTAGGTTAATATTCGTAGCAGGATGTTTGAAAGAAGAAGAAGAAGACAAAATTTTAGGAATGATATATGCGATGCAATAGCTGAAAAGAACATAGAAAAATCTAGAAAGGGGACATGTTGGAACCAAACCTGTTTCCGCCCCTTTTTCCTTTTTGATTTTCCGGCGAGAAGATGTGAAGATGTGGTTTGGTGGAGAAAAAAAAACAAGAACTTTAAAATCGTCAAAGTAAATTAAGATAATCTCCAAGTGTATCTTGTGATAAAAATTAAAAATAAAATACAATTTTTTTTGTTCGTGATTTTTATTAAACCTTAAAAAAAAACACATAAAACGCAAATACAGCAGCAGAAACTAAACAGATTTAAATTGAAAATCAAAAAAACCAAACAAATTTAAAGTACGAATGAAACAAGAAAAGTAAATCATAATAAAACTAAACCCGGAACAAACCTTCAGCGGCAGTCACATCCAACGGGGGACAAAACCGCAGCATTTTCAGCAGGCACCACCAGTCCTAGGTGGTGCAGGTAACTCATAGCAGACTTTTATACAGAATCTACATACGACCTACAGACGAAATTCATTAATTTATATATATTTAGCTTGGTAATGTTTAAAATTAGGGAACACATAATTTATTTACCGAAAGAAAATCGAGTCCTCTGGTAATAAAAAACCTGGAGTGCGCGTGCGTAGGATGAGCTCAGGCCTATTAGCAGTCGTTTTATCGCGTCAGGGATCCCTTGCCCTAAGTTTTATGAATTTGTCTTCCTTAAAAAGAAAAACATATTATCGAAGTGTAATATATATGTCAATTATAATTGCGTGAACATACCGTAAAAACCCATACTTAGACAAATAGACGGACGGACGATCCTATAACCACCAAAAAGCGGCTCTGCCTCCAAGGCGAAGTACCTGCAAAAACCTGAAAAGAGAAGAAACCTAAAAATAAAAGAAACCTGCGAAAAAAACTGAAAAGATAAGAAACCTGCAAGAACCTGAAAATAGAAGAAACCTGCAAAACCTAAAAAGAGAAGATAAAATTGTAAAAACAGAAGATTCATTGAATAGTTTAATTTGTGTCTTATTTAAAGAAAATCTTAAGATTTGCGAATAATTATATCCCTTTAGTTAGATTTATTAAATTCCTCTCCAACTAAATACATATGTACTTTTTTTTAATCTGAATTGAAATAATAATCGATGTAAATTTGAAATCCACTCTTTTGAATTTTAATATGACGGTTTAGGTCCAATATAGTGCGGTAAGTAGTGGGAGGTAAAGTGTTGTAAGGCAGTTTTTTGGGCATCTAAAGCCTAATTTAATTTATGATGCCACGGTGAGGTCTTCAAGAGCTTCAAGAGGGTGGGAACGATTACTGGCAGAACACCAGCCAGGGTGATATTTTCGTGTATGTGTGTGAAAAACAGACATGGACAAACTTGCTTCGGGCCTCATTTATTTATTTTTTTTTTCCTTTAGCTCAGCTGGCATGATTTTTTTCTGTAGCTGCAAATAAACCGGATGAGTCGGCAAAAGAACAATCCCAAGACGGCGAGCCCTAGCCGGTGCTAAACGCCAGCATGCCAGCACGGCCAACCATCTGGCAACATACTTAATTTATTTTGCGATAGCTGCCGCTACAGTTATGAGCATATACACACAAAAGAGAAACAAAATAAATAAATAAATAAGTAGATTATTGGCAATCTTTGTATGCCAATAAACTACATTATACTTAAAATAGTTACGTATACATATCGCACTTGTTCCTCAAAAGCGTAAAAACTCAAAATTCATGAATTTTCAGTAGAGGCCAAAAACTGTTTAAGTTAATTGAGAGTAAAGTAGTTATTCTAAAAACACAAAGAGTGTCATAACGGTTATTTTCACGGATGAGAAGACAAATCAAAAGGAGTTTTTTACAGTAGACCTCTGTGGTTTAGTTTTGTTGGATAAATTTGCGTGTCCCTACTACATCATTCCAAATTACTTATATGGCAACTCATACTTTGTCTTTGTATCATTCTTATTACTTAATACTTATATTCTTGCTTTTTCCGGTTTATAAAACTTTTCTTTTAAACTGAAGTACATCAATAAAAGTATTCATTAAAATTAATTAACATCACTGCGTTTTATCTATAGGTTATGGGCCCAGAGACCATTAAATTTGAGAATAATTATATTTTTGATAAATTTTTTTTAAAGAATAATGGTGACAGATATAAAGACATCAGTGGTAAAACTAAATGCAGAAAACTACTTCACGTGGAAATTTAAATTAGAAATGCTACTGATAAAGGAGGGTGTCTGGGAGGTTTTAACAACAGCAAAGCCAGAAACAGGTGATGATTCATGGATAAAGAAGGACAACAATGCAAGAGCAACAATTTCTTTGGCAGTGGAAGATGACCAGAGATGTGGCAGAACTTGCAGAATTATCACGAAAGAAAATCCTTAAGTAATAAAGTTGGTGTAATGCGACAAATTTGCAGTATGCGTTTGGATGAAAATGGTGACGTAAAGGTTTATATTAGTGGCATGAGGGATTTGTTTCTTAAATTGCAGAATTTGGGTGAGATAACTTTTAGCGAAAAGTGGAATATAGCAATGTCGCTAAGTAGTTTTCCCGCCAGTAACAACAGTCTGATTACCGCACTAGAGTTACGGTCCGAAGAGGAATTGACGATTTCATATGTCGAATCAAAAGTGTATTGTACGAAAAGACGGAAAAGTAGTAATTTATGCAACTTACAATTCAGGGCTGTAGCTTTGTCAATCTGAATAGCATTTAAACCTTGCAAATGTACGCACAAGAATTTGTATTCATTATTGGCATAAAGTTTTAGGTCACCGGGATACGAAAGCCATTGAAACTATGAAGCTAAAAAATCTGGCAGATGGTTTAGAAATAAGCAAATGTGAGGTGAGAGACTCTTGCCAAATTTTGCCCTGTTGGTAAAGCAACACGTACACCATTTCCTAAAAAAGAAGGGGTAAGTTCCGTAAACAAATTTGATTTGATTCATACCGACTTATGTGGCCCAATGAAATAGCTACCCCAAGTGGTAATCTAAACATATTAACATTCATAGATGATTATAGCAGGTATTGCCACACAAATTTGCTAAAGCACAAGTCTGAAGTTCCTGAAAAATTAAAAAAATTTGTTTCCTTGATCACAACTAACTTTGGCGTTGTAATACTGTGGAAGTTTTTGTCTTCTGGCTGCCTTTTCCTTTACAGTATCATGGTCCACCTTTGCGTCCTGTTGGTTATCAAGTACACACTCCTTAAGTAAATCCGCTATAGGGCCTCTTTAAACTAACCTGAACAGCATTACACTGGAGTGCTGGCCAATCATCCTATAAACCGTGTTATTCAAAGCGTATTCGACCCTATCAAAAACTAAATCTCAGTATATATCTTCTTCGGGACGAAAAAGTTTTGTCAAAATTGGACCTATAATCCTATTGACCCTCTCTACCTGTCTGAAATTCCGCCGAAGTAATGGCTGTTCCCCTGCTCTAAAGGAATCTTTTAAATTATGTTTACCTCTTTTGTTTTAGTGCTCTTTGTCGGCTAAAGTGTTACAAATTTTGTGCTAGCGTCAATAATGACCAATATACGTCTCAAAAGTCTTCCATTATCGACGGGGCCGTAATGGTCAATAAGTATTATATTATTATTTAAAAGACCCTCTTCTTTGCCATGCTTGTCCGAGTAAGAAATACATTTTAAACAGTACAATTTATGGTCAGTAGCTTTTTTCCGTATCTGGGGAAACGGAAAAAATATAAGGTTTGTCATCTTATCGACTCCAACATCTCCCATCTCATCATGGTATTTATAAAAAACATGACTCTCCATAGTGAAAGTTATGTTAGTACCTCACTCCTTGTATCAAAGACTCGCGTAGCTCCTCTTAAAACATTATCACTGCCCCGCTTAGAGCTTTGTGGAGCAGTATTACTGGCAAATTTAGTCTCAGGATTGTTACCGGATATACAAATCGCAAACCTACAGACACACTTATGGACCGATTCTACAATCGTATTATCATGGCTAAAGAAACCGCCACATGTATGGAACACATTTGTAGCCAATCGTACCTCAGAAATAATTGATAAAGTCGGATCCAAAAACTGGTATCACATTGACTCACAAGATAACCCAGCAGACATTGCCAGAGGCAGTACCCTAAATGAACTTGAAGACCACAACCAATGGAGATTGTCGCGCCTATTAGTCGAATTTACGCATAAAATTACACTACATAGAGGCAATCAATTATTGATCCGGGTATTACGCATAAAGAATATTGGGTATTTAAACTAAGACTTGTGTTTTGTACAAAAAACACACACAATATCAAATTATGGCTTCGCTTTCGCCAGAACGCACAACTTTATCAAGACCCTTTGCAACAACTGGTGTCGAATATGCTGGACCCTTTGATATCCAAAATTTTACAGGCCGTGCCTGCCTTATAACCAAAGGGTATGCCTGCACCTTCGTGTGTTTTGCCACAAAAGCCGTACTCTTAGAACCAGCAAGTGATTTTGGCCCAAGCATTCTTAGCAGCATGGATGCCCAGCTCTCATTTATTTTGACAATGGGAAAAATTAATATTTTATATTATGCTAATTATCATTGATTTATAATAAAAATGCAATTTATTTGTTGGGGGAAATTAGCTAGTTCCTATACGTATTTCACTGGTTGCTCAGGCCAGATCATCAGGAAACCTTTTTCCTAAATTTAGAGAAGCCAAAAATACGCTATAAGTAATAGAATTCTACAAAACACAATGAGAAGTATGCAAAAACTCAAACAGAATGGTTTGTGGTTGCAGAAGATTTAAAAAAAGCCAGTTCCCGCACTGTTTAGGATCTTTGGATGGAAAACATATCAAAATAAAGAAGCCTCCGCATACAGGGTCGAATTATTTAAATTACAAGAAAACTTTCAGTATAGTAATGATGGCGCTTGTAAATAGCAATAGCGAGTTTTTAATGGTTGACGTTGGTGCCAATGGAAGAATTTCTGATGGTGGAGTGTTTAAAAATACAAAATTTAAAAAAAAATGGAAAATGGGGGGAAATAAACGTACCAGAACCACAACCTTTTTTGGCGAACTCCCCCTTCCATATGTATTAGTAGCAGACGACCCTTTTGCACTTCACCCACTTTCGGGATTCTGGCAGCAAGATTTAGAATTTTCAACACAACAATTGCTCTACAACCCGAAAAAGCAACCAAAATAGTTTTAAGTTGCTGTTACTTATATAACTTCATAAGAAAAGAAATGCGTTCAGTTAACAATGCTACCGTGGCCACAGGACACCTCGAACCTAATAATTTAATTAATTTTAATTAATTAAGATGTGTATGTACGCCAATACACATCTCAATTAATCATACATTTTTTATTAAAACTAAAACAATTTTTATAGAAAAAAAAATGAATAAAAACTTCTTTATTTTATAAAAACAATAAAAATTTAACTATTTTCATTCAAAACAATTTTTATAATAAAAAAAAAATAAATACAACTTCTTTATTTCATAAAAAACAAACAATAAAAAATTTAACTATTTTCATTCCCACAGTAAATACGATTGCTTATATTAGCTTGTTTGTAACAAACTTTTCTATTTTTAATACTTAGTAGTTTTTTCTAAATTGACTTAGAGTATTTAGATCTCTATGAGAAAGAATTATCAGAAAATAAATCTGTAAAAGATGAGTATTTTCAGTTCTAACGATGAGTAGTTTCAGTTCTAACGGTATTTAAGGTCAATTTGCCAAGCTAACCCAAAACAAATATTTCATCACAGGCCCTTTTTGCATAAAGTTTTTGCGTGTTATCTAGCTTGCGGTATAAGAAAGCCCAACCTTCTGCAAATATGGCAGCTTCATCCTTTTCTTTGGTTTTAGATAATACTTCCATTTGCATTGTGGCTTTTTTCAACAGCTGGTTTCTCTCATTTTTTTTTCGCAATTTTTATTTATTGTATCTTCAATATAATTGAACTATCAATAATTACTCATATCTTAAGTCTAAAAATATAGTTGTTAAGTCCAACCAGTGCCGGACAAAAAAAATGTATGTTTCACGGTTACTGTAATTTGTGGGTTATCCCTCTGATGTACGGATGAGAGAAGCAGTGTCCCTCCTTCTTAATCGAATGTAACCAGGTTCAGTTAGTATGTTACGGGCCAGTGGATTCGGATGAGTTTCAAGCTTCTTTAAATACCTTATGGCAAGTTTCGCTATTTCTGCTTTAACTGATGGCACGTTTAGATCTTTATGGATGTTCGAATTTCTTATATACCAGGGAGCAGATGTAATAATACGTAGAATCTTATTTTGGCGCCTTTGAATTTTTTCTACATTGGTAGCTGAGGCAGTGCCCCATAATTGAATGCCATAACACCATATTGGTTTTAGAATTGACTTGTATAATAAAAGTTTGCAGTCTAAAGCTAGAGTAGAATTTCTGCCAATTAGCCAGTTTAGTTGGACTGCTTTCAACTTCATTTGCGTTAACTTTGTTTCTATGTGTCGTTTCCATGTAAGGCGCCGGTCAAGATGTATGCCGAGATATTTGACATCTGAAAACTGAGGTATCGTTTGGTTATTTATCCGAATAGGGGGGCAAGATTCTCTGCGCAGTGTGAAAGTTATGTGAGTACATTTTTGTTCATTCACTTTTATTCTCCATTTCTTCAACCATTTTTCTAAATTGGATATGTGGTCTTGTAAATATCGTGATGCTACTTCGGGTCTTTCGTAAATGCTCAAAAAAGCTGTGTCGTCAGCAAATGTCGATGTGTGAATTCGGTTACTAGTTGGCATGTCTGAAGTATACAAGAAGTATAAAAAGGGCCCCAATATACTACCTTGGGGAACTCCGGCTTCGATTGGCTGGGGTGAGCTCAAAAAATCTCCTTCTTTCACAATAAATTTTCGTTCGGTTAAATAACTATCTAGCAGCTTATATAGGTTTACGGGCAAATTCAGTTTTAGATTATATATTAGGCCTTCATGCCATACCTTATCGAATGCTTGAGAAACGTCGATAAAAAGCGCAGAGCAGTATTTTCTCTCTTCAAATGTCTTCTTAACAACATTGACTAACCTGTGAGTTTGTTCGATCGTACTATGTTTTTTCCTGAAGCCGAATTGATGGTTTGGAATACATCCTTTGTCGCTTAGAATAGGGTTAAGCTTAGTTATTAACATCCTCTCAAACAGCTTGGACATATTTGACAAAAGGCTTATAGGTCTGTATGATTCAATTTTTGTGTGGTCTTTTCCTGGTTTAGGAATCATGGTAACCAAGGACACCTTCCAATCTGTGGGAAAGTACTCAAAACGTAAAATGGCATTAAAAATAAAAATAACGATTCTGCGAGCTACACGGGGCAACTCAATTAACATCTTGTTAGTGGTTTTATCAACACCAGGGGCTTTTTTGGTGTTCAAATCCGTTATTGCCTTTACAAGATCACCAAATTCAAATCTTATCGGTACTGCAGCACTAGCCTGGCAACTCCACTATATCAGTCGATATATTTGGGGTAAAAACCTTTTTCAAATGTTCAGCAAATAAATTTCCTTTTTCGGTATCACTCCTTGCCCAGCCTCCAGCTGAAGTTCGCAAGGGAGGCTTACGTAAGACTGGCCTTTTAAGGTTTCTACAAGCACGCCATAACGAATAATCTGATTGAGGAGTTGCGTCTAGGTCTCCCAAATAGTTTTTCAGGGATGCTACTCTTCGAGATTCCAGCATGTCTCTTAGCCGGTTCGTGCATTCTTTAAGTCTGCTTTTGAGTTGAGGAGATCTCTGTGATTGCCATTCTCTACGAATTTTTCTTTTTTCAGCCAAGAGCCGTTCGATATCTGCAGAATAAATTTGATTGTATCTAGCTAATTGTCGGGTTATTGTTGAATGTTGGGCAGCTGATTTGAGGTTTTGTTCAAAATCAAGAAGGCTCCGCTCTAACTCTTCAGGTGCTCTTAGCGGGATGTTTTCCGAACAATGAGTACAAAGATACTTTCTATATTTCAACCAATTAATGCTTGTGGTAGTCATTGGTGATATGATGTTTTGTTTGTCCCATATATAGACGATAGTGGGTGAATGGTCTGAGGATAATTCAAGTGACGATTCAGTTTTAATCGTTTCTCTTGGAATACCCTTAATCACGCCAAAATCAATAACATCCGGTATTTTTTGCCGATCAGTAGGCCAATAGGTGGGTTGTCCACTCGATATCACATTCAGACGCATTTTTGAAATTGTGTCAAACAAAACACGACCTTTTGGAGTTATTAGGCGTGATCCCCAAAACGTATGTTTAGCGTTGTAGTCGCCTGATGCTATGAAACAGGGACCTAGTGATTTGAAGAAATCGCTGTATTGACTCTCTGATATTTGAAACCTAGGAGGTGAATAAATCGAAGAAATAACTAAGTTTTGATGAAATTCTTCAATACAGATGTTTGTTGCTTGTAGGTAATCTTCACAAAAATCACACAGTAAATAATGTTTGATTCGAGTCTTTATTAGTATTGCTGAACCACCACATGCTCTGCCACGGGGGTCTTTGGTGTCATATAAGATATAGCCATTTATTTTAAAAAAGCTATTTGTTGTTAAGTGAGTCTCTGCAACCAGCATGGCATCAATTTGTTCCTTCTTAAGGAAGTACTCAAGTTCATTTTTGTGTTGGCGCAAGCCGTTTGCGTTCCAGAAACATATTTTTAAACAGTTCATGGTTTGTTAAGTAACGCCTGCAACATAGTAGATTGCATGCGTACCATTTCTTGCATCATGCTGCTCATAGAGCTCATAAAACTGTTTATCGAATGCACTAACGTCTCGATGCTTGCTTCGAGACGATTAAAATTACCAGATGGTGTTTGTTCTTTAGGATGCGATTGCAAATTAGGAGTAGAATTAGTTGTCGGTGTCGCTTTATGTACTGCAGTATGATTGGTTTTTACCATATCAGCGTATGAAACATGTTGTGTTGTTGGTAGGGCTAACTGAGGATAATGAGCATTTTGCTCGATATTGTTGGTGCTTAGCAGGAGTATTTAGTTTTTGAGTGGTTTTCCTTACCATGGAAAAAACTGGACAGCCTCTGTAGTTAGCAGTGTGGTTTCCACCGCAATTGCTACATTTTTTTACTTTCGAATCATCCCTTGCTTTGTCGCATTGGGCGGAACAATGTAGCTCGCCACATACAACGCAAACTGGAGGCAACTTACAGTAAGCCCTAGTATGACCATATTCTTGACAATTTAGACACTGGACAGGTCCTGGACGCTTATGCGGCTCCTCTACAGTTATTTTACGGTGTAACAGGTATTTCAGATTGTAAATGGGGTGCATTTCGTTCTTCTTCAATCTGATATCTCCAGGTTCCAGTTCAACGCGAAATAGTGGTTGGGGGACACGTTCCCGATTACGGAGATTATCTACACTTTTTATTTTAAAACCCGCTTTTTGGAGTCCGGCTCTTATTTCAGCTGGATCAACGTATGAATCTACACCTTTAATGACTACCTGTAGACCTTTGCTACTCTTCAGCTGATAAGTATAAAAGTTCAAACTCGCTTACCGCTTTACGATAACTACTTTCATCAATAAATTGTATTTTTGTCTCATCAATGTTACCGCGCTTAATGGGAATTACATAAAATGAATTCTCGCCAATAATTGTAATTAAATTTTTTATTAAATCGTTTGAATTTTTCTCCCTTAAATAAACTGGAGGTGGTTTGAACGACTTAATTGCCGTTTTATGTACACTCGTTTCACTACCTAAGATAGCAAAACGATTATGGGAATTTATTCCGGTAGAGTCCTTGTCTTTTTGTACTTTAGCCATTGGTGCAATCTGCGAAGATTTAGGGCTTCGACCTCTTTTCAATACAGTTATGTATCTGTCCATTCCCACTTGCGTCTTGGGTTTTTCTACACTATCCATATTATCTTTGGCAATACTGTGTTCAGAAGGCGATTTGTTTGTATTTATTTTATTGTCATCGCTTAGTAAAAGTGAAGAACAAGATTGGGCACGTATAACTTGCGTAGCATTAATACACAAATTATTTTCAGTTTTTTTTGTTTTTATTTAATTCAGCATTGTCAACATTTTTGTTGCTTAAATTAAACAGGCTCATTAGCCTTTATTGTTTTTATTTTATTTTAAAAGTAGCAATTCAATATGCCGTTGTACAAAATAAAGAAAAGGGGAAAAAAAAAGAAAAAAAAATATTTTACAGACAACTTTGTTGTTGTATTAAAACAGGTTTGTTTTTTTTTTTGTTTTTGTTTTAAATTATTCACACAATGTATGTTTTGTTTTTTGTTAATGCGAGCTTAAAAAAAATCGCGTCCGCACTTATCAACGCCAAAAACAGAACCGGGTTTCTCTCATGATTTCCAGAAATAATTTTTCTTTTTACGACGTTTGCATGTGTCTAAACAAAAATAAAAAATATTTATTTAATTATGACTAAAATTGCATATCCGAGAACTTCTTCTTCTAAGCTACACATTGTACTTATGCCGTCCCCTGGCAGTTCGAATTCCTTTAAAAAATTAAATTCGTTAAAATACCAACCCAGCTCCACTTTTTTCACTTTGTAACTTTTTCTTTAATTCTCTTCTATATGATATTCGCATGTTCCTTATCTGTTTTTAACTTTTTCAATGCTTGCGTTTATATCAATATTTTTATATTCAATTACTAATTTTTCAAATGCTACTGCTCTTATAATTTTATTTTTATATTTATCACTTTTCACATCCCATAATTCAGGTAAACTTTTGTATAAATTAATAAAATTTACCCAGTGTTCATTTCTTTCGATCGCCAATTTGTTCTTTCTTAATTACATAGATGTTTACAGCTTACTTGATGTCAATGTACTAAACACATAATTTGAAGTTAATGAAACTTGGATTGCAACCCGTAGTGAAACACAAATTCAGACGACGCAATCTGTAATGAAATGAAACAGATTTCAGAATTACATTGCGTTATCTGTAGCGAGCTTAAGAGAATCGAAAAATAACAAGTGTTGAAAAAGGTTTGCACAAGCAGTTGCATATTTCATTATTAATAAAATTTTTGGGAATTTAAATAATTACTATTTAATATTACCCATAACGTTTTATAATAAAAATGCAATTTATTTGTTGGGGGAAAAGAGCTAGTTTAATTTTTTAATTGGAACATTGTTTTCATTCCAACGGCATCCGAAGACCGTGACACCTGGATCAGCACACGGGCCATTATTAATCGCTCGTTGAGGCACACCCGTATTTCGAAATCGTTTGTCACCAAGTACAAAATAAAAACCATCACAAGATGTGCTCACGATTTTGCTTGCTTCGAAATGAAGTCGTTCAACCCCAAAAACAAATGATCAGTCAAGGTTAGTGCTGTAATAACCTAGCTACTTTCGAGAAAGCCTTATTCTGGACCCATCTCCACTGAACCAACAGAAGACTTCCCAGCTGACTCATTATCCGACATTGAGCCGCAATCTAACACAACTATTGACTGCAACGTAGGACGTGTCGTTGCGAAGAAATCTGCAATTGGTTATCTAATTTCCGGACGAATAAAGGACATCTGGTAAACTTCACCAACTCATTTGGACCGTAATGTTCACAAACGCCCACCTTTTGTCCATCTGTTTTTGCCCATCACTGTTACTACAAATCAAATACCAACTCTATTACTTATTGTTTTGTAGATTTTTTTTTATGCGGTTAATTATTACTTATGATCATTTTTTTTTTGTATCGTTGACCATCAAAGTAGTACAGTGAAGAAACCAAATTAAAACCTTAAACAAAAAGTGAAATTAAACTGTTTATAAATACTTAAAATCAAAAATATTTTACTTAAAACTATTTAAATTTGTAAACTAAAACATTTTAAACATTTAAAAACTAAATAAAATGGTTTAGCACTTATAACTAGTTAAAACTTAAAAATAATTAAGAGCTAAATAAAATTGTTTAACACTTATAACTAGTTGACAATTAAAAATATTTAAAAGCAAAATAAAATAGTTTAAAACTTAAAAGTATTTAAAAACCATTGAAAGGTGTTTTAAAAGTTAAACCTATTGAATTATCGAAGCTCGTGTAAAATTGTAAAACAGAATTTGTGGAAAAACTTTTCATATTTTATTTGAATAAATAAAACAACAATAGAAATATTGTCTTTAATTTAAAAAGAACCAACCCTTAACATTTTTGGTCACTTCGAGCCGAATATAGTGTTTTTCAACAAAAGAAAATTGCAAAAAAATTTTTGTTATACCCACAAAATTTAAAAATAAAATTCAGTTATTATATTTAAAAAATAAATAAAAGACAAAATACCCACCAATAAAAAATCAACAAGACACAGCCACAAGACACGGTTTTAGCTAAATAAAAAAGACCCAAACAACAAAAGTAAGTACGAAACAGACATATTTAATATACATAGTATATATGTATATTAAATATAGATAAAAACAAACTTCGAAGCCAAAGATGTCATATCTCACGTTCCATCAACGAACGACGGGTTCATTTTGGCATGGAAAAATCTAATAGATAGATATGAAAACAAATGTATGCAGGTAAATGAGCAGTATAAAATTATTTTGGATCCTCCACATTCCTCGACAGACTCAGGCATTAAACATATAGACAACAGCGGCTACACACCTACACGACTACAAATGACGCTGGCTACATTCGTCGCCCATTAGTCAGCTACTGAATTATATTGAAGACGACAGCTACATACATCAAAACTATGAAAATGTTGTAGAAATACATATTTTTCCTTTACAAAAAAAAAACTTTTTCAAAAAATACTTTTATCATATCAAACACAATACATATTTTCTCAAAACCTTTTGATTGTAAATGAATTTGTATATTTAATTTTGTGACATTTTTTTTGTTGAATAAAATAGAATTGTCGCAAAGAAAAATAGAAATTAGTCTAAGTTAGCTACAGTCACAGCGGTGGTCGTGTAGCCATGTAGCTATGATGTTGTCAAAATAATCGTCTTCATATAAACGTGTGTATTTTAATTTTGACTGGTTGTAGTCGGTATCCTGCAGTCTTCTATGTGTTTAATGCTTCAAGTGCATCAATAAAAAAATTACAGCGCACAATAAATGAATCTAGGCAAACTCTAGGAGTATTAGGAGTTAATATAGCAACATGGGAGTCATTTCTAATTTTTATCTGCTCCCAAAAACTTCTCAGGACCTTAGTGCTGAAGTTCCTAAATGGGAAAAATTCGATAAATTTTTGACCAATAAATTCAAAACTCTAGAATCGGTGTATATTATTAAACCATCTAAAGAAAAATTAAATCTCTTTAAGTCAGAAATTGGAAAAAAATAGCCCAAACAAAAAGAGAGTTCACACATGTCGAATAAACGCGACTCAAACAAAAACAAAACATATCTCACCACTCATATTAAACAACTGTCAACATTGTAAAGAGCCTCACCCATTGAGATCATGCCCTAAATTTTTTGCAAAAAACCGTAAATGATCGGATCAATATAGTTAGAGTCACAAGTACTTGTTATAATTGTCTGTCAACATACCATAGCGTCAAGGAGTGTAAAAGTAAATTCAACTGCAGATTGTGCAAGCAAAGGCATAATACTTTGTTGCCCAAGTCAAACGCGACCCTGTCTAACAGCTTAGCCAATAGTAGTGCAGATGAGCAGCCAAGTACAAGTGCTGCAGCACGAAATAACTTAATACAGTCCACTACCCAATCACACATTCCACAATATACGTCCTTGACCCTACGAGAAGAAAATTAATCCTCATTAAATTTACAAGATAGAGAAACTTTATTATTCACTGCTTTAGTTCACATCGAAACAAGAGGTCAACGATTCCAGGCAAGAGCTATCATCGACCCTGGTTCACAGTCAATATTTATGAAAAACCGATTAAATCTACCCACGAAACCAAACTTAGAACACGTTTCACGCTTGAGTCTAACAGTTTCAGAAACTTCAACCAAAGCCTGCTTGTTTAATCTTTGTTCCCGCGTGGACCCTAGTTTTAAATTAGAAGTCTGGGCGCCGGTCTTTAAGACACTCCCTTCTAATTTACAACCGCAAATGTTAGACTCGAGGCAAATCAGTGAAACTGCTAAATTAGAACTTGCAGACCCGCACTTTAATCAAAACCGACCCATCGACCTGCTAATAGGCTTCGACTTAGGACCGAGCATATATTGCATGGAAACAACGACGCGGTCTATTGGCACAAAAAACAGCATTTGTGTGGATTGTGGGGGGACCAATTTCAAAAAGGACTCAACCAAAAACAACCATTTCACTGCTCATTATGTCCTCCCTCGACAAATTCCTTACATACTTTTCGGAGGTGAAGGAAACCCCAAAAAAGATTTTGAGGTCAAACAAGGACATATATGAAAACAATTTTAAAGCTACGTCGTTTAGAAATAAAACGGGACGGTATATTGTTACCCTACCCTTTAAAAAAGGATAAGACATAGCCACTTCTCGAAACATAGCCATGGCCCAGTTTTTGAGAATGGAGCGCATGCTAAGTAAAAACCCGACCTCAAAAAACAATACGACGAGGTCATTTTAGAATATTTAGAGTTGGGACATATAAAAAAGGTCTTCCCCCAGGATATAAATAAGGCACCAAATTATTACTTGCCGAATCACGCAGTAATAAATCCCGGCAGGCTGACAACGAATCTTAGAGTAGTTTTCAACGCCTCCAGCTTTATATCCCGGACCCATTCTTCAGCAAGATCTTGATCTTCTGATATTGAAGTGGATTTTTCACCGTTTTGTCTACACAGCCGACATAACAAAAATGTATCTCCAAATACTTATTGACCCAACTCCAACCAAATATCAACGAATATTGTTTCGTAAGTCATCCAAAGATCCTATTGAGGATTACGAACTCCTAACTGTGACGTTTGGAGTAAATTGTGCACCGTTTCTGGCCATAAGAACGCTGCTTCAACTTGCTGAAGAAGTGCAAGACACACATCCCCTTGCATCAAAAATTTTGAAAGAAAATATGTACGTAGATAATGTGTTAGCAGGTGGCCACACTTTAAACATTGCCATCAAATCTCGAATAGAACTTACAAACGTTCTAAAATCCGCTGGTTTTGACCTTATGAAATGGACCTCAAATTACCCTCGAGTTATCCAGGATCTGCCAAATGAGTTCCTATTACCGCTCGATTGGTTGAAGTTATCCGAAAATGATGGATCAAAGACTCTTGGGATAAAATGGAATATTTCTTCAGGCTTCTTTACATTTACGGCTCCAGACATCGAATTTAAGCCAACACACACCAAAATAGAAGTATTGTCGACAATTGCCAAGTTAAATCAAAATCGATTGGGACGATTGAAAACCATCGCAGAACAGAAATGGAAAAAATTGTAAATAACTGTCCTACAATTAACACCATCTAGATCCAACATTGGATACATTATGCACCCTCGTGCCATATAGAGATTCACGGACACAGCGACGATTCAGAAAAGGCATATTCTGACGTGGTATACATACGGGTACAGAGTGAAAGTTATGTTAATACCTAACTGCTTGTATTAAAGACTCGCGTAGCTCATCTTAAAACATTATGACTACCTCGCTTAGACCTTTGTGGAGCGGTATTAATGGCAAATTTAGTCTCAGGATTGTTACCGGATTTACAAATCGCAAACCTACAGACACACTTATGGACCGATTCTACAATCGTATTATCATGGCTAAAGAAACCGCCACATGTATGGAACACATTCGTAGCCAATCGTGCTTCAGAAATAATTGATAAAGTCTGATCCAAAAATTGGTATCACATTGACTCAAAAGATAACCCAGCAGGTATTGCCGGCCGAAGCTGTACCCCAAATGAACTTGAAGACCACAACCTATGGTGGTTTTGACTCACGTGGCTGAAATTGCCTAGCAGTCAATGGCTCACACCAATTAGGCGAGATGTCACAAAAATAGAAGCAAAAACAATAAAGACGTTAACCACAACCGCATTTGAATACCCATTAAATCGATTTTCAAATTTATCACGTGCTTATCTAATATTAGCATACGCAATACGCTTTTGGAAAAATACAGGTTCAAACAGGATTCAACTTCGAATATCCTCAAAAAAAATAACACCAGCAGAAATTTAATCTGTCAAAAATCGCCTCATTAAACTGACCCAGAAAACCTCCTTTGCAAAAGAGTACAGACAGTTGGAACTAAAAAAAAATATATCTCAAATAGAAGCCTATTGACACTGAACCCTTTTATGGATCATAAAGGTATAATACGAGCAAATGGACGTCTCGTACAATCACCATCGTTAACATACAAGGAGCGCCATCCAATATTATTACCCATAATTCGAAACTGTCGCGCCCATTAGTCGAATTTACGCATAAAATAACACTACATGGAGGCAATCAATTAATGATCCGAGTCATACGTACCGAATATTGGGTATTTAAACTAAGACACTTAGTAAAGACCGTGATCCATAATTGCAAAACTTGTGTTTTGTACAAAAAACACACACAAAATCAAATTATGGCTTCGCTACCGCTAGAACGCACAACTCTATCAAGACCCTTTGCAACAACTGGTGTTGATTATGCCGGACCCTTTGACATGCGAAATTTTACAGGCCGTGACTGCCTCATAAATAAAGGGTATGTCTACATCTTCGTGTGTTTTTCCACAAAAGCCGTACACTTAGAACCAGCAATTGATTTATCGACCAAAGCATTCTTGACAGCATTTTCCCGCTTTATTGGAAGACGTGGAGGCCCAGCTCTCATTTACTCTGAAAAGGGGACAAATTTCGTCGGAGCTGCAGAACTCATTAAAAAGGAAATTCTAGAATTTATGAAAACTCTTCAAAATCAAGTAATTCAGCATCATAGCCATCAAAACATCGAATGGAAATATACTTCCTGGTGACCCACATATAGGCGGACTCTGGGAGGCCGGCGTAAAATCATTTAGAACTCAACAAAAATGATTCCCAACATGAAATTCACCTTTTAAGAGCTGTCTACAATTCTGGCCAGAATAGAATCATGCCAAAATTCTAGACCCTTCTTTACTGCTAGCGATGACCCAAATGACCTTGACCCATTGACTCCCGGACACTTCCAGATTGGTACTCCATTATTGACCCCAGCAGAACCTGATGTAGCCAGCGAAAACCTGTTTATTGCTAAACCTGACTGTCATCAACCACTGGATGAGAGTCACTTATTTTGCCAAAGATGGAAATCTGAATACCTAGTCGAATTGTCACCAAGTACGAAATAAAAACCATAACAAGATATGCTCACGTTTTTGCTTTCTACGAAATGAAGTCGTACAACCCCAAAAACAAATGGCCAGTCAAGGTTACCGAGCTACTTCCGAGAAAGCCTTATTCTGGACCCATCTCCACTGACCCAACAGAAGACTTCCCAGCTGACTCATTAGCCGACATTGAGCCGCAATCTAACACAACTATTGACTGCAACGTAGGACGTGTCGTTGCGAAGAAATCTGCAATTGGCTATCTAATTTCCGGACGAATAAAGGACATCTGGTAAACTTCACCAACTCATGGGGGCCGTAATGTTCACAAAACCCCAATTTTTGTCCATCTGTTTTTGCCCATCACTGTTACTACAAATCAAATACCAACTCTATTAGTTATTGTTTTGTACATTTTTTAATACAGTTAATTATTACTTATGATCACTTTTTTGTATCGTTGACCATCAAAGTAGTAAAGCAAAGAAACCAAATTTAAACATTAATTAAAAAGTTAAATTTAATTTTTTATAAATACCTAAAATCAAAAATATTTTACTCAAAACTATTTAAATTTGTAAACTAAAACATTTCAAACGTTTGAAAACTAAAAAAAATGGTTTAACACGTATAACTAGTTAAAACTTAAAAATAATTAAGAGCTAAATAAAATTGTGTAACACTTATAACTAGATACAATTAAAATAGTTAAAAGCAAAATAAAATAGAGCAAAACTTAAAAGTATTTAAAAACCATTGAAAGGTGTTTTAAAAGTTAAACCTATTGAATTATCGAAGCTCGTGTAAAAATTGTAAAAACATTTCATATTTTATTTGAATAAATAAAACAACAATAGAAATATTGAAAGTCTTTAATTTAAAAAGAACCAACCCTTAACATTTTTGGTCACTTCGAGCCGAATATAGTGTTTTTCAAAAAAAGAAATTTGCAAAAAATTTTTGTTATACCTACAAAATTTAAAAATAAAATACAGTTATTATATTTTACAAAAAATAACTAAAAGATAAAAGACCCATCAATAAAAAATCAACAACAAGACACAGCCACAAGACACAGTTTTAGCTAAATAAAAAAAAAAACCAAACAACAAAAGTAAGTGCGAAAACATACATATTTAATATACATACCACGGTTGCAAATAAAAAAAAACCGTAAAATCAAGCATTTTTTAAAAAAATAATTTTTTTGATTACGTAAATAAATTTTTTTTTTTGTAATTTTCAAAAAATAAAATCCAAATTAATTAAATAAAAAAATCCCCTAAATTAATCCCAATTGTAACAAAAATCCCCCAAAACAAAAATTTTTGGTGTTTTAAGTTTTCATTATATTAAAGTATGTACTATAAATAAAGGCCTCCAACCAAAGAAAGATGTTAAAACTCGATAAAATGAGAATGTATTGGTGTTTTGCACTGAAAAAAATCACATTGTTTAACATTAGTAAATACAAAAGCGTTTAATTTTGAATGAGTTAACCAAATTTTAATTTAAGTTTTTTGTTAAGATAGAGTTAAAAAGTAGCAACAAATTGTAGCATGTGAATATTGTATGGTTGTGAAAATTCCATACAAAAGGTTTTTGTTAAATATTAATTTAATGTATAATTAAATTAGTTTTCTTATGATTCTTAGTATTAAGAAAGTCATGAATTGTAACATATGTATGTGTATGTTGTGAAAATTCCGTACAAGTGGTTCTTATGAAAAAAACCTAACATATTCATAAACCATGGTAATAGGTAGAGAAATCACACAATACAATAGCGCATGTTTAGAAATGCCCATTACTGTCATAAGATCCTTTTGGGTAGTTTTTTTTTCAACCATAATTACGTTAATTTATTTTTCATTCTGAACTATTAAAACTAATTTCGTGTTTTCTAATTTAATAATATGCAAATAAACTATTGATGCATGCGTATCCGTATATCATTTTTTGTGAAAATAAAACAAATAAATGTAACGTTTATTGCTTTAAAATTGTTAAATGAAAGCGTGATTTATATTAATCTAATACCATTAAACTAATAAAAAATATTTTTTATATTAAAATAATAAATATTATTTCAAACTGACAAAATTTTTTGTTATGGTTGAATAATTTCAGTGTACTTATTTTATTACACAATGCGACATAGCATGCTTTGTTGAAAGTTGGCATGCTACTGATTACAAATTTTATGTTTTGTTCTCTTTGTGAGAGTGTCGTTGAGATTGTGTGTGAGCACACAGAGTACAGAGGGGTTTCCGTGGGTCTCTATGATTATAAATATATATGTGTATGTATGTAGATAAAAAGGAGTATGAGGACCTTCTAGAGATCCTCTTTACTCCTTATTTTAGAGGCACAAGGCCTTCTATTTTTTCTAATTTTAAACACTTTTATTTTTAATTGAAATATTGAAATTTTTGGGATTCGAACCATCAACCTCCAGGCTGATAGACCTTTGCACTGCCAATCAGTCTATCGAAGCATCTCAATTTTAAGCAACAATAAAGTAGATAAAGGCAATTCAATAAACTTTTGTGTTTTATACGTAATAAATCTAAAAATAGAAAATTATGTATTTGTCATACAAAATGAGTACACAGTCCTACTTACCTACTAAGAGCAGCGAAGTAGGAATGTGTACTGGATCTTTTAGAAGAAAGAGTCAATGCTTTCTAAAAGGTCTTCTTTGGAAGGCACACGAAAATGAGGATCGTATCCGCGAGAAGGTCTAAACATGCCTTATAGAAGACCTCTTTAACTTTACCACTGGGATGTTTCTTGTGTTGTTGTAAGAGTATTCTTAAAATTAGAGTTCGTTACTTATGTACGAATTTTGTTTTTTTTTTCATGACATACTACACGTATTACAAAAAAGTTAGCTTTCTAATACGTTGTTTAAATAGTTTAGAAGAACCTATCAGAAAGCCGAATATTACATATTTTTAATTTATTGGTTGCAAAAAATAGGAATAGACCAATTAACCCCCAAAGTCTCCCCTAAATGAAAAAAAAAATATACAAAATCTAGGGAAAATTTGTTAAATCGCTTGCATGGACTTTTTTTTCAAAAAAATAAAAATAAGGGCTCTTGAAAAATTTATAAATTGTACAAACGATCTTCTGGACTTTAAAACAAGCTATTCAGAAGGCAGGGCTGAGGACAACCTTCATGCGCTAGAAGTCGTTCGTGTGGAACTCTATTCAATTTGGGATCAGGTGCAGAGGGCGTACGAAGAATGTCGAGATGGACAACGGGAGGATAATGATCAACCCATAGATAAAAACAAAAAGGCTTTATCCGCATACAAAACGTTGTCCGGATCAATAATGGCTAGATTCCAAGCGTTGTCTGAAGCAATCGTGGAGAAATCAAATATCCCGTTTGAGTGTAACTATTTTAAGGCTACCACCTTGTGACACCGACACTTTTTTCGGCGATTACAAATTATGGCCCAATTTTTGGTGATCTATTCACAGCCTTATACATTCGTAATCCGAAAATCACAAACGTTGAAAGGCTTTTTTATTTGATTCAAATAACATGTGGCGAAGCCAGAGATGTCATATCTCACGTTCCATTGACAAACGACGGTTTCATTTTGGCATGGAAAAATCTAATAGATAGATATGAAAACAAATGGATGCAGGTAAATGAGCAATATAAAATTATTTTGGATCCACCCCATGCCTCGACAGACTCAAGTGCATCAATAAAAAATTACAGCGCACAATAAATGACTCTAGGCAAAATCTAGGAGTATTAGGAGTTAATACAGCAACATGGGAGTCATTTTTAATTTTTATCTGCTCCCAAAAACTTCCCAGGACCTTCGTGCTGAAGTTCCTAAATGGGAAGAATTCGATAAAATTCTGACCAATAAATTCAAAACTCTAGAATCGGTGTGTAATACTAAACCATCTTAAGATAAATTAAATCTATTTAAGCCAGAAATTGGTAAAAAAAATAGCCCAAACAAAAAGAGACTTCACACATGTCAAATAAACGCGACTCAAACAAAAACAAAACATATCCCACCACTCATGTAAACAACATTGCAAAGAGCCTCACCCATTGAGAGCAGGCCCTAAATTTTTGCAAAAAACCGTAAATGATCGGATCCATATAGTTAGAGTCACAAATTCTTGTTATAATTGTCTGTCAACATACAATAGCGTAAGTAAAAGTAAATTCAGCTGCAGATTGTGCAAGCAAAGGCATAACACTTTGCTGCACAAGTCAAACGCGACCCTGTCTAACAGCTTAGCCAATAGTAGTGCCGAACTAGCTTAATACAGTCCACTACCCAATCACACATTCCACAATATACATACGTCCATGACCCTACGAGAAGAAAATCAATCCTCATTAAATTTACAAGATAGAGAAACTTTATTATTCACTGCTTTAGTTCACATCGAAACAAGAGGTCAACGATTCCAGGCAAGAGCTATCATCGACTTTGGTTCACAATCAACATTTATGGAGGACAAATTGAAAAACCGATTAAATCTACCCACTATACCAGGTTTCTGGTTTGAGTCAAAAAGTTTCAGAAACTTCAACCAAAGCCTGCTTGTTTAACCTTTGTTCCCGCGTGGACCCTAGTTTTAAATTAGAAGTCTGGGCGCCGCATAGTGAGACAACGCCGGCATTAAATACAAGGAGTCATTGTAGAGCTCTGAAATTTTGCACAGGTTATTTTTGAGACAATTCCAGAAAAAAATTAAGAAAATTCGCCCACTTTTACGCCCACCTCCCGTACAATCGAAATTTGTAAAATGCCGTATTGTCCGTAATACTTTTGGTATAACTTTCAAATTTGGTATACTTGAATGTTATATTATTACAAACATTATCGGAAAAAAATTTCGAACTTTGACCCACTTTTACCCCCACCACCCATACAACCTCCACATAAAAACTGCCATATTTTCTAAAGTATTTTATATTTGATATTTTATTTGATATTACTGTAATTTATATCATTTAAAATGTTTCATGCAAAAATTACAACAACACGCCCACTATTACGCCCACCTCCCATTGAAATGCAATAAAAAAGAACAAGTTTTTTTCATTCTATCAATAATTTTTTAACATCATCATGGTATATTATTTTTTTCAATTTCATTCTCATTTTAAATGAATTAATATAAGGATCTGATGATATTTGCAAATAGTCCATTACATCTTCATTCGTAGAAATACGTAAATTTTTACGAGAATGGAATAGCCAACAGTTTCTCCACTCCTTATTCATTGCTTCTTGCGCTTCTTCGGATAACATTCCTGTAGCAAAAAAGTTAATATTAAATAAAATTTTAAAAAATTGTTGAATTATCCATGACCTTGTAAATTTTTTTTAACACTTTATATAAACTTGCACTCTCAAATAGATTCTGAATTAAATATATAATTGCAATTACCGTTTGTTGAACAATAATATTTAAAACAACAACAATGTAATATTATTTTACAGTTTGTTTTTAAAAAGTGTGTGAGCACAAAATAAAATATCAAATATGTTAGAGAAAGGCTAATCTCTTATTAAAAGAGATCATTACAAGAACACTCATTATTACTTAACACAATAAATAATGCAACAACTAAATTCAATATACATATAACAATTAAACTAACCACATTAGAAATTGAGCATAACACAACTTAGATAAGAACAACAGCTTGCACTATCAATTTAAATTAAAAATTATGCAACTTTCTAACCCAAAGTCAATGACCTTAAAAAAATTATCAATTAAATGAAAGTTAAGGATCCTAGGTGGATGAATATTAAAAAAATTGATTAAGGCGCTCCAACTGCGCCGCCATGTTAATTTAACACTATTTAAATTTTAACACAATAATTTGATTACTTTATTTAAGGTATTTAATTAATATAAGGATTCACAATTAGATTAAATTCACAATTAGATTAAATAATTAATACGAGACCGCACAACTTATTCGTTCTTTTCCGTAGCTAAGACTGACTTCAATTCTGCATACCTGTTGGCTGTTCGATTGGTTGATCACGTTGCATTAACATGTCCGAGTATGCAGACGCTGATTCAGCAAAATTAGTTTCCCATAGAATAATTGCAATGCAGCAGTTTACAATTGGAACGGATGCGCGTGCGAAAGTTTAGTAAATACAAAAATTGCTTACACTGCCAAATTAATTTCATCGGCAGTGTTACCGCTGTTGCTAACTCCTCCCTCTTTAAATATCTGCCTACCGCAGATCGCATGTTTGGTGTTGAATGTAGGGTCGACGGGCTGTGGAATTTCGATTGTTGGCAAGTTGACTTTTCTAGTTATTTTATGCCACAAAACCCCAATGCAAATGCCCATTGCGATGACCACACCAATATTTGTACCAAGAGACAGGTTTAATTTCGAACCAAGATAATGAAGCTTATCCACGTTGTGCAAGCTAATGTTGTGTACCTGATCGATGTCCAGTTTTTCATTAGCCACGGTCGTTAGGACAGGGGGAAGTGGTTGCAGTCTCGAAACTGATGTACTAGAAAATGTTTCATTGTTGATCAGTATGCTCTCATTGTATAGCTGTATCAGATAACTGCCATTAAGGGTTTGTGATTTGCTCTGGGTTGTCAGGACGCCTTCAAAATTTGTTAGAAAAATAATATCTGTTGTTATCATTTCTACTATACGCGACTTAGTCATCTTGTAGCGACAATTTGCATTTCCACCTTTGAGCAGACGTGGTATACAGGTTTCTTCAGGTAATTGTGTTAAAGATGATTGTTGGCAAACTGTGACCTTGTTGATGTTTAGACAAGGACTTTTTACTCCAAATGTTTCATTCTGGCTAATTAGTATTTCGTTGAATGGTAGTTCAATTTATTTGCCCACTGTTATAGTTGTTCTAGCGATGAGCCTGTGGTAGAAATCTTTTTTCAACTTTGGGATAGAAAGAACGTATAGTAGTAATGATCCATTTGTATATATAGATGGATTCCGATATTCAATAGCTTCCACAACGTTAGCGTAGGGTAGTGTTTCGATTTCTGTAATAATCTCTTCTACTTCGGCTCTATTTAATAAATTAGTGTTTATATTTCCTCCTTTAGCCAGTTGGCAAGCCCTCACTACCTCGGTAATGGTATCCTTCAGAACAATTACTTGATTCATAGTATCCTGCCCAATTCTCTCGACTTCTTTTCCATTGCTAATCTCATTCATCTTGATAATAAGCTCGTTTGTTCTTTGATCAACCTCATACGTAGTATTCAGCAGTTGCGCGTTGATCTTGTATTGTTCATTGTTGTTAGTAATTATCGCGTTTTGACTTTTTAAAATAGAATTCCAATCGGCGGCATCGGGATTGCCAGCCACCCACTTCCATACAGAGCCGATCCAGTCGATTGATCTTCGAGTTCTGCCCTGTATGCTTCCTAATTCGATGAGTCTATCTTGTATTTGCGTTAGATGATAAATAATTATTTCCTTCGTTTTGCCAGGTGGCATATGTTCCTGGACCAGTGTTGTTATATTGTCAGCAATTGTTGAATACTCGTCCAGGTTAATGACTTGAACAAATTTAAAATTGCCATTGATAGTCCATGCGTTGCCAGCTCTCACAGTAACAATGGGGACGTCATATCGGTAAATTTGTTCAGCGTATAGGGTAATAATGGTTACATAAATCGTAATAAGAATGCTTAAATTGATAATCATTTTTCTGAAAATAGTAATTTGATTATTGTTACAGTAAAAGTTAGAACTTAGTAGGATTCGGCAAGGCCCTTTTTATTATATTTTTTCTTGTATTTTTATGTCAAGATTTTATATTTTAGAATAGCAATTAGTCGCTGCCTTTAGGGAGTCGAACCCTAGTGCCGGAGGCACTCACCAGATTTTGGCTAAGCGTTTTATACTTTTTTGCTATTGATTTATTGCTTTTAATATTTGTTAATCTTCTTTTTTTCTTATATTTTTCTTTAAAAATTTTATTATTTCTTTTTATATTTCTTATAATAGTAATTAGACGCTGCCATAAGGAGTCGAACCCTAGTGCCAAAGGCACTCACTAATTTTTGGTAAAGCGTTTTTTTACTATTTTTGTTATTAATTGATTGCTTTTGATCATTATATTATCAAAATTGAGTGAAATCTTGTGAAAAGAAATAGAAGTTTCAATTACTTATGAACTTTGCTTCAAATTTTTATGTGAGCCTTATGGATCCTTTTACCACTTACTGTGCGTATTATAACTTTATTGTATTTTTCTACGATTTCTTTCCTAAAAACTGGTTTATTTTTTGCCTTTAAATTTTTTATCCTAACAAAGATGGCATCGCCTTTCTTAAATTTTTTGGGAGACTTGGGTTTCCTGTTCATACGTTTATTTCTTTCTCTAGCATTTCTTTTAATTAGTGCTCTAAGGTCCTTGTTAATTTTAGACCGAGCCTCCAACAGTTTGTTAAAGTTGGATGCTTTTGCCCTATTAAAAAATACTTCGCTAGGTCTTTTTTCTGTAATGGAGTGTATAGTATTATTAAATCTATCCACGGTTACATACATTAATCCTTGAACGCTGAGTTCTTCATTCGCCGCCCTTAGACACCTGTAAATTTCTATAAGGGTTGAGTGGACACGTTCTACTTGTCCATTCACCTCGCTTCGATGTGATGGTGTCAGATAAATTTTTATCCCTAGTCGTTCGATGAAATCTTTGACTAAGGGGCTAAGGAAACTGCTCTCATTGTCGGTTACTAAAACCTTTGGGGCTGTAAAGTAATGCAAGATTTTTACTAATTTTTCCCTAATATTTAAGACAGACCTATCGCTTATATGGAACAGCTTAACGAATTTTGAAAACTTGTCGAGTACGGACAAGAATTTTTGATTTTGTATCTCAATTATATCAATATGTAATATTTCACATGGCATGGTTGGTATAGGCATGTCTTGCAATATAGGTTTTGTTGGATTTCTATCATACTTATTGCTATTACAAATGTCGCAACGTTCAACGAATTTCCTAATGAGGGAAATAGTATGCATCTAAAATTTGGTTTTTATTTTCTCTAGCATTCCTATGCGCTCTTTGGTGTTCTTTCTGAATTATCTCAAACTGAAGGTTTTCTGATCTTATGTCTTTGACTACCTTTTGAGCAATTCTAATTTTATATTTTGAAAAATGTTGCAAATACAGGTTTTGTAAAATCTCCAAATAAGGTTCTGGGATTTTGATGCCATTTATTACAGTGGGATTCAGTGTTCTCTTGAGAATATCCAAGAGGTTTTCGGTATTCCACTCGGGTGAGGATACATAGTGACGTAAGAAATGATCATGGGGTGTTTCGTTTGACTGCAGTTCAGGACCTCTTTCAATGATTATCTGGTTTTTGAAGACATTGATGGGGCCTTCTACATGAGGAATTAAGTCTGATGCATCTTGAATTAGGCTGTGAATGGTGGAACCTGTTGATTCAACGTCATCATCTCTAGTCTCTGACGCTGTTCTTGTTTCCTGAGAATCCCCTTCGCTAGCAGTTTCTGTAGAAACGTCACTGATGTGATTAACGCTTGTTTTTAGTCTAGAGAGTGCATCATCCACGACGTTTGATCTACCTGGTTTGTAGATCAACTCGTGATTGTATTCCTCTATACGAGCTTTCCATCTCTTCAGTTTGGCATTGAAGTTCCGATTACCTAACGCGTATGGTCGGTGTATATTTTGATCTTTTTCGTTCCATAAAGGTAATCCCTTAAGTTGTCTAGCGCCCAGACAATAGCTAGCATCTCCTTTTCATTAGTTGCGTAGCGTTCTTCAGTTTTGTTTAAAGATCGGGATATATAGGCTATTGGTTTATCTTTACCAATCTCACCTTGTGAAAGAACAGCGCCAATGGCGTAGTTAGATGCATCTGTTGTAAGGTTGAAAGGTTTATCAAAATTTGGGAAGGCAAGGACTTCAGCTGTCGTCAATAGGGTCTTTAGTCTTTTAAAAGCCAGTAATGCATCGCCTATTAGATCTATTGGAACTTTTTTTGATTGGTTGGCTTTAACCTGGGTATTCTCCCCTCTTGTCAAATTTGTTAACGGCTTTGCTATTTTCCTTTATAAAGCGCCTATAATATGATGTCATTCCTAAGAACCATTTGAGCTCCTTAAGATTGCAAGGTGGAACCAAATTTTCGATTGCGGTAACTTTCTTAGGATCTGGTTTAATACCATCTGCACTCACTTTGTATCCCAAAAATTCTACCTCGGTTTGCATAAAATGTGTTTTTTCGATGTTAACCTTCGAATTTGCGTCTTCTAATTTTTTGAAAATTGTATCTACGTTCTCAAGGAGTTCTTTTTCACTTTTTCCGAACACGATTATGTCGTCAATGTAGACATAACACATTTTTCCTATATATTCCTTTAAAACAAATAAAACATGGAAAATTGCTGGTGCATTTTTCAATCCAAATGGCAGGCGAAGAAATTCGAATTTTCCATTCATTGTTGAGAACGCAGTCTTGGGATTGTCCAAAACCTTCATAGAGATTTGATGAAAGCCTGAGGTTAGATCGATCGTAGTAAAGTATTTGGCATTACCCAAGCTAGCAAGTGTGTCATTAATATCTGGGATTGGGTACGTATCAGGAATAGTAACAGCGTTCAATCTTTTGTAATCAACCACCAAATTGTATTGTTTCTCACCGTTGGGTTTTGGATTTTTTGAAACAATCCAGATTGGAGAATTATATAGGCTTTTTTAAGGACGTATTATTCCTTCGGATAACACTTCCGCAATTTGCCTATCTACCTCCTCTCTCATTGCAGCGGGGTATGGATCTGGCGTCGTTGTTCTTATTTCTGCACAAACTTTTGTTGCGATTTTCCTACTTTTTTCCTAGTTATTTCAATTGTTCTTCGTGCAGTTATAACAATGATTGGGTTTGATAGGGGTGTACTTTCGGCAGATAATTCTAAACTACAAAAATTTTTGTTCGAGCCGGTATCGATCAAAAACTCAAATTTGGTGTTTCTACTTGTAGTGTATTCTATGTAAGGTAGGCTGGATGCCCCTCCTCCATAAAATTTTGCTCCTTTGCTGCAGAATCGAAATCGGTGATTGTTATTTCTTCCTGAGGATTGAGTTCTTCACCTTCAACTTCTGTGTTCAAATGGTAAATACGTGGTTGCTTATCATTCCTAAACATTTCACTTCCTCTTCTTTTTTCCCCGTTATTGGGACGGTTCATATAGTTAATCTTTCGCGTTTGCATTGAATGATCATTTCCATCGGCTCAGGCTTAATTTGTTGAAACTACGAGTGCGGTGCAGATCGGTTGTTGGAATTAGTTTGTCCATAGCGGTGATAGTTATGTCTATCATTATTTGAATAGTTGAAATGAGGTCTTGGGGGTCTCGGTTTTGACGGCAGATACTATAGCTGGAGGATTGTTCACGCGTGGTTGTGCCTTCGAATGTAATATGTGGTTCCTCATCGTAAGATTTTGGAGTTCTAAACAAGCCGAATATGCCTCTGGTAAGGTTCTTGGTAGTTGTATAATCACCATCCTAGATAGGTCTGGGTTGAGTCCACGGATAAATATGTCTAATGCCCTATTTCTATGCGTAGCTACCAATGCGTTAATGCTCTCTTCGCTATAGGTCTCTGTTTTTAATTTATTGATAATAAGCAACAACTGATGATTTACTGTCGCATAAAATTCGTCTACCTTTGACGAGCCCTGTGATAATTGGTTTAACTGATGTTCGAGGGTCTGCACGTCCCTCTTATCAGCATAGTGGAGAGATAAAACATTTTTCACTTCCTTCCAGTCATTATCAAAAATATTGTATGAAAGTAATGCTCCATAAGCTTCGCCGACTATTTTCTGGCGTATGCTCTACCGGATGGATCTATAAATAGGCTTGTGCCTTACTATTTCAAAATCCTTTAGGACCATCTCTACTGCATGGACCCAGGATACGTAGTTCAATGGGTTTCCATCAAAGCTTGTAAGTTCCTTAACACTATCCGGAAGCCTACATATCAAATTTAATTCCTCTTCATTCCTTGGAGCCTGTAAAACAGGACTGGGTTCTAACTGATCGAGCCCCTCATTACATAACAGCGGGCGCAATGAATCAAGCCTTCTCTTAATCTCAACTATGACCCTATTTTGCTTAATTGATTTAAGTCTATTGTCCATTTCTTTCAATTCTTGAATTACACTGTTTAGTGCACCCGTTAGGGTGGTAAGAGTCCCTTGCATTTCGTCCATAATTTTTTTATATAAGTGGTAAAAATATCCTTTTCCGACTCACCTGAGAATTAAACGACTTATCCAGTTTCACTACACTGCGCTTCACTTCTATTTCTTACACTTTTAGATTTTTAGAAATTTTTCTTTTGCTCCTTTTTTTATCGAGCTCTTTCTTTTTATATTTTTTCTTATAAGGATATTTTTTTCCTTTTTTATTTCTAGATATGTAAAAGATTAATTCTATTCCATTAACTTTTCAGATTTTTATTATACTTTTTTCTTTATTAATTTTTATATAAGAATTTATTTTATCCAATTTTATTTTGTTTTTTGTAACTTCTTGATTTATAATTTTTATATTTTTATTGGTTAAAATTTAATTCCTCTATTGAGGTTTAATTAAAAAAAAAATTATTTATATTTTTTGATATATTTTTTTATTTCTTATTCAATAAAGAGCCTTAGCTACGAACCGCGTCGCGATCCACCTAGAGTCCTTTTTTTCCACGCGGATGCTCCGTAGTGTGCCTTTTTGGAAGTCCACTTTTATGATCGTGGAAACCTACTAAGGTACGGATTACTTCACTTTTGCTCTGGTAACCTTCTGTTATAATATTTTTCGTGATCACCGGGAATACCAGGTTGGCAAAGGAGGAACTATAATTATTAATTTATATAATTTTTTATTTTATTATTTCTGGAGGTATCCGTAGATATCGCAGAATAAATTATTTTTATTTCTGGAGGGCTCCGTAGAGATCGCAGAAATTTTTATTATAAATTTTATTATTTTATAAGGACACTACACGTTTATGCAGGGTCCCTGCTCGGGCGCCAGTTAAGGATCCTAGGTGAATGAATATTAAAAAAAATAATTAAGGCGCTCCAACTGCGCCGCCAAGTTAATTTAACACTATTTAAATTTTAACACAATAATTTGATTACTTTACTTAAGGTATTTAATTAATAGAAGGATTCACAATTAGATTAAATTCACAATTAGATTAAATAATTAATACGAGAGCGCACAACTTATCCGTTCTTTTCCGTAGCTCAGACTAACTTCAATTCTGCATACCTGTTGGCTGTTCGATTGGTTGATCACGTTGCATTAACATGTGCGAGTATGCAGACGCTGATCCAGCAAAATTAGTTTCCCATAGAATAATTGCAATGCAGCAGTTTACAATTGGAACGGATGCGCGTGCGAAAGTTTAGTAAATACAAAAATTGCTTACGCTGCCAAATTAATTTCATCGGCAGTGTTATCGCTGTTGCTAACTTGAACAATGAAAATAAAATAATAATAAACAATAAGTGAATAGTTGTAAACAATTAAAAAATAAAAGTAAAAAGTTGTAAACATGCTATTGCATGCTAACATAAGTGAGTAAAGCGACAGAATGTACGCGTTGCGTATTTTTTATAGTTTTTTGTATGTTTAAAGTACTTTTGCAAACTTTTGCTATATGTCTGCACCTGGGGCGAGGGGCTGCTCTATATTTCCTAGTCCATTGAAAATGCAAAATGTTCAATTTTTACACCACAATTCTGTTGTTAAGAAATTTTTTTTTGTGTTTTTTTTTAATTTATTTTTTCATCTACTCATTCTACAACAACTAAATTAATTAAAAAAATACTTTAATGTTTTATTTATTATGTGTTTTTTTATTATTAAGCTTTTGAATATTACATATTGAACTAACATATTTCAAGCGCTTTGGCATACCTCAACTTTAACTTGTTCTAGACCAAAAAGTACTGAAGTTATGAGGCTGAAATTTCAGGGAATTGTTACTCATATATCTGTTAATATACTGTATACTTATCCCGGCAGGATTTATTACTGCGTGAATATTTATTATTTTAGAATATTTAGAGTTGGGACACGTGAAAAAGGTCTTCCCCCATGATATAAATAAGGCACCAAATTATTACTTGCCGAATCACGCAGTAATAAATCCCGGCAGGCTGACAACGAAGCTTAGAATAGTTTTCAACGCCTCCAGCCCGACGTCAAATAAGAATAGTCTTAATCACATTTTATATCCCGGACCCATTCTTCAGTAAGATCTTGTTCTTCTGATATTGAAGAACTTAACAAAAATGTATCGTCAAATACTTATTGACCCAATTAAAACCAAATATCAACGAATATTGTTTCGTAAATGACCCAAAGATCCTATTAAGGATTACTAACTCCTAACTGTGACGTTTGGAGTAAATTGTGATCCGTTTCTGGCCATAAGAACGCTGCTTCAACTTGCTGAAGAAGTACAAGACACACATCCCCTTGCATCAAAAATTTTGACAGAAAATATGTACGTAGATGATTTGTTAGCAGGAGGCCACACTTTAAACAACGGCATCAAATCTCGAAAAGAAGTTACAAACGTTCTAAAATCCGCTGGTTTTGACCTTATGAAATGGACCTCAAATGACCCTCGAGTTATCCAGGATCTGCCAAATGAGTCCCTATTACCGCTCGATTGGTTGAACTTATCCGTAAATGATGGACCAAAGACTCTTGGGATAAAATGGAATATATCTTCAGATTTCTTTAAATTCACGGCTCCAGACATCGAATTTAAGCCAAAACACACCAAAAGAGAAGTATTGTATACAATTGCCAAATTCTTTGACCCATGCGGATGGATTGCGCCAGTCATAATAGATGCCAAGTTAATTATGCAAAAAATAAGGATAGACAAAAGCGATTGGGACGATATGTTGAAACCCATCGCAGAACAGAAATGGAAAAATTGTAAGTAACTGTCCTACAATTAATACCATCAAGATCCAACATTGGATACATTATGCACCCTCATACCATATAGAGATTCACGGACACAGCGACGCCTCAGAAAAGGCATATTCTGCCGTGGTATACATACGGGTACAGAGTAAAAGTTATGTTAATACCTAACTGCTTGTATTAAAGACTCGCGTAGCTGCTCTTAAAACACTATCACTACCCCGCTTAGAGCTTTGTACATCGGTATTACTGGCAAATTTAGTCTCAGGATTGTTACCTACCTACAGACACACTTATGGACCGATTCTATAATCGTATTATCATGGCTAAAGAAACCGCCACATGTATGGAACAAGTCGGATCTAAAAATTGGTATCACATTGACTCAAAAGACAACCCAGCAGACATTGCCAGCCGAAGCTGTACCCCAAATGAACTTCAAGACCACAACCTATGGTAGCTTTGACCCACGTGTCTGAAATTGCCTAGAAGTCAATGGCCCACACCAATTAGGTCAGATGACACAAAAATAGGACCAAAAACAGTAAAGACCTTAACCACAACCGCATTTGAATACCCATTAAATCGATTTTCAAATTTATCACGTGCTTATCGAGTATTAGCATACGCAATACGCTTTTGGAAAAATACAGGTTCAAACAGGATTCAACTTCGAATATCCTTACCAGAAATAACACCAGAAGAAATCGAATCTGTCAAAAATCGCCTCATTAAACTGACCCAGAAAAACTCCTTTGCAAACGAGTACAGACAGTTGGAACTGAAACAAAAGATATCTCAAAATAGCAGCCTATTGACACTGAACCCTTTTATGGAACGTAAAGGTTTAATACGAGCAAATGGACGTCTCGAACAATCACCATCGTTAGAATTAAAAAAATTACACTACATGGAGGCAATCAATTAATGATCCGAGTCTTACGCACCGAATATTGGGTATTAAACTAAGACACTTAGTAAAGACCGTGATCCATAATTGCAAAACTTGTGTGTTGTACAAAAAAACACACACAAAATCAAATTATGGCTTCGCTACCGCTAGAACGCACAACTCTATCAACACCCTTTACAACAACTGGTGTTGATTATGCCGGACCCTTTGACATGCGAAATTTTACAGGCCGTGACTGCCTCATAACTAAAGGGATTTTCTACATCTTCGTGTGTTTTTCCACAAAATCCGTACACTTAGAACCAGCAAGTGATTTATCGACCCAAGCATTCTTGGCAGCATTTGCCCGCTTCATTGGAAGACGTGGAGGCCCAGCTCTCATTTACTCTGAAAATGGGACAAATTTCGTCGGAGCTGCAGAGCTTATTAAAAAGGAAATTCTAGAATTTATGAAAACTCTTCAAAATCAAGTAATTCAACATCATAGCCATCAAAACATCGAATGGAAATATATACTTCCTGGTTACCCACATATAGGCGGACTCTGGGAGGCCGGCGTAAAATCATTTAGAACTCAGCAAAAATGATTCCCAACATGAAATTCACCTTTTAAGAGCTGTCTACAATTCTGGCCAGAATAGAATCATTCCAAAATTCTAGACCCTTCTGTACTGCTAGCAATGACCCAAATGACCTTGACCCATTGACTACCGGACACTTCCAGATTGGTACTCCATTATTGACCCCAGCAGAACCTGATGTAGCCAGCGAAAACCTGTTTATTGCTAAACCTGACTGTCATCAACCGCTGGATGAGAGTCACTTATTTTGCCAAAGATGGAAATCTGAATACCTAGTCGAATTACATCGCCGATATAAATGGAAGTCTCAACACGACAATGTTAAGATCAGACTTAAGACTTAGTCGTTATAAAATAACAATTTACCTCCCAATGAATGGCAAATTTGCCGAATTATAAAAAATTACCTTGGAACCGATAGAAATTGTAGAGTTGTCGACATTCAAACTAAAAATGAGCTCATTACCAGACCCATAACAAAAATTGTAGTTTTATTTTCAACATAGAACCATTTTAATACATTTCATAAATATTAAAATTAATCTACAACTTATATTTACAGTAATGGACTCCAATCGACTCAATAGACCCGACCATTGGCAATTTTCATGTCGAATTTGTTTAAAGGATCATCCAATTAGAATTTGTTCCAAATTCCTGACCTATACACAGACTGCATTAATTGTAGCAAAAAATTATTGCTAAAATTGTTTTGCGAGGTCTCACAAATCACACGAGTGTAAAAATACAATGTTTGTAAAAAGCACAACAACATCTTATTACATGCCGCAGCAGAACTTGCTGACACATCCAAACCCCAGGACCTAAAACCATCGAAGCGTGTATGCGAAGACCTAAGACCCAAGGACCCAGAAGCAGCATTTTTTAATTAGAACATTGTTTTCATTCCAACGGCATCCGTGAAAATAATTACCGCAGACAGTGACACCTGGATCAGCACACGGGCCATTATTAATCGCTCGTTGACGCACACCCATATTTCAAAATCGTTTGTCTCCAAGTACGAAATAAAAACCATAACACGATATGCTCACGCTTTTGCTTGCTTCGAAATGAAGTCGTACAACCCCAAAAACAAATGGTCAGTCAAGGTTACCGAGCTATTTCCGAGAAAGCCTTATTCTGGACCCATCTCCACTGACCCAACAGAAGACTTCCCAGCTGACTCATTAGCCGACATTGAGCCGCAATCTAACACAACTATTGACTGCAACGTAGGACGTGTCGTTGCGAAGAAATCTGCAATTGGCTATCTAATTACCGGACGAATAAAGGACATCTGGTAAACTTCACCAACTCATGGGGGCCGTAATGTTCACAAAACCCCAATTTTTGTCCATCTGTTTTTGCCCATCACTGTTACTACAAATCAAATACCAACTCTATTACTTATTGTTTTGTACATTTTTTTAATACAGTTAATTAATACTTATGATCACTTTTTTGTATCGTTGACCATCAAAGTAGTAAAGCAAAGAAACCAAATTTAAACAGTAAATAAAAAGTGAAATTAAATTGTTTATAAATACCTAAAATCAAAAATATTTTACTTAAAACTATTTAAATTTGTAAACTAAAACATTTCACACGTTTAAAAACTAAAAAAAAATGTTTAACACTTATAACTAGTTAAAACTTAAAAATAATTAAGAGCTAAATAAAATTGTTTAACACTTATAACTAGATACAATTAAAAATAGTTAAAATCAAAATAAAATAGAGTAAAACTTAAAAGTATTTAAAAACCATTGAAAGGTTTTTAAAAGTTAAACCTATTGAATTATCGAAGCTCGTGTAAAAATTGTAAAACAGAATTTGTGGAAAAACATTTCATATTTTATTTGAATAAATAAAACAACAATAGAAATATTGAAAGTCTTTAATTTAAAAAGAACCAACCCTTAACATTTTTGGTCACTTCGAGCCGAATATAGTGTTTTTCAAAAAAAGAAATTTGCAAAAAAATTTTGTTATACCTACAAAATTTAAAAATAAAATACAGTTATTATATTTTACAAAAAATAACTAAAAGATAAAAGACCCATCAATAAAAAATCAACAACAAGACGCAGCCACAAGACACAGTTTTAGCCAAATAAAAAAGACCCAACAACAAAAGTAAGTGCGAAAACATACATATTTAATATACATACCACGGTTGCCAGATTTTTCTCTCTCCCCTAAAAGCTAATAAAAAAACCGTAAAATCAAGCATTTTTTTTAAAAAAATACCCTAAAATAATTTTTCTTGATTACATAAATAATTTTTTTTTTAATTTTCAAAAAATAAAATCCAAATTAATTAAATAAAAAAAATCCCCTAAGTTAATCCCAATTTTAACAAAAATCCCCCAAAACAAAAATTTTTGGTGTTTTAAGTTTTCATTATATTAAAGTATGTATTATAAATAAAGGCCCCCAACCAGAGAAAGATGTTAAAACTCGATAAAATGAGAATGTATTGGTGTTTTGCACTGAAAAAAATCACATTGTTTAACATTAGTAAATTCAAAAGCGTTTAATTTTGAATAAGTTAACCAAATTTTAATTTAAGTTTAAAGTTTAAGTTTACTCCTTATATTAGAGGCACAAGGCCTTCTATTTTTTCTAATATTAAACACTTTTATTTTTTATTTTAAATTGAAATATTGAAATTTTTGGGATTCGAACCATCAACCTCCAGGCTGATAGACCTTTGCACTGCCAATCAGTCTATCGAAGTCTATCTCAATTTCAAGCAGCAATGAAGTAGCTAAAGGCAATTCAATAAACTTTTGTGTTTTATACGTAATAAATCTGAAAATAGAAAATTATGTATTTGTCATACAAAATGACTACACAGTCCTACTTACCTACTAAGAGCAGCGAAGTAGGAATGTGTACTGGATCTTTTAGAAGAAAGAGCCAATGCTTTCTAAAAGGTCGAAAATGAGGATCGTATCCGCGAGAAGGTCTAAGCATGCCTTATAGAAGGCCTCTTTAACTTTACCACTGGGATGTTTCTTGTGTTGTTGTAAGAGTATTCTTAAAATTAGAGTTCGTTACTTATGTACGAATTTTGTTGATTTTTCATGACATACTACACGTATTACAAAAAAGTTAGCTTTCTAATACGTTGTTTAAATAGTTTAGAAGAACCTATCAGAAAGCCGAATATTACATATTTTTAATTTATTGGTTGCAAAAAATAGGAATAGACCAATTAACCCCCAAAGTCTCCCCTAAATGAAAAAAAAAATATACAAAATCTAGGGAAAATTTGTTAAATCGCTTGCATGGACTTTTTTTTCAAAAAAATAAAAATAAGGGCTCTTGAAAAATTTATAAATTGTACAAACGATCTTCTGGACTTTAAAACAAGCTATTCAGAAGGCAGGGCTGAGGACAACCTTCATGCGCTAGAAGTCGTTCGTGTGGAACTCTATTCAATTTGGGATCAGGTGCAGAGGGCGTACGAAGAATGTCGAGATGGACAACGGGAGGATAATGATCAACCCATAGATAAAAACAAAAAGGCTTTATCCGCATACAAAACGTTGTCCGGATCAATAATGGCTAGATTCCAAGCGTTGTCTGAACCAATCGTGGAAAAAACCGAGCGACAATCAAATGTTCCGTTTGAGTGCAACTATTCGTTTTTAAGGCTACCACCTTGTGACACCGAGAATTTTTTCGGCGATTACAAATTATGGCCCAGTTTTCGTGATCTATTCGTGCATTCGTAATCCGAAAATCACAAACGTTGAAAGGCTATTTTATTTGATTCAAACAACAGGTAAAAATAGCCCAAACAAAAAGAGCGTTCTCACATGTCAAATAAACGCGACTCAAACAAAAACAAAACATATCCCACCACTCATATTAAACAACTGTCAACATTGTAAAGAGCCTCACCCATTGAGATCATGCCCTAAATTTTTGCAAAAAGCCGTAAGTGATCGGATCCATATAGTTTGAGTCACAAATTCTTGTTATAATTGTCTGTCAAGTAAAGTAAATTCAGCTGCAGATTGTGCAAGCAAAAGCATAACACTTTGTTGCACAAGTCAAACGCGACCCTGTCTAACAGCTTCGCCAATAGTAGTGCTGATAAGCAGCCAAGTACAAGTGCTGCAGCACGAAATAACTTAATACAGTCCACTACCCAATCACACATTCCACAATATACGTCCTTGACCCTACGAGAAGAATATCAATCCTCATTAAATTTACAAGATAGAGAACTTTATTATTCACTGCTTTAGTTCACATCGAAACAAGAGGTCAACGATTCCAGGCAAGAGCTAACATCGACCCTGGGCGCCGGTCCTTAAGACCCTTCTTCTAATTTAGACTCGAGGCAAATCAGTAAGGCTGCTAAATTAGAACTTGCAGACCCGTACTTTAATCAAAACCGACCAATCGACCTGCTAATAGGCTTCGACTTAGGACCGAGCATATATTGCATGGAAAGAACGATGCGGTGTATTGGCACAAAGAACAGCATTTGGCTGGTTTGTGGGGGGACCAATTCCAAAAAGGACTCAACCAAAAACAACCATTTCACTGCTCAATATATCGACCCTCGACAAAATCCTTACATACTTTTCGGAGGTGGAGGAAACCCCAAAAAAGATTTTAAGGTCAAACGAGGACACAATATGTGAAAACAATTTTAAAGCTACAACGTTTAGAAATAAAACGGGACGGTATATTGTTACCCTACCCTTTAAAAAAGGAGAAGACATAGGCACTTCTCGAAACATAGCCATGACCCAGTTTTTGAGAATGGAGCGTATGCTATGTCAAAAACCCGACCTCAAAAAGCAATACGACGAGGTCATTTTAGAATATTTAGAGTTGGAACACATGATATAATTAAGGCACCAAATCATTACCTGCCGCATCACGCAGTAATAAATCCCGGCACGCAGTCAGATAAGAATAGTCTTAATGACATTTTATATCCCTGACCCATTTTTCAGCAAGATCTTGTTCTTCTGATATTGAAGTGGATTTTCCACCGTTTTGTCTACACAGCAGACATAACAAAAATGTATCGCCAAATACTTATTGACCCATCTCAAACCTACTATCAACGAATATTGTTTCGTAAGTCACCCAAAGATCCTATTGAGGATTACGAACTCCTAACTGTGACGTTTGGAGTAAATTGTGCACCGTTTCTGGCCATAAGAACGCTGCTTCAACTTGCTGAAGAAGTACAAGACACACATCCCCTTGCATCAAAAATTTTGACAGAAAATATGTACGTAGATGATTTGTTAGCAGGAGGCCACACATTAAACAACGGCATCAAATCTCGAAAAGAAGTTACAAACGTTCTAAAATCCGCTGCTTTTGACCTTATGAAATGGACCTCGAGTTATCCAGGATCTGCCAAATGAGTCCCTATTACCGCTCGATTGGTTGAAGTTATCCGAAAATGATGGATCAAAGACTCTTGGGATAAAATGGAATATTTCTTCAGACTTCTTTACATTCACGGCTCCAGACATCGAATTTAAGCCAACACACATCAAAATAGAAGTATTGTCTACAATTGCCAAATTCTTTGACCCATGCGGATGGCTTGTGCCAGTCACAATAGATGTCGAGTTAATTATGCAACAAATATGGATAGACAAAATCGATTGGTACGATAGTACCAATAATAAGTTATAGATAATAAGTTAGAAAGGTTAAAATTTATTTTCATAAGTAGTATATAAGAAACAAAATTTAAACAATAAAACGGACTTTCACTTAACAACTTAATCCGGCTATACCAAGCCTTTGTTTTAATTAAAAGTCTCAACTCTTTTGGCAGTTCTTTTGAACGCCTAAGTTTTAGCTTTAACCCTTTGAGCTGTTTAAAATAAACATAAGGGCTATAGACTATTACATCATAATAACAAATAATACTACATGGTGATCCTGCCATAATATTACACATTAATACTACACATAAATACTACATGGCGATCTTGCAAACGTACCAGATCCTCTGATCCTGTCCAAAAAAACACCCTGAAGAAATTCTGTGAAAAATCCTGCCCAAAACGGACCCTGAAGAAATTCTGTGAAATATTCTACCCAAAACAGAAATCCATCTGTTCCATAAAGTATGTCGGAAGAAGTAGAGGAAATCTTCAAAAAATGGGAGCAATTTCTGCATGACCACTACGAGCCTTCAACGGTCAACTCAACGGAACCAATATATATACCGATACCTCTCAACAGTGGACCACGGGCAATATCGATAGAAGAATATAAAAGACGGCAAGTAACCAAGAAGGAACAAATAAAAACCGAAGTAAGAAAGAAGCCAAAAAAGAAACGGGCTGGAGAGAAATTCTATAGACGCAAAGAGTTGGCCATCTTATATAAGGACCTAACCCTGGCTACAGATTAAAAAAAAAACAATTAAATATAAAATAAAAATTTAAAATGAAGATTTGAATAAAATTATAAACAACTAGTATTATATATAGCATATAATATATTATATATAGCATATAAGATTAATAAATATTTTAAAAGCTATGTAATCAAGCATAGAACCAATAATGATGCTATAACAATTATATAAAAAAAAATTTAAATAAAATATTATCTTACATATTGAACACAAAATAAAGATTAATGGAATGGCAAAACATATTAATACAAATTAGAATACTCAAAGAAGAATTTGATAAATTAATTTATTAATTCATATAATTTCATAAAGCGGGCACGGCTTTGGCATTGTTAACTTCAACACTATTGTGTTAATAATCCAAATATACATTTGTAAAATAAAATATATCTAATTGTTGTTAATTGCTAACCAAAGGTTAGCTAATAGCAAGACAGATATATACCATTTTCAAACAAAATAAAATATATAAAGAGAATAAAAATAAAGAAAAATGTTTGCTTGGTAGTATAATATATAAAGAAATAGTGTTTAAAAGTGTAAAACAATTTCAAAGAGCTCTATCTCCTATGAAATATAATGTAAAATTAAAAATTTCTCATATTCTATTTCGTTGATAAGTTTGTTTAAATAGAAAATTAACTACAATTGAAACTACCGGGTATATATCTATGGCAAAAAGGAAAAAGTGCTTAAGTCTGATTTTTAAGTTTTGGAGGAAAGCAATTTTAAATTTAAAAATAAATTTTTTAAAAAATAGCTGATCTTTAAACTTCACACATGGGAGTCAGACGTATGTTTTGGGAATTATTTTAGATCTACGAAAAGTACGCAGGCGTTGTAATTAATAAGTTGTGAAAAAAAGGTTTTTGATTTGGAAAAATAGCTTGTAGTTTCTTAAGCTTTTTTCCCAATGCGTTTAGACATTGAAAAAAGATAAACTGAATTAAATTTCGCTATATCTTCCTCAAAAATGGTACAAAATTATTAAAACTTTGCACATGGGTACTTTGGAATACGGAGATTCCAAAGGTGCCACTAACTTAAATTTTGCTTAAGTCGACTTAAGCACTTATTCCTTAATGCCACAGATATATGTGTATATATATGTGTATATATATATATATATATATATATATATATATATATATATATATATATATATATATATATATATATATATATATATATATATATATATATATGACGGACTTATCTGTCTAGAAAATGCATTCTGCTTTGCTGGTATCTAATTTTTCTTTATCTCTTTATAATTAAGAACTTAAGCCTAAATAATTAATTTATTAATTTAAAAAATATTAAAATGTTTTCCACATAGAAGAAGAAAAATTAACAGTAAACAATTCTTACAACCAAAAAATCACGACGTTAGACAGTAATCCAGTTTATATAAAAATTACAGACTACCACATTCACATACAGACATAATAAATGAACAAGTACACAAAATGCTTGATGATGACATAATAGAACCATCAGTTAGTCCATACAATGCTCCACTCCTAATAGTACCTAAAAAGATTGTAAAAGATAAAAGGAAATGGAGATTACTAGTAGATTTCAGAAAACTTAATGACAAATTTTCTCTGACTAGATTGGAAGATATTTTGGACAAATTAGGTAGAGCAAAATGGTTTTCTCCACTTGATATGACTAGCTCATTTCATCAAATTAACTTAGATAAAAGTTGTAGACCTTTAACAGCCTTTTCGACTCAACAAGGCCACTATCAATTCAAAAGACTATCATTCGGACTTACAATATCTTCAAATAGCTTTCAAAGAATGTTGATAATAGCACTTTCAGGATTAGAATCTGAAGCATTTCTTTATGTAGACGATACGGTTGAACTTTGAACCACCACAACAGAAACTTAATAAAAGTTTTAAACAGATTACAACAGTACAATTTAAAATTAAATCCAAAAAGATGTAAATTTTTAAGACTAGAAGTTACATATTTTGGACATCTTATAAATAAGGATGGAGTAAAAGCAGACCCATCGAAATATGACTTTATTAAGAATTATCCAACACCAAAAAATGCAGATGAAGTACGACGGTTCATTACATTTTGCAATTACTACAGAAGATTCATACCATTTTGCAGACATAGCCAAAACCTTAAACCAATTATTAAAGAAAAATAAAAAATTCATGTTTACGGATGAACGCCAAAAAGCTTTTAATGACTTAAAAGAAAAACTAATAAATTCACCAGTATTGCAATACCCTGATTTTGACAAAACATTTATATTAACAACAGATGCTTCAAACTATGCACTAGAAGCAGTTTTATCGCAAGGCGAAATAGGTAAAGACTTACCAATTTCTTATGCTAGCGAAGCATTACAAAAACATGACATGAACAAACCGGTAATTGAAAAAGAACTATTAGCAATTTGCTAAATTTGCTATTTAAACCATATTTATACGGAAGAAAATTTACAGTAGTAACTGACCATAGATTATTAGTATCACTATTTTCCCATAGGAATCCTTCATCAAAAATTTCCAGAATTAGACTTGATTTATGCGATTACGACTTCGATATTGTTTATAAAAAAGGAAAAATGAATACAAATGCTGATGCGCAATCTAGAATAGAAATTAATTCAGATATACTAAAACAAATCTTACCAAATGAAATTGAAAATAATAAAATACTGATAACTACGAGGGCTATGAAAAATAAAGAAAATGAAGCAAATAAGAATATAAATAAAAATAAGGAGGCAAATAATATAATAGACAATAACAATACACGTGTAAAGAACGATAATTCTCAGAAGTCTGATAACCTTCTTATATGGGAATGTACATCAATAAATAACGTCAAGAATATAAAGAAATTGCAATTTAATAATATAAAAGATATAGAAGAAGATATATTTATAGAAGATAACATTGTGCACGTTGGACGTGACGATAATTCATCGAAACCAGTTTCGAACATGAAGAAATCACGCACCAAAGTTATGAATGAAATGAATATAGGATGTAACGATAATTCATCGAAACGAGATTCGATTATGAAGAAGTTACATGCCAGGGATAAAGAAAATAATAATATGCATGCAGGATTCAGCGATAACTCAGCGAAACTAGATTCGATTCTGAGAAAACTGATATCCAATATGAGAGAGGAAAATATAAGTGACTTAGCGCTAACAAATAAAGATAAAATATTTAAAATATATTCAAAAGAAGAATTAAAAAAAGTATATACGGAATTAAAGATAAACAACAAAAGTCCTCAACTAAAAATATTAATTTACAATGCCCCTATAAAAATAATAGACGATATTCTAAAATATAAATTAATAGATGAATTCCACAATACCCCACACGCAGGCCACTTGGGAATAAGAAAAACAATCATAAAACTAAAACAAAGATATATTTGGAAAAATATGAACAAAATGATAAAGAAATACATATCTTATTGTGACAAATTCAATATAAACAAACAAACGAAACACACAAAAGAACCCCTCATACTAACTGACACACCAAACAAGTGATTTCAATTGACACCGTAGGTCCTTTGCGTATTTCAAATGGTTACCGATATATATTAACAATGCAATGCGAACTAACAAAATTTGTCATCGCATATCCAATGCCGACCAAAGATGCACTTGTAACTGCAAAAACATTAGTTGAACAATGTATTTTGAAATATGGTCAATTTAAAGTACTTAAGTCAGACAGAGGTACAGAATTTACAAATGAACTTATGAAAAACATATGTTCATTATTACAGATCAAACAAATATTTTCCACACCATAACACCATGAAATACTAGGATCAATAGAAAGAAACCATAGGGTACTTAATGAATTTTTATTAACAACCGCCAATGACTATGAATGGGATAAGTGGATCTCATATTTCACTTTTGCTTATAACACAGCACCACACATAGACACAGGCTAGTCTCCCTTTAAATTGATCTACGGAAAATAACCAAAACATGCCATCTGACATAATAAATAATAGAGAAAAGATTTACAATTATGACGACTACGTTCAAGAATTATGAATCAAATTACAATTTTGCAAAACAAAAAAAATCTTGAATAATGACCACGTTAATAAATTTAATTTAGAATTAGGAGATTTAGTTTTAGTAAAAGTAGAAAATAGGAGAAAAAACCAAAGTCCTTATAAGGGACCATTTAAAATAAAAAATTAGTAGAAATGGTGTCAATAGTACAATACACTACAATGGAATAGAAAAAGAAATACACAATAATAATTTAAAGAAATATAAAACAAAATCAAATTAGATATACACCCCTATATATATATATATATATATATATATATATATACATATATATATATATATATATATATATATATATATATATATATATATATATATATATATATATATATATATATATATATATATATATATATATATATATATATACCATAATATTACACATTAATACTACACATAAATACTACAATACATTATGCACCCTCATGCCATATAGAGATTCACGGACACAGCGACGCCTCAGAAAAAGCATATTCTGCCGTGGTATACGTACGGGTACAGAGTGAAAGTTATGTTAATACCTTGTATTACAGACTCGCGTAGCTCCTCTTAAAACATTATCAATACCCCGCTTAGAGCTTTGTGGAGCGGTATTGCTGGCAAATTTAGTCTAAGGATTGTTACCGGATTTACAAATCGCAAACCTACAGACACATGTATGGATCGATTCTACAATCGTATTATCATGGCTAAAGAAACCGCTACATGTATGGAACACATTCGTAGCCAATCGAACCTGAGAAATACTTGATAGTCGGATCCAAAAATTGGTATCACATTGACTCAAAAGATAACCCAGCAAATATTGCCAGCCGAAGCAGTACCCCAAATGAACTTCAAGACCACAACCTATGGTGGCTTTGACCCACGTGACTGAAATTGCCTAGAAGTCAATGGCCCACACCAAATAGGCCAGATGACACAAAAATAGAAGCAAAAACAGTAAAGACGTTAACCACAGAAATTTAAATACTCATTAAATTGATTTTCAAATTTATCACGTTGTTACGCGCTGACTAGATTTTAAATAAAATATTCTTTTCCACGAAAAATCCCTATAAAAATACCGAGTTAAAAAAATAGCATGATCGATTTAATTTTCCCAGCTAGCTACTCAGGAACTGGTTATGTGGTTCTTAACCCTGTTTTTAGCGCATAATCATATAAGTCTACTTCTCATGCAAAAAAAATAACCAGAGTAGACCAAATATTACTAATAAAAGAAATTTTGTTTAGCTAGATGTTCAGCCAACGAGATGCAATTTTCCCACCCTACTGATATAAGAACAGACTCCAGTGACAATCCAAGCATCCTTTAATTTTACAGATTGTCCCAAAAGAAAATTCAAGACTTTTATGCTACAACATGCTTTGTATTGACTATCATCCCCAAATAATAATTAAAACTTTAGCAATGCATTTTTATTTTCTCGTACAATTAAAATTAAATAATCATTTATTTTCAAAAAAAAATATGCGATCACCAAGAAAAATAAGCATAAAATAAAAAAAAACCTTAATACATAGAACTAAAATACAACATAATTCATTGTTACTCTTTGGAGAACATATCTTAACTAATACAAAATATCAAATAAAAATAAAAATAACTCTGGAGGAATAAAATCTACATTTCTCCTGGAACAGACGGAATCGGACTTACTTATTCTAAATACTAATGAGAGTAATAGTAAATAATCAAATGCTCATTACTTACAGAAAATACAATGCCGTTGTTGTTTACTTTGTGTATTCAATTTTCTCCATGTTCCGCAGTTGGGCCCAGCAACGAAGCAGGATAAATTTTCTAAAAAAAATCTTTTATATTTATGTTAAATATATTACTCTCAAAAAGATACTTTGGAGAAAAAAAAATAAAATAGGTTAGTACAAATTGTAGGGTTTACCTAACAATAAAGAAATATTTTTTTGGGATTAGTAACTTAATCCATTTTAAATAGGAATTCTAAAACTAAAGTTAATTATTGGTAAAATTTCATTGTTTTAATTTATAGAAAATCTTTAATTTATATTTGAAAGCTTTTATCAAATTTTTAATTATAATAAGAATTAATTACAAATTGACATAATGGTTTTTTCCAAAGAGTTTATCTAGAGATTAACTTAAATGATAGCTTTAGATATTATTCAGTTAATGGGATAATTCTTTTATGATACATTGCATTATGTTAAATTATAAGTTTTCTTTTTTCTTTCTTTTTTTTTGATTAGATTATTATATTCTTATTATAAATATAATAAAAATCTTATTCACTCTTTTTTTTTGTTTTTTTATTTTATACTTATATAACTTGCCAAGGCCACGGCACGTGTTAGTTGAATGATGAAACTAATTTTGGTGATCCGCGACTCCTGCTTCCGACACACTTGTGTACTCCTTTCCTTTGGTTAGGGTGCAGAACTGCCCGTTTGATCACGTTGCGACCTGACTGCGTTCTATCGAACTTTCGAGTACAACTTTTTTTATGTGCATGGAAAATAGTGTTACAGAGAAAAGCAAGCATGGGAAGAAAGTCCCAACTTCCTGGTGTATTCAGTAAATGAATTACCTTTAATATTATTAATATTTAATATTATTTTTCTTTTCTTTTTTTTCCAAATTATAACCATTAAGTCTTTGCTTATGATGTTAATGATTGGCAAAAATTAATTAAATACTTTTCTCACTTTAATTTAAACACAATGATTTCCTTCTTTACTTTAGGAATGTAAAATCACAATTGAAATATGATGGCATATCAAATAATAATTAAGCCAGAATTTAAGTGATGTGATCTAACGGGAGTCACATTCTTTAAATTTTTCTTTGTTGAGTCACATTCCTTGAATGTTTTTGCATTAATTACCATGCAAATATAAGAATGCCTTTTAACTGTATGTGCCCTTTTTTTCTTATTCTCTCAGCTAGTATAAAAAAAAAAAAAAAGCTTTTTATAGCATGATATAATAAATATATGAGCAAATATGTACTCTCAAGTAGGGTGTCCAATATTGCTTCAGTCAAGTTTACTCCCACGTAAATCCAATATAATTGATTGTTTTAATCACAGATTAAGCTCAGAGTAAAATCGTTACAAACCTGCTTCACCCAGAGGTCTACGATCGATGGGAGAACAGGAGAGATTTTTTTATCAAAAATAAATATAGAAACGATACGCAATGTGTGGCTCGACCCACGATAAGCCGGGTAATAATTATTAAGGTTTTAAATCGGAAGCATGATATCTTCCTATGTATTCCCCATTTACGTTTTCAATGTCATATAAATTATTACCTATTCTGCCCCGAATTCTACATTTAAGGAACTTAGGCATAAACTTTTTGTTTATAGCTTTCGGCAAATTACTTACAACATGATTTTTTCTATAAACGAGTTGACCTTTTTGAAATTCTATTGGCCTTGTTCTTAGGTTATACTTTTTACTTGATTTTTCGTGAGCCAAAGTTAAATTCTGTCGTATTTTATTTCTCACATTCTGCATTTTATCAACATTAACAGAAATTTGAATATCATCCCCTGTTAAGCATCCCAAATTTCCCAGAATATTATAAGCAGAACCATGCTGGACCATGTTCTGTCCAAATGTGGCATAATAGGGCGAACATTTGATAGAAGAGTGATAGTCGCTTCTAAGTATTGACAAAATCTGAGGTATATATTTGTCCCAATCTCTATGGTCTCGGTGGCTTTTTAAGAAGCATCTTAGTTTGGTTATTATCTCTCTATTTGCGCGTTCAGACGCGTTTGCTTGGGGAGCGTAAAATCCAGTCTTTATATGGTCAATTTCATATAATATCAAAAAATCTTGCATTTCGTGAGAAACAAATTGTTTCGCGTTATCGCTATGTAAACATCTAGGTACACCATAGGTTGGAAAAATGTTTGTTTGGAAGAACGAAATTACATTAGCAGATGTCGCTGCTCTAAATGGCTTTAAAAATATAAACTTCGTGAAATGGTCTAAACATATAAAAATTACGGAGTTTCCGTTTTTTGTACGTGGATAGGGACCCAAGAAGTCACAATATAACCTTTCAAACGGTCTGTTTGTGAAAAACTGCTTCCCCATAAGAGGTTTCGAAATTCGGTTTAATGACTTTACTGTCTTACATATATCGCAGTTGCTTATATACGATTTCACATCATTAACCATCGTGGGCCAATAATATTTTTGTCGTATCCGGGTAATTGTTTTAATAAAACCACCGTGATAGGACACTACAGAGTCATGTGCAGCTTTAATGACTTCCTTAGATAATGATTTTGGAATCCATAATCGCCATAGGTTGTCTTCTTCATCCTCACTACCCTGCGTGAAATTTACACGTTTATAAATTAAATTATTTGAGACCATTAAATCTGGCAATGATTCTTTATTTTCAACAATACGGTTTTTAAGAGTTTTATATTCCTCGCTTACAAAATATGGAGAAGCCAAGTCTACTTCTAAAGGTATATCTGACACAGTTAGTTCATCTATGTACATTCGCGATAAACAATCTGGTACTACGTTCAACGACCCTTTCCTGTGCTCTATCTGAAAATCATAGCGCTGTAACTTTAAGCTCCACCGGGCTAATCGCCCATTCAAATCTTTCTGGGACATCAACCATTTCAGAGATGAATGATCGGTAATGATTTTAAACGGAAGCCCCTCAATATATGGTCGAAACCGGTTTACGCAAACAATTGCGGCCATACATTCAAGCTCAGTGACCGTATAGTTACGTTGAGCTTTATTAAGTTTTTGAGACACATAGGAAATCGGATGTTCTTGTCCGTTTTCATCGTATTGAAATAAAACTCCACCAACTCCAACTCGTGACGCATCACATTGAATTATAAATTCACGATCGAATCTTGCTTGGGCCAAAACCGGAGCAGAAGACAACGCATTTTTTAAGTTTTCAAATGATAATATTGCATCCTGCGTTAAAGTGAAAGGTTTGGATGTTTTCTTTAAGCAATCTGTGAGAGGACCAGCAATATCTGCAAAGTTATTTATAAAGGCTCTGTACCAATTAGCCATGCCAATAAATCTTCGCACCTGTTTTGGTGTTTTGGGCAGACTAAAGTTTCTAATTGACTCTACCTTTTCCGGATCAACCTTCAATGTTCCATAGCCCACAATGTAACCTAGATAACGAATCTCCTTTTGACAGAATTTGCTCTTACTTATATTAATCGTTAGTTTCGCCGATCTCAAGCAACTAGCGACGTCTCTCAAGAGAGCTATATGGGAATCAAAATCTGAGCTACATATCAGCAGGTCATCTAAGTATATAAAAACGTTTTCTCTTAGGCGTGAAGGTATAACCTTATCCATTAGTCTGCTCATAGTTTGGGGACCATTACATAGACCGAAAGGCATATACTTAAAGTGATACAATGGCTTACCCGGGACGACAAAAGCAGTTTTTTCCTTAGAAGTCGGTGTTAATCTGATTTGTAAAAATGCGTCTTTTAGGTCAATTCCGGTTATAAAAAATGTGTCTTTTAACCTACTTATTAACCCATTTATATGAGGAAGAGGGTACGAATCTTTTTTTGTTATGCTATTAAGCTTTCGGGAATCAATGCAAAGACGAACCTTGCCAGGCTTTCGCACCAAAACCACTGGTGAGCACCAAGGTGAGTTTGATTCCTCGATAACTTCCATACCTAATAGTCGTTCTATCTCCTTATACGCTTCCTCCTGGCAGGGTGGATACATGGGGTAATGCCTACACTTGATTGGAACTGCGTCCGCAGTGTCTATATCATGTTCTAGCAGGTCTGTACATCCTAATCCCATCTTTTCATACGAGGGAAACTCTAAAATTGTTTTCTCCAGAATAAGCTTTTGCTTGGGTGAAAGTTCATGGAATTTTGCGTCTTCCCTGGAACAAATTGCAGATTCGAGGTAAAAAGAAGAAACTGAGGGAATGATTTCAGGTGCGAGCGCAAATTCCCGCCAAAAATTTGTTCCAAAATATGCCTCTTGGCTAAGTGAAGGAACTAAATAAAACAAAATATCTTTAGTTACATTTTTAAAATGCTCTGGTAATTTACAGTATCCTACGATGTTTTGCTTCGAACCGCTTGCAAGTGACAATGAAGATTCAATTGGCCGATAAGAAGCATTATTCCCTTTCAGAAATTCGATACAATTTCGTCCCAAAACGGATACGTTAGCTCCCGAGTCGAGTAACCCTAAAAGTGTATCATTAAAGACACCTACTTTTATAAAAGGCCGATCATCTGAACCATGTAACATAGTTGATTCTAACAACTTTCGATAGTACCTGCGCTTTTTGTAACGTCGTCTGCACATCATTATCTTAAGAGAGGGACTTTTGAATGACTTAAACATTTCCTTTGCTGGTGCATTAATTTTTAAATTCTTACTGTATTCAGGTTGTGTTGACACCTCTTGAGTGTTTGGGAAAATTTTTACGTTTAAGCAGTCTTTATTTGGAATGAGTTCGTTATATAAACAAAAAGTACTATTTGACTTTTTTAAATTTGTACCTAGTGCAAACTCGGGGTTTTGCGGGCTGGACGAAAGTCCCCGGTAGTCATTTCGTCCAGTTACTTGTTTCCCTGTAAGTTATGCTTGTTAGGACACGATGGTGTAAAAACACTCTTTTGACCACACTTAAAGCAAAAAGGAGTTGTTATCGCCTGATTGCAATAAATATAAGAATGACCGTAGGATAAACAATTCCAACACTTTATATTGGAATAATCCCATTTACCATTTTTCTTTGTGATTTGAAGAGCCGCAAGTTGTGGATCGATTTCACACTCATTATTTGGCTCACTAGATGGAGAAATGATTTCACTTACGTTTCGGTTTGGACCTACGGTTGTGAAAGACGATTTGTTATCCCGAAGAACTTTTTCGGCTTTACGAGCAGTATCCCTGAAATCGTTAAGGGTTCTGCAGTCGGAGCTAAATAACAAAAACCTCAAATTGGGGTGCAAATTCCTCTTTATAATATCAATCATTTCGGAATCGGGTAAAGGATTCTGTAACCTTAAATTCATTGACACGACACTAGTATGAAACTCATCATACGATTCCTTTATCTGTTGCTTACGTAACGAAAACTTTATAATAATATCATGTTCCGATTCTTGGTAACCAAATTCCTTAGTAAGGGCATGACGTAAAACTGGGTAGGATACATTTCGATTCTGTTTCATAAACACCCAATACCACTGCTCAGCTTTTGCTTCCAAAAGAACATGGAAGTTGGATAATAAATGCTCATCTGAACATCTAGTACGAGTACAGAGTGTTTCCACTTTAAATAAAAAATCTGAAACAGAACCATTTCCATCGTAAGATATTTTCCATTTCTCGAGTTTGATATTCGAGTCAGCGTTTGAGTAAGATCTGTTTACGTTAGAAGAGTGATCTAAGTTAGGATTATTTGCATTGAAATGAACCCGGTTTGGTTGTGATGGCTCATGGAAATTTGAAGCATTTCCATTACCCATTTGAGATATGCTTCCCCTGAGGGACGAAAGCTCTCTCCTGAACTCCTCTCTTGTATTTCTCATGCTTTGTTCCATCATTGAAATTAACGAGTCCCATGGTGTCAAAGTGCTTGATTTATTTTCTGCAGTGCCTGCCATGGGCCGGTCATTCATTAAATCCGAGTTTGCAAAACCTACGGCCCCTTGTTCCTCTAAAGGAAGAAATTCCTGTGGTAAAGAACCAGTATTATTGTCCATTATGACCTTGTTTTGAATTTGAGGATCAGGTGGTAGGGTAAGGATTAGGGATTGTTGTTCACCAGTTCTTTCCGAGTTTGTACTTATAGGTGAGTGGACAACACGAGTTTGGGATGTGGCTTGAGTATCTTGTAACTCAATAGAATTATTATTAATAGAAGCAGATAAACTTCCACCACGACCCTTTTTAAAAGAATTATTATTTTGAATGCCCCTATTTCTGGTATACATAGTGTTTAATTTAAAGATAACATAAAAAAATTATATTTTACCTTGCAGTAACATTAAAATGTATGAAAAAAAAAGTGTGAATTCGTCTTTAAATCAGTTTGGACCCTAAAATTACACGTATAACTTTTATTTTAGTATTCTCTGGGAATGACAACTTTTACAAAACATGGCAATAAACTAATAGTCTTGAATAAATTAAGCAAATAAAACACCTCATTAGTTGTATTTAACAAGAAAATCTGATTTGATATATTTTTTTTTCCTTATAATTTTGCCAATCAGCAACATTTAAAAATCTTAACAAAAGAATCTTAAACGGACTTGAAAAGTGCATAATATAAAAAAAATAGAACTGTTAGCTAGTGCAATATGCACTTCATAGACTTCCTAGCTAAATATTACAAATGCAGTCAATATGTAACACTACAAATTTTGATGTATCGCAACTAAATTCAGAAATTTATTATCCAAATAATTAGGACTTATACAACAAAATTTGCGTTTGAAAATACAATTGAACGTACTGAATTTGTGTAAGTCAAAAAAAAAAAAAATATCAATCAATTTATGAGAGTGTTTTGTTTAGAGTATAAAAAAAAATTCCTTTTAACCTTTAAAGAGGCCGGTTTGTTGGCCTTTACGTTGGGCGCCATATATGTTACGCGCTGACTAGATTTTAAATAAAATATTCTTTTCCACGAAAAATCCCTATAAAAATACCGAGTTAAAAAAATAGCATGATCGATTTAATTTTCCCAGCTAGCTACTCAGGAACTGGTTATGTGGTTCTTAACCCTGTTTTTAGCGCATAATCATATAAGTCTACTTCTCATGCAAAAAAAATAACCAGAGTAGACCAAATATTACTAATAAAAGAAATTTTGTTTAGCTAGATGTTCAGCCAACGAGATGCAATTTTCCCACCCTACTGATATAAGAACAGACTCCAGTGACAATCCAAGCATCCTTTAATTTTACAGATTGTCCCAAAAGAAAATTCAAGACTTTTATGCTACAACATGCTTTGTATTGACTATCATCCCCAAATAATAATTAAAACTTTAGCAATGCATTTTTATTTTCTCGTACAATTAAAATTAAATAATCATTTATTTTCAAAAAAAAATATGCGATCACCAAGAAAAATAAGCATAAAATAAAAAAAAACCTTAATACATAGAACTAAAATACAACATAATTCATTGTTACTCTTTGGAGAACATATCTTAACTAATACAAAATATCAAATAAAAATAAAAATAACTCTGGAGGAATAAAATCTACATTTCTCCTGGAACAGACGGAATCGGACTTACTTATTCTAAATACTAATGAGAGTAATAGTAAATAATCAAATGCTCATTACTTACAGAAAATACAATGCCGTTGTTGTTTACTTTGTGTATTCAATTTTCTCCATGTTCCGCAGTTGGGCCCAGCAACGAAGCAGGATAAATTTTCTAAAAAAAATCTTTTATATTTATGTTAAATATATTACTCTCAAAAAGATACTTTGGAGAAAAAAAAATAAAATAGGTTAGTACAAATTGTAGGGTTTACCTAACAATAAAGAAATATTTTTTTGGGATTAGTAACTTAATCCATTTTAAATAGGAATTCTAAAACTAAAGTTAATTATTGGTAAAATTTCATTGTTTTAATTTATAGAAAATCTTTAATTTATATTTGAAAGCTTTTATCAAATTTTTAATTATAATAAGAATTAATTACAAATTGACATAATGGTTTTTTCCAAAGAGTTTATCTAGAGATTAACTTAAATGATAGCTTTAGATATTATTCAGTTAATGGGATAATTCTTTTATGATACATTGCATTATGTTAAATTATAAGTTTTCTTTTTTCTTTCTTTTTTTTTGATTAGATTATTATATTCTTATTATAAATATAATAAAAATCTTATTCACTCTTTTTTTTTGTTTTTTTATTTTATACTTATATAACTTGCCAAGGCCACGGCACGTGTTAGTTGAATGATGAAACTAATTTTGGTGATCCGCGACTCCTGCTTCCGACACACTTGTGTACTCCTTTCCTTTGGTTAGGGTGCAGAACTGCCCGTTTGATCACGTTGCGACCTGACTGCGTTCTATCGAACTTTCGAGTACAACTTTTTTTATGTGCATGGAAAATAGTGTTACAGAGAAAAGCAAGCATGGGAAGAAAGTCCCAACTTCCTGGTGTATTCAGTAAATGAATTACCTTTAATATTATTAATATTTAATATTATTTTTCTTTTCTTTTTTTTCCAAATTATAACCATTAAGTCTTTGCTTATGATGTTAATGATTGGCAAAAATGAATTAAATACTTTTCTCACTTTAATTTAAACACAATGATTTCCTTCTTTACTTTAGGAATGTAAAATCACAATTGAAATATGATGGCATATCAAATAATAATTAAGCCAGAATTTAAGTGATGTGATCTAACGGGAGTCACATTCTTTAAATTTTTCTTTGTTGAGTCACATTCCTTGAATGTTTTTGCATTAATTACCATGCAAATATAAGAATGCCTTTTAACTGTATGTGCCCTTTTTTTCTTATTCTCTCAGCTAGTATAAAAAAAAAAAAAAAGCTTTTTATAGCATGATATAATAAATATATGAGCAAATATGTACTCTCAAGTAGGGTGTCCAATATTGCTTCAGTCAAGTTTACTCCCACGTAAATCCAATATAATTGATTGTTTTAATCACAGATTAAGCTCAGAGTAAAATCGTTACAACGTGCTTATCGAGTATTAGTATACGCAATACGCTTTTGGAAAAATACAGGTTCAAACAGAATTCAGAAATTGAATCTGTACAAAATCACCTCATTGGACGTCTCGTACAATCACCATCGTTAACATACAACGAGCGCTATCCAATATTATTACCCATAATTCGAGACTGTCGCGCCTGTTAGTCGAATTTACGCATAAAATTACACTACATGGAGGCAATCAATTAATGATCCGAGTCTTACGCACCGAATATTGGGTATTTAAACTAAGACACTAGCAGAACCTGATGTAGCCAGCGAATCCCTGACTGTCAGCAACCGCTGGATGAGTCACTTATTTTTCCAAAGATGAAAATCTGAATACCTAGTCGAACTACATCGTCGAAATAAATGGATGTCTACAAGACAATGTCAAGATCAACGACTTAGTCGTTATAAAAAATAACAATTTACCTCCCAATAAACGGCAAATTTGCCGAATTATAGAAACTCACCTTGGAACCGATAGAACTGTAGATTTGTCGACATTCATTACCAGACCCATAACAAAAATTGTAGTTTTATTTTCAACATAGAACCATTTTCATACATTTCATAAATATTAAAATTAATCTACAACTTATATTATATATACACCGACTCAACGATTTGAATTAATTGTAGCCAAAAATTATTGCTAAAATTGTTTTGCGAGGTCTCACAAATCACACGAGTGCAAAAATACAACGGGATGTCATGTTTGTAAAAAGCACAACAACATCTTATTACATGCCACAGCACAACTTGCTGACACATCAAAACCCCAGGACCCAAAAACATCGAAGCGTGTATGCGAAGACCCAAGGACCCAGAAGCAGCATTTTTTAATTGGAACATTGTTTTCATTCCAACGGCATCCGTGAAAATAATTACCGAAGACCGTGACACCTGGATCAGCACACGGGCCAATATTAATCGCTCGTTGACGTACATCCGTATTTCAAAATCGTTTGTCACCAAGTACAAAATAAAAACCATAACAAAATATACTCGCGATTTTGCTTGCTTCGAAATGAAGTCTGTACGACTTCCCCCAAAAACAAATGGTCAGCCAAGGTTACTGCTGTAATAACCGAGAAAGCCTTATTGAGGGCCCATCTCCACTGACCCAACAGAAGACTGCCCAGCTGACTCATTAGCCGACATTGAGGCGCAATCAAACACAACTATTGACTGCAACGTAGGATATGTCGTTGGCGAGAAATCTGCAATTGGCTATCTAATTTCCGGACGAATAAAGGACATCACCGACTCATGGGGGCCGTAATGTTCAAAAACGCCCAACTTTTGTCCAGCTGTTTTTGCCCATCACTGTTACTACAAATCAAATACCAACTCTATTACTTATTGTTTTGTACATTTTTTTAATAAAGTTAATTTATACTTATGATCACTTTTTTTTTGTATCGTTGACCATCAAAGTAGTAAAGTGAAGAAACCAAATTTAAACATTAAATAAAAAGTGAAATTAAACTGTTTATAAATACCTAAAATCAAAAATTTTTTACTTAAAACTATTAAAGTTTGTAAACTAAGACATTTCAAACGTTTAAAAACTAAATAAAATGGTTTAACACTTATAACTAGTTAAAACTTAAAAATAATTAAGAGGTAAATAAAATTGGTAAAAGCAAAATAAAATAGTTTAAAACTTAAAAGTCTTTGAAAAGTGTTTTAAAAGTTAAACCTATTGAATTATCGAAGATCGTGTAAAAATTGTAAAACAGAATTTGTGGAAAAACTTTTCATATTATATTTGAATAAATAAAACAACAATAGAAATATTGAAAGTCTTTAATTTAAAAAGAATCAACCCTTAACATTTTTGGTCACTTCGAGCCGAATATAGTGTTTTTCAAAAAAAGAAATTTGCAAAAAAAAATTTGTTATACCTACAAAATTTAAAAATAAAATACAGTTATTATATTTTACAAAAAATAACTAAAAGACAAAAGACCCATCAATAAACAATCAACAACAAGACACAGCCACAAGACACGGTTTTAGCTAAATAAAAAAGACCCAACAACAAAAGTAAGAGCCAACTTACACACACATTTTTCATGAAACTGGTTGCATGCAATTTTAGTTTGTTTGCAAGAGGTGTAGAGAAGCAAGCGGGGTAAACAAAATGGCATGGCTTGGATTTTGAGGGGATTTTTTAGAGTTGATTTCAAAAAATGATATTGTTTCGTTTAATTATGAATACATTTCGGTATGATTTTAATAATTTCTTGTAAAATTTCGTTATTTGCTTGTTTCATTTTTATTTATTTTGTATTTCAGTACGAGTGCATATATTTTTTTCAAATAACGCATAAACAATAAAAATTACGAATATGAAATCAAAAGAAAATGTCAAAAACAAATTCAAGTCGATTGCATGAAAAAATTCATCGTAAAAATGTGCCATGAAATTCGCTGCAACTTTAAAAGAGACATGAAAAAAATGGCATGAAAAAATGGCATCGTATAAATTCGGTCTAACTCCGAAAACATACATATTTAATATACATACCACGGTTGCCAGATTTTTTTTCTCTCCCCTAAAAGCAAATAAAAAAACCCTAAAATCAAGCTTTTTTTAAAAAATCCCCAATAATAATTTTTCTTGATTACATTAATAAATTTTTTTCTGTAATTTTCTAAAAATAAAATCCAAATTAATTAAATAAAAAAATCCCCTAAATTAATCCCAATTTTAACAAAAATCCCCCAAAACAAAAATTTTAGGTGTTTTAAGTTTTCATTTTATTAAAGTATGTATTATAAACAAAGGCCCCCAACCAGAGAAAGATGTTAAAACTGGATGAAATGAGAATGTATTGGTGTTTTGCACTGAAAAAAATCACATTGTTTAACATTAGTAAATACAAAAGCGTTTAATTTTGAATGAGTTAACCAAATTTTAATTTAAGTTTTTTGTTAAGATAGAGTTAAAAAGTAGCAAAAAATGGTTGCATATGAATATTGTATTGTTGTGAAAATTCCATACAAAAGGTTTTTGTTAAATATTAATTTAATGTATAATTAAATTAGTTTTCTTATGATTCTTAGAATTAAGAAAGTCATGAATTGTAACATATATATGTGTATGTTGTGAAAATTCCGTACAAGTGGTTCTTATGAAAAAAAAAACCTAACATATTCATTAACCATGGTAATAGGTAGAGAAATCACACAATACAATAGCGCATATTTAGAAATGCCCATTACTGTCATAAGATCCTTTTGGGTAGTTTTTTTTTCAACCATAATTACGTTAATTTATTTTTCATTCTGAACTATTAAAACTAATTTCGTGTTTTCCAATTTAATAATATGCAAATAAACTCTTGATGCATGCGTATCCGTATATCATTTTTTATGAAAATAAAACAAATAAATGTAACGTTTATTGCTTTAAAATTGTTAAATGAAAGCGTGATTTATATTAATCTAATACCATTAAACTAATAAAAAATATTTTTTATATTAAAATAATAAATATTATTTCAAACTGACAAAATTTTTTGTTATGGCTGAATATTTTCAGTGTACTTATTTTATTACACAATGCGACATAAGCATGCTTTGCTGAAAGTTGGCATGTTACTGATTACAAATTTAATATCTTTTGTTCTCTTAGTGAGAGATCCTCTTTACTCCTTATTTTAGAGGCACAAGGCCGTCTATTTTTTTCTAATTTTAAGCACTTTTAATTTATTTTTAATTAAAATATTGAAATTTTTGGGATTCGAACCATCAACCTCCAGGCTGATAGACCTTTGCACAGCCAATCAGTCTATCGAAGCATCTCAATTTCAAGCAGCAATGAAGTAGATAAAGGCAATTTAATAAACTTCTGTGTTTTCTAAGTAATAAATCTAAAAATAGAAAATTATGTATTTGTCATACAAAATGAGTACACAGTCCTACTTTCCTACTAAGAGAAGCGAAGTAAGAATGTGTACTGGATCTTTTGGAAGAACCAATGCTTTCTAAAAGGTCTTCTTTGGAAGGCACACGAAAATGAGGATCGTATCCGCGAGAAGGTCTAAGCATGCCTTATAGAAGGTCTCTTTAACTTTACCACTGGGATGTTTCTTGTGTTGTTGTAAGAGTATTCTTAAAATTAGTGTTCGTTACTTATGTACGAATTTTATTGTTTTTGCACGTATAACAAAAAATTTAGCTTTCTAATACGTTGTTTAAATAGTTTAGAAGAACCTATCAGAAAGCCGATTATTACATATTTTTAATTTATTGGTTGCAAAAAATAGGAATAGACCAATTAACCCCCAAAGTCTCCCCTAAATGAAAAAAAATTTAATAAATCTAGGAAAAAATCCAATAATCTGGCAACCGATATACATACATATTATACAAAGAGGCAAAAAACACAAGCAAAAATTCTGCCGCGACAGAGGAAAAAAAGTGTTACCATCGTGGCAATAATTTTAAATTTAACGGGAAAAATTAAATACCCTTAAATAATTATTGAGATTTTAAATAATTAAAAGCTTTCGATACTGCTTTTTGTTAAATCGCTTGCAGGGACTTTTTTTTAAACAAATAAAAAATTTTTAATTTTCATCGCGTTTTGACCCACAAAAAATAATGGCTGTTGAAAAATTTGTAAATTGTACAAACAACTTCTGGACTTTAAAACAAGCTATTCAGAAGGCAGGGCTGAGGACAACCTTTATGCGCTAGAAGTCGTTCGTGAGGAACTCGATTCTATTTGGGATCAGGTGAAGAGGGCGTACGAAGAATGTCGAGATGGACAACGGGAGGAAAATGATCAACCCATAGATAAAAAACTTCGCGATAGATACAAAAAGGCTTTATCCGCATACAAAACGTGTTCCGGATCAATAATGCCTAAATTCCAAGCGTTGTCTGAACCAATCGTGGAGAAAACCGAGCGACAATCAAATGTCCCGTTTGAGTGTAACTATTCGTTTTTAAGGCTACCACCTTGTGAAACCGATACTTTTTTCGGCGATTACAAATTATAGCCAGTTCTCGTGATCTATTCACGGAAAATCACAAACGTTGAAAGGCTCTTTTATTTGACTCAAAAAACTGGTGATGAAGCCAGAGATGTCATATCCCACGTTCCATCAATGAACGACGGGTTCATTTTGGCACCCCATGCCTCGACAGACTCAAGTGCATCAATAAAAAAATTACAGCGCATAATAAATGACTCTAGGCAAACTCTAGGAGTATTATGCGTTAATACAGCAACATGGGAGTCATTTTTAATTTTTATCTGCTCCCAAAAACTTCCCAGGACCTTCGTGCTGAAGTTCCTAAATGGGAAGAATTCGATAAATTTCTGACCAATAAATTCAAAACTCTATAATCGGTGTGTAATATTAAACCATCTAAAAAAATTAAATCCCTTTAAGCCAGAAATTGGTAAAAATAGCCCAAACAAAAAGGGAGTTCACACATGTCAAATAAACGCGACTCAAACAAAAACAAAACATATCCCACCACTCATATTAAACAACTGTCAACATTGTAAAGAGCCGCACCCATTGAGATCATGCCCTATATTTTTGCAAAAAGCCGTAAGTGATTGGATCCATATAGTTAGAGTCACAAATTCTTGTTATAATTGTCTGTCAAGTAAAGTAAATCCAGCTGCAGATTGTGCAAGCAAATTCATAACACTTTGTTGCACAAGTCAAACGCGACCCTGTCTAACAGCTTAGTAGTAGTGCTGATGAGCAGCCAAGTACAAGTGCTGCAGCACGAAATAACTTAATACTGTCCACTACCCAATCACACATTCCACAATGTACGACCTTGACCCTGCTTATTCACTGCTTTAGTTCACATCGAAACAAGAGGTCAACGATTCCAGGAAAGAGCTAACAGCGACCCTGGATCACAATCAACATTTATGTCGGACAAATTGAAAAACCTATTAAATCAACCCACTAAACCAAACTTAGCACACGCTTCAGGCTTGAGCCAAACAGTTTCAGAAACTTCAACCAAAGCCTGCTTGTTTAACCTTTGTTCCCGCGTAGAACCTAGTTTTAAATTAGAAGTCTAGGCGCCGGTCCTTAAGACCCTCCCTTCTAATTTACCACCGCAAATGTTAGACTCGAGGCAAATCAGTGAGGCTGCTAAATTAGAACTTACAGACCCGCACTTTAATCAAAATCGACCCATCGACCTGCTAATAGGTTTCGACTTAGGACCGAGCATATATTGCATGGGAACAACGATGCGGTCCATTGGCACAAAAAACAGCATTTGGCTGGATTGTGGGGGGACCAATTTCAAAAAGGGCTTAACCAAAAACAACCATTTCACTGCTCAATATGTCGTCCCTAGACAAAATCCTTACATACTTTTCCGAAAATGTAAATAAAAAGTAAGACTTTGATTTAATAACTTAAACCAGCCACACCAAGCCTTTGTTTTTAATTAAAGTTTCAATCCTTTTGGCAGTTCTTTTGATCGCCTAAGTATTAGGTTGGACTCCCCTCAGCTGTTTAAAATAAAATAGGGACTATAGGAAACATACATTATTTTTGTCTAGCACTGGCTGGACTTAAAAAGTGTACTGACCTAAGCAGCAATGTAACTCATTAAAGCACTCAATATACGTTCAGCATGCATAAAATGTATATAGAAGAATGAATATGACACTGCATGTTCATACTGAGCAACAATGTAGGCACTATGTAGTGTACTAAGTCATACTTTATGCAAAAACAATGCATAAAACAAAAATGAAACGATGACGCTGCATAAGTACGCTTCTGTTTTTATGAATGAACGTTTGTTTACGTTTGCGAGCAAAGCCAACGATCATATTACAATGACCAGGCTTTCAGCTTGCTGTATAAATGTTCTTTACATATAGTTGCTGTATCAGCAACTATTGGTATCGAGGTCACTTTGATTTACAAAATCGAATGTAAACATTTTTAATTGAGTGCAGGGTACAAATTGTTGCTGGGCTTGCAAATTTCGGGAGTAAAAGCAATATTATGAATATTATTAAGAATATTATGAACAAAAGCTGTATAATTTTAAGTATAAATACGAGTGCATAAATTTAATAAAATCAATTGCTATCTAGAACTTATAAGTTGAGGATTTCAATTATTATTCCGGCCGACCAAAAGTCAGCCTACTAACTGGCAGAGTCTAAGTGCCTTGATAATAAAAAGACTAAGATAGTATTTGCACCACATGGCGATCCTGCAATCCTTTTAATTCAAATGAACCAAGAAATAGACAGTACATACCTCGACCAATCCTTGAGGGTTTTTGAAAAATTCATTGGCTACGAGAGTCCTGAACCCTATATCCCAGCAGACGACAGCACCAGCACCTCACGCCCGTTATACATCCCTGGACCAACGCATCAAGGACCAAAACCAATAACAATAGAAGAATACCTACAAAGGCAGAAGCGTCGACCACCACCAACACCACCACTGGTAAGCAAGAAGAAGAGGAAGCGAGCGGGTAAAGCGTTCAACACAAGGACAGAAAGAGCAATTTTATACAAAGACCTCAACTTGGCAACAACCATCGAGAAGAAGAAGGAAATTTACCGCGAACTACGAAAAACAAGACGACAACCTCAGACCGCAGCACCATCTACCGCTAAAACAAACTTACCAGCGCCTTCTCAACAGTAGCGGCAAAAACAAAAATTATGTATAAAAACTCTTTAAATTAGCTGACTTTTAACATATATATATTGTATTGACTGCTGTAGGAACGGACATAGATTAAAGTCCATGGTTAGGAACAATAAGAATATAGTATTATTTGATCATAAAAACTTCGTACAAATATATCTGCCCTACAGCACTAGCTGCTATAGAAATAATCAAAAACAAAAACAATAAATAATATAAAAATACAAAATTTTTACAATGTCTTTGTGAAAAAAAATATTTAATGCAATTCCGCTAGTATTCGCTGGCTACGAGGTTGGTCAGTCTATTGAAAAGAAATCTAACCAGGAAGCAATAGAAACAGTACAGGCCAAAAACAAAGAACCCTTAGAGAGTTCAAATAGTCTAGTAGAAATAATACTCTTGATATTAACAATTTCCATTATAATATATTACATTATAAAACAAATAAAAAGGGGTTTTAAACGCAGCCTCGGCGAAATAAGACAAATATAATGGTCGCCTGGGAGGAAATTCATGAAAAATTATTAATCGAAAAAGAAAACTTTACTAAACGCTACAAATGCTTAAAGAAAGCAGCAAAAGTAAAACAAGAAACTTTGATAAAACACTTACAAACATTATTTGAATCACTTGAGGGCATTAGAAAAATAGTCAATGAACACAAAGTGAAATTAACAATAGAACACAAAAAATATTGTCTAGATACCTTCTGGCAACATAGAGACAAATTAGTAAAGATACTTGCATACTACGAGTTGGAGAGTACTGTACCACACGACACTGAAACACCTATAACTTACACCGTTGATACATCCAATACACCTAATACTAGCGAAACCGGAGTAAAATACCCAAGCATGTCGGAATTCAACTTAGAAATAGCAACCAAAGCTATTCCCAGCTTTTCGGGAAACCATAAGGAGCTAGAATCATTCCTTAAAATTGTGGAAATTATATATAATAGCTTAAGTCAAACCGGTAAAAGCGCACTAATCGACTATATAATATACGTTAAATTAACACAAACGGTAAGGACAAATATAACTGCTATCCAATCACCCACAACATTGCAAGAATTGAAAGATGCACTTTCCACTAAATATAAATCCACAAAAACAATTCCTCAAATATAAAACCAATTATCAAACCTTTACCAAAGAAACCAAAGTATAACGACATTTAGAAATAACATTTTGTCACTAACTGCAGAACTTAACAAACTACAAATAACACAAGTAGGCTATAATGCTACTACAGAACAAAAAGCTTTAATTACACAATTAAATGAACAATACAGTCTAACAGTGTTCAAAAATGGCATAAATGAGCATTACAAGCAAACAATATTGGCTTCATTACCAAAAACATTTGAATCAGCAGTAGAATTAGCTCTTGAACTTGAACAAAATAGTCAAGGTAATAATTCACGAGTCATGTTCATTTCAAACAACCAAAGGTACAACCATAGCACGAACTTCAACCCCAACAATAGTAACACTAAAATGAGATATACTAATAATAATTTTAGAAACAATAACAACAGATCCAATAATTACAATAATAATCGAAATAACTTTACACCAACAAACAATTTTAATTTTAGACCCTCAAACAATTTTAGATCTCCACAAAATTCTAACATTAGACACACAAACAACTATACCAATTTCCGTAATAACACTGCCAATAATAGACAAAACAATAACAACAAGAGACAAATGCCACAATACAATAGAAACGGTCGCCAAATAAACGTTATGAACCTTCAGGGAAACGTAGGCGACCCGGAGGACAACAACTAAATTCCTGCGGGGTACAGAAAAATATTTACTTAATTACAAAAAATTTGACAAATTTCATTACAATATATAACACAAATTTTAAAAAATATATGACATTTCTCATAGACACCGGTGCCGACATTTCTATTTGCAAAAATCAATTTGATAATGAATTTGAGTATGACACTAACAATAAATGTAAATTGACAGGCATTACTAAGAACGAAATCAATTCAATGGGAACTGCTATTTTAACATTTGATATAGGAAAAGATAAAACTAATGTTAACTTTCACTTAGTTACAGAAGACTTTCCGACCTCCACTGACGGAATACTCGGAAGAGACTTTCTAATAAACCACATATGTAAAATTGACTACGAAACATTTACCTTAACACTAACGATTAATAACAGAGAAACAACCTAACCAATAGACGCTAAATTTCAACCAAATAACACTTTTCAGATACCACCTAGAACAGAAATGATATTCCCAATAAATCTCAACATAAAGAAAGACAGCGTCATACTAAATCAAGAAATAGAGCAAGGAGTATTTCTAGCTAATTCAATAGCACCTGCAAACGGAAATTGTCACATCAAAATCATAAATGTAAACGATTACACTTCAAAAATTAAACAGATAAAAATTAACACAGAAGACCTAGCAGATTACTATATTATGTCATACCAAAATACAAACACTTACAATAATACACGATTCAATAAATTAATAAAGGAATTAAATCTAAGGAAATTAGATAAAAAGACAGAATTAGAGTTACACAATATATTCAGAGAATACCAATCAATATTTCACTTAGAAGGTGAACAGCTCACAACCAACACATTTTATACACAAAGGCTAAATTTAACTGATAATTCTCCTGTATATATAAAAAACTACAGACTTCTACAAACTCAACAGGAGGAAATTCAAAAACAAATACAAGGCATGATAAAGGATGACATAATTGAACCCTCAGTCAGTCCTTACAATTCACCGCTACTCATAGTGCCAAAGAAGAGTGACAATGGCAACAAGAAATGGAGATTAGTAGTCGACTACAGAAAACTTAATGACAAAATAATAAATGACAAATTCCCATTAACGCGACTTGAAGACATATTAGACATGCTAGGACGAACAAAATATTTTACAACATTAGATATGACAAGTTCATTTCACCAAATACCATTAGATAACGACTCAAGACCTCCTACAGCCTTTTCAACACAAGACGGTCATTATCAATTCAAACGATTACCATTTGGATTGAAAATATCCTCCAATAGTTTCCAAAGAATGCTAGCAATAGCACTATCTGGCCTAAAATCAGAAGCATTTCTCTACGTTGACGATATTATTGTGTTCGGATGTTCCATACGTCACCACAATCAGAACCTTTTAAAAGTATTTGAAAGACTAAAGAAATACAATTTAAAACTAAACGCTAGTAAATGCCAATTTCTTAAACCAGAAGTACTTTACTTAGGACACTTAATTACAGACAAAGGAGTAAAAACTGACCCAGCTAAATGTGAAACAGTACGTAATTACCCAAGACCAATAAACGCAGACGAAACACGAAGATTCATTGCATTTTGCAATTACTACAGACGGTTCATACCAGATTTCGCATTACTAGCCAAATGTTTGAACACATTATTAAAAAAGGGACAACCTTTTATTTGGTCAGAAGAATACGAAAAGGCATTTAATATTCTAAAAGATAAATTAATAAACCCTCCTATTTTACAATACCCTAACTTCGACAAACCGTTTATACTCACTACTGACGCATCTGACTTTGCACTTGGAGCAATTTTATCCCAAGGTGAAATAGGACATGATTTACCAATTGCTTACGCAAGTAAAGCACTGCAAAAACATGACATTAATAAACCGATTATTGAAAAAGAACTATTAGCCATTCATTGGGGCATAAACCAATTTAGAACATACCTTTACGGTAGAAAATTTATTGTTGTAACCGACCACAGACCATTAGTCTCATTATTTGCACACAAAAACCCATCATCAAAAATGACTAGAATTAGAATAGATTTATCCGACTATGATTTTGAAATAATTTACAAGCAAGGAAAAATTAATACTAACGCAGATGCACTGTCACGCTTCAAGATAGATAGCGACATTTTAAAAGCAATGATACCTACAAGTGAAACAGAAATAATAGCAAAAGAAATTAATATTTTAACAAGGAGCAAGGCCGCACAAATTAAGAATGATATAACGCATGCATGTAAGAAAATAAAAATACTGAAGTATTAGAAAATGTATTACCCGGGAAACGCGTTGAAAGAACAACATCTCCTAAGAAGCCTGATCAACTTCATATTTGGGAATGTACATCCTTCAATGACGTTAAGAACTTATATAAGTTGAAAATAATTATCGATAATGAAAGTAGTACTACAATAAACATTGTAAATGAGGAAGTGCAAATGACTTGTAGCGATGACCCTTTGAAACTAGATTCAACTACATAGTTCGATGCACAGTTCACAGATAAAGGAGCTAGCCCTTTGTGAACAAGAATATAATTTAAAGAATATAGAAATGAATGCATTCAAGAAAAAATACAACGAGCTCAAAATAAATAAAAGCGTGCCAATAAAAATACTAATATACAAAGCTCCAGTACAAATAAAAAGCACTATAATACAATATAAATTAATTGATGAATTCCACTCCACTAGTACAGCAGGACATTTAGGAATTAGAAAGACAGTTCTGAAATTAAAACAAAGATACATATGGATGAACATGCGACAAATGGTTAAAGAGTTTATAAATAATTGCGCAGCATGTACGCAAAATAAAATAATAAAACATACAAAAGAACCACTAGTAGTAACAGATACACCTACAACAAGTTTTGAAACAGTGACAATCGACACAGTAGGACCCTTGCGCATTTCTAACGGTTATAGTTACATATTAACCATGCAGTGTGAGTTGTCAAAATATGTAGTAGCATATCCAATCAGTAATAAAGAAGCCAAAACCATAGCAACTACTTTAGTAGAACAATTAATCTTAAAATATGGAGTAGTAAAGAACATAAAATCCGATAGAGGCACCGAGTTCGTAAATGAACTTATGCAAAACATATGTAAATTACTAAATATCAAACAAACATTTTCTACCCCTTACCATCACCAAACAATAGGCGCTTTAGAGAAAAACCACTCAATGAATACCTTCTAACTTTCGCAGAAGATTACGAATGGGATAAATGGGTACAATACTACGCTTTCGCTTAGAACACAACACCACACGTTGATACGAACTACTCCCCATACGAATTAGTATTTGGCAAGTTGCCAGCCATTCCTAATGACCAAATAGAAAGAAATAAAAATTTTTAAAATATTGAAAATTATGCCGAAGAACTAAAATTGAGATTGCAAAGGTCACAAGAAATTGCCAGAAAATTAATAAATAATGTAAAAAGAAAAAGAAAAGCAATCTATGACAAAAATATAAATAGTGTAAATTATTAAATAGGAGACCTGGTATATATAAAATATGAAAATAGAAAAAAGAACCAGAGTCCATATCACGGTCCATACCAAATTATTAAAACAGATGGTGTAAATTCCACCATAAAAATAAATGGTAAATACAAAGATTTACACAATAATATATTAAAGAAATATAAACTAGATTAAGACATATTAGTTAAGAAATCTTATAATTACATGTAAGCGTACTATACAACAAAACTATATATACATATACTATACACCATAATTTTATCATATCAACATAAAGAAAAATAATAGTAATAAATACTCCAAATATTAATATAATATTCAATAAGCACTATTTAAGCACCATATGATTAACTAATAAGAACAATTATATTGTATGTAACAGCACAACATGACTCCAAATACCACCATCATTCGGAAAAATTATTCCATTTTCCAAAGAAAATAAATAAATTTTTCTTGAGGGCAAGGGTGTAGTGACCTAAGCAGCAATGTAACTCATTAAAGCACTCAATATACGTTCAGCATGCATAGAATGTATATAGAAGAATGAATATGACACTGCATGTTCATACTGAGCAACAATGTAGGCACTATGTAGTGTACTAAGTCATACTTTATGCAAAAACAATGCATAGAACAAAAATGAAACGATGATGCTGCATAAGTACGCTTCTGTTTTTATGAATGAACGTTTGTTTACGTTTGCGAGCAAAGCCAACGATCATATTACAATGACCAGGCTTTCAGCTTGCTGTATAAATGTTCTTTACATATAGTTGCTGTATCAGCAACTATTGGTATCGAGGTCACTTTGATTTACAAAATCGAATGTAAACATTTTTAATTGAGTGCAGGGTACAAATTGTTGCTGGGCTTGCAAATTTCGGGAGTAAAAGCTATATTATGAATATTATTAAGAATATTATGAACAAAAGCTGTATAATTTTAAGTATAAATACGAGTGCATGAATTTAATAAAATCAATTGCTACCTAGAACTTATAAGTTGAGGATTTCAATTATTATTCCGGCCGACCAAAAGTCAGCCTACTAACTGGCAGAGTCTAACTGCCTTGATAATAAAAAGACTAAGATAGTATTTGCACTTTATACACCACAAACGTATATTTTTATTTTACACTTAAGATATGAGTAATTATTGTTAGTTCAAAAATATTGAAGATACAATAAATAAATTAGGATAAAAAAATAGGAAACATAAAAACAAATATAAAAACCCACCACATGACGACCCTGCCACCACATTCTCTACATTACTGGAAAGAGCTTAATATCCTACATAATAATAAATAATTTTGCACCTTAATTTACGAACATTTTATTTCAAAAACATATTTCAACAGAAAAAACAAATGAGTAAAAAAGAAATTTATAAAAATATACAAAACACAAATAGTGTCTTTTTTCAGCTTCCTTTTTTCATCACCGTTCGTCTACAAACAAAAAGACACGTTTTTAAATTATCGTCTAAATACTGCTTTAGTAAACTTTTTTAAATGAAAAGAAGATATTTATTGAATATATCCTGAACAATTTGTAGTATATTTTTATTTTCATATATAAATACATATATCATCGCATTTCTTCTTAAACCATGTAAGCGCCAAGCATTTTTCAGAAAACGAAAAAACTTAATAACCTTTTAATTGTGGGTTCTAAAACAATTTTTTTTTTTTTACAAAAAAAGTCTGTGCGATTCTTCAAAGGGTGTGTACAACTGTAGCCAAATCTGTCGCTTGTGTGCTATTTTTAGTTTTTGTCAAATCAGAAAACGCAAATTTCTATGTGTAGATAAACATTCGATCTTATGTTTATCAAAAATTAACTTTAAACTTTAACAAAAATACTCCAAATGTTTTGAAACTTTCCAGATCTTTTTTCTTCTCAATTATAAACATATTAGTGGTTGAGATTTTAAAATTGCCAACTTGAAATATAAAACCCAGTGTCATTTGCATGGCGCTTACGAGGTTTTGAAAATAAGTTTTTTTAAATACCAAGTTGTTAAGATGACAACGTAGTCTAGTGACAAATGTTATTTTATATCATAAAAAGCAAAAAGTTCAATTTCGAAAAAATGGAGCTTACGTGGTTTAAGAAAAAACGCGACAATATATTTAAGCTTCCGTTTATAATTTCTCCCATATTATTTTTAATTATGAATACTAAAGCATTTTTTAAGCCGAAAACTCAAAAAATAAATAAAAATTACTAGCAAAAAATATATTCAAGAGGTATTTTTTAATAGAAATTTGTTTTATAAAGAGAAATTGCTTAAATTTATCGAGTACCCTTTAATTCTTGTAATTGTAATAAATTATACACACGTAAATTATACACAATAAAATTGGATAGTTTTTTGTTTCCCGCCAAAAATATGACTTAAGATATGATTTCAATGTTATCAGACTTAACAAAACATTTTGGATAAATGTACATATTTACTTACTGATAATATGAGAAGATATACATATGTATAAAAAATAAGTTTTTTTATTCTAGTAAATAGTTAAAGGTTTACATATTAAAAACAATTCTGAGTTATAAAAGATACATACAAAATGGTTTCAATTAACTTATTCTTTTGCAAACTGTATTTATATTTTCACTTTTCCACATTTTCCAACAACCTCAATAGGATTTATTGTTACTATGCTTTTAATAATGGTGAACAATTTACTTCGATTGAGAAAACTACATTAAAATATAATTTAACAAGAAAACAAAAATTTTAAAGCTGAATCACTAAATCTTTGAAATAGGTTTTTTAGGGTTACGTATCCAAAGTTAAAAGAACGTTACCCTATTGTTTTCGCTACAATGTCTCTCCTTCTGTCAGCGTCTTTTATCTCTAGAACTGTAATAGGTAGTCTTGTAATTTTCACAGGTGTATCACCAAGGCTGCTATAGCAAAAAATACTAAAACTTATAGGGTGTTACGAAAGTGACGTGTTATTTATTTCCAGAACTGCACAGAGTAATTAAAACTATGAGTAATTAAAACTATGATCGCAAGTGTAAAAAAATAAAGCTAAAGATTATAGGGTGTGCCGACAGTAATGTTATTTACTTGTATATGGCCTAAGTTTTGAACCATAATAGATAAACGTTTGAAATTTTCGTACCAGGTGTATTACGGTGGCCGCTAAGCAACAAAAACTAAAACTTATTTTTAGAAAGTGACGTGTTATTTGCGTATATGTCTTTACTTTTTGAACAGTAGGAGGCAGACATTTAAAATTTAAACACACATGTTTGTTTTGCCACGGCATAATAGGTGTATTACATAAATTTAAAGGGTGTTCCGATAGTGACGCGATTTTCGCGATTATGACTTTAATGTTTTAAACGTAAATTTATACAGTGTGTAAAATTATGTCCGCTATACAAAAAAATATAAAAAATTAAAGGTTTTTTCGAAAGTAACACAAATTTACGTACCGAAAACGTATGTATGATTTGTCAAGTATAACAAGTACTTGTTTTATCGGGCAAAAAATAAAATCAAAAATTAAAGGTTGCCCGATAAAACATAAGAAAATAACAACTTATACTTTTAATGTTGTACTGCACATAGTCCGAAACCTTACCTGTTTGAGTCTGGCTCGCACTACATATACTGATTTAAAATGTATAAAAATAATCTCTACCACAAAATTGTCTTTTCGAAGTGTTACACTTGCTCAGATGCCATACAGCTATTAGGTCATAATAATGGATTGGCTTTAGATTACCTGGCCCATCTGTTCAACAAACAAATATAGCTTATAGATTATTTGATGAACTTCGTATTTTGTTCTGCGAATGTTCGGTTTAAGCCATTTCTATTTATAAAATAACGTTCTATTAAAAAATAGTTTAAAAAATGCTTTCAGATATACAGTCGTATATCAATGAATCGGCTTACCTACCTACCTATAAGTATTCATAATTAAAAACAATATGCCAGAAATTACAAACGGAGGCACAAGCATATTGTCGCTTTTCTTCGTAAATCACGTAAGCGCCATTTTTTCGAAATTGACTTTTTTGCTTTTTACAATAACATTTGCCACTAGACTATATTCTCATCTTAACAACTTTTAGGAGTGTAATTTATTAAAACTTTGATTAGTTTTCCAATAAACATATTTAATAATAGGAAGTTTATATTTGTGATATTAAAGTTGTAAAATAGTTTTCAGTTGTTTTGAAAAATTTTCCGAATATACGGTTGCGAGCAAAAAAAGCAATTTTGAAATATTAATTGAATTAAAAGTAAATTGTTTATTTATTTTCCAAAATAAAGTTTGCTTTAAATTTAATCAGTTGATTAGTTGATAACAGGGATATCTATTTTCTCCCTTACTTTTCTTCCTAGCATAGTACTTAGTGACACGTTTGCTGATAAGAATAGTGGAAAGCAATGGATGGTAATTAGCCACCTTGATGATTTAGATTGTGCTGATATCTGGATACTATCTACAAAACATTCAGATATGCAATTAAAACTAGATGAATTGGTAATCCTCTCAGCGAATGTCCGTTTAAAAATCAATGTAGATAAAATAAAAGCATTAAGGGTTAGAGCAACGAATATTAACCCATTTTCTATTGGAAAAGAACAAGTGGAATTCGTCGATAAATTCAGTTACCTTGGAATAATAGTTGCGTCACAAGATGGTGCAAAAGAATTGAGATTCTCAATTCTTTGACGTTAATGATTCCGGTGTATATGGGAACCCCAAGCCCCGAGGCTAGCACGGGGACTGAAACTAAAAGATACTAACCTTCGAGGTGCAACCAGTGTCTAAACGAGTGGTACCACGGAACCGGTAGACCCACAGAGACAGCCACAAAGCCAAAGTCCGGTTATTTATGAAGTGCTTCGGGAAGTAATGTGGATCTAAATCACATTAAGGGCTATTTAGTCCGGTGTGTACTCCAATACAAAAAGCCACAAATAGTGTGTCGGCAGTTTAGATGGTCCTTAAATACTAAGTAAAGGATATGACCTTGGTCCTGCCAGCCATGTTTCAAAATAGTTATTTGTGTTGCTATAGGCAACAAGAGCGTTGGTAGATGCATCATATACATACAGTGTTAAAATCATAAGACCACCTATATATATCTATAAGGCGACATGCTAGGCACTGAAATAAATCCGTGTCGCAATCTGTGCGCTATTTTTAACCGGTTAACCGCATTAAAAGAACCAAAACCAAGTATTCAAACGGAATCGAATCCGTGAAACAAGTTTCCGATTTCGGTTTTGAATACTCTAGTTTCAGTCCTATTGGCCCTATAAGAGTAGATGTCACATTGCCCTGGATTAGGTTACCTCGAGTACATAAACAAATTAAAGCTTTGCGAATTTCTTATTTTTAAAACGATTTTGAACAAATTTTATTTCTGTTGATTCCGCTTGAACACTACAAATTTGTTGTGAATCCAAAAAAGGAAAACAATAATAGGATGGTTTATGCTCACTAACTGACACAAAACTACATTAAGGAAAGTAAAAAAAATATATTTAATATTTAAAGTTGAATATCTCCGAAACTGTATAACCCATATAGTACATACGGATATAAACCATACATTACATGCGAGGGCAATTTGATAATTCGGTAGTTGAGCTTGATGGAACAGCATTAATTTTCTCGGCTAGATTGAATCAATATTGAATTTGTCCAATAGCTCTGAACAATATCCACCAGTAATTGAAAAACTATGGCCATAAACTTGATGGTCAAAATCCGTTATTTTGATTATCCCTTGTAGTCTCTGGTGTGGTGTAATCGATACATGCTTTATACACACGGCCTCATCACTCTGATAGCTTTTTCAAATCCAAATATTCATGTAAAATGTGACGATTTCACTCGGTGCTTATAGCCACAGCCACATTTTGCACTTGCATTTTCCGAATATCATTACATGGCAATATCATTCTCGGCAATTTCTGGCAGTACGAGATATTTGGTGTGATCTAAACGTTTTGCGTCGTTGGAATCATTCAACTAGTGCTGACCATTTCTACTACTTTTAATTACTCGATACTACCTAATACTTGTAAATTGGGTTACTCAATAGTTACACTGTTAATTAGTGTTTTAACGAAGTCGTAAAATTTTCACCTGAAGGTGTTTCTAAAAATATAACGATAAAAGTAATAATAATAATAAATAATAATAAATAATAATAATAATAATAAATAATAATAAATACTTTTCCGTCAGATAAGGCGGAAAAATAAGTTGCTTGTTGTTTTCGGAGAAGTTGTAATGAACTATTGATTTTTATATTGTTTCGCGAAAACCCGGTTATCTCCTAAACGGTTGCTCCGATTGACTTCAAATTTCCTGTAAATTGTTGGTATTAATGTCTACAGACCAAATAACAATATCAAACTTGGTTCCCTTGTAACAGAGCTAGAATTACATACTGTGGCATACTCTAACATAATAATAACAGGTGATTTCAATAGTAATATTCTAACTCAAACTGGATTGAATCTTTGTTCTACTATGGCCTCCTTCAACTTATCTGCTGTAAACAGCTTAACACCAACACACTATACAGCGACCAATTCTACATTGCTTGACATTTTCTTCGTTAATAATATTAGTAAAGTTCTGCACAACGACCAGTTACCTGCACCAGTTTACTCCAAGCATGATCTTATCTTTATGTCTTACAATTTTAACGTTGTGCGGTACAATGGAAAGTTTCCCTTTCGAGATTACAATAAAATAGATATGGCATCTCTTGAAGCAGATCTTAGTAATGCTCCGTGGATTGATATTTACTATATCCAATCTGCCAATGATCAAGTAAAGTTACTCAATAGCATCATTTTATCGATATATAATAAACACGTTCCATTAAAAACAAAATATACAAAACAAACAATTACACCATGGTTCACAGTGGAGATAAAGCTACTTATAGAAAATCGCGATAATTTATATTACAGATAGAAACGCTACCGCACAAATGAATTGTTGAGTATTTTCGAGCTGCTAAAAAGGCAGCTGCCTCCAAAATAAAGCAGGAAAAGTCTTCATATTATAGGAGTAAATTCAACAGTGCTGTTGGGTCGTGGAGTTTTTAAGCCTCAAAAAGGTTTTCTCCACAATTGTTTTTTTTTATTATCCGATGTCATTTTTTTCTCCCATTTTTTTATATACTTATTTTTTTAACTTTTTTTTTCAATAATAACGCTTGTTATTGTTTTTTTATAATTAAAAATAAATTTTATTGAAATTACCTTAAATCTAATCCTTAAACTATATACTGAAAATGAATTTAAAAACACTTAAATGGTAACCCTAATCCTAAATAACTAAAAATTAAAAAATGTTAAATGTAACTGTTGTTGCTGGTAGGTATATACCTACCAAACAAGTCGTGTTTTATTTCGTTAAAAACTTTTTTAAGCGTCCATTTTTGAAAATGTATAAATTATTTAAATTTAAATTTTTATTAAAAAAACCTTAAAAACTATTAAGGTTCTTCATTTTGGCGCCCGAGCAGGGACAATTAAAAAAGTTTTAATAAAATTTTGATAACTTACTTCATAATTTTATATTTTTTGATAAATTAATTCAAAAAATAAAATTGTTTTACTTATTTACTGCAAAAACATTTGTTTTATACATAAAAAAAGACTTGTGCTAAATTGTTGTGCGTGATTTATTCGTTTTTAAAAAATAAAAACATTTTCATCCCCATGCCCCGTCGCTGCCGCTGCCGTAATTGCCGTCCAAACCACAGCCAGGGAAGTGATTACGGATTATCAGAATCTGAGGTAAAAGTGTAAAAAATATTTCGTTACATATTCATAATCTGTAATTTGTTACGATTATAGAAAATTCTATAAATTATTTAGAATTTTTGGCCGCATATTTGCGAGTAAGCATTGAAATATTTTCTACACTTCGTTTTTTTTTTAATTTCATATATACATACATATATATGTACATAAGTGAACAACCACCGAAAGTGACGAAATTACCCACGAGTGTTTACAAAGAAATAAATAAAAGAAACACACACACGTACATATAGTGATTGTTCCACGGCAATAATTAAATAAAATTTTAATAAAATATTTGTTCACCACCGTCGGTAATTGTTTTCAAAAAATTCGCATTAATTTTTTACGTGATTTGCACTTTATTCGCGAATGAAATTTTATTAACGTTGTGTTAAAATTAAATATTAATTTCCTCATTTCATTTTGTTATTTTATTGTTTTCGCACGAATAATTTGTTGCAGTTGTCGGCCATCTATTTTGTCATTCCGATCATTCCAATTGCCAAATATTCCGTGTTGCCATACAACGATCAGTTGGCCACTATATGCAAAATAATTGAGCTGCCAGATAACCAAATAAAAGGTGTTGCCAAATATCAAAATTAAATATGCGTTTTTTTGCCGTTTTTAAAAAAAATCGTCTATTCTGTCAACATTTTTTCAATTTTGAGTGAAAAATAAATAAAATTTGTGTAATTTATTACAATTTGAATAAAAATTATTTATTTTTCTTAAGGAATCTTGGTAATATAATTTTTTATATAAAAAAACTGATAGAATATTTCAATTTTAATTACCAAAGGCTATTTGATTACGAGGATTTCTTTCATTTCATGAATAATCTTTTGAAATTGAAGTGAATTGACAACTTTTTCATAATTTAGTGTGAAATTAAATAACAACAAAAATTCTGCTGCAGAGTTTTAACTTTTGTTTTTGAGCGCAGCTTGTAATTGTTGGAATTTATTCAACAATTATTTGCATTTATTCTTATTAGGACTTAAAATAGTTTGAAAAAAGTCGATTTGTTATATTTGGTAATTTTTTCCGGGTTTTCTAAAAAATATTTCTCAAAACTTCAATATGGCTGGTGGTAAAATGCATCAAAATGATCCTGAAACAGAAAATTTAGAAAAACTGTTAGAGAGAAAAGCCAAAGTGATTGAAAATATCGAAAGAATCAAAAAGTCTATTATTGAAAAGACTATTTCTTTCAATCCCTTCGAGATCGGTTGTCGATTGGATATTTTAAAAGACTATATCACCCAAGCTATGGAGTTTCAGTCTGAAATAGACATTCTTGATCCGTCAAATAATGATAGGTCTGAACTTGAAGATTTATGTGTAACTACGAAGTCTCCATTACTGAGTCTTCAGGCTAAGAACAGAAGAACAAGTTTCCAAGAAACTTCTTTCATGCAACCACATCATTCTAGGCTTCCAATCATGAGACTCCCAAAATTCAGCGGAAAATATTCCGAGTTCAAAAACTTTATGAGTGTGTTTGAAAATCTAGTTCACAATGATCCTACATTGACGGATATTGAAAAGTTCAACCATTTGATATCATGCTTAACTGGCTTTAGGCACAGTTAAAGCTTTCCAAGTATCTGAGGATAATTACCCCAAGGCATTAGCGAGTTTAAAGAAGGTTCATGATAATGAAAAATCTTTATCAAAAATATTTCAAAACTTTTTGATCTTCCCGAGATTAGTAAACCTTCGGCTCCAGCCTTGAGAAGCATGATAGATACAGTTTCCGCCATTTATGATTTTTTGTTATCAATTGGCGATGATAAAAAAATTTCAAATACATTTTTGATACATTTAGTGATGTCGAAAGTTGATCCAGTCACTAAGTCCAGCTTGACTTCGAAAGGCTCCCATTGTGGTCTGACTGCGAGGCCATGTTAAATAAAAGGTATCAGCACATTTCTGCTGATGAATCGTCGGGTGCTAAGCCCAAAAATACTAAAAACAATAATAATAATAATGGAAATAACAATAATAAAAATACTTAATATGGGCCTAGAAAAAATAATAAAACATCATTAACTGTAACAAAATCTAAACAATCCGTCGAGAAGTGTCTGTTTTGCAAATCTGCTGACCATAATGTTTACAACTGCTCATTCTTCACTACATTGCCGGTTATTCAGAGATTTGATTTTATCAAATCTGCGCCTGCATGTATAAATTGTTTGAAAAAAGGTCACACCGTAGCCAAATGTACTGCTCAAAAGTGCCGTGTTTGCGGCGGAGTTCTGATTCTCAGAGTGCAAATACTAATGTTGCGAGAACTTCTTCTGGAGGCTACATGTCTCAAATGCCGTCAACTTCACATGCTTCAGTGAATCACTCGGCATCTGACCAAAATGTTATTCTTGCTACTGCTGTGGTAAAAGTCAGATGCAGTTCTGGCGATTATATATTAGCCAGAGCATTATTAGATTCCGGCAACGCAAAGGCTGAGAATAAAGCGCAAAGGAGGCAGATTAAATTTAACAGGCATAGGTGAAGTTAATTCAATTGCTAAGTCTAATATAGAGATCTCCGTTATGTCGAGGGTAAATTCGACCCAATTCATTTCAAAGTTTTGGGTAATGAGTTCAATTACGAAGTTCCAACCTGATCAAAGGATCTGCACTAGTAATTGGAATATTAAGAAAAATATCGAACTGGCAGATCCTGAATTTTACAAACCACAAAAAGTTGATCTATTAATCGGTGGTGTGTGTTGGACAAATAAAGTTCAACCCAAGCCTTCCAGTCCTTCAAAAAACTTCATTAGGCTGGATCGTAGCTGGCAAATATAATCAGACTACAAGCTCAAGTTCAAAAGTTTGTAATCTTAGCAACATAATAGAAAACGAGGAAGCTATTGATTCAATTGTTCATAAATTCTGGGAACTGGAAGAAGTTTCCAACGAAAATACTCAGATGTACACTGAGGAACAACAAAAATGTGAGGAACATTTTAAAAATTCGGTACGACGTTTAACGTCAGGACGTTTCGAAGTCTCACTTCCTTTCAAGTCGGATCCAAATTTGTTAGGATCGTCTTATGATACAGCTAAACGCCGATTTTTTGCGCTTGAACGCAAACTTTCACATAATAATGAAATGCGAAGAATGTATCATGAGAGAGTGTGCCGATTTAGGTCATATGGTAGAAACACAAAATATAATTCTAGATGGGCCTCACTATTTTATACCAAATCAATGTGTTTTGCGACCTCAAAGTACATCTACAAAACTTCGTGTCGTATTTGATGCTTCGTGTCGAACTGCTTCACGAACTTCGCTCAACGATTTACTAATGGTTGGGCCTACGGTGCAAGAAGAATTGTATACGACACTAATCCGTTTTCGATTCTATAAATTTGTCATCACTGCAGACATAGAAAAAATGTATCGTCAAGTTTTGATTGGCGATAAAGATAGAGATTTTCAATTGATCCTTTGGAGACAAAATCCTTCTGATCCGCTACAAGTTTTTCGGTTGAATACTGTCACGTACGGTACTTCTAGTGCTCCATTTTTATCGATCAGATGCCTTATGTATTTAAGCGATCTCTACAAAGAGACTTTATCCATTGGAGCTAAAGTTATTCGCAGTGATTTTTATGTTGACGACTTGTTAACTGGTGCCGTTGGTTTAGAAGAACTTTCAGCTATTCGAGATCAGGTGACTCAAATATTGAGTTCAGTTGGATTCCATTTAACTAAATGGTTTTCAAATCACTCTGATTTGCATTTTTCTCAAGACAAGGAAAAATTATTACAAAATGATTCCGATTCGGCTAAAGCGTTGGGCATACATTGGGTTCCGAAGAATGATTCATTTAAGTTTCATTTGGATAATGATTTCAAAGATTTAAAAGAAACAAAAAGAAACATTTTATCGGTTGCTTCTAAATTGTTCGATCCTCTCGGAATATTATGCCCAATAATTGCAAAATCCAAAATGTTACTTCAAGAACTTTGAATTCAAAAACTCGACTGGGATGAATCAATACCCTTGCGATTAGATACAGCTTGGGGAAATCTAAAAGATAACTTGTTGAAAATTGATTCACTACAAATCCCAAGATTCGTCCACATTTCTTCGTCAACAAAAGTTCAAATTCATGGCTTTTGTGACGCTTCAATTAGAGCGTACGGGTGTTGCATCTATATTAGAAGCTGTTATGCAGACAAAGTTGTTTGCAATTTGTTAACAGCAAAATCGAAGGTCGCACCACTCCAGACAAAATCTCTTCTGAGAGTTGAGTTGTGTGCAGCACACCTTTTAGCAAAATTGTGGAATAGAATTGAGAAGATGATTAGCTTCGAAATCGACAGTGTAAATTTCTGGTCAGACTCAGAAATCACTTTACATTGGATAAAAACTTATCCATCTAGCCTTGCAACTTTTGTTTCCAACAGAGTTGCTGAAATACAGGAATGTTCGGAAAGTGTTTCATGGCGCCATATACCAACCCGACAAAATCCTGCTGATATTGTATCAAGAGGCTGCGATGTGGATGAGTTAAAAAATTCAATTTGGTTCAATGGTTCTTCATTTCTTTTAAATGATTCTTCAATGTGGCCTGTTAATCATCATTTAGAGTTAACAGAGGAACAAATGAGTCTCGAAAAAAGAAAATCTTTATGTTCTTATTGCAGTAGAGAATAACACAAATCTTGACAACATTATATTAAAATTGACTGAAGATAATTCTTCTTACAAAAAATACTAAGAATTGTGTGTTATATTTTAAGATTTGTGGATTCTTGTAGAAAAATTGAAGTTTGCAAATCAAGAAACCCTACTGCGAAAGAAATGAAGTGGGCCTTTTATAAAATTGTGGAAATTATCCAGAAAAAATATTTTTCTGAGGAGATTTCTAAATTGCAGAAGTCTTTGGTGTTACCATCAAATATTCAAAGATTAACACCATTTATCCACAATTTTTCAGAGAATAAGAGAAATTTTTCACTTTTCCGCTTTTACTACCCAAACAGACACAATTTGTAGACAGATATTTATATAGTCTGCACCTCGACAACTGTCATGCAGGAACTAAAGCATAGCTCTGTCGAGAGAAAATATTTGGCTCATAAACGCTAAAGAGTGTGGCAGAATTGTGCGCAAATGTTTTCACTGCTACCGCTATAAGCCGAAGCTTATGACCCAAATAATGGGCAATTTACCCACCGATCGTGTGAGAGCTGTACGCCCATTTTTAGTAGTTGGCGTAGATTTTTGCGGTCTCGTGAATATTTCCTTGCGTATTCGCGGTTGAACACCTGTAAAAATGTATATAGCGGTATTCGTTTGTTTCACTTCGAAGGCTGTTCACTTAGAGCTAGTGTCTGACTTGTCTTCTAACTCTTTTATTCTATCTTTTAAAAGGTTCATTGCCAGGAGAGGTCTTCCACGCACGGTCTACTGCGACAACGCCACCAACTTCGTGGGAGCCAACCGAGAACTCAAAGAAGCAGCCGCAGTGTTCATCAGAGAGCGAGAACAGGTCGTATCATCTGCAGCGTCGTAGGAGGTAGAGTTCAGCTTCATACCTCCCAGAGCTCCTCACTTCGGAAGCCTATGGGAGGCAGCTGTGAAGCAGGCGAAGTTCCTGCTTCTTCGAGCTGTGGGCAATGCGATGCTCACACAAGAAGAAATGGCCACAATGCTCGGAAAAGTAGAGGCGGTGCTCAACAGTCGGCCAATAGCACCGCTGTCTCCAGACCCCAACGACGGAGAGGCGTTAACTCCGGCACATCTACTAATCGGAGGGGGTCTGCGTTCGCTGCCGCCAGAATCCGCAGAAGACGTGAGCGACAACTAACTGAAGTGCTTGAAGCGATGGCGAATGCTATGCGCGCTCAAGCAGAGGTTCTGGAGAGCCTGGTCCAGAGATTACGTCCTGGAACTTCAAGGCAAGGGCAAGTGGCAAGAAGAACAGCCCAATCTGCAAATCGGCAAGATAGTGGTGGTCCTCGAGGACAATCTCCCGCCCCAAGAGTGGCTGACCAGGAGAGTCGTCGGCGTAACCAAAGGCCAAGACGGCAAGGTCAGGTGGCGGAGGTGAGGACAAAAAGCGGAATATATAAACGTCCAATAACCAAACTAGCACCACTCCCGAACGTTTGAAGACCACCGGTCCTTCAATGGGGCCGGAATGTTGGGTCGTGGAGTCCATTTTTGAAAATTTATAAATTATTTAAATTTCCATTTTTTATTAAAAAAAACCTTAAAAACTATTAAGGTTCTTCAAATGCGATCGACACAAAACAAACTTGGAAGCAAATCCGTGATATTGGCATTATTGGAAAGCAAGTTCATACTAATGAAATAGACGTCAGTTCCCTAAATGAGAAATTTGTGAATATACCTCAACCTCCAGTACAATATAGTTTTTATAATACAGATAATCCTGCTGTTACGTCGCCTGAAAATCCGTGCTTTCACATAAATGAAGTATTTGAAGGTTTCTGGTCAATTAAGTCCAATGACAATGGGCTAGATGATATTCATCCTAGATTCATAAAACTTATATTCCCATGGATCATAAGTTATGTATATCATATTTTTAATACTATAAACACCACCAGCACATATCCAACAGAATGGAAGTATGCCAAAGTAATACCAGTGCTAAAATCAGATAAAGAATATAGACCTATATCTATTCTTCCCTATCTCTCTAAAGTTTTCAAATTTCCAAATATATTTACTCAAACGAGCTTTTGACTGATCGGCAATCTGGCTTTAGGCCACATCATAGTTGTATCACAGCCTTAACGGAAGTGGTTGAAAATATCCGTGAAAATCTAGATGACAACAAAATTACCTTCTTAGTTTTGTTAGATCACTCAAAAGCATTCGACACTGTGGATCACAATACATTGATTATGAAACTTAAAAAAATATTTAACTTTTCGTCCACAGCGACAAAGTTAATTGAATCATACCTGACGGATATATTTCAATCAGTTACAAATAAAGACAGAACATCAAGGCCTTTGAACTTGCCTAGAGGTGTTCCTCAAGGGTCTATACTTGGTCCATTATTGTATTCATTATATGCAAATGATTTACCTGAGCAAATCCAACACTGTCGAATTCGTATGTATGCAGACGATGTTCAAATTTACCTCAGTAGTCCCAAGGATCTTATTCATGAAAAAGTTAACGAACTCAATCAAGATCTTAATAGAGTTATTACCTGGGCGTCTGTGGTTTACGATTAAATCCAAAGAAATTAAAATGTATTATCATTTGCAAAAAATCCTGGTAGAGACCAAAATTGATATTGTAACCACTATAAAAAACCTTGGTGTCAAAAGTAGTTTGGACACTTACTTTTCACAACACTTTGTTGTATTATTTTTATATTAATTGTGAAATTAAAACTATTTGATTGAATTTGATTTATACTAAAAAGAAAACAAAAATGCTTGAAATTAATTTTATATTGTTTAATTCGCTAACTTAGCAACCATAAAATTTAGTATTTATCCGAACCGGATTGTACTAAAAACCTATTCGGATAAAAGGGGTTTCATTTTGTATTTTTATAATAATGTTACTTTTCTTTTGGCTATTTAAGAAGAAGGTTGAACTTCTCAAATAAAACTAAAATTGAGCACTTAAATATTTTTTAATATCTATTTGAATTTCATCAATATAATTTATTATAACGTACAAAACCACACATAATTATCTACTCAATTATAAAGGCGCTAAAATAAGGTGAGCAATAAATAACCCTACGTGCAAATACCACATTTAGAATAAACCACTAATTCCTTTTCTCTTTTATTTCTAAATTACCCAAAAATTATAATTGCTCTGCAACGAGTGATTATAATTGAAAATCTCCTTTATAGACATTGACCCTCTAATAATTAAAACATTCCCCCCTCTGCCGTCATCTATAAAGAGATGGATTTAATACAAAACCCAATTGTATTCATGGTCCAGTTGAGCCATCAAAAATATTCTCATCAATAAAGTATTCTCATCATTGTAAAAAGATATGAGGTAATTAGAAACCACAAAGCACAAGAAAATCAGTCAAAGATCAAACGCACAAGTAAGTAGACGTTTTTATGCAAATTATTAAATCGCCACACACGCCCATACAATAAATATATGTATGTATGTAAAACCATAGTTTAAAGAAACATACAACAATAAAAGAAAAAGCAACGAGTAAATTAACTATTGAAACGAACAAAAAATAAGTGTAAATAAAACCCGAAAAAACAAAAGTTTAAAATTATATTATATGTGAAAGAAAAGAATAACGGCAAAAAATTGTGTATTGAAAAAAGGTACAGTGCATAAAAATAGTTTAAAGTCACATATTATATGTAATCCTAAAAAAAAGAACCAGAAAGTAAAAATATATATGTTCATATAACTAAAACCACGCCATTTTTTTTAAATCCCATTAAATTACCCATTCTAACCACAAAATTTGATTTAAATTTCGATTCTCATATTTAAATTTTTACTGTTTTTGTGCCATAAAAAAATACATATGTACATACTTACATATATGTATGTTATTTAAAAAGAAGAAATTACGCCACATTGAATTTAAAAAAAAACCGTTAATAGTTCTTCCAAAAAAAAAAAAAAAACAAAACAACAGTGCTTAATATACAAAGTAAATACCTATAGAAAGTAAATACATAAGTTTTCCCGCAAAAAAAGAGCTTATATACATAGTAAATATATAAGTTTTCCCGCAAAAAGTGCTTATTTACATATATGTATATCTACAAAGTATATACATAAGTCTTTGTAGTAAAGTACATACATGTATAGAAAGTATATTTGTAGAAAGTATATACATGTATATAAATTTGCCGCCATATTGCTATATAAGCATATAAAAAGAAAAATCCATCTAACCCTAAAAATAAAAATAAAATACATAAAATTAATCAACTAATTTAAAATTTAATTTAAATAATTTTCAAAAAAAGGGTTTAACAGATATTACGTTCATACATACATATAATTTCAAACGTGTAAAATTTAAATAAAATCAAAAATTTCAACAAATCGAATAAAAAACTGCGAAAAGAGATTAATGATGTACGCTTTTTTTTTGGAAGCTGTACACATGGTATTTAAAAAATTTATTATCAATATATTACCTTATTTTTACTCCTACTTTCTCTTAATATTTTCAACAAGTGCTACTGATTTCCATATATATAGTGGTCTTGTTCTTTGCTTATTTGTGCGCGCTACAATTTAAAATAAAGTAATATGAGTGAAATGAAAATTAAAACATGCATACATTTTTTAACTAATGTTGTTTCCAATAACTTTTATTAAAACTAAGTTTTGCAATGCAATTAATAAAAGTTAATTTCTCATTAATATAATAAAACGTTTTTGAAAAATAAATAAAGCACAATTAAAACAACAATACAAACAAAAATTAAATAAAAAAAGAGAATGTTTGTTTCTGTTTAAAATATACATGTAAGAAAAACAACCCCAATTTTGCGTTTTAACAGCAGTTTGTTGTAGCCGTTCTCTTAATTTAATAATACATTATTTATATTTCACTCTCTTCATTGTTACTCTCCTCATTTACATAAGTGAGATCTTAACATTTAAAAACATTACAGTCCACTACAAATACTTAGGTTCATTATTGCTCACAATATCATACACTCAAGTACAAAAAAATAAGTACAGTAGAAAAATAAAGCAATTACTAAGAAAATTTTTTCTTGCGTCTAAATGCAAAAATTTTTTTATTAAATATATACTAATTTAATTTATTGAAAAGAAAACACAAACATATATTTCGAAACTACATATTTTGTCACATACAAAATAATATTGAGAGTTGTTATTCAAAAAATTACAACAAAAAATTTAATATTTTAGTTTCAAAATTATAATTTAAAAATTATAATTCGTTAATATTTGTCCCGTAATTATATTTGTTAAAAGTAATCCTTTGTTTGATTACATTTAATTCCTCATAAGTAATCTTAACATTTTTTTTACTTAAATATACCATAAATCAAAAACCTGATTACTCCCATAAATTGCAGTTTAATATTTATTACCTAATGCGACTCTAAAACCAATTTATTTATTCAACTGTCTATAGTATCTCTTTATACAACTAGATCACAGGTATCTAGTGCTAACTCATTAGCCCCTACAAGATATTATAGATAAAAGAATTTCAATAATAAAAATCAAATTAGCAACAACAGATTGCTTACTAAAGAAGATATTAATAAATATCTACCGCTATAACTCGTTAGCCCTAAAAGCTCTAGATTATAATAAAAAGAACAAAAGTTAACCCGCGTAAATCACAAAGTATTTCCTGATTTATAAACTTTTTCCCATTTACTAGGGTTAACACTTACGATCTCCCTACACTATAAAATTAAAATCAAAGTTTTATATGTGTTAAACATTACAGAAAAAAAATTCTTTTCGTACGAGCCTTAAATTAATATCATTCAATTCCCAGCCCTTATTTACCCTTTTTAATTCTTAAATATGCCTAATACATCTCGCGTTGACTATGACCCTTCCCCAAATGATCATTTTCAATTCGATTGCAACCAGCTAATAAAATTCACTGAAAGGTTTAACTCAATCCCAGTGGAAACCCAAAATGAATCAATTTTGGAAGTTAAGCTAAAGGACTTGGATCAAAGATGGTCAAGAGTTGATGCCTCTTATGAAGGAGTTATGCTGTCCAACAGTAATGACATAACACCCGAATATAGACAGGAGGCAACAGAAAAATTCGAGGCATGTACTGAACTTTATTATCAATGTACATCCCAAATTATAGAGCTCAAAATCAGGCTCATGGTCAAACTTTTGTGCAGGAAGATTGTAATAATTGTATAAAGCTACCTCCCTGTGATACAGAGGTTTTTAAAGGTAGTTACGAACAATGGCCCTCATTTCGTGACATGTTCACAGCGGTGTATATTAACCACTCGAAGTTGTCACCTGTTACAAAATTGTATCACCTCCGAAATAAGACTAAAGGCGAAGCAGGCGCTATAGTAAAACGATATCCCCTTTCTCATGACAACTTTGAACTCGTTTGGAGTGCGTTAAAGACGCGGTACGAGAACAAACGTGTTCTGGTTGATAACCAAATAAAAATCTTATTTGACATAGCACTAGCAATAAGAGAAGACAGCGAATCAATCCGCAAAATACAATCCTCCGTCAATCATTCGTTAGCAACACTAAGGACACTGGGTGTTGAAGTGGAAAGTTGGGACCCAATTCTGATTCGCTTAATCTCATCCAAACTTCCAGATGTAACTCTAACTCTCTGGGAACAATCTCTCACCTCTCCCCGTGAGTTACCAAAATGGAAGCTGTAGAACGTGTCACAAGTATTAGAAACTCTAAAGATGGGTTTAGCTTCATAAAACCAACGCTACCTAGCGTACAAACATATGTGTCACAAGAAAACTTGAGCTCAATCTGAAAGTTGTGCAAAGAATATCACTCTCTCAGAACATGTCCTAAGTTTCGATCCTTAACAGTACAGCAGAGAGTTGAATATGTATTCCAAAATAAGTTTTGTAATAATTGCTTAGGATTATCTCACATAAAAGCAAATTGCAAAAGTAAGCACACATGCCTCTATTGTAAAAAATCACATCACACATTATTGCACATGACAAGACGTGCTCAAGATTCACCCATAACAAAGAAAATTCTCAGAAAAGTATTACACATAAAAATCCTACTTCTCAAGAGCATAACCCAAATAGCTCAAGGAAAAGTGATAATCAAGAGGAACGCCCTTCAACGTCAAAACAATTCCACGTCAATTGCGTAACAGATGAAGAAAATATTCTATTGAGAACTGCGTTAGTTGAAATAGAATTCAGAGACGAACGTTTCACTGTTAGATCCCTTATAGACCCTGGTTCTCAGCGCACATTCTTATCTGAAAAGATTAGAAACCGACTTCAGCTCCCTTATCAAAAGTCCCTTTTCGAAATTGTTGGTATTGGTGGGCAAAGACAATCATCGAACAAAGAATGCGAACTCACGTTATATGCCAGAAGAACCAATTCTCGAATCTCGGTTAAAGCCATTGTCTTGCCAAAAGTTACAAAAAGACTCCCAGCATACACTTTTAATGCTCAAAAGAACTGGAAGAGTTAGATTTGGCTGATCCAACATTCAACAAGTCCTCTGAAATAGATCTGATTCTAGGCAACGACTCTGAACAATATATAAATATTGACGGTATAAAGAAGAATATTTGCGGTTATACATCTGCCTACAACACAATTTTTGGGTGGGTGCTTAGTGGGCCCATGAAAACGGAAGTTGCTCAGGCATTTACGACCGCGGTTGTGACCTCTGAAGCCGCTGATCTTCATGCGCTCTTAAAAAGGTTTTGGGAGCAAGAAGAAATACCAACGAATCACCCTAACTCAATAGAAGATGAACTATGTGAAAAGTTCTATGCCCAAACAACCACACGTACTGAAAGTGGTGGATACATGGTAAGGCTGTCATTCAAAGAAGAATATCCCGAAAAGATATGTCTGGGTTCGTCACGTTTTGTAGCCCTGGCGCAATATGCAAGAATGGAAAAGACTTTATCAAAAAATCCAGAACTTCAATCTCAGTATATGGCAGTGTTGAATGAATATTTGACGCTAGACCACATGGAGGAAACTTCGTCCCAAGAAATAATATATCAGAACAAATACTGCTCATTTTATTTACCCCATCACGCGGTGGTGCGACAAGAACACAAAACCACCAAAATTAGAGTTGTGTTCAACGCTTCTAGAAAAACAAAGCCCCAATATTCTCTTAATGATATTCTCTACACATGCCCTACTCTACAGAATGATTTAATATCAATCATTCTTAATTGGAGGAAATACCAATATGTATTCAGCGGTGATATTGAAAAGATGTACCGCCAAATCCTGATACATCCAGAAGACAGACTGTTTCAAAGAATTTTGTTTCAGAATCTTCCCGAGGGTCCAATTAAAGATTACAAATTGAAGACAGTTACGTTTGGGGTAAATTGTGCTCCATACCTCGCGATTCGTACACTTCTTCAACTAGCGACAGATTGCGAATTTGAGTTTCCAAAAGCTGCGTTAATTCTTCGCACACAAACATATGTTGATGACATCTTATCCGGAGGGCATTCAATAGAAGAAGCACTTTCTTCTCACTTTATCAGAAGACCCTTCAGATTTGACAGCATTAACCCCCGGGTACTCCTTTAATGGAGCATAACTTTCAAAATATGTCTGTCATTAACCGATGGGAAAAGTTGAAAATTATTCAGCATCAATTCTCTATCCGATGGAAGGAGGATTATCTGAAATCTTTACATAAACGTGTAACGATGAAAGTCGGCAGGCTTGTTTTCAACGTACATCAAGTCCTAATTTTATTTTGATATGTTGAATTATATTTAATTGAAATCATTTTTATATTTTTTTTATATGAAATCATTTATTTATATTAAATTAATTGCATTTTGTGTTATCAAATATTTTTAATATTGTTAACGTTGTATTTTCTTACGAATATTTATTTATTATTGCTTCTACCAGTATTATACTAATTTAAAAACTTATTTAAAATTAACGGATAAATCGCGCCATCTGGGCCAATGTTATTAGTTAAATTAGTGAACGTATACTTTAATAATCAACGCTGATTATGTGTTTACTTTTTTAAAACAACTAATTTTAGCAGCCAGCGAAAGGTATATAAACAGTGCTGTTGGCATATTTGAGGCAGTCTTGGTACAGCGGTTGGATAGGTAAGACAATTATTTTCCGTGGTATCCTGCAGAAACTAATTGTTCTTGATAATAATTGTTAGGAGGCGTAGATAAAACAATTATTTTCCGTGGTATCCTGCAGAAAATAATTGTTCGTTGGTAGTTGAAACTAAAGCGGCTACCAAGTGACCTGCAATGATTGGTTGTCCGGTATTACCCACAGATAGCGCGTGATTTTTAGTTTGTAATAATAAAGTAATTATAACCAGACGGGTAGAGTTTTTCCTTCGTCAAGGGCCCATAAATAGAAATTTATGTGGCAGAACTAGCTGGCAACGGTGAGTAATACCCCAGCTGTGAAAAAGTCGTCACATTGAAATGTGAAAAAGTCGTCACATTGGCGCTCGAGCAGGGACCCTTGACAAAGAAGGAATTAGTTGCGTTGCTGGTATACTCGTACCACAGACTCCGAAGGCCGTGATACGACGACGGCAAGTACGCTCCGCGATATACTTGGACTGTTGATATTAACACGCTGAGGCGAAGAATTAATTATTTTGTAAAAAAAAATTAAACTAAAAACATTTTTGTTGTTCATTTATTTATTAAAAAAAATAATATTGGTTGGCAAGTGTTCCTAAAGGAAATTTAAAAAAAACAAAATTATTAAAATGAACTAATAAATGTGAAAAAGTGTGAAAAAAAATACTAGATCCTTAGAAATTAACGTTGGATATTAAAAAAAAACAACCAGGTTAAGAGTCAGGTGGGCATATACTCTCAAAAGAGACGAATTGGTGGCGCATTTAAATTAATTTAATTTAGATGCGTCTGGTACCGTTGAAAAGCTTAGAAAAAGGTTCGGAAAATTTGTTGGGTCAGAACACGATACTGATGTTTCTTCACGACTATTGGAGCTGCAAGACATCGACTACATTAAGTGTCCTAGGGAAAAGTGTGCCAGTGTCTTCGCCCATGAAAAATGAAGATAAAAGCGAAGGTACCCACTCCCAGTCGACAATACCGACGCCAAGTTGTACGTCCACAGAAATAAAGGCAAATCTTCTTGACCAGGTCCGTAAATGGGGATTATCATACGATGGCGGTCCGGAGGCCTTAGATTTTATTGAACGATTAGAAGAACTCTCCGAACTTTATGGGATTTCACGAGATCAAATTCCCCGTATTATGCCGGAATTGTTGCGAAAACGAGCATTAATCTGATTTCCTTTTGTTTTTCCTTCCTGCCAGATATTTCGATCAGCTAGATGATGCAATTCGTGCTAGAACTCAACATCCCAAAGAACGATTTAAAGAATATCTCTTGCAAATTCAGAGCTTGATGCGACATTCCAGTCTGACTGAAGAGCAAAAATTGAAACGTATTTTCCAGAATGCTCAGCCAGAATATCAACGGTGCATTAAGCGGAGAGATTTTGTATCGCTAGCTGAACTTATTCAGTTGGTAGACGATCTGGAGAGCATCCCAACAACGTCTTCGAGTGACGGAGCAATCCAACAACGAGCTGAAAATCATGCGGTTAATTTTGAGCCCAAGAAATGTTACCACTGCGGACATAGTGGACACTACGCATCACGATGTCCGGTGCATGCCAATCGCCAGTCGGGAAACGCCAACGGAGGCCGACAGAATTGAGGAGTGTCGTGCCTCTCAACAAGAAAAGTAAGTCCTCAGCAAATTCCACTTGCTTAGAAAGCGAAGAATCACGACTAACTGCACAAATTGTCATATCCGGCAAGTTGGTCAAAACAATAATTGATACAGGCGCTAGCAGAAATTTCATACGTGAGGCTTTTGTCCAAACATTAACTAAAAAACCCCGCTATGTGCCTGAGCAGATAAAAGTTACATTAGCTGATGGATCTACTAGAACCGTTTCACAAGCAGTAGAATTTGTGACTACATTGGGAGAGAAAACAACAAAATGCAAATTTCTAGTAATGCCAGAAACCAGCGAAGATGTCATCGTAGGTTTGGAGTTTTTGCGTCAATTTAATGCTACGATGCAAATCGGTGGATTAACTCTAAATTGTACAAAAATTAAAACCAGCTGTCTAACTGCAGAAGAAGAAGAAATAACTGCTTCATATCAAGAGCCAAATGAACAACAAATTATAAGCAATTTCTTGGAAGAGGAGCTGCCAAAATTTAAGGATATTCATGGATTTTCAACAATAGCCAAACATAGAATTATTTTAACAGATGATAGACCAGTAAAAATTCTTTATGCGCCTCGCAATCCCACAATGCAGGCTATAATAGATGCAGAAGTCAACAAATTAATAGCACAAGGTTGTATCGAACCATCACGTAGCCCCTATTGTTTTCCCATCACTTTGGTTAAGAATAAGAATGGAACATGGAGAACCTGCATGGACTTCCGACAACTTAATCTCAGGTCAGTACCCGATGCTTATCCCCTTCCCCGAATAGATACCATCCTTAATAGATTACGTGATTCTAAGTTTATTAGTAGCATTGATTTAAAAAACGGTTACTGGCAAATTCCGTTGGAAGAAGATAGCAAGCAATATACCGCCTTTGCAGTTCCAGGGCGTGGCTTGTATCAGTGGAAGGTAATGCCATTCGGCCTACATTCAGCACCAGCGACCTTCCAGCGCGCTTTGGATAGTGTCATCGGGCCTGAGATGGAACCCCATGCTTTCGCGTACCTTGATGATATTATCGTAACTGGAAATAAGTTAGAAGACCATATGGAAAATTTGCGAGAGGTATTCCGAAGATTAAGAAAAGCAAGACTGAAACTAAACATAGAAAAATGCAAATTCTTTAAGCGTGAAACCAAGTACTTAGGACATGTTGTGAGCGAACACGGCATAAAGACAGACCCTGAAAAAGTAGCTGCTGTTACTCAAATACCCTCACCGAAGAATGTGAGAGAGGTACGCCAATTTCTGGGAATGGCTTCATGGTATCGAGCGTTCGTGCCTGATTTCGCAACTGTTGCACAGCCATTAACGAAATTACTAAAGAAAGGAAAGCATTGGAAATAATGTTGCAAACTACAGAGGTATTGCTAAACTTAGCGCTATACCTAAACTTTTTGAAAAAACTGTTACTGATCACCTTTCCCATCAAGTATCATCTGTACTGGATCCTGCTCAGCATGGTTTTCGAAAGGGTTGTTCAACGGTTACCAATCTTTTGGAGTTAACAACATTAGTCAATCGAGGATTTGTTCAACGTAAACAAACGGATGCTATTTACACCGACTTTAGTAAAGCGCTCGATAAAGTCAATCATAAACTTTTAATAGAAAAAACTTGATCTTATGGGATTTACGGACAATTGCCTTATGTGGATTAATTCATACCTGTCAAACAGAACTCAAAACGTTCGTTTTAAAACGCATACTTCCAAAGGAATTTCGGTTACATCCGGCGTGCCGCAAGGGAGCCATCTGGGTCCTTTGTTATTTTCCCTGTTTATTAATGATCTACCGAAAATCATTAAACACTCAAACGTTCTATTGTATGCAAACGACGTAAAGATTTTTCGCACATACGATCGTCACGCTGATTATATTCTTTTGCAAAAAGACTTAGATGCATTTAGTTCCTGGTGTAATATTAACCTTATGGAGTTGAACCTTAAAAAGTGCAAACACATGTGTTTCTTCCGAAGATGTCATACAAACGTGCAATATATTTTCAATGGTCATGCACTAGACAAAGTGAATGTAATTTCTGATCTTGGTATTTTACTGGATGCTAAATTAAATTTTATAGAGCATATTTCGTCAACCACTAACAAATCACGAGCTGTTCTTGGATTTATAAAACGCTGGGCGAAGGACTTTAGTGATCAGTATATTATAAAACATCTTTACACCTCTCTGGTCTGGCCTATTCTGCAATATGGCTCAATAATTTGGGATCCAATGTATAAAGTGCATTGTGATAGCATTGAATCGGTACAAAACAGTTCTTGTTATTTTGTCTTCGAGGGTTACAATGGGATCCCTTAACTCTACCATCGTACTCTAGCAGACTAGCTCTAATAAAGCTGCCAAGCCTAAAAAGCCGCAGAATAATGTTAAATATCACCTTTGTTTTAAATGTAATAAAAGGAAATGTGTGTTCGGTTTTTTTGATAAATAATATTTCTTTCTGGCTGTTAAAGTATTCAGAGAAAATTGCGGTAACTCTGACCCGTTTTTAAGAATTTTTTACTGAATTTAATAAATTTTATAAATATATTGATTTTTCTTTAAATGTTAATGTTATTAAATGATATCTTATTTCGTTTTTTAAATTTTAATTATTTAAATAATTAAAGTTATGTATTTATGTACTTTATGTTACAGTTTTTAATGTCTGTAAGGATCCTGAATCCATAGACTCAAATATATAAATAAATAAAACTACCTGGAACTAAAAAATCTAACTTTTCTACATAAAATTATCACTACGAAGGAACCTTACCATCTTTATAACAAATTGACCTTTACCACATCACTTAGGAATAATTCAATTAGCACCTTCCAATATCGTGATACAGCATCCTACCATGAATTCTTCATCTTCACCATATATCTCTGGAACCGTCTTCCCTCATACCTACAATTCACCAGCAACGCATATAAATTTAAAAAACTTTTGTTCCAATATTACAATGGTAACAATTAAAATGAACACTAAAATTTTCTTTTCTTTTAATATTCCCCCTAATTACGTATGTCGTAGTCGAATTGTGACAACTGTCGTAGTCGAACCCGAATTTACATTTTATAGGCATTATGTAAAACTTTCGACGTGAGTGTTTTTGTAGTAGATTACACACGCTCATTCATTTACAATAACAGATCAGCTAATAGAAGAAACATCAAATTCAATAATTTTTATTTGTTATTTGTTTTTTAATAAATAAAATTAATAATTATTAATATAAATGTTAAGTGTTGTACATTTTGCATCTTCTGGTGAAGAAGAACATGAGAGGAGCCAGCAACTTATAAGTTTACGGAGACAACTAAGACACCGGTCTAACATATCGATCTTCCAAGTTGCGTGTAAGTTTACTGTGGATAAATTACATTGGATTTGAAGCTGGTGTTGTAAAAGTGTTTGGTTTTCTGATGCTTTTGAGTGTCTTTTTATTTTTCTGGCTCTGGATTGTTCTAAAATTGTATTGCCTCCTGAACCGTTACTATTTCCATCCTCATCATTGGCTTCCACACAATCAATTGTTTGTCCCCTCTTATGGGTTTCTTTGTTACGGCTATATTTCGCGTTTTGAATACCGAAGTTTACTCGTTTCGGATTAATTATGGAATCAAGCTGTAATAATCCCGACACTGCCTCATCTAGGGCTGTTAAAGCTTTTTATGTTCCAGTTCCACAATTTTGTTGCTTATTGAATACAAGCTTCTTTTTAACACTTGTCTTCATGTTAGCCCAAACTTTCATCCATCCCTCGGAGTCGCGTGAGGGAGGACCAATACTGTTCAACTTTTCTTTAATTGTGTTCCATTGCTCTTTTATTAAAACTCTGTCTTGGTTCTTGTGGTACCCTTTAGCAAGGTGTGGATTTTGTGCCATAAAATGAACAAGGCTTTCAAATTACTTTGGTGTTGTTTTTTTTCAGTCGTCAATAAGTAAAAAGAGATGTTGTAATTATAATTTTGCTAAATATTTAATAAATATTATTGATGAAAATGCTCTTACGTGTTTACATCCATTTTCTGTTTAGTTTGATAAAAAAAATTTAATAATTCGATGTTGTCACCAGCAAAATACACTACGACTGTTTTTCTCGAATTTCACAATAAAAAACGGCATACAAAATACCACAATTTGTAATAGAATTCGACGGAATCTTATTTCAGTCTCACAAACGACATGGGTAATGCCATATTTAAAAAACGACAAAGATTTGGCGTGACTACGACATACGTAATTAGGCGGATTAAAACAACAACATCAAAATCAAAGTCAACAAAATTTTCATCCCCCAAATTACCAAAGAGCTTGCTCCGAATGCACTGCAATTGCTGCTTGTGTTTAAAAGAAAAGGGAAGTTCGAAACAACAACAAAATAACCAGGTATTCAAGACAAAATAATTTGGTGTGAGACTAGCGACTTATAAATTCGTTTATACGCATATTAAATTATATTAAATAATTTTAAAATTCACGCAAGTTTATTCCACACAACAATTATTTTCTCTTATAATTTACATTATACTCTTAATAAAGGGAAGCATAAAAACACACAAACATTTTCTTCTTTACTTTATTTTCACAAATTATTGGCACAATTTATTTTTAAAAAAACAAAACACTGTCTCGGTTGATCTCTTGCCACAATCTCATTTTTACGATTCTGCTCTCCTCGCTTCAACTCTGTAAAAGAATCAATAAAATTAATTATAAATTAATAAATAATACTTACCATTTCTCACTTTTACATTTATCAAACTCTATTACGTTTTGCTTTCTATTAACATTCGTTTAATAGTTGTTATTGTTCTTTTATTACAAATTACATTAAATTTGGTATCACTACCACATATACTTGTGACGTCAGCAAACAAAAGGTACACAACCCAGCAAACATTTTTAAAAATGATTGAAGTGAGTAAATTTACAAATTAAATAAAATAATATTTTAATAAAGTACTGAAAAACAATATAATTAATAAAATTATACTTAATTGTACTGTAAAATATTTATAAAATCTATAGTATTGAGTAAAAGTAAATTTTATTTTCGTAATAAAAACATAAGACTTGTTGGCAATATTTTTCATTTAAAATAAATCAAATCCATCTTGAGTTATTTATATAAGCCAATTTTGTAGAGTTTATATTTTAAATTCCATTATTTTGCTTATAAATACAACCCACAAAACAATTTTGTTGTAATTCAAACAAATATATTTTTCTGTTTTGAATAATTAAATTCATATTAAAATATTTTATTGAAAAATATTTTTATTGAATCAATTGGAAGTCGCCTAATCCTTAATCGAAAATTTCTTATTTCGAAAAAACTAATTTTCTTGAGATCCTTCCATATATTTCTGAAATTTATTTGAAATATCTTACGTAAAACTTATTAATTAAAATGCAAGCTAGTAAGAGAAATGTCAAGCCATCTCCAATGGAGGCTTTAGTACAACAGAAAAATACCGTCTTAAATAATATTGAGCGTGTCCAGCGATCTTTAAGAGAAAAAACAATATCACTTAATCCGATTGAATTGGAATGTTATATTAAATTCTTATATAGAACAGGCTATGATTTTCCAGTCAGAAATTGAGATATTGGATCCTAATAATGAGATCTGCTGTAGAAGATTTATGCGTATCGACAAAATGCCTACTTTTAGCACATTTAACTCCAGGTAGAAGACAAAGCTCACATGAAAACACTACAGGTTTCACTCATCATAGCAGCCTTCCGAAAATGAAATTACCGAAATTTAGCGGCAAGTACTCAGAGTACAAAAATTTTATAAGTTTGTTTGAGAGCCTTGTGGATCATGATATATCTCTTACAGAGATAGAAAAATTCAACCATTTAATTTCATGTTTATCCGATGGTACTGTGAAGGCTTTTCAAGTTACGGAACAGAACTATTCCAAAGATTTGGCAAGTCTAAAGCGAGTTTATGATAACCCATGTCTTATATTTTTTGACAACATTAGACAATTATTTAATTTGCCAGAGGTAACGAAACCCTCGTCATCCGCTTTGAGGAGCATGATTGACACAGTCTCAGCTATTTACGATTCACTTCTGTTTATTGGTGACGACAAGGCTATCACAAACGCGGTAATTATTCATTTAGTCATGATGAAGGTCGATTCAGCCACTCGATCAAAACGGGAAGAGCAACTCAATTATGATAAGTTGCCCCTATGGAGTGACTGTGAAGAGGCTTTAAATGGAAGATATCAGTATATTTCAGCTGAAGAAGCCTCCAATACAGTACAGAAGACTGATAGACTTACGCGAAGAAAGAATGACAATAATTCTGGAAAAAAGAACAAATCGTTTTCGTGTCAGGTTAAAACACAGCAGGACAGCATTAAATGCATTTTTTGTAGGTCGCTTGGGCATTATGTTTCAAATTGTCCATCTTTTTCAGCCGTTCTTGCTAAACAAAGATTTGATTTTGTAAAGGGTGTACCTGCCTGTATAAATTGCCTAAGAAAAGGCCACACAATAACGAAGTGCAAGGCATCGAAATGTCGAGTATGCAATCGCGAACATCACACAATTTTGCATCAGTATAGTGTAACTAATAAGCAAAATTTAGATGCGGCCAGTTCTAGTTCAAGCCAGCAGTATCTGTTAATATTTCATCCTCTAGTAAAGATAATGTTATCTTGGCTACGGCTTTGGTAAAAATAAGAGATAATTCGGGACAATATATATATGCTAGAGCGTTATTGGACTCCGGTTCATAAATAAATATTGTAACTGAGGAACTGTCGCAAAGATTAAAATTAGAAAAAGAAGAAAATAATCTCAGTCTTGTTGGTGTAGGAAAAACTAATTTTGCAGCTAAATTTAAAATTCAAGTGAAGCCTCGAGTGAACTCTCATGAATTTTCTTCAGATTTTTGGGTTCTTCGATCGATTTCCGGTTATCAACCAGACAAGGTTATTTCTACGGCTAGCAATAACAATATTGAACTTGCTGATCCATATTTTTTCAAACCTCAGAAAATTGATATGTTGATCGGCGCTGAGATATTCTTTGAATTGTTATGCGTTGGCCAGTTCAGAAAACACTTCTGAGTTGGGTTGTGTCCGGTAAATATAAACATTATAAGACTCCTCGTAACGAATCGTGTCATATTAGTACGTGTAATAATGTCGAAACTGAGGAAACTCTTAATAAAATTGTTCAGAGATTTTGGGAACTAGAAGAGGTTCCTAAATAAGTTAATGTTTTATCGTCAGAACAACAATTATGCGAAGAGAATTTTATAAATACTGTTAAACAGTTGCCGGTTGGTAGACTTCAAGTGTCACTACCTTCCAAAGGCAAAAAATTGGGTTCCTCTTTTGATACAGCTAGGCTTGAACGAAGGTTTTCAAAAGATTTAAAAATGAAAGAGATTTAAAAATGAACTAGGACACGTGACTATTAGAGATGGTAAAATTCCTAATTTTCCGCACTACTTCGTATCAGTGTCCACAAAGTACATCAACAAAACTTCGAGTTGTATTTGATGCTTCGTGTCACACTACCACACAACTCTCTCTGAATTATCTTTTAATGGTTGGGCCTACAGTGCAAGAAGAGTTATATTCTACACTTCTTCGGTTTCGATTGCATAAATACGCTGTCACTGCGGACATTGAAAAAATGTACCGCCAAGTTTTAATTAAAGAGTCCGATAGAAAATTTCAGCTAATTCTTTGGCGTGAAAGAGACTCAGACAGCCTTGAAATTTACTCATTAAACACAGTAACTTATGGCACATCATCCGCGCCGTTTTTGGCAATACGCTGCTTAATGCATTTGAGTGATCAATTTAAAAATTTATTACCAATTGGATCTAAAATTATCCGTAGAGATTTTTACGTCGATGATTTGCTAACTGGAGCAGATTCAATTGAAGATCTTAATGTCATACGTAAAGACGTCACTAAAATACTGCAGTAAGCTGGGTTAAATTTAACAAAATGGGTTTCTAATCTACCGTAGTTAAGAAGACTCTCCACAATACAGAAGATTTTACGAAAGCGTTAGGAACATATTGGCTACCAAAAAGAGATGTTTTCAAATATCAGTTAGATGATTCATTTCGCACACTAAGGCGACAAAGCGAAATATTTTATCTGTGTCTGCCAGATTATTTGATCCTCTTGGGCTTTTATGTCCGCTTGTAGTCAAAGCAAAAGTTCTACTTCAAGAACTTTGGTTACAAAACTTGGACTGGGATGAATCGATTCCTATGAATCTTCATACGACCTGGGAGAATTTCAAAAGTAATTTGTCAAAAATTGATAGTATTGAAGTTTCCCACTATGTTTTGGATACTACAAAATCTTATCACCAAACACTAACGGCAAAATCAAAAGTCGCTCCTTTGAAAACTAAGTCGCTACCTCGGCTTGAGCTATGCGCAGCACATTTATTAGCCAAATTATGGGCTAAAGTTAAGACAATTTTAACATGCGGCATTGAAAGTGTTACATTTTGGACCGATTCCGAAATAACACTACACTCATCCATCAACCCTATCCACGTTTTTTTCAAATCGTGTAGCAGAAGTTCAGGAAGTTACGTGGCGTCATGTTCCGTCAAAGTACAATCCTGCTGAAATCGTTTCAAGGGGTTGTAATGTCGATGAGCTCAATGCCTCAATTTGGTTCACGGGTCCGGCGTTTTTGCTCAATGAGAGTAATGACTGGCCAGTGAATTAACATTTTAAGTTGAATGACGAACAATTGTCATTGGAGAAGAAAAAAGTAAACGTTTTTCTTGTTGTTGAAGAACTAAATTCTATTATAGAGTTAGTTAATAAGCATTCATCCTATTTAAAGTTGATTAGAGTGTTTTCGTATGTTTTAAGATTTGTTCATGTATGTAGAAACAAAAATTTTAAAATTACGAATGTTAACCCAACAGCAAAGGAAATTAATTTTTCATTTCTAAAATTAGTTGAAATTATTCAGTCGCAAGAATTTTCCAGTAAAATTAAAAATTTATGAAAATCACAGGTCCTGCAGCCAAACTTGCAAAAATAGAAAATGCTCACTTATTAGAGTAGGCGGGCGATAGCTAAATGCAGCAATCTCGTACGATGCGAAGCTTCCCTTATTAATGCCTAAAAAATTTCATTTTGTGGCCATTTAAAAAATGCATTAGTTGCTATTCTTCGAGATAAAATTTGGCTTATAAATGCCAAGGAAGAATGCATTCGAGTTGTGCGCAAATGTATTCACTGTTTCATGTATAAACCGAAACTGATGAATCAAATAATGGGAAACTTGCCTGCTGACAGGGTGAGAGCTCTACGCCCATTTAAAATATGTGGCGTAGATTTTTGCGGACCGATTAATGTAACTTTAAAAATTCGGGCCGTCCACCCGTCAAAATGTATATAGCTGTGATCATATGCTTCACATCAAAGGCTGTTCATTTAGAGCTGGTTACTGATTTATCTTCCGATTCCTTTCATTTATGTCTCAAAAGGTTCATCGCCAGGAGAGGGATGTCAACCAAAATCTATTGCGACAACGCCACCAATTTGGTCGGGGCCATTCGGGAGATACGAGAGGCAAGAGAAGAAATGTTGCAGCAGGATGAATTGTTCGCCGCCAACAGAGGGATGGAATTCATCTTTAAACCACCCAGGGCACCTCACTTCGGCGGGCTATGGGAGGCAGCGGTCAAGTCAGCCAAGAGCCTGATGATGAAAACCGTTGGCAGCGCGCTCTTGACAGCGGAAGAACTCGCCACGTAGCTGGCAGAAATCGAAGCCGTACTGAGCTCACGCCCAATATGCCACAACACCAGCGATCCCAACGACGGAGAAGCCCTCACTCCAGCCCAACTATTAGTAGAAGAGAGCCTTCGAGCGCAGCCCAGCGATTTTATGGTAGAAGAATCGACCAAGCTACCGTACTTGAGAAGATGGCAGCGTAGAGAGAGTCTGCAAGTGCGAACCTAGTGGTCCGAGGTAATGCCCGACGTTGCCGTAGGCAAAATCGTCGTCGTACACGACGACAATCTTCCGCCAATGCAGTGGCTGACGGGCCGAGTAGTACCCGTTTTTCCAGGCCGAGACGGTAAGATTCGGGTAGCGGAAGTGAAGACGAATAGCGGAATCTTCAAGCGGCCAATCCATAAGCTAGCTGTTCTACCTATTGATTGAAGACCCAAGGTCCTTCAGTGGGCCCGGCATGTTTCGCCAAATCAATTTTATAATTAATATAAATTAATTAATTAAATAAAACATGAATTTTAAAAATAATAGAAAACATATGAATTTGAACCACCCTAATATTGTACAATTTAAACTTCTTTTTTTGTACTTAAATTTATTACTTTTAACGCCCTTGATCTCATCTAGGCTTGGGAATTTATAAAAGTAAACTGTTATATTGTCAAATGTAATAATCTTCATTTTGAATAATAAGAAACACTGTTTTTCTGAATCCGACGAACAACTACCAATTTTATACTTTTTTTTCGCTAGCGATAGTTTTAATCATTTTTCTTAAATATCAGTTTATTTTATCGTGAAAATTCTCACGAAACAGGAATCTCAGGACAATTCAAGTTTTAAAAGTAAAATTACTGGAAGAATTGTGAACGCACAAGGAACATTCAGCAAGAAGCCGACAAATGTGGTTTATAGCAAGCATACGCAGCGTGATCCAATTAAAATACAAAGAGCTGGAATAGAAATGAAACAAAAACTAGTAAAATATTTTTAAGGAAATGCTATACATGCGGTCGTAAAGGTCACTACGCACGATTGCAGCGTAAGTCACACTGCAATGATTGATTTGATTGATTGAAATGGATTTAACCAAGATTTGTGGTATATTGACAGTGGTACAACATCCCACATGTGCAACAATAAAAGGTTAGGAAAAGATATTGCCTGCCGCTCATAAGTTTGTAAATGCGATTGGTAAAAGAAAAATTACACTGTCCAACAAAAAAAAAATTTTTGTAATGTTTCCTTCACTTCATGAGTCAAATCTTACTAATTTTGGGTTAAACAAAAAGGAAAATGACAATGAAAAAATTTTATTAGCTCTAGTTTCTGTGATACCTCATGGGTCAAAATATATAACGTTAACAAATTGAGGTAAATCAGTAAATACCCTGACATCATGGTGGAGAAGATTCCACTGCTGTAGTCTTGAGCCTAGAATTTCTGCCTTATCCTTTGGCAAATCAAGGTCTCGAATGAGATCACTCAATTCCGCCTAACTCAGTCTGTGCGGTTTATCATTTGTTTCCTTAAAATCAGGGTCGTGAGATGTGCTAGACTGGCTGAGTTCTTCTGCACTATCTTCATTTTCCACTTCAAGTTCATAACTGTGGGGTGCGGTAGGTATTGGTAAACCATCTGAATGTAGAATTGGTCGAGTAGCCGAAGGAATATTTGGGTATTGAACTGTTCTTTTTTTCTTTGTTAAAAATCACGACTTTATTCGTGGAGTCAAGCAGAAATAGCAGTCATTTATATGGTTTGTAGGCTCCCGCCAAACCATGGGCACTGCAAAAGGCATAGATCGATTTTTATTTTTCAGCCATTCTCTTAAAGTAACTGAACAAGAATTACAACATATATGTGGAGCCCACGACTTATCTTGGTCACCTACCGTAACTCCAAAATAATGCTTATAAGCAGTATTAACAGCAAGAGCAAGATTGCGTTTCTGTGACGAAAATGTTACTTCACCACAAATGTAACAAAAGTTATTCACTGAATTCACACAACTCCAAAACATTAAATTCGAATAAGAAAGCAACAGAAACCACATCAACCACTATCTGAAGAACTGAAATCACGTATATAACCTCAAAATAGCTGTACAACTGTTGGTTTTGTCAGTTAACAGGCGTACCAACATCCAAAAACTAAATTTCTCGACAAAGTGAAAGCTGAGCATTAAAAAATGACATGTTACTGTATCTTGAAAACAAGAGCTAATTGGTCATTTTCGAGGTGATTTTTGAACTCAGGGGGTGAAAATACATAATAACTGGGTATTTTTAAGCCCGAAACAAATTCATTGTTGTTCAGTGTTATTCTTCAAGCAGATTGCAAATTAAAACTTGAGAAGGCAGTTGAAAATGGCTCTGCAGATACAGTTAGTTCCGATGGAGTAAAAATAAAAAAGGAACTGGTTATATTGCCATAAGAGCCTAGTTTATTTGCCTTGTGTGAAAAACGCAACCATCGTATTTATGCATCAAGTAACAACGATATGGTTTGGCATTGTCGTTATGGCCATTTAAATTTTCCTGATTTAGCTGAAAAATTGTCAAAATTGTTCGTATATATATTTATATCTATTTTGTACACAAGCATATATATATTTATTTGTCTTAATTAATATGATTATAACTTAACTGATTCTAATACTGTAAATTAAAAGATGTTGCATCTTGTTGTATTACAAAATCACTCAATAAAAAAATACAAAAATAAATAAATAACCTCCTCTTTAAGATGGTACAACTACTGTTTAGATTAAGATTATAGGTTTTCCGGAAAAGTCAGTTGCTTGTGGTTTTCCGAGAAGTTGTAATGAACTATTAATTGTTGCGATTGATAAGATATTATTATAGCTCTTCAACTAAAACTCTAATTTAAGTTAAGTAATATTGCAGAATTAGCAGTTTTTCACTTATCTTAAAAATGTAAAAAAATACTTTTTAGGGTTCCGTACACAAAGTGTAAAAACGTAACCCTATTGTTTTCGCTACAATGTCTGTCCGTCTGTCAGCGCCTTTTATCTCTGGAACCGTAATAGGTAGAATCTTGAAATTTTTACAGATGATGTCTAGCTGTTGCCGCTATAGCAACAAATACTGAAACTTTTAGGGTGTTCCGATAGAGAGGTGTTATTCACGAATATGTGCCTATTTCGTGAACTGTAGGTGGGATACACTTGAAATTTACAAACATTTAACAATTTAAAACTTAGTTCACTATATAAACAGCTATAAAAAAATAAAAATTAAAGAGTGTTCCGATAGTGGTGTGATTTACATGTATAAGGCCTAAGTTTTGAACCATAATAGGTAGATGCTTGAAATTTTGACAGAAGGTGTATAGCTGTGGCCGCTATAGTAGCAAATACTAAATCTTAGAGGGTGTTTCTATAGAGAGGTGCTATTTACGAATATGTGCTTTTTTCTTCAACTGTAGGAAGACTACATTAAAAAGAAGCAAGCAGTAATTAAAACTTAGTACGCTAACAAGTCTAAAAAATAAACTTAAAAATTAAAGGGTGTTCCGATAGTGATGCGATTTGCATGTATAAGGCCTAAGTTTTGAACCATAATGGGTAGACTCTTGAAATTTTCACAGAAGGTGTGTAACTGTAGCCACTATATTAACAAATACTATAACTTATAGGGTGTTACTAAAGTGACGTGTTATTTGCTTTATGTCTTGAGCTATAGGCAACCGTTATAAGCAAGTATACAATATTAAACCTAAAAATTAAAGGGAGTTCCGATAGTGACGTGATTTTCATGTATGTAAAAGTTTTGAACGATAATAGGTAGACTCTTGAAGTTTTTACAGGAGGTGTATTACTATGGCCACTAAAACAAATAGTAAAAATTAAAGGGTGTGCCGACAGTGACGTGATTTGCATAAACATTGACTAATTTTTCAACCATAATAGATAGACTCTTGAAATTTTCACAAATGGTGTATTACTATGACCCCTATAAAAACAAAAAATTTTAAAGGGTTTTCCGACAGTGACGTCTTTTGCATGTAAAACGACATATTTTTTGAACCGTAATAGGTAGACTCTTCCAATTTGTGTAGAAGATGTGTTGCCATGGCTGTTATGACAATTACTAAAAACTAAAGAGTATTCTGACAGTGACATCTTTTTCACGTATAGTAACTTAATTTTTTAATAGTAATAGGTAGACTCTTGAAATATTCCTAGAAAGGGAATTGCCATGGCCGCCATAGCAAATAACAAATTTAAAGGGTGTTCCGACAGAGACATGATTTTTACGTAAATAGCCTTACTCTTTGAACCGCAATAGGTAGACTCTTTAAATGTTGACAGTATATGTTGTACTTCGGCCGCTGTAACAATTACTAATATCTAAAGGGTGTTTCATCAGTGACCTGTTTTTCACGTATATTACCTTATTTTTTAACCGCAATAGGTAGGCGCATGTATATTTTTATAGATAGTGTATTACCATGACCGCTATAACAAAAATTTCTAAAATTTAAAGGGTGTTCCAACAGTGATGCAATTAAGACTTTAATTTTAAAATTAAAGGGTGACTCATAAGACATGAAAAATTAACAACTTGATTTTTTAAAGTTGTACTAAACATAGTACGGAACCCTACGTGTGTGAGTCTAACTCGCACTTGACTAATTTATTTCTTTAATCATGTGTTTTCAAAGTAAATAACAAAAAAGAGTAATTTAAGAAATTACTTAAGAAATTTATATTTAATATGTACACTCAAAATATTATACGGTCAAACCATAATTTCATTTATTTTTAACTTAACTGAAAACGTCGTAAATTAACTAAAAACAGTTAATGTTAAACTTTGAGTATGTATGTTTATAATTCTGAAGAGGATTCAGACTCGGAAGAAGTCTTTGAAGAGTCAGACGAAGAAGATCCATGGTACTCATCATCATTTTAGTGCATAGGAGAAGTTGTTTTAAATAAATTAATTGTTATAATTTTAAATAAAATTTATCGTTACTATCATAAATAAGTTATTACTATAAATAAATTAATTATTGTCAGATAAATAAAATACAAACAAATACAAATATATCTTTTTAATAGTATTCTTGGGAGGCGGGGTTAGACATTGGAAAACTTAAAAATGAATATTTTTTAGGAAATTGGCAAGAAAATAAAAGAAAAAATTTTTTCACAGGGACGTTTTGAGGTGGGAATGGAGGGATACCTCCCCCTGCCCATAAAGGCGTATGTACTCCATTTCTTTTAATAATCACAGTATTTCTTAAAATAAATTTTTATTTCATCGCCCACAAAAGGGGGCGGGGCTAAAAATGACATTTAAGAATCTCTTGAGTCCAACTTTGACGTTAAAAGTTGTTGAAAATGTGGGGTGGTGTCGATGGCTTCCAAACGGCTATCTTCACCAAAAAGGAACCTCAAGCACTAGGCAAGATACAAGAAGTCTCGCAATGAAAAAGAAACACAATAAGTTTAGTATTTTCATTCAAAGATAAAAAGGAAAAGTCACAAATTAACTTTCCTTGGATTTATTTATAAACACAGTGAAGTTATTAAAATATTCAAATAGATTACAATTTAATTTAAAGTTTATAAATTAAACGCGCGAACAACAACGATCCGAAAACAATCAAAAAATGATCTTAATGATTATAATTCAAAACTAATACCAACGATATGGCAAAAAGAAATCAAAAAGAATTAGAATATTACGGCCAACGATATGGCGCAAAAACTTATTAATTCAAAATACAAAAATAATTAAATTAAACAAACGCGCGACTTCCACCACGATAAAAAGTATATAAAACCCAGGATGAAGAATAAGCGGCAATTGAAGATAGACGTCAAAAAACTTCTACTAGCTACTATGAACCAGGGATGGAAAATCATCATTGTTCAGACGTGAACAGTTGTAATTGCTAAAACAAATTACGGGAAATTTAAAAAAAAACTTTTCAGAGTTAGGATTAGTTCTTCTGAAAAGAACTTCTTTCTCCTTGGTCCGATTTTTCTTATTTTATAGCTTTAACAGCCTAAGACAATAACAGATTTTTCTGCCAGGTCTCATTAATCTAGAGGAACTCATTTCTGCATTTTTACTAACATAAAAAGTTAGGCCTTAATAGCTTAAAAATAATAAACATTTTAAAATATTTTTTAATTCTTTTTTCCAATGTACTAAACGTAAAAACATAGTTCATGATTTTAAAACCTTTTCATATCTAGAATCTTAAAAATATGCATATATTTTACAGAAATATATGCCTTCTTTTAAATTTATCTTCCACTCATTCTTCTTTAAATAAATTATATTTGTTGTAATTAATTAAATAAAAGTAGTTTCTTTGTGCAATTTTCTTTTTAGATATTTTATTGAACGACATGTCGGAATGTCATCATACACATATAAATCATAATAATAAAAGCTAAGCCGATCCTTTGTTCCAATAAGGAACTATTTTTGATATTTCTGAAAAAATAAAGAAAAATAAATTACTTAGTAAGAAGTTAAAATTTCTTGATGTATATAAATATTTTCTTATATTTAAATTATATTATTATATATTTAAATTATTATATATATATCTTCACCTGAAATGCAAAAGGGTGTAACAACATATTTTAAAATTTTACAGGAGATACAAAAAACTTCACAAATTCAAAACTATTCAAGTTAGAGTTATGATTTTTTCAGTATAGCATTAGAATACGATGATACATAAGTTGTTATATAAGTTGTATGGGATGCGCCCTTTTGAATTCAAAAAAACTGAAGTCAAAATGGCGTAACAATAGAAATATTCTTATAAATAGGGAAAATGTATGATTGTGATTTGCTAGTCAGTTTTGAAGAAGAATTACAAATAGATTCTTTTTATATTTATTTTTATGCATATTTTTAATAACTGAAAATTTAAAAATAAGAAAATATTTCATTAAATAACGGGAAAATTAAAGTTAAATTCATTGCAAAATTACACATTTAGCCCTATTCACAAAAATTAATATGGATTTGATATAGGAATTTTCCATAGTCAGTTTTTATGAATACCGCGTAAATCTTCAAATGGAATGTTGTCATAAAATATGTGGCAATCTGCAGGTATCAATCTTTTCTGATCTTGGAGATGTTGCCATTTCTTGTTTGAGATTTTTAATCTCTCCGTATGCTATCATGAAGGCTGTTCAACGGCGAAATCCTTTTTAGTTCTTTGTGGAAGTTCTCTATATTCATCTTCTATATTAGTTTTAAAACAAATGACTCCGGTTAGATCATATCCCAAGGCTCGTATCATGTTATCAGTGTCATCTCCAGAATTTCTACCTAATAAAAATAATTTCCAAAAAAGTATTAGTATGTAAGTAGTAGTTTTTCAGGTTAGGGGATTAGTTTTAAAAGATAGTTTTATAAATTTAATATGCATATAAGATAATTGTATTGTTTTTACCTGGCCGTATAGATGTGTAACGCTTTTGAATAGCTTCATAATTACGGAAATAGGTGTAGTTTAAATGATGAGCATTCAGTGGGAAAGGCGTTTTTCGTGCACTTTTATTTATATCCACCAGCTACGATGGCAAATTTACTTGCTTATTTTTTAGTTTTAAAATTGTGTACTTGAAGCTTCATTTTATAATACGAAGAGTTAGCGTTAGTCTGAGGGACAAGTTTTACTGCTTGCATATCTATACAAAGCAGTAAACAAAGACCAGAACGTGCGTTTTCTATATCGTTTAATTTTTCAATTCTCATTTTTTCAATTTCTAGTCTGTTATTTTCATATTCATCTTTTGATATATTTTTTGACTTAAAAGAAACGCACAAATCGCACTCATCATTTCTTGGTTTAAATATACCGTAATTACATGCTATAAAGATATCCATAAATTTAGGAAACGATACTTGAGAAATTTCATTTTCTTTTTGAGATTTACATTCCTGTACGTATAGATCATATATTTGTCTGTAAGACTTAAAATCTGCCTTGAAGTATAACTTTTTAGAATAACTCCGGCGATAATGTGAGTCCAATTTTGGAATATCATCTAACCATTTCTTTAAAAAGTTTAAACGATTTTCGAAGCGTTTTTTTTCGATTATCAGAGGCTTTATTCTTTAGTACAATGTAATCCACTAGAATCTTTTCATATTCTTACCATTTTTTGTGTTGTCCCCAACGTGGAGAGAAACATTGTCTGACAAACTTGTATGCGATAAGAATTCAGTTTTAAGAAATAAAAGTTCGAGTTTAATCGTTTTTTTTCGGTGTAAATGAGTTTTGTGTTCGATGTTTCTATTAATTAACAACATAAAGTTCTTTTTGTTCCCAAGACATCTTCCAGAAAAGATCAAATATTTCCTTTCTTTTGTCTTCACAAAAAAGAGAACAATGTCGAGAAGCACTTTTTTCACATAATTTGGAATTACAAGTTTGCCCCATTTGTCTAGGCCTTTTCTCAACTACATTATTTCCATTCGATCCGAGATATTTTCTTCCGTACATTCATTTATTTTGTTTCTTACGCGAACATTTTTAAATTTTTCTTCATAATAGTTTTAGTTTTTATCCGACATTTTAGTAAAATTATATTTTCACATTTAAAAAAATAACATACGTACGCACGATCAAGTGAAAATAAATATTAGTGTTGTCAGAAGTTACAAAAATGGGCAAAGCATAATTTTAATGACTTAAAACAAAAAAAAAATATCTTTATTTATACATAAAGATCTAAACTGGTAACACTGTTTACAACTGTAATTGTTACAATTATTTAGGGCATTCACAAGGCCTTTTATCTAGTCATATTATAAACCGTAGTTTTAAAATCCCTTAAAATTTTTTCTATCTGAATATCAAACATGCTTTAACATGAAAGAGAAGAAATAGTTTTATTAAGATTTTTTTTTAAAACCAAAAATATAAAATTTTAAGCGATTTTAAAATTATGAGTTATGAGAATATGACTTGATAAAACACCTTGTGAATACCCTGATTGTTTTATTACTCAATACCAAAAAATGCATTTAAATTTCAGAGTTTTGACATGAGCCTTTTGAATTCGTGTGGGTTGCGCCCTTTTGGTTTAAGAAAAAAACAACTTTGTTGTTACGCCCTTTTGAATTTCTTTATTAAAATCCTTGTTTTTAACAGTAGGACTGTAAAAATTTATGAGAAAAATTTATATAGTTTTGATGAAATGTATTAAAAAAATTAAATGACAATATGAAGTTACTGCATTCAATTGTTCCTTTCAAGCGACGATTAATAAGAAATAGCGGGAATGACTGGTTCTTTTTCACTATTATGGAAGGTTGCAAAGATTATTCCCATAAAAAAGAATTACGTTTATACAGGTAGCAGTGAATTTAGACCAATATCTATATTATCTATCTTGTCTAAGATGGTTGAACATCTTATAAAGTTTAAATTTTTAATTTTATTACAATATTTGTTAATTGTTAATATGTAATATATAAGCAGAATATTGTAACCGATTATGACCAAGAGGCTAGGTTATTGAAAATAAATCAAAATAAATAAATAAAAAAGGCAAACTGTTTATTTTATTTATTAGTATTCAACAAAAGAAAATATTAAAAAAAAAAAAATTAACTAATTTGTATTTTATAATATTTGTGGTTTCAATAATATTTTCTACGCTGATATAAAATGAATTTAAAACCGTTTTTTTTTTTATTTATTGTAAACTTTCGTGTTCTATTATTTTTTATAAAAGTTATGTATTGAATATGTTTTATTTAAGGTTTTTTATTTATTTTTTGTTACTTATGGTTATTTATTTAAAAGGTTTAAAAAAAAATAATAATAATATACAGTAGTTTTTTTGTACTCAGTTTAGCGAACAAAATATCATTATAGTTTTGATTGAAAAAAAAACTATTGCTACATAAATTGAAAAAATTTCCAACACAAATAGACAAAACAAAGCGAATATAAAAAATTACCGTTATTTTAAGTGTTAATTGTGTATTCTTCGTTTGTTTTGATGCAGCTACCATATCAGTTACGCATGTTCTTTTGTAGTGTGAACATAAAACTGAGTACCAGAAAAAGATTGTTTTTAAAAGAAAAAATAAAAAGTATTGACGATCACCGAAACGGATTGAGAGTTATTGATTTGTGCGAAAAGTATGGGTTGAAAACATCCACGGCATGTACGTTTTTAAAGTCGAAGGAAAATCTTGTAAAAAAATGCGGAATATACAGACTTCGGATCTAAAAATAGAAAAGCTATTAAACAAGGCGAATTTCTTGGTTACAACAACAGCGAATGCTGGTTTCTTGGCTTTGAGCCAAGGAAATTCATAAAAAGCTTTATGGTGGAGTTTTTAACGCAAGCCACGGGTGGTTGACCAGATTAAAAAAGCGTTTTGGCATTCGGCTACTAAAACAAAGTGGAGAAAAACTTTCATCTAATACACTAGATGTTGAACCTTTTAAGAGGAAACTGCAGCAAGTTATTTTAGAAAATAATTTATCACTAGATGCAACTTTTAATTCCGACGAAACCGATATTTTTTGGAAGGCACTACATGAGAGAACGTACATACGTATGTGCTCTACATGTGATATGAATTCGTTCTTTTTAATTTTTTTACGTTATATAACTTAAACAGTTATTTTAAACAAAATAAACTACAACTACAAAAAAACTCAATTCTAGTTCACAGTTTTTCCCAAAAGTATTTGTGAATATTTTTATAACATTTTGGAAAAAAGTGTGAACACAGTTTGTTAGTATGATCTATTATCTTCTTTTTACAGAATAACTTACATATGGTGTAGATATGGGCTCAATCAAAAAAGGAAATCATGTATTTAAGGCAAATTGGAAATTATATTTATTTATTACTACATACAATGAAATTTATAATCAAGCTTAAGTTCGTTTTTATTTTCTCTAAGAAAGAATTAATTAAATTACAAATTAGGTGATAATATTAAAGAAAAATTGGGAAAATTTTATTTTTAGACACCAGCAGGAGCGGAATGCACATTTTCTAGACAGCCACGTCCGTGTTCAGCACTCTTGTATCTAATCTACTTAGGGTAGTGTTTAGTTGTAAACATCATCTATTTAACCAACCAAACCCAGATAAAGGAATACGAGAAAACTTGTATTCAATTATCAATCGTCAGTTGGTGAGAACGAAGTCTACCACTACCTTAAGCTTCCCTCTTGTTGAATATTTTTACTTTATTTTACCACCTTATACTTTGTTGTTTCCTTCAGCCAACCTTCGGTTAGCAATTTATATTACTTCATCTTAAGGCCAGCGGATAGACAATGTTTTATTTTTTTTTTTATTTGGTGTAAAAACGTATTATATTTTTTGTCGTGCCGGGGAGCAAGCCACATACAACTGGCCGTGTGAAAAACATGAATGTTCCAAAATTAAGCGGCTCTAGACGTAGATGCCCTTTCGCGATTTTCCTGAAGACGTGATTCGCGTTCCTTAGCGGATTCAGCGACTCTTCTTTCCCTCTGCTTCCGTGTTGCGATGGTTTTTTTTTAGCAATGGCTGTTTTTTTTGTGGCATTTTAGTAAACTGTAATCGTGCAAAAGGAACCATGATGTGTTTTGTTTTTTACTTTTATAACATTTTATTGGTTGTTCGAACCACAGTAATCATATTACCTGTTTGATGAAATGGCATTAAAAATAATTTTTAAACTTATTATTTATTATTGCAAATTGCAAAACACTTGTTATTTACTTAATTGATTTCACTTATAGGTTTTTAACTTATGAACACAAAACAACAATTAACGCAAAACAAATCAAATGCAGTCAGTGAGCAATTGAAAGCAAAGTTTGTTTAAATGTACCGTTATTTTTTATCAGCGTTTGAAAAAAAAAACTCAAAAATGTGCACAAAATGCAAGAGTACACAAAGTAGTTTATCATCGATTGATAATCACCCCTATCGCGAATATTTATTTCCATGAAGAAAAACTCTTAAAATTTCCATCGTAAATGATTTCTACGGTAAAATAAAAGTAAATTGTTTCTGGAATCATTCGCGATAGAACATTTGGCAGTTTTTCATGGGAATAATTATTCGCGATAGGGGTGAATATAATATTATTTTTAACTTATTGTACAATGTTTCACCTTAGTAAGCGCGGAATATCTTGTGTTATCGAATGATGTAAATATTTTGTAAATAAACCTAAAACTCGGATTTTTTAATGCAACATTACGAAAGTTTTGATATTGGATCATTATTAACATAGTTCTTTTGTAAATATCTTCGGAACTACATAACCGATTTAAGATTTTGATATCTCGTTTTGAAAAACATGAGAACGGCTTTCAAAAAAAAAAATAAATATATATGTATATGTCATTGGTGGTGCAATATGAAAATTGGATTTTGCCACGCCCTTCCGCCCTCAGACCGAAAATCAAAAATCAGACTTCACAGTGTCACCCTCCTGAATATTCTGAAGATTCCCTGAAAATTTCATCAAAATCGGCCTAGCCGTTTTGGAGTGCATACGTTACACTTTTTTGGTAATGGGATTACTCGTTAATTACACAGCACAACAAAATAAAAAAAATTTCATGTGCTCTTAAAACCACTATATACTTTTGATGTATCATGACTACCTTTGTACAAAAATGGTAAAATTTTTAAATTCTATGGATAGATTTTTTTTTAAAAATTTTTTTTTTAAAATTGCAATTTTTTTGAGACGTTTCTTCAAATAATTAATGATAACTCAAAAACTACTAGTCCGATATTATTAAAATAAATTCAGAAAGATTTGCATAGCCTTTAATTCGTCTATATATCGCGTTTCAATCGGATCAATAGTATCGCAGTTATAATAAAAAACTTAAGAAAAAAATATATTTTTTACGTAAAAATGGCAAAAATTTTCGTTTTAAAAAAATCATAAAAAATCGAAAACGGCAAAAAACTTCCAGATTCATTTTTTTATCGCATAGCGACATATAATAGCAACAAAATGAGATATCGACCATAAAAATCGATTGATTTTTTTCGAATTTATTCACATTTTAGTGAATTCGCTCATTTTCACAAAATTTTAGTTTTTTGCTTGATATACGCATTAGCGGGTTTTCAAATGTGTGAAAAACATAAATTTTCCAATTTCAAGGGGTGCATGTCGGATTAATGTTAGATTTGATGAGAAACTTCCACCCACAAAATTTTAGTCGAATTCGACAACGTTAACACGTAGCGCATAGGCCCCAAATCTGAAAAAAAGCGTTTAAATCGAAAATAATTGACAAATTTTCAATTTGTTAAAGCACTTAACAAAGATGGTGAATGTTTCCAGTATATTTCAAGGAAGTTTAAAAGTTTGAGTATGGAAAAGCTGAGAGCAGGAATATGTTGGGTTCTTTTTATTGCAAAATAAATACACACTGTTATTACTTTTTCTGTAAGTCACTTTATTTACTTAACACCACTGTTCAAAAATACAGCAAACTGTTAAACACTCTTAATATTCGACAACTTAAGTCTTTGACTTTTAAATTAATACTGCAATACTACTCGCCAGCACGATTCATTTACATAGGTGCTTTAAGAGCACCAGAATGTTCTATTCCAGACATATCTGGCAGGTTCGACTGTTATTGCTCTTGTTTTCTGTTTGTGTGATTGGTTATTTCTTTATACCTGTGTTTGTGGCTATTTATTTCTTTATACCTGTGTGTGCGGCTGTTTATTTGTTTATGCTTGTATTTATGTATGTGGCTGTGTATTTAACAGAAGAGTGTTTATTTAATCTGTGTGTGTGTGTATGCGTAAATGCGAATTTTTGTATGAGGCGTTTCTTTCTTCCATCATTGTAAGAAAATAAGCCATTAATGTTGTTGTTGTTGTTCGAGAGTATTGTTGTTCAGAGCTTATAATGAATAAATTCTTCTTTCGTAACACTACCCCCTTCTCAAACCTGTTCGTCCCGAACAGACACAGATGTACCTTTTCCATAGTTTGCTAGCCGCTCCAAGTGCACAACTTTCATTTTTGATCTTGGGCTCTGGAATTTCTGTATTCTGTAAACTACGTCGTTTAGCCGCTTTATTACTTTATAAGGTCCATCCCAATGAGTTTGTAGTTTGGGTGATAATCCTTTCTTCCGTTGTGGGTTAAAAAGTAGAACCAGTTGTCCCTCGTTAAATCCCTCAGAGTTGGCAGCTCGATCATATCTGGCTTTCATTTTATCACTGGTTAATTTTATCCGTCTCAGCACGAATTCGTGAATCTCCTGAAGGTCCCTTTGCGCCTGACTAGAGAGAGTTTTCGCCGTCTCCTTCTGCCGATGTTGGCTTAACACCAAATTCTAAATCTGCAGGCAAATTTAGCTCAGATCCAAAGACTATTTTCGCTGGTGTTCGTGAGGTGGAATCGTGAACAGCTGATCTATATGCCAATAAAAACTTGGGTATATGCTCATCCCAGTCCCTCTGATGTGCGCTGACCACTTTTCTCAGGTATTCTTCCAGGGTTCGATTGAATCGTTCGACCATACCATCAGATTGCGGATGTAACGGTGTCGTTCTGGTCTTTCTTATTCTTTTAAATGTTTTAAAACGTCTTGACATTTCAAGATGTCTTGGTATTTCAAGACGTATTTAAACATTTCTAAAGTAAATTGTAAAGACAGCATTGCAACCATATGTTTATTATATCTTTTATAAGAATTTTGTTTCTCTTTCTTGTGTATAACTATTGTTTGGTACTTTTTAACCGACTTCAAAAAGAAGTAGGTTATCTATTCGTGTGAATGTTGTTTTTTTATGTATGTTAGCTCATAACTCAATCATTTGTGGACCGATTTTGGAAATTTTTTCTTTATATGATAGGTTGTGATTCAAGAACCTGTATTGCTAAGCCCGCTATAAAAACAATTATAAAATTTGAATTCAGAAATTAAAGGGTGAGTAAAATCACAACATTTTCATATTAATTTATCAATCAATGTATAATTTTAACTTCTCAAACAAAAATGATTTAATTGTCTGTTTTGAATAAAATATTGAAAAAAATTTGGTTTAGCATTGCAATATAACGCAATGTTGCTTTAATTTTATATTTAAAATTTATTTAATTGAAAAGCACATATGTGCATATGAATATCAATTTTTATAGAAATTTATATTTATTAATAAGCATTGAATTTTAAATATGGCTAAATTTTTTTTCATTAGTTTTCTTTTCATTAATGGTATTGATTTTTAATGAAAAATTTTCATAACACATGTGCACATATATATTTTTCAGACACCTTGCGGTTATTTGAAAGAGGAAAAAATTAAAAAATTATTGTGTTTAAAAAAATATTTTATTGTTTTTTTTTAATAAAAATTAGAACATAAATAAAAAGTTAATGTGAACATTATACGCTAGTAACAAATGGTTAAATGATGTCATTGTCTCTAAAAATTGGTGTTTCATCAGTATTAATGTGTAGATACATCATGTATTTAAAGGTTTTGGAGTTTGATATGTTCGTCCTCTTTTCTGAAAGCAGTTGCCTAGCAACAGAAAACACTCTCTCTGACGCTGCACTACTGGCTGGAGTGGCCAATATTTTACAACTTAACCTATATAGTAGAGGAAATTGCGTTTGTTGTAAATGCCACCAATTAATTACGTCGAAATTGTCTTTAAATGGAATGTTTAAATTTTGGTACATTTGTATTTCTTCAGTAATTTTATCTTCGGCACTTAAATTTGATGCAGGCGCAACAAAGTTTTTAAAATACACTGCAATAATTGTGTTATTGGCTGATGACGTCTCTTTATTTGGTGTACTGTCTTCATTGCGCCAATATCGCTTTAGTTCCTCGATACATTTAGACTTTATAAGATTTTTGTCTTCTTCAGAAAATTGTAACAATTTATTTGTAGGCGGAAAAAGAAAATGTGCAATTTTGTGCATCGTGGAAAGATTGGAAAACACAGTGGTTTGTAAATTATGGTACAATATTTCTTTAAATCGCCTTATAATTTCAATTTCGTCATTTTCAGGTTTGCAGTTGTCCATTAATCCACTGATATATACATAAGCGAGATGTATAGTTGCATATTTTTCGCCTTCTAGTGTTTTAGATGCCTGCTCGAACGGTTTTAAAATATTCATGATGCCTTTAATGTAAATGATATTAATTTTCTCAATTCTTTGCAGCTCATTTTTACGCTGAAGTACGTTGCTTATATTCATCCAATTTGCTTCCACAGATTCAAACAGGTAATACGCAGTGTTCCACCTAGTAGGACAAAGGCTCTTTAAGGAATTGCCTAAATTACAATTTTCTCCAGATTTTTTAAAATATTTTACTAATTTTGAGCAGGAATTGCAAAGTTCTGCCACTTCTTCTACTTGCTTTATAGCCTTTTCTACCACGTTATTAATAAGGTGGTTTACACAGTTAATGCGTGGATAAATATTAAATGCTGCCATCATATTTAAGCCTCTATCCGTTACCATAATTGCTTCTTCCAGTTTGCAGTTATATTTCCCTAGCAAGTTTTCGGTTTTTGACCGTATAATATCACCTAAAAGGAGACGTAAGATATGAAATAATTAAGTTAATTTTTATTGCCCTATAATGAAATAAAAAAATAAATATGTAATAACAATTTTAACTTACTCGTACATCTTTCTCCATCCATGGATATTAGACCTAGCAGCCTTGCATATAATTGACCGTTTTTTATATAGTGGATAGTTAACGAAATATAACTTTTCCGCAAATAGTTATCGGTCCATATATCTGACGTCAATCCGTATCCATTTTTACAGTGTGACATTATTTCATGTTTGATATTGGCGAAAACGGTTTCATATTTTTTTCCGATATTTCGTGATATTGTCGTAGGGTGGGGCAGTAAACTTTCGATGTCAACATTTGTTCCATACTTTGCTCCAACTGAAACCAAAAACTCCGAGTACTGCTTGAGCCCACTGTCCTCTACAAAGTGGAAAGGTCGGCAATTTTCAATGCACCATTGTAAAAGGAGTCTTGTTGCTTCCTTTTTTATGTCCATGTTTACTTCTATCCTAGAAACATTAGCTTCCTTAATAGCGAGATAACATTTATGTTTAACTAAATTTGATGTGCTCCTCTCATCATACTTCATCACGGAAAAACATTTTCTGCAAGCAACTTTTTTTTCTATCTCGATGCCATTATTCTGTATTTTTCCGTAAACATCCCAAACCTTACTTCTGCCTCTTTTTGTGGTAATCTTAAAGTTACCAGACAAAATATTTGCCTTTATAATGGCATTGTCCATTACTTCATTGCAATCTGATTGCGTTGAGTTCTAAATGTGAAAACACAAATGATAAAGCACTGTCAAATAATGTAATTTTTTCAAAATTTTATTTTCTTACCATTATTTCTGTCATATTAAATATTAAAAATCGTTATTTTTCACTTTAAATTATGTCAAATAAATATGTGTAGCACTCCACAGGCTCTTTTTAAATACTGATTAAAAAACTGTCATTGGTACTTTCATTTATATATATAAATAGAAAATATTTTTTTATTGTTTTATGAATATTTTTATTACTTACTGGTCTATTTTAAACCAAAATTTATTATGTGTAAAAAAGGATAATAATTTTGGTTTTAAAAAATCTGCTACACAAAAAGCATTTTCGGGAATGTCCCTAAAAAACAGGTAAAAGTGTACTCATAAATAGTGTTGCTATAAAATAATATTACATTTACAATTGAATATTGACGGGAAAATGTTTCATTTAAAGTGCCTAAGAGGTAATTTCAAATTTAAAAAGCAGTAAAATTTTATGATAATTCACAAATGTGCTAATAAGTACAAATTTCCATAAATTTGAGGATTTCCCTAGATAAAAAACAGGTAAAAAAATATTCATATGTGGTGTTGCAAAAAAATTATAGGTAAAAACTTTCAAATGGAAAAGGAAAATGTTTCATACAAATGTCACGCGAAAAGGATAAAAAATGCCCTTGTAAAAAATATGTTCAAATACAGAAATTTGGAAATCATAAAAAGGTAAAAGAATATTTATAAATAGTACTGCAATAAAGTAGTATAGACATTTTAAATTGAACATTAAATGTGTTATTTTATATTTAAAAAACAGTAAAATATAAATATTTGTTCAATACTTAAAACTAAAACTCTTTTCTATGCAAATTTCCATTGAAAACTACTAAATTTAATAAATCAGCGGTCGTATTCGTATTACTTCTTTGGAAATTTATTTTATTTGCGTATATTAGCTAATTCATTTTAAATTAGCCAATAGTTAATTTGATTAAACTCAACTATTGGTTAATTATCTTTAGTAGGCTTTATTTAAATATGAATTTTAACTTTTTACTTCCTTCTTCAGTAGAACAATTGGTTATCTACAAATTATTTTTTTCTTTCAATAAAAAATCAATATTGGAATTAATGAATAATATAAATTACCCTAAAATTTAATAATTAAGTTCTAAAAATTGTACTTAAAAAATAGTTTTATTATTCTCTTAAATAACTTCATCGTATTTCTACAAAGCATCCAATCTTTCATATGACACACATAAGAACAACAGAAGCATTTAAACAAACACAAAATACAAGTGAAAATGATGGTCTTCAGTTGTATATTTTTAAATTCTTGGAGTGTTTAGTTTTTTTCTCTACTGTCATTGAAGGCTTTGTTACGAACAAATACTGTCTTGAGAGTATTAAACAATAATCTTGTACACGAACTTCAGTATTTGCTTCGTGCTACGAACAGTATACGACAGTATTTTATGTTGTTGTAATACAAGGAATATGCGTGCAAACCATTTAAAAATGAGGGTGTGTTTGATTTTCAAATACATTTGTGCAGGCCTCTATTGGGAATGGCATATACTTCCGGCCATTTGCTAAAATAGTCCATGACCACTAAAACGTATCGGTCGGGCTGCCCCCGACTCCTTCGTACTGGACCCTTTGCTGCAATGCACTCCTGGCAATTGGCTATCCACTCTGCTACGGCTTGTTGACAGCCGACCCAATAGAACCGTTGTTTTATCTTTTCCAGCGTCTTCGTTACACCAAGGTGACCTCCGCTAGGACCATTGTGGAATTGTTTCACGACCTCTTTGATCTTGGAGGATGGCACGACGATTAAGTCTATCACAGTTTTGCCGTCTGTGCTTTCCCAAGTGCGACATAAGCAGCCATCCTTCAACCTTAGACTGTTCCACTGGGCCCAATATGCCTTCGCCAGTGGACTTTCTGGTGAGATCTCACTTCGTGTCGGTCTTCTGTCTTCCTCTTTAGCCACTATAACTTTTGCCAATATGGGATCGTTTCTTTGTGCTGTCGGCCAGTCTTCACTAGATTCTATATGTGTAAGCTGAACATCAATAACGAATTCTTTTCTCTCTGCCTTTGTGCAATGCTTACACCCCAGATCACATGGCCGCCTAGAAAGGGCGTCTGCGTTGTTATGCTTGCCTCCTTTTCTCAATACTAAAGTCATAGCTCTGAAGTCGCTCTATCCAGCGTGCAAGCTGTCCTTCAGGGCTCTTGAATTGCAGCAACCACCTGAGTGCGGCATGATCTGTCCTCAACGTAAAATGTTGGCCATACAAATACTTGTGGTAGTGTTTTATGCACTCCAATGCTGCTAGAAGCTCTCGTCGCGTTACGCAATAGTTTCTTTCAGGCTTCGAAAGTACTCTGCTGTAGTAGCCTATAACCTTTTCTGTCCCATCTACCACTTGCGACAGCACGCCTCCTATTCCATATCCGCTCGCATCAGTGTCTAGCATGAATTTTTGCCCAGCTACTGGATATGCCAGGATAGGTGCCACACACAATAATTCCTTGAGCTTCTGAAATGCTTCCTCGGCTGCTTCACTCCACTGGTAGGGTCGCGACTTTTTGGTTAGCTCATGTAGGCTCGCAGCAACACTAGCAAAATTTGGCACAAATCGTCTATAGTATGTGCAGAGTCCCAAGAAACTACGTAACTCGTGAAGATTTTGAGGACGAGGCCAGTCCTTTACTGCCCGTATTTTATCTTCATCGGTTGATATGCCCTCTGCTGTTACACGATGCCCCAAGTATTTGACTTCCTTCTGAAACAATGCACATTTCTTAACACTGAGCTTCAGTCCAGCCGCTGATATACGCCTGAAGACTTCTTCCATATTCCTTAGGTGTTAATCGAAGGTCTTTCCCATGACAATTATGTCATCCAGATACACCAGGCATGACTTCCAATTGAGTCCCTTTAACACTCGTTCCATTAAACGCTCGAAGGTGGCTGGAGCGTTGCAGAGACCAAATGGCATAACATTAAACTGCCATAAACCATCGAGAGCACTAAAAGCAGTTTTTTCTTTATCTTTGTCTGCTATCTCGACTTGCCAGTAACCGCTCTGTAAATCTAGCGTAGAAAACCACTTGGTTCCTGCTAGCGTGTCCAAGGTGTCATCGATTCTTGGTAGCGGATAACTGTCCTTTTTGGTAACATCGTTGAGCTTTCTGTAGTCAACGCAGAATCTAGTGCTGCCATCTTTCTTCTTTACTAAAACTACCGGCGAGCTCCAGGGACTCGAAGATGGTTCGATGATTCCGTCTCGCTCCATTTCGTTGACTAGCTGCTTTACTTCGCTCCGCTTGGCTAGGGGAATGCTCCTGGGGGCTTGTTTTATGGGCCTCGCTTCGCCAGTATTTATTTCATGCTTCACTATTGCCGTTCTACCTTGGCTTTTATCTTTTAGGGCGAAGACAGAGGCGTACTTTCGTAGCAGCTGCTTGGCTTTGTTTCTGCCAGGTGGCTCCAGCTCTGCTACCCATTTCCCCACGTGTTCTGCTAGTATTTCGCGCTCTTTAGTTGACAGTTTTTCAGGCTCTGAGTCTCTCTCGCAATTAATTATGGCCTCTGCTGGTGTACATTGAGCTATCTGAGAGTTTTTACCAATTACTTTTTCACTGTTGGATAGATTTAACACTCTCACAGGAATTTTTCCATTCTTAGAGGTTTTCACGAGGGCTTTTGCTGTTATTGTCTCACTCTTAATTCCTGATCGTTCTACCACCCACAACCGGTTGTCCTCACAATCTTCCTCCATACGTGCCCATATCACAGTTTCTGCCTGAGGTGGTAATTTCTGGGATGCTACAGCAACCAACTTCCTTACTGCAGATTTACTCACATATCCAATATCAAGGGGTATTTCGACGTTTCGCCAGATCATTATTTGTTGCCCCATGCGCAGATCGACTTCATGCATAATCATAAAATCTGCGCCAACAATAACTTCGTCCACGATATCGGCAACAATAAACACATGGTCCACACTCATGTTGGCTATAGTTAATCTGACTTTGGCCTTACCATAGACAGTAGCAAATTCTCCGGTAGCGGTGCGCAGACTGACATTATTCAATTGATGCACTTTTCCCTTTACTAAATCGGGCCTTATTATAGACTGCGACGCTCCTGTGTCTATTGTCAGAATACGCTTTCCTCCGTTGATATACCCGCTTGCAGTAAGATTGCTGTTTTGCTGCTGCATCACAGATATGGAGATTGTGGGGCCCTCGGTTGTGGGAGCTAGCTCATGCCCCGTAGTGCTAGCTCTCTTTAGTTTAACGACTCTCGAGATGTTCCATGAGTCGCACGTTTATTGTTTCTTGGCGGCGAAACAGATCTGGCTCGTTTTCTTGCTGCCTTACAGTTTCGTTGAAAATGGCCGACTTTGCCGCAATTAAAGCACTTAGCGTTTGTCTTACCTTGTCTTTCATCTAAGACTTTCTTTACCGACTCAAGTACTTGCTTTATGTCGTCCATTGTTGTTTTTTCATCTTCAGCAGCAACTTCAACTTTTCGCACTTTGTATGACTGCGGCCTCGAAATGACTTTTGCTGTTTCTTGAGCCAGAGCGTAAGCAATGGTTTCAGCAAAGGATGTGTTTTGCTTAGCGCAAACTGCGTGCTTAATATCTGGGTCACGAATACCATTAACAAATGCCTCCACCTTGAACTGTTCTAGAAGGGGATGGTTTTCCCCAGGGTATATTAGCTGCACCAAGCGCTCTATCTCCATGGCGAAATCCTGAAGCGTCTCATTTGCTCTCTGCAGCCTGCCGCGTAGTTCCATTCTATACAGCTCCTTTTTATGATCGCCGCCATATTTCCGCTGTAACGCCACCATTATGTCCTCATAATTATTTCTGCAGCTAGTTGGTAGGCTTTCGAGGACTTCTGCTGCAGATACTTTAAGTGCCAGAATCAGTTCAATCGCTTTCTCTTCATTGCTCCATAGATTTTTACTGGCCACTGTCTCAAACTGAAATTTGAAGACGTTGAAGGGTATGGTGCCGTCGAAACTGGGAGCTTTTATCCTATTTGTGTTTTCAGTCACTACTTGTGCTGGACCTTCTCTTATTTCCAGGCTCATAATTTTGTTTTCGAGCTCCTGCAGCTTTACATCGACATCCTTTACCTGTACTTCGACGCCACTAGTTTCTAGAAGATTCACTTTTCTGTTTAAACCGGACAGTTGCACTTCCACGGCAGAGATTTTTTCGTCGAACTTGACTTCTACGTCGTCTACTCGCTTATTAATAGTTTCAGAAATTTGTAGAAGGTTTTCGTTGACTTGTCCCAAAAGTTTCTCATTATTCGCTCTAGAAACTTCTTGAATCTCAGCTAGAAGTTGTTGATTTTTCTCCAGTTTCTCATTTACTGTTTCCAGTAGTTTCTCGCTGTTTGTTCTAGAAACTTCTTGTACTTCAGCTAACAGTTTTTCGCTGTTTGCTCTAGAAGCTTCTTGTACTTCGACTAGCTTTCCGTTTACATTTTCTAGAAGCATTCTAGAGTTTTCTCCCATTTTCTCCATCATAGCGGCAAACATCGTATTGAGGTCCATGCTACTTGCTGTTGTTGTTTCACGGCTACATACCTCTGTCATCTCTTTTTCATCAAACTCATATGCGCCAATGTCCATGCCACGACGCTTGAATTCATCTATGAGCCTGTTCTGCAGTTCTGTTTTGTTACCTGCTGTTGGCAAATCCAGCTTACTCAACTCCTTTTTCAGCTGCTCCACTTTAAGATCTTCAAATTTCATTTTTATTTTTTTAAGTTATTTTATTTTACAATTTCACTTCTGTCACCAATTGTTACGTTTTTACTTTACGTTGGGTTCTTTTTATTGCAAAATAAATACACACTGTTATTACTTTTTCTGTAAGTCACTTTATTTACTTAACACCACTGTTCAAAAATACAGCAAACTATTAAACACTCTTAATATTCGACAACTTAACTCTTTGACTTTTAAATTAATACTGCAATACTACTCGCCAGCACGATTCATTTATATAGGTGCTTTAAGAGCACCAGAATGTTCTATTCCAGACATATCTGGCAGGTTCGACTGTTATTGCTCTTGTTTTCTGTTTGTGTGATTGGTTATTTCTTTATACCTGTGCTTGTGGCTATTTATTTCTTTATACCTGTGTGTGTGGCTGTTTATTTGTTTATGCTTGTATTTATGTATGTGGCTGTGTATTTAACAGAAGAGTGTTTATTTAATCTGTGTGTGTGTGTATGCGTAAATGCGAATATTTGTATGAGGCGTTTCTTTCTTCCATCATTGTAAGAAAATAAGCCATTAATGTTGTTGTTGTTGTTGTTCGAGAGTATTGTTGTTCAGAGCTTATAATGAATAAATTCTTCTTTCGTAACAATATAAATGTGTTATTATTAATAATAAGAATGAAGTCTTGGTTTAATCAGAGCGTTTGATAGAGTGTGGCATAATTCACTATTGTAAAAACTCATTGCTTTTGGTGTCGGTGATAACTACTCCCGATTTATATCGAGTTTTCCCAGGAATCGCGCTATACGAGTTGTTATAGATGGGATTTCATCAAACGAGTTCAAGATTAATTCAGGGGTACCGCAAGGCTCCGTTCTTTCTCCTACCCTATTTCGTATTTTTCTAAATAACCTTCTTCGTCAAACTTTCAACCCTATCTACTCTTTCGCAGATGACAGCACCATTTGCCATTCGTATGCATTTAGTAATAGACTGAACCATTTGGAGGTGCGGTCGAAAAGAGAAAACATGAAAACGATCAATCACGATCTCATAACAATATCCTAATGGGGACGTGTGAATAGAGTCAATTTTAACGACCGTAAGACTCAATGCTGCATGCTTACGCATAGGCGTAGATTTATTATAAGTAAATCTATTTAAACCTGCTTACCTTCCAACAATCCGATACAATTATGGAGCCAGGTAAAATATAATTCTTGATAAGCGGTATTAGTTTTTCTGTATCTCTTGCTTCAACAGGAACCAAAAAACACTTACCGCTTATCCGCTCCACACCTCCAAACATCCACTGTCCTTCAACAAAATGCCCCCTGCGATGCTTCCTCTTTCCTATCTTACTTTCATCAATTTCCACTATTACATTTGTCCCTCCTATACACTGAACCAAATTTCGTAGGTAATATTAACGAAAAAAATTGGAGTAGTGTTCTGTCTTTTGAATCGTCCGCACGCCTCTTTTTTTGTCTCATTTTATTTGTCTTAACTTTATGTTCGTTCGCTAGTTTATGTCGTGTTTATAATTTTTAAATAGTTGACAAATGTTTTAAAACCAAACTTTTAAATTAAATAAATAATAAAAATAACGAAAAACAACTTAGAACAAACAATAAAACGTGCAATAAAATAACTAAAAAAAGTGAAACAAAAAATTTTTATATATAGTAAGAAATAAAAAAAAAATACCTGCAACTCAACAAAAACAATTAACCAAAACCAACTGAAACAAAATAAAATTCCACAACAACAAAATCAGAATTTACATGACAACAGTGTTGGCACTACCGGCCGTTTCTAACAAAAGGACCAGATCAGGGCTTTTATGGCTCTTTTTTGTGATCTTTTTGCCATTTTCCTAATTTTCATCTTTTAACAACAAGCTTTATTTTATTTTACTGGTGGAATTGTCTTAACTGTTGTTGGACTTCTTAGTGGTGAAAGAATAACACTGGCAACTGGGTAGTCATAACAACAACAGTCATTTCATTGGTTACCGATATTATAAAATAGACCATCGATTTGAGTTTTTACATCATTTGTTTGTCAGGACGATTGTTATGTCAGGACGATTTAAAATTGACTTCTGCAACATACGTGGGTTACGAGTGAATTTTTTCTCTGTATATGCCTACGTTTGTCTCCATCGTCCGGGTGTTTTCGCTTTATGTGAGACACATCTGGGGCCTTGTGTTGTACATACGCAATGAAGTTGTGTACCAGTGCCAGCAATCATTAGGCACGCCTGATCCTGAATTTAGCTGTCTATGGGTTAAATTCAAAATCAAGTCGCACTATTTGCATTTAGGGTTTCTTTATAGAAGTCCAAACGCGGGAAGGTACAAAACTTTATCCGGCTTCCCTTTCCGATTCCATATCGAAGATACTTGATAGTTGTCCGAACAGTGAAATTGTTGTTGCTGGTGATTTCAATGTTCACAACTCATCTTGGCTTCACCATTCGAGCCATACATCTCCGGAAGGCCAGTATGTTGAGTTATTTGCTGCGCACAACCACCTTGCGCAACTGGTGAACAACGCATATTCGGTGTGTTGAAGGGCACCAAAATAATACTCTCGATCTTTTTTAACTTCGCACCCTCAAAAGTACGAAATGAACGTTAATGCACCTCTAGGTAACTCGGATCACTGCACCATATCCGCCTCCTTTTCGGTTTCTGAGCAGCCACGAAACGTTTAAAAAACGTATCGATAAGGCTCGTTGGGCTATGCTTAACGATTTTTTCCGACATTTTAATTGGGAACTTTGTTTCCTAGACAGTAACACTGATGGCATGGCTGAAATGATTGTAAACATAATTTTGCTAGGAATGAAAGCTTTTATTCCATCAAAGCAAATTTCGATTAAACCTAGAATAAAATCCTGGTTTAATCAGACGTGTAAAAATGCAGTCAGATTCAGAGAGGAATCATTCAGTGCCTGGCGTAAAAATAAAAACGCAGACACTGATTCACTAGGCAAAAGAGCGAGATCTTCGTGTGCCAAAGTACTTAGGCGTGAAAAAGGTCTACATGATGAGCGTCTTCATGCTAAAGTTCTTTCTACCCCTCGGGACAGTAAGAGCTTTTGGTCATTTGTCAAAAGAGTAAAGTATAATGCTAGTTCCTCAATTCCGACTCTTTTGAAGGATGACCAAATATTCACTGACCCGGCTGACAAAGCTTACCTTGTGGCTGGTCAATTTGCAAAAAATTCCTACTTGCCGGAAAGCAATCAGCCACTACCCGTGCTTGACAGAGTATCAGTAACTATGCCAAAGATATTCTTTCGAGCACGTGCAGTTAAAAAGGTCTTAGCAGATCTTAATATTAACAAGTCTTCTGGGCCGGATGGCATTCCAGCACTGGTCTTGAAACAGTGCTCTTCGACGCTAGAACGTCCATTAGCGACTCTTTTCAGCACCTTTTATCATTGTGGTGAGTTTCCAATATGCCGGAAGTTAGCTCATGTAACGCCAATCCCCAAAAAAGGAGAGGCTAATAACCCTGAAAATTACCGCCCAATTGGAGTCTGTTCTACTCTTTCTAAGGTAATGGAAAGTATGCTAAGTGTCAAGTATCTGCAGTCCAACAGCTTACTAAGCGATCGCCAGTATGGTTTTCATAGGGGGCGCTCTACAGGGGACTTGCTGGCTTTCCTTTCGGAAAAATGGTGTCAATCCATTCACCAATTTGGCGAAAGTATGGTGGTGGCTCTAGATATCTCCAAGGCCTTTGATAGAGTGTGGCATGGTGCACTCCTGTCAAAACTTATTGCTTTTGGTGTCGGTGATACCTTTTCTCGATTTATATCGAGCTTTCTCAGGGATCGCACTATATGAGTTGTTATAGATGGGATTTCATCAAACGAGTTCAAGATTAATTCAGGGGTACCGCAAGGCTGCGTTCTTTCTCCTACCCTGTTTCTTATATTTCTAAATGACCTTATCTGTCAAACTTCCAATCCTATCTACTCTTTTGCAGATGATAGCAGCATTTACCATTCGTATTCATTCTGCATACGGCCGAGCCTTTTAGAGATTGGGGCCAAGCGGCAAAACATGAATGATACGCTCTATCACGATCTCGTAACAATATCTAATTGGGGCCGGGCGAATAGAGTCGACTTTAACGTTCGTAAGACTTAATGTTTAATGCTAACGCACCAGCGTTCGGCCGAAAATAGTGCTACATCTGTAATTATGGGTGGTATAAGTATTAAGGAATCAGAAGCTCTTGATGTTCTTGGCATGAAAATCCAGTGTGACGTTCGATAGATAAAGCACATTTTTCAAGTCTCAAAAGAAGCCTTCGAGTGTCTCGGATTTTTCAAAACGGTGTTAAACATATTTCACCTAATGTGATCTCCTTACTATTTATACCACTTACATCCGGCCAAAAATGGAATACAACTCTCATGTATGGGCCGGTGCTCCAAAGTCCGTTTTGGAACTATTCGGCCGCGTGCATCCAACTCTATTGACTCACTTGAACATCGACGCAATGTGGGTTGTGTTTTATCGCTACTACAATGGAATGTGCTCTGATGAGATTAGGGAACTAGTTCCCGATATCCACACGTTTTCGCGCTCAACACGCTTTTCATTAAGAGCTCATCCATTTGCGGTCGATTGCCCAGTGAATCGCACAATGCATTACAGAGAAAATTTGTTTTTTAGCCGTACAGTTCGCTTGTGGAATCATCTTCCTACTTCCCTGTCAATTACAATGTTGGAAAATTCAAATCCAATGTCCACAAACATTACTCCCTCTATCCTCCTTCTCACAACCTAATTTCCTAGTTCCAATGCTTTGCATGAGTAGGGGTTGGTTATCCCCTGAGTGCTGGTTCGAAATAAAAAAAAATTTGTTAAAACAGTAGTAAAACATTCGATGAAAAACAACCAATAAAATTAGTTAAATTTACATCCCTAAAAGAAGTTAATATGACTTATTTGGCCGCTGATTTGACAAATTTTTCGTTTATATTAGTAATTTTTTTTAATTTTATTTTTGAAGAAAGTTGAATATATCATCAATTTACTTGTATTTTACGATAGAAATCATTCACTATAGAATTTTTGGGAGTTTTTTCATGGGAATAAATATTCGCGATAGGGGTGATTATAAATTTTAGTAGTTAATGAAGCTACAAATATAATTACTTTGAAAATTGTGTAAGTTCACTATCCTCAAAGACATACTACTATTTAGTTCAAAATTGTACTACTTAATTTCTTTAGTGCTTTTTTAAATGTGTGGTAACGTTGTATACAAATTTCGGCTTCGCTAACAAAATATTTTTAAAATATCCGGCCTTTGGCCAGTCGTAAGGATTTTCTCCTCTATGGAATAACCAACACATGCTTCGCTAACTAAAGATTTTCTGCATAGCCGGCCAGCGGCCACCGCGGTATTGGTTATTCCTCTATGGAATAACCAATACCGGCTTCGCTAACAAAATATTTTTTAAATAGCCGGCCTTTGGTCGTGCGCAAGGATTTCCTCCTCTATGGAATAACCAACACAAACTCGCTAACTATAATTTTTTTTGCATAGCCGGGCGCAGAATAAAAATATTTTTTTTTTGTTTTAATAATTTTACTTTAATTGGGATAGTACTATCAATTACCATTCCAATGATACCCACATTGCGTCATTTCACCATAAAATAGTCGAGATATACCAAACTTTACATAGAAACTTTGGGGGTACGTAAATCCGAAACTATGCATCGCTCAAAATTTACATTTTTTGCTTAAAATTAAATTTTACACACAATAGGCCACTTTTTAATTTTTATGATGTGTCCGTAAGCTAGATTTAAGCCATGTGTGCTCTACCTATATTACACAGTCATTGACTACTTCGTAAATTTTGAATAACCCGATTACTCTTATTATAAAATTGAAATAACAGTTTTAAGATTTTTCAATAAGCATCACAAGAGAACATAAGATTAAATGATAAATTGTCGATTTGGGCAGTAAGGTTGCAGCAAGAATGATAAAAAAAAGATTACGCTATTCCGTACATAAAATTAAATAATTTATTTTCCAAGTGAAGTATATTTATATTTTTATTGATAATATTTACTAATAATATCTTGTTATATAACTATAAATACTATAAAAAATATTAAAAATTTATTTTAAAAAACTTTCTTTACATATTAATTATTTTTTCTCAATGCAGTAATTTTGACTGTATTTGGGCGATATACAAAATTTCAGTCTTTCTAGTGTTAAATACACTACCCACCCTTTTTGAAAAAAACAATTAATATCTATGTATTTCTAATATAATAAAATGTGTTTTTGAGTGATGAGATCTTTTAAATTTAGATATTCCATAAAAATAACTACCGAAAATCTGCTTCCATGAGTAATCTTTTAGTTTGGGAGAAAATAGCTCAGATTTTTCTTAATTCTTTGTTTTTGATTTTTGGACTTATTATGATTGGATTATTATTTTAAGATATCGGCTGCACTTTTAATAAAATTGAGAACAATTAACAGTATTAAATAAAAAAAAAACTAGTGTTTTTTCAGGATTTTTCCCAAATTTTCTTATACGAGTATATGTAAATTAAACTTACTCTTGTACATATTGTTCGTCTTAGGGCCATTATTATGACTTGCCTATAGCTAAAGTTAGAATTTTATCGGAGAGATAAGCAGATTTTCGTAATAATAACGAAGGTAAGACTAACTACTATAGCTTACCTTTATCGTACGCGATAGTTAAGTTCTATTTTTATCTGACTTATAATAACGAAACAGTACTTATCGCTCCGATAAAATACTAACTTTAACTATAGGCAAGTTATAATAATGGTCTTTAGAGAAATAACAAACTAGAGGAAGTAATTAATTCTGATAGCTTAGTTCGTTGGTGTTGTTGATTTCAATCTCCTCTTTAAAATAGTATAGTCCTTGTCCTTTAATTTTAATTACCTGCTGGTATCAAACTCATCTTTTTTTCAGATTTAAATTTCAGGTTTTCCGGAAAAGTGAATTCCTCGTGGTTTTCTTAGAAATAGGGATTTTTAAACTATTTTACGAAAAACCGGTTTTATTACAAACGGATATTCCGATTTACTTCAAATTACTTATGAATTGTTGGTTTCAGTATCCTCTTTAAAATAGTATAAGCCTTGTTCCGATTAAAATTTTAGGTTTTCCGGAATAGTCAATTGCTTGTGGGTTTGTTTTCCCGGTTTTCTCATAAATAGTTCCTTAGATTTAGTACAAATCACTTTTCAATTGTTGGTTTCAACCTCCTCTTTAAAATAGTATAAGCCTTGTTCCGATTAAAATTTTCGGTTGTCCGGAAGTTAATTGCTTGTGGTTTTCCTAGAATTTGTAATGAATAAGGGATTTTTAAACTACTTCACTACAACCCGGTTCTCTCTAAACGGTTTCTCAGATTTACTTCAAATTACTTGTAAATTGTTGGTTTCAACATCCTGTTTAAAATAGTATAAGCGGAGTAGTTTATACGTTGAATAAAATGGACGCGAATTTTTAAGCTTGCAAAATACAAAAACCTATAGTGTGAATTCAAAAAAACAAAACCTGTTTGTACAAAACAACAACGTTGTTTGTATTTTTTTCAACGGCATAAGAAAAACAAAAAAACAGTGCGAGGGCTCATTTATGAGTTATGTAAAAGTGCGGATATAAACAACGGAAATTCATACACTTAGAAGAAAACTGCGAAAATAACAAAATAAATGAAAACAAAAAACTGATGTTTTTAAATGCTACGCCAGTTTACCACAAACGTTCTTGTTCATGACCATCGTTGTCTTCTGAAGACAGAACGACCAAAATAATAATGGAGACTGCCCTAAAACCCAAGACACAAGTGGGTATAGGTAGATGCATGACTGTACTAAAACGAGGACGAAGCCCTAAATCTTCTCAGTTAGCACCATTTTCAAAAGTACCCAAAGATAGGGAATCGAACAGACTAAGTTACCAAAACAGCTTTGCAATCTTGGAAAGTAAAACAAATGAGCCTTCAACGCTACCCAAGTCGTTCAAACCACCTCCAATTTATTTGAGAGAGCAAAATTGAAATGAATTAATAAAAAGCTTGATATCAATATTTGAAAAAAAAAACTCATTTTATGTGGTTCCATTTCAGCGTGGAAACATAAACAAAACAAAAATTGTAATAAACGATGTTGGAACCATTAAAAATATATACATATATATATATATATATATATATATATATATATATATATATATATATATATATATATATATATATATATATATATATCGTGACTACTTTTTCTTTATCTCTTTAGAACTTACGCCAGAATAAATAATGATGCATTTAACAAGAGTTTAAATAAAATTAAATTTATATAATTTCGCAGATCATGACACAGCTTTGACATTCAATGCTATGGGATTAATAATCAAAAATTGTCATATCTAATTGTTGTTAATTGCTAACCAAAGGTGGGTTAATGGCAAGACAGCTATATACCAATTTTAAGTAAAGAAAAAATATATATAAAGATAATAAAAATGAAGGAAAATGCCGGCTGATAGTATAATATAATAGGGTTTATAAGTGTGAAATAATTTGAAAAAGCCCTTTCATTTATAAAATATAATGAAAAATTTTAAATTTTTATATCCAATTTTTTTATATAGTTTGTATTTTTTTTCGTTTGTTATTTATTGTATCTTCAATATATTTGGACTAACAATAATTACTCATATCTTAAGTCTAAGCCGAGCGAGTGCTAGATAAAAATAATGTTTGTTTCACAGTTGTTGCAATCATTTGCGGGTCATACCTCTGATGTACGGCAAAAAAAAGGTGTTGTGTCTGCTTTTCAAGTACTTCATTAACTCAACTCAATTATATTACAAAGTAAACTTAAATGCTATTTGTAAAAAGAAATAATAAAAGAAAATAAGCAAATACCCTTAATACTGGTGTTACTTGTTACATATTGAGTTACATCTTCTTAATGTATATTGTAATGATCATAACTGAATGATCATTACTACAAAAGACTTAAATCATCACTTACATCTATGTAATTACATACACTCGTTGACATAACATTTCCTCCCTTTTTAGATTTCTGTATTCTAAGGGGGTAAATTTGTAACGATTCCACATATACTTAAATGTACGAATATATCTTATTTGCAAATTTACAATTTATAATTATTACCTTCCTTTTTCCTTAATCTCTCCTTTAAAGGCATTTCTTCTTTTACTTTATTTTCATTGACTGGGAAATTTTCTGCACAAAAAACTCTTCCTCGTCACTATTATTCTAACTTTTAAATTCTCAGGAAATTCTAATAATATAACATAGTTTTTTTTTGATTGGTTTCTGTGTGCTACAATTCTACACCTATTAAGTTGAATTAAATATACTGTTCTATTAATTTTTTTACAAACGAATCCTCTGATACATTTTGCTATACTATTTTGATCAGCATTCAACAACAAAATTTTTTCACCAACCTTTAAATTAAAATTTTTAAATTTTTTGCTGTGTTCGAACTTCTTTAATTTTCTTTGCTTGGCGGTGTTCACTTTTGAAATCGAAGCTTTTTTACGACAACAGGGTTATTGGTTTATATTCTAAAATAGATTCACTAAAGCACATACCTGTCACGGTACTTATTTGTGTTCACCGTTAGGCAAAAAATGCTTTTAGACTACGTTTGACTGTTTGAACGCCCCTTTCTGCCAGTCCATTACTTGGGGGATGATAAGGTGGACTAAAAAATTGCTTTATGATATTTGATTTCAAAAATAGTAGAAATTCCGAACTTCAGAATTGTGGTATATTATAACTTACTAGTTTTGAGCAAAATCCGAAGCTGGAAAAAAATTTTTAATTTTTCCACTACAAAATTTGGTGTAGTTTTCGATAATATTTCAACATCTATCCATTTTGAAAAATAATCGACGACTATAAAAAAATCAACGCTCTGCAACTGAAATAGATCAACATGAATACGATATGAAATCGGTGGTCAGGTAAAATTTGGACAATCTTTTGTTTTATTTCCGATTTTTTAGCACGAAACATATTTCTCAATTTCTTTATCAATTAAAGGCCACCAAACCGAAGCACAAGCTAATAATTTCATACGGACGACGCCAATATGTGTTTCATGCAGTATCGATAACAGCTTATGTCTTAAAATATTTGTTATTATTAACCGGTCTGCATAAAACAAACACTTTTCTTTAATTTCTAAAGATACTTTTACATTGTTATACGGAGTTGACAAATTATTTTGCTTTGCCCAACTTGGCCAATGATTTCGTTCCACAAATTTCATGTCTTTGCTGATTATTGAATACGTTTCTGAATATTTTCCAATATCTTCTAGAGAAAACGGTAACTGCCTATCAAAATTAAAAAAATTAACGTTCAAGTTTTTAACATTTGTGTCGGCTTCTTGTGGTAGACGTGACAATGCATCGTTTTTTTGTTTTTTTTACCCGGCCGATAATTAACCATACAATTGTAATTCAACAAAAACAAAATCCATCTGCAAAAACAAACAGCGACTACATTAGCTAACGCCTTTTGATCTCCGAGTAGTTTCTCAAGTGGTTGATGATCGGTGTAAATCGTGAATGTACCATTAAAAAATTTATGAAATTTGCGAATGGCAAAAACTACTGCAAGAGCCTCTCTGTGAATATGATAACAATTTTTCCCAGCTTTGCTTAAAGTGGACGAAACCATATAACATGGTCGATCTTGACCATCAACAACTACGCAAAGAATAGCCCCTACTCCATATGGAGAAGCATGACAGGCAACTACTATTGGCATGCTTGCTTACTGTTTTTAAATGCAGTAGTGCACTACTGATCCCAACAACATTTCTCGTTGTTACGTAATAATTTATATAAGGGAGCCAGTACGGTTGCACTATTTGGTAACAATTTTGAATCATAATTAATCAACCCCAAAAAAAAAAATTCGTAGTTGATCAATATTAGCCTGCTCTGGGGCACACATTATGGCCTCCATTTTAGACCTTGTAGGTTTTATGACCTAAATCTTCAATGGTGTTATCCAATAATTTACATTTATTTCAATTTATCCTTACTTTGTATTATTGCAGCCTATTTAAAACTTTATATAACTTTGTTCTAAAATCATTTTCATCTATACCAGCCATCTGTTATCATCTAAATAAACAGCGACCCCATCTAGGCCCTGTACAATTTATTCCATGACCTTTTGAAAAATCATCAGTGCAGTTGATACACCAAATGGTAATCGGCAAAACTCAAATAAACCCATATGGGTATTTGTGGGTAACAAACTGCGGCTAGGCTTATTTTTGTGTATAAGCTTTACTCAAATCGAGAATGCAAAAAGATGTTTTGCTTCTTAAACTTGTGAGAATGTCATCGATTACAGGTAACGGATATACATCCCTTTCGATACCGGTATTTATAGTAATTTTACAATCTCCACAAATTCTAATATTAGAATCTTTTTTGTTTATTATGCAAACTATTGGAGCTGCCCACACACTTGAGCGGACTGACTGTATTATACCCTAGTCACACATACGATTTAACTCTGCTTCTAGCGATTTTCTTAAACTCAATGTTATAGGCTTTAAAAAATCTTTGCTGTGAATTTGGTTTGATAAAAATGTCGACCGAAAAACTTTTAATTGGATTTAAACAAGACATAAATAATGACGGAAATCTATTTTTCAATTCGTCAATTTTACCGAAAAAATATCTTACCAAGTCGTATACTTAAAATTAAAAATTTCGCAAATCCGGAAACAAAATATCTATCCAATTACGTCCCATTAATGGTGAAAATTGTCGTATCGATTTAACCACTACTAAATTTAAATTCTTTTCACCATTTATCGTTACATATATTTCTCCAATCACATCAACCTTATTTCATGTTAAAACTTGTGAAGGAGGACAATTAATAATTTTTAAATTAACATTATTAAAATATGATATATAATCTAGATAAGAAATTACGGACACGACGGCTCCGGTATCAATTTTCATTTCTAACTTTTTACCGTTCACCATAAGAGTCTTTGTCAATGGTGACTCAGTTCTATTTATCCAATTCAACAATCCTAATTTATACTGCAACTCATTGACATGGTTACTTTTAGTTGTATATTTTTGAGATGATTGCTTTCCTTTCTTAAAAAACAAAGCTTTCACTGAATAGCCTTTTTTTTCCGCAGGTGAAACAAATCCATGCTCTAGCTGGACATGCCCTATTGGCATGCTTCGATGCACATGCTGAACACTTTTCAAAACTCTTATATTTTTGATAACGACGGTTGATTTTGTTTAATTAGTACGACGACGAAGGCTGCATACTTCTTTGTTCCTTACCGACCAATTCAATTGATTGTGCTAACTAGCAAGCTTGTTCCCAACGATGATGTTGATAAAAACTTAGTTTGTAACTGTTTAATCCGCAACCCAAACGATCACGTAATGCCTCATTTAAAAACGTTTGAAACCTCCAGTTGACAATAATTTCAAATTAATAATATACTCGCCCACTGGTGTACCAGGCTTCTGGATCCCTGCATATATTTTATCAGATGTCATAGATTCCGGTTCTTCTTGTCCGTCTTCATAATCTGTTAAGTTATTAATCATGTCACTGTCACTTACGGTTTCGTCCTCAATAATTTCAATAAGGTCATTTTTACTGAAAGAGTGAAATACTTCTTCGAAGATTCGATGTGCTAGCGCAATGATTTCTGATGATAACGTATAAGTGTTTTCGGTAAAATTTCTATTAATGACACGTTCAGGCCAGACCACTTTCCAGCATGAATTTACTGTATGTTCTTTTATTTCAGCAATTGCTGCAGTAGCGTGGTTTATGCAGTCTAAAATCGAAAACTTTTTCCAAACTTCAGTTAAGCTTATTCCATAATTTTCTAGTTTTTCCAAAATGTATCCGAAAGTTAATTTCATATAGTATTTATTAAAACTTGCGATTATGCCTTGGTCTAATGGTTGTATAAGGCTAGTCGTATTGGGTGGTAAAAACACTACTTGTACATAAGGATGCTCTAAACAAGGATGGCAGGGTGCATTGCCGACAATTAGTAAGACTTAAAAAGGAAAACCCATATCTGTCATATATTTTTCACCTTCTGGCACGAAGCAATCGTTGCTTTTTATTGACAATGAAATGCACTGGAGGTTCATCTAAATTTATGCATTTTAGTGCATGTGGGTGCAAAGCTTTATTTATAAGAAGTGGTTTTAACATTTCTGCACCAAATGCATTACTAAAAAGAAGGAATGTAATTCGATTCTTTGCAGGCTTGAAACCCCTTGTAGTTTTCCCAGACTTGGCGATGACCGTTCGGCTGGGCATCTATTTGCAAAATAACCCAGTTTCATCTGCTTTAAATACTTGATCGAGGCAATATCCACCATCATCAATAATTTTGGCTAGCACTTTGCAATAGTTTTTAGCAGCTGTTTCATCGGCAGTTGCGGCCTCGCCTTGTCACTTCACATCGTAAAGTGCTTGTCGTCGTAAAAATCCAGTTAACTAGCCATTGCTAGCAGAAAATTTTAGGGTTTGAAAATGGGATGAGGAACTAGATGGTTCTAAATTCTTCAACTGATTAAAATATTATTTAGCTTCTTCGTTAATTAAATCTCCGTCGATAGGGATTTGTTTTCGAATTCAGTCCTTAATCCAAAATATTAAGGCATTTTCCATTTTCTCTATTAAAATATTTCTAGAATATAATGCATTAGTTTGTTGCATAATTTTTAGATTCATATATTCACCTAATATGTATGTATTCTTTACCAAGAGCCGTGGATCTAATGTAGTCTAATGTAATTGAATTTCTTTTCACTCTTTTTTGGTTACGATTATTCATTTTAAGGGATTACTTATGTCTTAAAAATAAAAAACTAAATAGGGAAAAAATTACCTCACCATAAAATTAATCCTGCCTTAATAGTTAAAAGTGCGGCAAATAACTAAAATTGGCGATATATAATAACATTGTGAATGCCTAATGAATATGTACATACACACACAAAAAGTGATGCAAACACGGTTCATATTCACCTAACTTTTAATTTTTCGATATTTATATACAAAAAAAGAATCGCATAAGAAAAGACCGCGCAAAAAAAAAGAATCGCATAAAAAAGGTTTGACTGTATTTCTATTGTTTGTTTATAAAAGTTATTAGTTGTTAGATGCTCGCCTTCCATGTGAAACATAGTTTGGTATTTTCTCAATATTGATGTGATGGTTGTTTTATTTTTATCACTCAAGTCTTTTAGTTTAAAATTACTGAGTAATTTTTCGAATCTTTCTAATGTGTAAAATTTTTCTGGATTTTGTTTATTAATTTTAAAAAGCATAATTTCTCAATGGTATGGTCTCTATTTTCAAATTCTGAGCCGTTGCTATTTCATCTGAAACATTCAGTAATCTTATGTGGTTATTTTCTTTTCTATTTAAGACAACTGCGTCTTCGTTTATTTCAATATCCAGTGGCAAAATTATTTCACTTCTTTGCGGATTGTTATTATATTAACTCTAAAAGTGTTGTCATATATTGGAATTATTATAGTTTCATTATTTTTGTTGAATGTTAGTGCATAAGTGTCATCATCATAGAGACCCACGAAAACCCCTCAGTGTTCTGTGTGCACACACACAATCTTAACGAGACTCTCACAAAGAGCACAAAACATATAAAAATGTCAATCCGTAGCATGCCAACTTTTAATGAAGCAGGTTTATGCCGCATTGTTTAATAAAATAAGTATACTGAAAATATTTAACCATAACCAAAATTTATTCAGTTTGAAATAGTATAGTATAAATATAAAAATATTTTTTATTTGTTTTTGAATAAGATTAATATAAATCAAACTTTCATTTAATAATTTTAAGGAGAATCAACCAAAATTACATTTATTTCACAAAAAATGATATACGGTTATGCATGCATGAATAGATTAGTTGCATATTATTAATTTGGAAAACACAAAATTAATTTTAATAGTTAGGAATGAAAAAATAAATTAAAGTAATTATGTTTTATGGTTGAAAAAAAAAACGGGCATTTCTAAACAAGCGCTATTGTATTGTGCGATTACTCTAACTGTTATACATTGTTAATGAATGTGTTAAATTTTTCCATAAAAACAGCTTGTATGGAATTTTTACAACATACATATACATATGTTACAATACATGACTATTTCTTCATTCTAAGAATCGTAAGAAAGCTAACTTTATTATCATTAACTCAATATTTTACAAAAACCTTTTGTGTGGGATTTTCTACACTATGTTGATACTTTTTAACTCTATTATAATAAAAAACTCATAGAAATTCGGTTAAGTCACTCAAAATTAAACCCTTTTGTATTTAATAATGTTAAACAATGTGATTTTTTCAGTGCAAAACACCAATATATTCTCATTCTAACCACTTTTAACAACTTTCTCTGGTTGGGTATGCTTGGTCATAATCTATGTTACATCTATATGTAGTTAAAAAATCTCTTCCTAAGATTCCGTCGGTATTTATTTTAAAATCATTGTCTATTATTTGTACTTTGTGTTTAATTATTTCATTATCCAAGTATATTTTCATATCTGCGTTCTTGGCAAAACTTGTTCAGCTATTTTAACTGCTTCGGTGAAAGTTTTGACTTGACTTCAATTGTCGTTATAATTTTTTGGTCTCTTTTACCCGTTCATAAATGCATAGAATGCTATTATATTATTTGTATTAATTATAGTGTTTCTGTTAGTTTCACCTTCTGCTGCTATTTGAATTTCGTTCAGTTCTGTAATTAAGTTTTATATTTTTGTTGCAAATCCTATTACGTTGCCATCCTTTTTAATGGTACGATTCAATTCACTTAGAATTGTGTTTGATGTGTTCGGTGTATGTAGTTTTTAGATTTGTTATTATCTCTGTGTATTGATATTTTATTCACTCTATTTTGTACTTTTGGGTTTTGAAAACGAAATTCAAGAAAGATGCTCTTTTTCAAGGGTGATTTTTAAGGTTACTATTTCAAGATTTGTAATGAAATTATTAAGTTCATAAGCTCTTCCTGTAAATTTTGGTACTAATTTTATGATTAAAGATAACTCATTAATGTCTGGGTTGGTCTTTGTCTTATATATATATATATATATATATATATATATATATATATATATATATATATATATATATATAATATATATGCATAATCTAGTGTAGTAAAATACGTAAACTGAGATAGTTATGAAAAGAGCATCATAAAAACTCATTAGATAGTGCGGTCTCTCGATCATGTTGCTGTATTCTCAACCAAAGACATAACGAACGGCTTTTCTTACAACCCCTTCTAGAATATCTAAATTATGAAGCCAAGTTCCAGAAAAAACTTCAAGGCAATAGTTAACTTGAGACATAATAAGAGAATGCAAGTCTATTCCTCACATGCCAAGGGGTATAAGATTTTAACAAATATAATCTTCTCAAAATAAAACATTCTCTATTCGCAACTAATTCAATATGAATTTCAAAATTTAAATTGCAGTCAGGAGTAACACCTAAGCATTTAAGAGACATAATCAACATAATCTACAATTTGTCGGTCCAAATATATTCTAGGATATGATATATTCTGGATTGGAAAATGAAAACAAATCGTCTGAGTTTTTGGTGGGTTAATTTAAAGGCAGTTCTGGGACATTGAATTAGTAATTGAATTCAAATGATTACTTGTTAAAGTTTCTGAGCAGTCCACTTCTCTGTGGTTAGTACTGTTACAACAACAGGTGTACAGAAATTATTCATCATTAGTGGCAAGCAGTCATTTAAAAAAAAATTAAAAATAGAACTGGACCAAGTACAGACCCTTGAGGCACGCCTGATGTAACAATCCCTATATTTGAATTAATATCATTAAGAGAAACATATTGCAAACGGTCAGAAAGATAAGAATATATTAATTGACACGCTGATTTAAAAAAACTAAATTTCGTTTGTAACTTTTTTATGAGCAGATTGTAGTTAATACGGTCAAAAGCTTTTGCAAGATCCAATGACATTACAATGCAATTTTCATGTTTGTTAAGCTGTTTTCTAATTGTATCAGTAAGTGAAAGAAGGAGTGATGTTGTGTTTTGATTTTTTTTCGAAAAGCAAATTGAAGGTGACGAATAAGAGAGTATCATTCGCAATAGGATAATATTTTCATTTTCATTATATTTTCTAAAATTTAAGACATTGCTGGTAAGATGCTTATAGGTCTCAAATTAGCACTAGCAAAATGCCCACCTTTTGAAATTGGGATAACCTAACTTCCATGCTGCAGGATATGAGGACACTGTTAATATAGAGTTGATTAGCTGAAGAAGTAAATGTGAAATTAGAGGAAAAATAATTTTTATAAATTTTAGTTTAGCATTAGTTTTAATAGAATAAAAAGCAAGATATACATAACATTCTGTAACATTGTTATAAGAAAATGAATTAGAATTTTCTACGAAGTTTTCAAATTAAAATAACCCATCATCTGCGTAAGTACTTAGATTACTTAAAAATCTATTAGCTATTGACTCAATATCTTCTTCGCTAATTGCAGGTTTCTCACTCCCAATACACCCAAGCTTGTGAATATTTCTAAAAATTTCAGTATTATTAGAATTAGCAAATAAACTTATACCATATTTATAACGTTCTTTTCTTATTATAGATTTATTTTTATTTCTTAGCCTGCAGTATGATTTCAAATTTTCAGGTGTACGATTTCTAAAATATGTTCTATAAGCAATGTCTTTTTCTGATCTAGCTTGAACTATTTTTCTAGAGTTCATCCACCTAGAATCATTTATGTTAGATTTTATTTTAGATACTGGGACAAAGGAATGGAGAGAATTTACTAGTTCATTAATTTTAGAAAGTTTGAAATCAACATTATTAGAACTAAATATAGAAGATGAGTCGAAAACATGTACATATTGTTGAAGTTAATCATAATTTATCCGATTGTAATCCCTGAATTTAATCCAAGTGTGCTGTGCACGTAAAGTGAAATTTAAAAAAATATAATGAAACTATGATGCGACAAGAAAAAAGGAAATTGCATCTGACCACTATTAGCAACCATAGAAGACTGACTTAACAAACTATGAACTGTTTAAAAATATGTTTCTGGAAAGCAAACGGCTTACGCCAACACAAAAATGAACTCGAGGCCAGAATCAAACATTATTTACTGTGTGATTTTTGTGATGATTACCTTCAAGCAACAAATATCTGCCTGGAAGAATTTCATCAAAACTTAGTTATTTCTTCGATTTGTTCACCTCCTAGATTTCAAGTATCAGATAGTCAGTATAGCGACTTCTTCAAATCACTAGCTCCCTGTTTCATATCATCAGGATACTACAACGCTAAACATACATTTTGGGGATCACGCCTATTAACTCCAAAAGGTCGTGTATTGTTTGATTCAATTTCAAAAATGCGTCTGAATGTGATATTTAGTGGACAACCCACCTATTGGCCTACGGATCGGCAAAATATACCGGATGTTATTGATTTTGGCGTGACTAAGGGTATTCGGACAGAAATGCTTAAAGTTGAAGCGTCATTTGAATTATCCTCAGATCATTCACCCACTATTGTCTATATATGGAACCAGCAAAATATTGTGTCACCAACAACAAGCATTAAGCACAAGCATTAATTGGTTGAAATATAGAAAGTATCTCAGTACTCACTGTTCGGAAAATATACCGCTAAGAACACCAGAAGACGTGGATCACAGTCTTATTAATTTTGAACATTAAATCAGCTGCCCAACATGCAACAGTAACCCGACAATCAGCTAGATTCAATCAAATTTACTTTGTAGATGTCGAGCGGCTCTTGGCTGAAAAATGGAAAAATTCGAAGAGAGTGGCAATCATACAGATCTCCTGAACTCAAATCTAGACTTAAAGATTGCACGCAACGAAGAGTAGCGTCGCTGAAAAATTACTTGGAAGACCTCGACGCAACTGCACAATCAGATTATTCATTATGGCGTGCATATAGAAACCTTAAAAGGCCAGTCGTACGTAAGCCTCCCTTGCGAACTTCTTGTGGAGACTGGGCAAGAAATGATACCGAAAAAGGTAATTTATTTGTTGATCATTTGAATAAGGTTTTCACTCCAAATATGTGTACTTATATAGTTGAGTTGCCACCAGTAGAGACTAGTGCCGTAGTACACCTAAGATTTGAATTTAGCGATATTGAAAGGGCAATAGTAGATTTAAACACCAAAAAAGCCCCTGGCGTTGATAAAACAAGTAACAAGATGTTAGTTGAGTTGCCCCGTTTAGGTCGCAGAATTATTCTGTTTGTTTTTGATGCCATCTTACGTCTTGAGTACTTTCCCACAGAGTGGAAGGTTTCTTTGATTACCATGATTTCTAAGCCAGGAAAAGACCACACAAAAGTGGAATCATACAGACCTATAAACCTTTTATCAAACATGTCAAAGTTGTTTGAGAGAATATTAATAATTAAGCTGAATCCAATTCTTAGCGCGAAAGGATGTATTCCGAACCATCAATTCGGCTTCAGAAAACAACATAACACGATCCAACAAACACACAGATTAGTAAATGTAATTAAAACGACCTTTGAAGAAAAAAAAATACTGTTCTGCGCTTTTTATCGACGTTTCTCAAGCATTCGATAAGGTTTGGTACGAAGGCCTAATATTTAAGCTAAAGCTGAACTTGCCTGAAAACTTGTATAAGCTCTTAAAAGATTATTTAACGAATCGCAGGTTTTTACTAAAAGAAGGTGATTTTAATCTCGCCACAGCTCATTGAAGCCGGAGTTCCCCAAAGTAGTATTTTGGGACCAATTTTATATTTACTGTACACATCAGATATGCCAATTAGCACCCTAGTCCACACATCAACTTTTGCAGATGACACAGCTTTTTTAATTATTCATGAAAGTGCCCAAGAAGCACCACAACTTTTACAAGACCACATACTCAATTTGGAAAAATAACTAGAAAAATGGAGAATAAAAGTGAATGAACAAAAATGTACTTACATAACTTTCACACTGCTTAGGGACTCATGCCCTCCTATTCGCATAAATAATTGGCATATCTGATGTGTACAGTAAATATAAAGTGGGTCCCAAAATACTACCTTGGGGTACTCCAGCTTTAATTGGCTTCTTTAAGTACAAACTTACGAACTTTTTAAAAATTTATAAAAAATTTTGGGCAAGTTTTGCTTCAACTTGTAAACTAGGCCTTCGTGCCAAACTTTGTCGAACGCTTGAATATTCTTTCTTCAAAAGCCTTTTTTACTACATTTACCAATCTGTGAGTTTGTTCAATAGTGCTGTGCTGTCTTCGAAATCCAAATTGATGATTAGGAATAAGTAAATCCTTTTTCACTCAAAATTGGGTTTATCTTAGTTATTAAGATTCTTTCAAAAAGTTTTGACATATTTGACAGCAAACTTAGTGGTCTGTATGATTCTACCTTCTTGTGGTTTTTTCCTGGCTTAGGTTTCATGGTAATTAAGGAAACTTTCCAGTCTGGGGGAAAGTACTGGAGGCGTAAAATAGCATTAAAAATAAAAAGTATGATTTTTACTGCTACGTGGGGAAGTTCCTTTAGCATCTTGTTGCTTGTTTTATCAAAACCATAGGCCTTCTTAGGGTTTAAAATAGCAATTGCCCTTTCAACATCTTGTAAGTCAAACCTGAGGGGGATTGGTGCTTCAACATCTACGGGTGGCAAAGTGACTATATTGGTAGGTATATTCGCTGTAAATAAATTTTTCAAATGGTTCACAAATAAATTGACTTTTTCAGTATCATTTCTTACCCAACATCCACCCGAGGTTCGTAATGGAGGATTACGTATGACAGGTCTTTTAAGGTTTTTTGTGGAACGCCATAATGAATAATCCAATTGTGGGGTACCATTAAGGGCTTCCAGGTATTTTTGCAGTGATGCAGTTCTACGGTCTTGTAGTAGATTTTTAAGTTGTGGAGATCTGTGTGATTGCCACTCTCTGCGAATTCTTCTTTTTTCAATTAACCCTGCATAGATAAGTTACGTCTATCAGACGTATGCCTATTTAATTTTGTTCTCCATCTCTGTGGTTTGTAGTGAGAGAAAATTTATATGCTCAGTATTCTCAGTTGATCTCAGTAGCTTGCTAATGGTGATTGTTTTCGTGCGGTAAGTTGATTATATTTCTGAGAAATTACACAACATGCGTCTCGGAGACGTATCGTTATCTGCACCACTTGCATATAATGGCATAAAAGAAAGATTTTTTTATTCACAAAGCTTTTATTATATACAAATAGTTAAATGAATTAAAAAAAATATTTTTTAATCCTTTTATTACAGTTTTTGAGTCCTTTGCGAAAGGCTGTGTATAAAATCTTAATTTTTGATCTCTATTCAACTTGTTGTTTTTTTTGTTTCTATTATTATATTTATTTACCACATTTTTTGTTATCAAAGAGAAAATTCAATTAATAAATTATATCAATAACTCCTATGCCAATATTTATTTTTTTTAAGTCCTTAAAAGGATGTTAGAAACAATACGTCTTTCAGACGTAACGTTGTCTTTACCGTACGAAAAAATAACGTTATCTTTCTAGGGTTAAGAGCCGTTCAACATCTTCAGAATAAATTGGATTATATCTAGTTTGTTGTCGGGTTACCGCTGCTCGTTGGGCAGCCGATTTGATGTTATTATCAAAGATCTTGGTGATTTCATCTTGTTGTAAATAATAGTGGGCGAGTGATCCGAAGATAATACTAAATATGATGGAGGGAGACATAAAGTAAACACTAAATACATATATATATATATATATATATATATATATATATATATATATATATATATATATATATAATAAAAATATTAACATTCTTGAATTATAAATTCGTACAAAAACATCAATTGCTTAATTTTATTCAGTCAACAACTAAATTTATTATAAAACTAATAATGTAATTTTACCATCCGACATAATCAATTAAAGTAGTTGACAGCACTGACAAAGTAAATACAACTTTGGCTTAGCGAAAAGGGACCAAGTTGCCACCCTTATGTTTGTGTATGAACAGCGCCAAGTTAGTTAGGCAAACTCCGTTTTGTTTCAACGTTGCGAATTAAGTGAGCGGCAAGTAAACCATGTTGAATAGAAGAAAAAAACATTTCCGGTCCTTTTCTTTGAAGTACGTGAGGGTGTCAACAGGTGCTGCGGAAGAAAACAAAATCGAAAGGAATCAGCCGAATCCAAAACGGACAAAGGTTCTAAACTGTTCCGGAAAGAGAGGCAAATTATTCTTGACCACTCCCGATAAAGAATTTGAAGCAAAACGGAAAGATAACAAAAACTACTACACAACAATTTTTTTATCTTCAGGACTAAAAGATAAGGTAAATTTGGTTGCGTTTTGCAGCACCTGGAGTGTTAGTGCAGAACGAAAGCAACGCATGATCAGCGTAGGTGTTTGGCAACTGAAGAAAAAAAAAAAACTAATAAACAATAGTATAAAGAAGGTTTCACATCAACAACAATAGCACCGATAATGAGACGCACAGTCTCCATTTAACAGCGAATTCTAGCCATCATCTCATAGCAACAACCACAAAAGCATCAAAAGAAATTATGCCATTCTCACCTCACGTACGGTAATTAAAGCGTGGCCACAACATCTCCAGCAGTGCCGTGTGCAGAATAACCCATCAAAATTCAGGAAAAAACCAAGAAAATTATAGAAAATCATCGACTACCTTTAACTCCACGTTAGCCAAAACCTTAGTCCTAGAAAGCCATAGTAACCGAACCACCTGTCATCAACCATAAAACAGCAACTAGAGTACTCAACAGCAACAATATAAAAAAACAAGTCATCATCATAAACCTCGATCACCAAAATATTTACAAAATTAATCATCATCAGCCATGACGTAATACATCCGCTTTTAGTCGTCAACGATTACATCAATAATCATCAACATCGATTACATCAATAGTCATCAACATCAATAGTCATCAACATCAACAGTCATCAACATCAATAGTCATCAATATCAATTACATCAATAGTCATCAACATCGATTACATCAATAGTCATCAACATTTAGACATTAACATCAAGTTTTTTTGATTTAGGCTTTTACGCCAATCAAATTTTAAATATTTGTTTTGACCACGAACGTTTTGGGCGTTCACGCTGAGATGGGTCGGATGAGAAGCCTATGATTTTGAGCTTGGGCCCAACTAAAACCCCATAGCTCCCAATCACTAGGTTGTACCATCCAGGAAGTCGAGGCACAAACTGTGCTTTAAGCACGCGCGATCTGAAGCAATCCATAGCCCGGTTCAACACAACGTAGTAAAAATAGCAATTTTCCATTTCGAGTATTATCCTTTCAAATTTTATTTTTCCCGTAAATCACTTTAATGTTTTCGAAATTAAATTCATTTTGACCGTGAAAATTTAAGAACATAAAATTGAAAAAAAAAATTTAACAAAAAAACAAACATTTCCGAAATATACTTAAAACTCAAAGACAGTTGGATAGAAATAAATAAAAGAAAACAAAGTATAGAGGGTATACACAAAAAAATTGTCTTTGGGTTTCAATATTTTTGTTTCGTAAATAAAACCAAAATTTTATTTGCCACTATTTCAAATAATAATGTAAAATAAAGTAGTCAAAATTCGAAACTAAACCAAAAACAATTTAAAACAAAACCAAAACAGTCATATCATAAATAGATTTGAGATTCAAAGACAAGCTGATAGAAATGAAACAAAGTATAGAAAACTACACGTAAAAAAAAAAAAGTTTGTCTTTCAATTTCAATATATTTTGGTCACAAATGCAATCAAAATTTCAGTGACCATTCTATTTGAAATAATAAAAACAACAACAAACTTAACAATAGAACAACTTAACTTGCACTGTGTTGAAGCATAAAAGTTTGTTTTTCTTTTTTAAATTTCAAAAGATCTATTTTTCGGCCATTTACCTAGGATATACCAATAGACATAGAAAGTAACATAAGTGTAAAAACTCTGGAATAAAATATTTGATAATGTACTAATTTAATTATATTTAACTGATCCCTATTTTAATACAAACATATTATTACATACATACACTAAGAAATAGTCAATAAGTGTAGGATTTCAGCAATGTATAGCGTTCGAACGTAGGGTTTTTGATTCGGTTATAAGATATATGAAAATAAAACCTTTTTTGAAAATATAATTTCTGTAGTATTGAAAATCAACTAAACATGGCTTTGTGTTAATATTGAACAGATGTTAAGGTAAGATATTGAGTGAAGTGTCAAGTTACGGGTAGCCCAAATGGTTTAATTGGCTACCATGGTTTGGGGAGGGAATTAAAAACCGACCAGAACACCTGGGTCGGATGGAAGATTTGTAATGCCCTATATACACTGGCACAAATGAACCGTCACAAACACATCTTGCACTTTTTAACCGGCCGCAACGAATCAACGCCCATGCCCGCGAGTATTGTCGTGCCAAATTACAAAGTTGCCAGTGTGTCGGCAAGTTAGAAACGTAAGGCAAAGTCACCTCGAAAGGTTGGTTGGCAATAATTAAAATATTAGGATAACCATTTTTGTTTGAAACGTGACAGTTATTAAATAAATGGCGCCCAACGTGGGGCACGACATATAGTTATGTTTGTCTACTAGATTAATTTTGTATCTGAATATTCTAGAGGTTTATGGGAAGTGTAATTGAGCAAGGTAGTTCAATCGTTAAAGTTTTTAAGATTACGAGTCACGGTCGTGAATAATTAACAGTCCGTTTGCCGTTTTCTAAAGTACTAAAAGAGCAAATTACAAGAGGTATCGTAAGTCTTGCAAATTTATTAAGTAAATATTGCAATTGCGACGAATCCTAGCGTATATGTAATAGAAAGAAGAATTTGGTAAGTCCAATTCTTGGAATAACAGAGAATTGTAGCGACTAATTCTTGCCAATAAATAACACAACCCATAGTTTCAACAGAATATTTTAGAACAATTTTTGGGGCATGAAATACTTTTCTTCCATATAAGTTTTCATTCACTCAGTATCTTACCACATCATTTAACTTACAAATTTTTTTGATTTCATTCATATGTACATTTTTTTGCGATCTTTCAATTGTTGATACATTACTTTTACATGACAAAATAATTTCACACATTTAAATAAACGAACAAACAGTGCGATCATTTTAAGTGAACAACTGTTTTCATTAAATCATTTACCTATAGCTATACTAGCGGAACATATATATTTTGGAAATTTTTGGTAAAGTATATTTATACACATTTTTTTAAATTTTTGATAATTTTTTTTCAACAAAACCATTATAAGCATTTAAATAACACAAAGGTCAGCACATCGATCATATTTTAGATGAACAACTGATTTCAAATTTATCCCGGATTTTCGTTTACACATATTTAAATTTTTCGATTCAAAGATTTGTGGCGTCGGCTTAGGTAACGAGTGATTTTTTAAGAGCTTGAGAACTTTTTTTTAAAAAAAAACGCATAAAATTTGCAAAATCTCATCGGTTCTTTATTTGAAACGTTAGATTGCTCCATGACATTTACTTTTTGAAGATAATTTCATTTAAATGTTGACCGCGGCTGCGTCTTAGGTGGTCCATTCGGAAAGTCCAATTTTGGGCAACTTTTTCGAGCATTTCGGCCGGAATAGCCCGAATTTCTTCGGAAATGTTGTCTTCCAAAGCTGGAATAGTTGCTGGCTTATTTCTGTAGACTTTAGACTTGACGTAGCCCCACAAAAAATAGTCTAAAGGCGTCAAATCGCATGATCTTGGTGGCCAACTTACCGGTCCATTTCTTGAGATGAATTGTTCTCCGAAGTTTTCCCTCAAAATGGCCATAGAATCGCGAGCTGTGTGGCATGTAGCGCCATCTTGTTGAAACCACATGTCAACCAAGTTCAGTTGTTCCATTTTTGGCAACAAAAAGTTTGTTAGCATCGAACGATAGCGATCGCCATTCACCGTAACGTTGCGTCCAACAGCATCTTTGAAAAAATACGGTCCAATGATTCCACCAGCGTACAAACCACACCAAACAGTGCATTTTTCGGGATGCATGGGCAGTTCTTGAACGGCTTCTGGTTGCTCTTCACTCCAAATGCGGCAATTTTGCTTATTTACGTAGCCATTCAACCAGAAATGAGCCTCATCGCTGAACAAAATTTGTCACATTTGAACATTTCGAACCGAACAGTGATTTTGGTAATAAAATTCAATGATTTGCAAGCGTTGCTCGTTAGTAAGTCTATTCATGATGAAATGTCAAAGCATACTGAGCATCTTTCTCTTTGGCACCATGTCTGAAATCTCACGTGATCTGTCAAATACTAATGCATGAAAATCCTAACCTCAAAAAAATCACCCATTATATCGTTTTGAATTTTTCGGAAGTTTTAGCTAACTGTACTAAGGTACTTCAGTCGCTTAGGACCAAAAGATTTTAGTTGACTTTACACCATTTTAAATAGTCATCATGGTTGGTACGCATGCGGGAAGCAAGGTAGATTTGCCTGTATCCACGACCGTCACAAAAACAACGACCACTACGAGTACCACAACGTCAGCTATAAGCACTGGAGCTATTCCCAAGGAACCCAACCTAGCTACCACAGGGATGCATAGGCAAGAAATGGAGGAGTTCGAAGCTAGTGGGGGAAGTTTTTCAGAACATAGTACGATAGTAACACCGCCGTTTAGCAGCATTAGTGCACGGGGAATAAGAGAAGCTTTTCATCAAGCTAATGCACCATTACGACCACCACACCAACAGCCATATGAGAATCAGGATTTACATAAAGAGGCTAGAGCTCTAACGCTTTCGGATCTGCGGAATTTTGAGGATCGACTGTTAAACCTCGTCCCTAGGATGATTCAGCAGAGTTTACACGAGCAATCACAGCCAACAGGCCCTCAAGTTACACAGCCTCGGAGCAGTGGTTCAATACCGGATTTGTCACAACCACCACCTAATGTTGGGAATGACTTTCGTCACTTGCAAGTGAGACCTTTCCAGCCTGCGAATACTAATTTTCATCAAGCCCACAATCATTTTCACCCAGCTAACACACCGTTTAACCCAGCTAACGACAATTTTAATGCTGAAGTACCCAGGCGTGCAGACATCGCGTTTAGAACGGATGTTCCCTTTTCACAGCAGACCCCAGGTTTTCGCAGCCAATCATCAGCGAGTGCAAGTTGTCGGGTAGACAAATGGGGAATAACCTTTGATGGGACCAGCAAGACAACGACGGTAGAGGATTTCGTATTTAGGGTACAAACCCTGCAATCAGATTTCGGATGCGACTGGAGGGAGGTGATAAGATCGTTTCACCATTTGTTAGGAGGCGCGGCGCGTGAATGGTTCTGGGACCATAGGCGGTTTAATGACATTTCGAGATGGAGGGATTTAAAAGCGGCATTACTAGCGCAATTTCATAGATACGATAGTGACTTTGATATCCAAAGGAAAATACTAGACCGCAGACAACAGCAGCTAGAATCATTCGATGATTTCTACAATTCAGTAACAAAGCTCAGGAATCAATTGCGAAGCCCGATTGGAGAACGAGACTTAGTGAACATTATGCGGGGAAACCTGAAGGCTCCTATGGCCCAGCTTTTATTCTCGGTACAAGTCAATGGATTGGCACAGTTTGCTAAAGAATGTCGGAGGGCAGAAAATCTGTTGAATAGCCAACGTCAAGGTGGAAGTAGAGCGCCCATGAGAGCCGTTTATGAACTTGATTATAACCAGCGAAGTTCGGATGTTACACCAGAGGTAGACGGAGTGTCCTCAAATAGAAAACTGACCTGCTGGAATTGTAAGGCGGAAGGCCATACGTTCTTCGACTGTCCAGAAGAAAAGAGGCACCTATTTTGTTTCAAGTGTGGATTAGAAGACACCGTTACGCCGCGCTGTCCAGTATGTCAGGGAAACCCGAAGGGGAACGTGGTTCATACAGGGATGGAGGCGCGTTCGAGATCAAATTATCCCAAAACTCAACAGTAAAATTAAACAATCATGACCATGACAAAGCTTCAGATCCAACAGACAACGCACCAGCAGAAGAACCAAATTTAATTTTACGACGAAATCCACAGGTATCAGAAAAACAAACAAATCATAATATCAAGCCATTTCATATTAGAGAACAAGAATATAGCACAGCACGTGAACGAATTTTTGGACCCTCGGAAAGGATACGTAAAACCAGAGACCGATACAGGGATAGAAGCAAACCAGATTCGAAATAGCAGCGGCAAGCATATATGAAGGACCAGATACTCGCATCTATTCGGCGATTGAGATTAATGGGTGTATAATCGAAGGATTGCTAGATAGTGGAGCTACTATAACCTGCCTGGGCGAAAACTGTTTAGATTTTGTGGAAAAAGCGCAATTAGCCATCTACCCATTTCGATCGCAAATAAGGACAGCAGATGGAAGATTAAGTGAAATTATTGGACGGGTCAGAGCCGATATAACATATAATAGAATGACGAAACCAGTTGATTTTTTTTTGTACCCTCTCTAAAACTTCCTTTGTTTCTCGGTTTAGATTTCATGAAAATTTTTAATTTGCTCAGGTTTGAGAAAAATGCACTTTCAACGCAAGGAGTGAACACCAAAGCGGTATCAGACAATGATTTCCCTCGTTTTCACAGCCTGAATAGTCAGCAACAACGACGACTAGAAGAAATTATCGAAACGTTTCCGTGCTTTACTCAAAGAGGTCTAGGCAAAACTTCCTTAGAAACGCATCAAATAGATACCGGAGATGCTGTGCCAGTCAAAGAAAAACACTACCCAGTGTCACCCGCCGTCCAGAAGCTAATGTATGGGGAACTGGATAGGATGTTATCCTTGGGAGTCATTGAGCCTAGCGAGAGCCCATGGAATAATAGAGTAACTTTCGTTCAAAAGGGAGAAAAGGTCAGAACTTGTCTCGATGCGCGTAGGCTCAATGAACATACCGTGAAGGACGCCTATCCGCTTCCTCATATTGAAGGGCTTCTGAGTCGTCTGGGTGATACTCATTATATATCCAGTATAGATTTGAAAGACGCTTTTTGGCAGATACCGCTAGCAGAGACGAGCCGAGAAAAAACAGCTTTCACTGTGCCTGGAAGACCCTTGTACCATTTTACGGTAATGCCTTTTGGGTTGTGCAACGCTGCCCAAAGGCTATGCCGTTTAATGGACAAGGTGATTCCAGCGCGCTTGCGTGAAAGGGTGTTTGTGTATCTGGACGATCTGCTGGTGGTATCACCAGAACTTAAGGAGCATTTCAAAGTCTTAGCCGAAGTGGCACAGTGTCTTGTCAAGGCCAACTTGACGATAAATGTCAGCAAGTCCAGATTTTGCTGCAAGGAATTAAAGTATTTAGGATACATAGTCGGAGAAGAAAAACTCAAGCCAGATCCAGAGAAAGTTGAAGCCATCCGAGAATTAAAATATCCTACCACTGTCAAGCAAGCTCGGAGTTTTATGGGAACCACGGGGTGGTACCGACGCTTTATTTTGGATTATGCGACCATAACAGCACCTATTACCGACACGTTAAAAAAGAGCACAAAATTCGTTTTTACAGAGGAGGCAAAAGTAGCATTCGACAAATTGAAAGAGAAGTTAACGGCTAGTCCAGTCATTACACATCCGGATTTCAACAAGATTTTTTATATACAATGCGATGCTTCGGACGTAGGGATGGGAGCCGTATTATTTCAGGAAGGGGACCAAGGTGAACAGCCGATAGCATTTTTCTCGAAAAAATTCACATCGGCGCAAAAAAACTACTCGGTAACAGAGAGGGAGTGTTTAGCGGTAGTGGCAGCGGTCAAGCGGTTTCGGCCGTACATCGAACTCATGGAATTTGTAATAATTACGGGTCATTCCAGCCTGAAATGGCTTATGTCGCAACGGGACTTGAGTGGACGTCTCGCAATGTGGAGCCTACAGTTACAGGCATTTTCGTTCTAAATAAAACACCGCAAAGGAGCACAGAATGTAGTTCCGGATACGTTGTCTCGATATGACATGGATGGACTTGAGGAAATCTCAAAGCCGAACATAGACCTATTGTCTTCTGAGTTTGAAGATGAAGAGTACAGAAACCTGTGTGCACTGATTGAAGGAAATGCTAGCCGTCTACCGGATCTTAAAGTTGTTGACGATAGGGTGTATAAAAGAACAAACTTCTCGGATGGAAATATAGCTAAAGAAGAGCACACATGGAAGTTATGGGTTCCAAACGGTCTCACCCAAAGTATAATAGAGCAAGCACACGGTGCACCAACAGCATCTCATGGAGGAGTAGGCAAGACTATCAAAAGAATTCGGGAGTGGTACTACTGGCCACACATGAACGCACATATAAATGACTACATCAATCAGTGTGATAGCTGCAAGGAGTGTAAAAATGCTAATAGAATATTAAGACCTCCAATGGGAAAAGAGCCGGATGCAAGCAAACCTTTTCAAAGAATTTACATCGACTTTCTTGGACCGTACGTCAGATCGAAAAAAGGCAATAGCTTTATCTTCATTGTTCTGGATTATTTTTCTAAATTTGTTTTGTTGAAGGCCATGACTAAGGCGAACTCGAGAAACGTAGTAAGCTTCCTCATTCAAGAGGTGTTCTATAAATTCGGGTGTCCAGAAACCATAATCTCGGACAATGGACAACAGTTTATAAGCAAAGATTTTGCAGAAATGGTGAGCAGCTTTGGGATTGAGCATGTAAGAACAGCCAATTACGCTCCACAGGCCAACGCATCCGAGCGTGTAAACCAGTCGGTTTTGGCAGCTATTCGTGTATATTTAGGAAATAATCAAAGTGACTGGGACCTACACATCTGCGAAATAGAGTGCGCATTGAGGTCAGCGGTACATTCTGTCACCGGTGTAACGCCATATTTTCTACTTTTCGGAACAAACATGGTCACCCACGCATCGGCGTAAAAACTTGCCCGAAGATTGGATCTGCTCAAGGATTCTGAGAATAGGATAGAGAGTCGGAACGACTATTTAGAGTTGGTCAGAGAGAACGTGAGGAAAAATCTTCATAAAAGCTATGAGACAAATGCTAGACGTTACAACTATAGGTGTAGAGAAACCAAATTTAGAGTAGGCCAAGAAGTTTATAGGAGAAATTTCCAACTATCAGATTTTTCCAAACAGCTGTCAGCTAAGCTGTGCAAGAGGTTTGTCAAATGCCGCATCGCTAGAACAGTTGGTAACAATTTATACGAGCTGGAAACGTTACAAGGGAAAAAAGTTGGTGTGTTCCATGCAAAAGATTTAAAAACCTGAGTGGAGACAGCAAGTCAGAAGCTAAGATTTTTATCATATTAGCAACTTGATTGCTAATATGATAAAAACTTCTCACCGGACTTTGTGGATGTGTACCATCCGACATAATCAATCAAAGTAGTTGACAGCACTGACAAAGTAAATACAACTTTGGCTTAGCGAAAAGGGACCAAGTTGCCACCCTTATGATTGTGTATGAACAGCGCCAAGTTAGTTAGGCAAACTCCGTTTTGTTTCAACGTTGCGAATTAAGTGAGCGGCAAGTAAACCATGTTGAATAGAAGAAAAAAACATTTCCGGTCCTTTTCTTTGAAGTACGTAAGGGTGTCAACAGGTGCTGCGGAAGAAAACAAAATCGAAAGGAATCAGCCGAATCCAAAACTGACAAAGGTTCTAAACTGTTCCGGAAAGAGAGGCAAATTATTCTTGACCACTCCCGATAAAGAATTTGAAGCAAAACGGAAAGATAACAAAAACTACTACACAACAATTTTTTTATCTTCAGGACTAAAAGGTAAGGTAAATTTGGTTGGGTTTTGCAGCACCTGGAGTGTTAGTGCAGAACGAAATCAAAGCATGATCAGCGTAGGTGTTTGACAACTGAAGAAAAAAAAAAAACTAATAAACAATAGTATAAAGAAGGTTTCACATCAACAACAATAGCACCGATAATGTGACGCACAGTCTCCATTTAACAGCGAATTCTAGCCATCATCTCATAGCAACAACCACAAAAGCATCAAAAGAAATTATGCCATTCTCACCTCACGTACGGTAACTAAAGCGTGGCCACAATATCTCCAGCAGTGCCGTGTGCAGAATAACCCATCAAAATTCAGGAAAAAACCAAGAAAATTATAGAAAATCATCGACTACCTTTAACTCCACGTTAGCCAAAACCTTAGTCCTAGGAAGCCATAGTAACCGAACCACCTGTCATCAACCATAAAACAGCAACTAGAGTACTCAACAGCAACAATATAAAAAAACAAGTCATCATCATAAACCTCGATCACCAAAATATTTACAAAAATAATCATCATCAGCCATGACGTAATACATCCGCTTTTAGTCGTCAACGATTACATCAATAATCATCAACATCGATTACATCAATAGTCATCAACATCAATAGTCATCAATATCAATTACATCAATAGTCATCAATAGTCATCAACATCGATTACATCAATAGTCATCAACATTTAGACATTAACATCAAGTATAATATCCACATGACACCTGGAGCTTCAACAAACTGGACATAAAGAAAGCTAAGTACCCCAGTAGATATCTTAGTTTCAATTTAAACATTGTAGCCAATGTAATTTTTAAGATAGAATTTTAATAAAAATTCAATTTTTGTTTTAGGCTTTTACGCCAATCAAATTTTAAATATTTGTTTTGACCACGAACGTTTTGGGCGTTCACGCTGAGATGGGTTGGATGAGAAGCCTATGTTTTTGAGCTTGGGCCCAACTAAAACCCCATAGCTCCCAATCACTAGGTTGTACCATCCAGGAAGTCGAGGCACAAACTGTGCTTTAAGCACGCTCGATCTGAAGCAATCCATAGCCCGGTTCAACACAACGTAGTAAAAATAGCAATTTTCCATTTCGAGTATTATCCTTTCAAATTTTATTTTTCCCGTAAATCACTTTAATGTTTTCGAAATTAAATTCATTTTGACCGTGAAAACATAAAATTGAAAAAAAAAAAATTTAACAAAAAAACAAACATTTCCGAAATATACTTAAAACTCAAAGACAGTTGGATAGAAATAAATAAAAGAAAACAAAGTATAACAAAAAAATTGTCTTTGGGTTTCAATATTTTTGTTTCGTAAATAAAACCAACATTTTATTTGCCACTATTTCAAATAATAATGTAAAATAAAGTAGTCAAAATTCGAAACTAAACCAAAAACAATTTAAAACAAAACCAAAACAGTCATTTCATAAATAGATTTGAGATTCAAAGACAAGCTGATAGAAATGAAACAAAGTATAGAAAACTACACGTAAAAAAAAAAAAGTTTGTCTTTCAATTTCAATATATTTTGGTCACAAATGCAATCAAAATTTCAGTGACCATTCTATTTGAAATAATAAAAACAACAACAAACTTAACAATAGAACAACTTAACTTGCACTGTGTTGAAGCATAAAAGTTTGTTTTTCTTTTTTAAATTTCAAAAGATCTATTTTTCGGCCATTTACCTAGGATATACCAATAGACATAGAAAGTAACATAAGTGTAAAAACTCTGGAATAAAATATTTGATAATGTACTAATTTAATTATATTTAACTGATCCCTATTTTAATACAAACATATTATTACATACATACACTAAGAAATAGTCAATAAGTGTAGGATTTCAGCAATGTATAGCGTTCGAACGTAGGGTTTTTGATTCGGTTATAAGATATATGAAAATAAAACCTTTTTTGAAAATATAATTTCTGTAGTATTGAAAATCAACTAAACATGGCTTTGTGTTAATATTGAACAGATGTTAAGGTAAGATATTGAGTGAAGTGTCAAGTTAGGGGTGGCCCAAATGGTTTAATTGGCTACCATGGTTTGGGGAGGGAATTAAAAACCGACAAGAACACCTGGGTCGGATGGAAGATTTGTAATGCCCTATATACACTGGCACAAATGAACCGTCACAAACACATCTTGCACTTTTTAACCGGCCGCAACGAATCAACGCCCATGCCCGCGAGTATAGTCGTGCCAAATTACAAAGTTGCCAGTGTGTCGGCAAGTTAGAAACGTAAGGCAAAGTCACCTCGAAAGGTTGGTTGGCAATAATTAAAATATTAGGATAACCATTTTTGTTTGAAACGTGACATAATTTCGGAAAAATTATTTGTATATTAATAGACAGCAGAAGAAAAAAAAAATCGATTTACTAACTTAAAACTATGCCTTTTCCAAAGAGAAAAGATTAATTTTTCACTTCTAAATCAGGTCTTTAATAACACCTTATTTAAATGTAAAAATTAAATTTTTTGTAAAATATACATACATACATACCTATGTTTGAACTTCAGTAACATTACAGTAAAATATTATTGATGAGAAGGCAACTTATTGCTAAAAGATATTTGTTTATCTACGCAGCACACATAACAACAACTTAATTTTTAACTAAAAGGCGGTTATCGGGCCTAGTCTGAAAATCTATGAATTCAAATCACGTACCGTTTTGAAATCACGTGTTTTATTTTACCCTGTTCTGTAAATCACACAATTTTTTTATGTGAAATTAAAACTGTAAAACCAGAATAAAATTTCTGATTTTTCTTGTTTTTTTTTATTACATTTTACTTAATACTTAAAATAACAGCAATCTGAAGATCATAGGGTAATATTGTTAAGTGCAGAGGGTTTAAAATGAAAGTATTCTCAGAAATGGACGTTTTAAGGCGTTATTTAAAATTTAAAAAGAACAATTCAAACTATTTATTTAAGTAATCTGTTATAAAACTAACAACAAAGAACACGCAAACATAAGCAAGTGACTTTAAATCACAGACACTTTTCAACTAAATTTAAAACCTGGTGATTTCAAAAATGTTCGTATGTAGAACACCTTTTAAGTGATTTTCAGAACAGGCATGTAGATATATAAATAAAAAAAATATTAGTTATCAAATTATATGTTCGTATGTAGAACACCTTTTAAGTGATTTTCAGAACAGGCATGTAGATATATAAATAAAAAAAATATTAGTTATCAAATTATACTCAAAGGTTTACTTAAATATTTTTAAATGCAGCTTGCAAGTTAGTGTAATTGAAAATTTCACATTTTAGACAAGTTTGTTAAAATATATTATTTTAGAGCTGTAAATAAATCATTCATTTTTTATTAATTCGCGAATCACTCATACACTGAATTATCAAATTTTGAATTTATTCTTTTCACACACAAAAATGAATTGAATGAAATTTGAATCAATTCAAACGAATTAGGCTGAAATGAATTGCAATTCGTTTCCAATTCAAATGAATTTGTAAAATGAGTTGCAATTCAATTTTCAATTCAAATGAATCTGTAAAATTAATTTAAATTTCAATTTCCACTTCAAATGAATCGAACTGATTTTGAATTAATTCAAATGAATTAGAACAATGTATTGCAATTCAATAAATGAAATCAGGACATGGCTTTTCAATTTTTTTACTGAATATTTTATTTTGGTAGGAGAAATTTCCATTTTTCATTCCCCATAGATCAGCTCTTGAATTTTATTGATTGCAACTCATTTTTGATTTCATTCATTCATTCATTCATTCATTTGAATTGGAAATGAATTGCAATTCATTTTGCAGATTCATTTGAATTGAAAAATGAATTGCAACTCATTTTACAAATTCATTTGAATTGGAAACGAATCGCAATTGATTTCTGCCTAATTCGTTTGAATAGATTCAAATTTCATGCAATTCATATTATTGTGTGAAATGAATTAATTCAAAATTTGATAATTCGTAACGAATTAAAGTAAAAAAAGAATGATTCATTTACAGCTCTGCTTCATGCCAATTTAGAATTATTATTATAATTATTATGGGAAGCACTATCATAGTTTAGAAAACTTATTATAATAAAAAAGATATTAAATGTATGAAATGATATATTATAATAAATTTTCAACTTGATTAAAATTTAGCAAAAGACTTTACTAATTTTAGTACCTATTATAAGAATAACAATTTTTACATGCTTATTATTTAAAACTTAACTTAAATGAAGCAAGTAACATTTTAAAAAGTCTTTTCACAAAAGATCATCAATTTGAGAGCAAACAATACTATCAAACCTTTTAAGAGGAGCAAAACATCTAGATTCAAACACTTGAAATAGTATTTGCTGGGCGCAAGCATATAATGGGTGATTTTTTTGAGGTTAGGATTTTCATGCATTAGTATTTGACAGATCACGTGAGATTTCAGACATGGTGCCAAAGAGAAAGATGCTCAGTATGCTTTGACATTTCATCATGAATAGACTTACTAACGAGCAACGCTTGCAAATCATTGAATTTTATTACCAAAATCAGTGTTCGGTTCGAAATGTTCAAATGTGACAAATTTTGTTCAGCGATGAGGCTCATTTCTGGTTGAATGGCTACGTAAATAAGCAAAATTGCCGCATTTGGAGTGAAGAGCAACCAGAAGCCGTTCAAGAACTGCCCATGCATCCCGAAAAATGCACTGTTTGGTGTGGTTTGTACGCTGGTGGAATCATTGGACCGTATTTTTTCAAAGATGCTGTTGGACGCAACGTTACGGTGAATGGCGATCGCTATCGTTCGATGCTAACAAACTTTTTGTTGCCAAAAATGGAACAACTGAACTTGGTTGACATGTGGTTTCAACAAGATGGCGCTACATGCCACACAGCTCGCGATTCTATGGCCATTTTGAGGGAAAACTTCGGAGAACAATTCATCTCAAGAAATGGACCGGTAAGTTGGCCACCAAGATCATGCGATTTGACGCCTTTAGACTATTTTTTGTGGGGCTACGTCAAGTCTAAAGTCTACAAAAATAAGCCAGCAACTATTCCAGCTTTGGAAGACAACATTTCCGGGCTATTCCGGCCGAAATGCTCGAAAAAGTTGCCCAAAATTGGACTTTCCGAATGGACCACCTAAGACGCAGCCGCGGTCAACATTTAAATGAAATTATCTTCAAAAAGTAAATGTCATGGACCAATCTAACGTTTCAAATAAAGAACCGATGAGATTTTGCAAATTTTATGCGTTTTTTTTTAAAAAAAAGTTCTCAAGCTCTTAAAAAATCACTCGTTACATATATATATAAAAAATTTACATTTTTGTTTGTTATTTGTTTTTGGATATAATTTATCACAATTTGTTTTGATAGTTTCATACAATTAGCAATAACATGAGATAATAAAAGAATAGAGAAAAAAATTTAAATTGTTTAGACTTAATTAGTTTTAATTATTGCTTGTGGTATGTTCCCAATCCGGAATTTGAAACTCAAAATTTGTTTGTTCCTTTTTAGCTGACGACATAGTATGTAGCATAACTTATTGGCCATGGGTGTGAGGTGGTCATTTAAGTAGACTCTTTTTTGTAAATCAGAACCTGCATCATTCTCTCCTCGTTTTATCAAGTTTTTAAGCCGCAAATTCCGCGTTCTATAATATTTCTTTAGCAATTTGTCCCGGGTAGAAATTGAATTAAACTTTACCATCACCTCCGCTTTGTTTTTGCTAGTTGTGTATTGGAAGTCAGTTTCATTGAATATGCTATATATTTCTGCCAGTTTTAATATCATTGTATTTAATTTAGTTGAAGCTGCTGAAAGTCCAGTGATAACAATATCAGGCCTATTTAAACCTTCTGTTCTACTAATACATATATATATATATATATATATATATATATATATATATATATAGATATATATATATATATATATTTTCATTATATATATCTATATATATATATATATATATATATATATATATATATATATATATATATATATATATATATATATATATATATATATATCTATATCTATATATATATATATATCCCTAGATATATATTCTATAGAGTGTAATTTTAGTTTCTCGAGAGAGGGCTTTGTTTCTAAATTGCTTGCTTAGCCCGAAATAGCATCTATTAGCAAGAATAGTTCTTCTTTTATTTCCAAACTGATGTTATTTGTTTGGTTTATGGCGGTACCGAGGTAGATAAAGTTGTTCACTACCTCGAAGTTATAGTCACCAACGTTCACATATTGACCCAGTCTTGTTGTTTCGTTGTTCGTTGATACCATAAACTTTGTCTTATCTTCGTTTACTACCAGACCCATTTTCCTCGACTCATTTTCGATACAGGAGAATGTTGAAGTTACCTCTCGCACAGTCCGCCCTATGATATCAATATCATCGGCATAAGCGAGTAGCATATGCTTTTTGTTGTAAATTGTGCCTGCTCTGTTAACTGCGGCATCACGCAATATTTTTTCCAACAAAATGTTGAATAGATCACAGGATAAACTATCACCTTGTCTAAAACCTCGTTTGGTATTAAACGTCTCGGAGAGGTGTTGTCCAATTTTAACCGATGATCTTGTATCAGTTAGCGTCATTCTGCATAAGCTTTGCAGGTATACCAAACTCAGACATGGCTTTAAATACCTTTGCTCGTATCGGGCTGTCAAAAGCAGCTTTGTAGTCAACGAAAAGGTGATAGGTGTTGATCTGCCTTTCTTGAGTCTTTTCCAGGATCTGTCGTAATGTGAATATTTGGTCGGTGGTCGATTTACCAGGCCTAAAGCCACATTGGTAGGTTCCTATTATTTCGCTGACTTTAGGTTTTAATCGTTCACATAGTACGCTCGATAGAATTTTGTATGCAATAGAAAGGAGACTTACACCTCTATAGTTTGCGCATACGGTTTTGTCTCCTTCTAGCCAAATGGTTCTAACAAGTCGGTGCATACTCCTTACCAACTCGGCGCCTCCGGCTTTAAACAGTTCTGCGGGCAGACCATCGGCACCTGCAGATTTGTTGTACTTCAGCCGGGATATTGCTTTGTCGATCTCATCTTGGCCAGTTGGTGTACATTCAACACCATCGTCAATGATTGGTTCAGGGGTATCTTCGTCGCTACTATCATCTGATACCAACATCGTGGAAAAGTGTTGTTTCTACATCCTCAGTACACTTTCAGTATCTGTGACTAGGTTTCCGTCTTTATCTTTACAGGAGGAACTACCAGTACCAAAACCCTCCGTTTGGTGTTTTATTTTTTGGTAAAATTTTCGGACTTCGTTTTTACTCCTGTACATCTCGATCTCCTCACACTCGCGTCTTTCCATTTCTCTTTTCTTGCGGCGGAACAGACGTTTCTCCTCTCTCCTTTTCTCCCGGAACCTCTCCCATACTCCACGCGTTGCATCGGACTGCAGTGTTGCCAAGTATGCAGCGTTTTTCTCTGCAGTTGCATTGCGACACTCCTGGTCGTACCATGGATTTTTGGGGGGAGGCTGTTGAAACCCAAGTACGGATTTGGCGGCAGTTTCCATGGAGTTTGCAATACGTTGCCATTCTGCGCAGATATCGTCGGGATAAAGAGTGCTCTCTTGTAGCATTTGGGTTAGTTGAGTGGAGTAGGCGGTAGCAGTTGTTGTGTGTGCAGCTTTTTAACGTCCAGCTTCCTTTGTTGGATCGTTCGTGTGTTTATCGCTAGATTAAGACGGGTGCAAACCTTAGCTGCAACAAGGTAATGATCCGAATCAATGTTGGCACCTCTAGCACACTGGAACTATGCCTTCCGTCCACAACAAAGTGATCAATTTGGTTCTTCGTTGATTGATCAGGGGATACCCACGTTGCCTTGTGAATATCGAGATGTTTAAACCTAGTGCTACTCACTACCATGTTTCGTGCCGCGGCGAAGGATATCAGTCTCAAGCCGTACCAAAATTTAGGTTTATTTATTTAAAAAAGATTAATAAAAATTTTAATCTTTTTTAAAATAATAAGTTTTTTCCAAAGAAAAAAGTTTGGCTATTAGTAAGACATATGTATATAGCAGTTATAAAAATATATATCTGTGATTTATAAAAGGTTTATAAAACAACATTTTATAAAAGATTATATTTATTATTAATAATTGAAACATTTTCATTTGTGAAAGACTTACATACATTATATGGGCCAAATTCTTAAAACATATTTTTGGTTTATAAAAGGTTATTAAACAATTTTTGTATGTAAATTTGTTTTGTATAAACTTCTCGTATTCTTGTTAATTATTAGTTTTAAGCTATTAAGGCCTAACTTGTTTTATGTTAATACAAATGCAGACTTTTTATTACATATTTTCCCGACGTTTCGTGAATTTTATGTTCACTTTATCAAGGGATTCGTCTATTTACATAAAATATAAAAAACATCATTATAAGTTACAAATGACCAACAAAATTATTTATCAATAATGACTTACATACATTTAAAACAATATTTTGGTTATCACATTAATAATTTTGAAAAATTAGTTAAACATGATTACACACATGTATAAACACAAACATAAAAGACAAATTTTATTTGAAAAAACTATTTTCTATTACAAACCTATAACTGGCGCTTACGTCCTGTTTTTTGTTTTTTGTTCATTGTTTTGTTTATTTTTTGCTGAATTCTTAAGCTTTTTGTTCTAAATCTCTTTCTCTCATTGTTTACTTTGTCCAGAATTTTTATGTTCTTAAAGTCAGGTTTGTGATTTGTTTGTATTATATTGTGAGAATGCAGTACTCTCTTTATTTTTCTTAATATCAGCTTTTTGTTCGCTCATTCTAGTTTCCAAGCTTCTTTTTGTTGTCCCAATATAAACTAAGCTGCAGTTGCTGTCATTGTTACCTTTACAAGGAATCTCATAAACAACGTTGTTTTGTTGTAGTTTAGGTATTGGTGTTTTTATGTTCGTGAATATTGTACTAAGTGTTTTGTTTGGTTTAGCATAAGAAATGTCACTTTTGTTTATTGCTGATCTTATGCTTTAGGTGTCAGTGAGACCAGGTATGTATTTTACACCGAAAAAATATTTCGCATTGTTATCTGTATTGCCATTGTTGAAATTGCTCGTAGTGTCGTAAGATATTATTAAAGATTTTATTAAATTCTGCGGATTAAATGTTAATATTTTCGTAATTTTTTCAATGTTTTGTTTGTGAAATTGTTTATCGCTGATGTCCAGTACCCTCTTGATGAAATTTTTGGCTGTGTTAACTATTTGGCTCTTCGGTTGAGTAGCATTAAAATTAATTATTCTACCAGACAATGTGTTTTTAGCGTACCAGTCAAATGTTAGTTTGTCATCATCTCTGTATAATTTGGTGTCCAGGTATGCTATTTCTCTTTAACTTCCACTGTGAATTTGATTTTTGGGTGGTATCCATTAAAAGTCCTCAAAATCTCATCTTTGTCGTCAATGTGGATTACAGCTAAAATGTCGTCTACGTACTTTGCTACGTATTTTATATGTATGTTTTTATTGTTGAGTTCAGTCAACGCTACGTCAAGTAAGTTATCGAGTATAATGTCGCCAATTGTGGGAGATAGCGGGCTACCCATTGGCAGGCATTCCAAAGATTTGATTGTATACCGTGTTGTTGTAGATCAAGTAGTTATTATCATATAAGCAAAACTTTAAAATGTCCAAAAATTTAGATCTTGGGATTTTGGTGTTTGTTTTTATTATATCCCACTTTTCCATTATTGTGTTGATCGCAGTATAAATGGCAATATTAGTAAATAATGAGACTACGTCAAAAGATACCAAATAGTCATTGCTATCAATATTAATATTTTTCATTCGCCCTTTTAATTCCAATGAATTCTTTACATTGTATTTATCTGAAACTATGTTTCTAAGTATAGTTCCCATATATTTGCTTAATTGATAGAATGGGACTTGAACCGATGAAACTATAGGTCGTAGCGGTACATTTTCTTTGTGGATTTTGGGTAATCCATAGATTCTAGGGGCAGTTGTTGCAGAACATAAAAGCGTACGTTTTTTCCAGCTATCAATAAATTCTTTTTTAAATTCTTTATTCTTTTTCTCTTCCTAATAACGAACTTAAGTATGAAAAAATGTAATATAGTAAAGCAAATAAATATTTATTTTAGAAACTTGATTTGTAACCATTTTATTTTAATTTTTTACTTATGAAAATTTATTTAAGTAAACTTTATTTTATTTGTTTTTGTTGTTCTTTATCTCATCACAACACATGCCATACAATTTTTAGTTGCAATGGTTTATAGTCGGCTCAAGTTGACTAGCAGCCGCCGTCGGCAATTTTTTGCTCAGCCGCTGCCGAGTTTTTGTCTCGACTTGTTTCTCTGCCCGACATAGTGTACTGGCTAAAGGCCGGGACACATAGAATCTTTCATACGTTATACGTCGAATTTTTCAACGCACAAGAAAGTTGAAATACATCTTTTCTAATGAGTGTTGTCGCAATCAGTACGTCTCCGGTAACGCAAAGTACGAAAGTTGGGCAACTTTTAACTTTTGACGTACGTTGAAAGCTATAATTGTTTTTTCTTAGTTTCTCTCTCTCAAAATTAAATTTTTGTGTTGATTGGCAGCAAAAATAAAACAAAATAATTTCTTTTCTGATATAACATCCGTCAACAAAGTACTCATTGTGTCAACTTCTTCCGTTGTTACTTTGATTTCAGTTGAGAATTTTAAGTTATAACGTATGATGGATTCTATGTGCCCCGGCCTTAGGCCACACCAGAATTTATAAACATTCAACAAAGTGTAACGTATAGTCGTAACATGCTTCTTTTGTCAATATGACTGCATAACTTATACAGAAAACTTAGAGATTACGTACATAGTTACTTTCTGATTTACCCGATTTATAGTATTTTTAATTTTTTTTCACGGGTTGCACAAAATATAAATGTTTAAGCTTTTAAAACTCAAATCTTTATTTAAATGATTTAAAGCAGACATTTGTTAGCTTCTCCGATCTTTCAATAGGAATAACCACTATAAGTCAAACTCTAAACTATAATTTGATTTCACGTTTATTTTCAGTTAGTTTTGGTAATCACCAGGAACATTATTACGATCCAGTAACGTCAGCCAAAGCCTTTATCGTTTCATGTTTCTTTCGAAATGATGTAGGTCACAATGAATGGTGTACGTTATCGACATATACTGTGCACGTGTCGAACATCCTACGAAACCAACGATTTATTAAAACGTAATTTTAGTTACGTTATTCTAGGAAAAGGACCTGTTTCATGGACCCAAAGGTCATACGGTCGCCTCCTAATTATTTGCTTTGGCGTTGTGCCGACACTCCAAATTTTTGAGCAATTACAGATCAAAATATCTCATGCCATTAATAAAAATAACACAAAAAATTCTTGAAAAAGTGGTAGAAATTGCACTGATGCTCCATGTAATGGTCGTCATATATCAGGTATCATTTTTGCTTTTAAACGGAATAAAAGTTTTTTGTTCAGAAAATTTTTGTTTCTATTTTAAAGTTCGGACACTCATATGTAATCACCCTTAATAAAACATTTTTACAAATATATTATTTCATAACTTTACATTTTTATTGAATAAACGTATTACGCATTGTAATATAAGTAAGCACCTACTAATAACATTTAAATTTAAAAGCTATCAGCAGCTACTATTTTACCACAATGTCTAAATACCTACCTCATCAGTGTGTTCATCATCTTTTAAATGTCTAGACCGTCTCCTGTCGCTTCCAGATAACAACTGGTTTACTTTAGACTGTTTTGCAAGATCTAAGGCCTCTTTTTTACTTCGAAGGGCACAATCTTCTAAAGTCTCCGCAGCTTCAAACATTCCTTGTCTTCTATAAAGTGCTCCAAGATTTTTTAATGTAGTAGTTACTGTTGGTGAATCCACTTTTGCAGCTTTGTGCCAACCACCGTATTCTCCGTAAGGAGTATTCTCCCTGTTATCATACTTATGTACTTCACGTTCTTCTGCAACCTTAAAAATATAATAAACATATGTCAAAATTTGGAATACTAAGGATTTAAATAATAAAATCTTCGGTTTATTAAGATTTTATTGCATTTTTTAATAATAATTATTAAGGTTTATCGAACTGTTAAATAAACAATTTTAATATCACAAATCATCACAAATTTTCCAAAAAGTCTGTCGCGTAAAAAAATTAATTTTATTAAACTTTATTAATACTTAAAACGCGAGAAAGATTATTATTTTAAAACGTTTATTATGCAGGTTCAATTACAACTAAACTTAAAATATACAAATATTTATTTGGACCACAAAAGAAAGAAGAATGAAAAGTGATCCGTTATAGAACAACAAAATACATGACAATTTTTAATATTAATATAATAACTAACATATAGTAATTTACATTGACAAAAATACAATATTAATAGACGTACATAAAAACAACAACATAAGGATTTAGTAACGAGTAAACAAACAAAGGGATTAATAAGTAACACTGACGACATTTCAATAGTGATGAGGCGGTGACTACAGGTGATCTCCTCCAACATTCTCCCCCTGTTGAAAGGTCTGCGTTTCAATAATCATTTAGAGTAGGTAGGCGTGCCATTTTGTGTATAGGTCGTCGACTGGAACCATTGGCAGTTTTTAATTCGACAACTCGTACATGACCATCTGTACTAGCAATCGTTTTTGTGACACGAGCTAGGAGCCACGTTTGTGGTGGTGTGTTATTTTCATGAATGATAACTAAATCATCAACCTTAATATTTGGTTGCGCTGAAGACCACTTCAAACGTTGTTGTAATGATTGAAGATAATCCCTGGACCACAGTTGCCAAAACTGATTTTTTAGAAACGAGATTTGCTGCCATCGATTAAGTGCTGACAATTGGGTGTTACCAAATGTTTCTTGAGGGATAGAAATCAAAGAAGAACCAATCAAGAGATGACCAGGTGTCAGTGCGTCGCCATCATTAGAATCATCTGACATTGGAGATATTGGCCGAGAATTTAAAATGGCTTCTATTTCCACCACTAAAGTTTGGAGTTCTTCAAACGAAAGAGGGGCTTGAGCAACATTTTTAATCAGGAGTGTTTTTGAATATTTAACAGCTGCCTCCCACAATCCACCAAAATGTGGAGCCCTAGGGGCAATAAAACAAAATTCAAAACCATTATGTGAACAATGGGTTTTGATGTATATAACAGTTTTATCGGAGAGCAGCTTTTCTTTTAACTCTTTACGGGCACCAACAAAATTTGTTGCTTTATCGCAAAAAATCCGTTGAGGTAGACCACGTCGTTTTAACCACAGGATAAAATTGTTGGTCGACAGATCTGACACAAGTTCTAAATGCGTCGCTTTCGAACACACAGCAATGTACGTTTTGGAGGGTACCTTCCCCCGAATTCGATATGATGTTAGAAATGGCCCACAAAACTCAACTCCAGTGACTAGAAATGACCATTGGGCTCTAAAGCGATCAACTGCAAGTTGCACATGATTTGTCCAAGTAATTTTGGTTTATAGTGGAAGCAATGAACGCAATTTCGGACCACTTTTCGAACTACTTCTCTTACATTGATGAGCCAAATCTTTTGACGAGAATACCAAGCAATACCTTTGGACCAGCATGCAAATGAGTACGGTGTAAATGCTCAACGTAGAGTTTAACAAAGCGATGGTTTTTCGGCAATAAAGCTGGAAAGCGTGCATCAAACGGGATATGAGCTTTTGACAAATGTCCACCGACTCGAATTATATTAAAGGTTTCGTTATTTAATTCCATTTTATGTATAAATGGAGATACTTTTTGCAGAAATGATTGAACCGAGTTATTGTTTAGCAGCATTTTTGTTTCTGCGGCAAATGCTCTACTTTGTATATGTTACATAATTCTCCAAAAGTACTTTCCATCTTATCGGGTTTAAGATGAACGATATCGCTTACCTTTAAGGGAGGATTTACTTTACGTCCACAACAAATACGAAAAATATAAGTAAGTATTCGAACAATTTTAAAATATGAAGAATGCTTATAAATAATCATTTCTATTATTGGCCTGTCAGTGACATCTGTTGTACATTTAAAGACTACTGTTTTCCTCTTCTCAAAAATTTATATAGGTTCGGCAATGATATTTTCGGGCCAATTTTTTTCATCACTTCTGTTTAAACCGTTGAGAAGTGCGGACGTGTGTTTTTAAGCTCGTAATCGACAAAAAAACAAACTTATAGTGTGTATACATTTTAAAACGAAAAAATACAAAAAATTTTAATACAAGAACAAAGTTGTGTGTATTTTTTTAATTCTTTTTTTTACATTACTGTATTTTTAAAACAAACAAACGATAGAGCCTAATGAGACTATTTAATTTAAGTAATAAAAATGTAGAAACAAATATTCAATCGAATAAAGACAAAACAACTGAAAACAATTTGTGCATAAATGCTGCTACAGTTTTTCGTTCCCATTCTTGTTCATCGCTTTTGCTAAGTGGTGGTAAAAGCAAAGTCGCCTTCTGATATTAGTATAATAAAAACAAATATGGATTCTGAAAAAAAAAAACCAAGACGCAAGTGGGAATGGATCGATACGTAACTGTATTGAAAAGAGGACGAAGCCCTAAAACTTCGCAATTAGCCCCAATGTCTAAAGTGCATAAGGATAAGGATTCTAACGGCATAAGTTCTGAAAATCGTTTTGCTATCTTAGATAGCGAAACAAGTGAACCGAAAAACGGCACCTAAATCGTTCAAACCACCACCAATTTATTTAAGAGAAAAAAAAAAAAAATTCAAACGACTTTAACGAAGTTAAATTCAGTAATTGGGGATAACTCATTTTATGTAATTCCCATCAAGCGTGGTAACATTGACGAGACAAAAATTCAATTTATCGATGAAAGCAGTTATCGTAAAGCAGTAAACGAGTTTGAAAGCTGCAAAAAGAACTTTTATACCCATAAGCTGAAGAGTAGCAAAGGCCTACAGGTAGTAATTAAATATGTAGATTCATACGTTGATCCAGCTGAAATAATAGCTGGATTAAATAGCTTTTTTTAAAATTAATGGCTATATATTATATGATACTAAGGACCCTCGCGGACGAGCATGTGGTGGTTCAGCAATACTTATAAAGGCCCGAATCAAACATTATTTACTGTGTGATTTTTGTGAGGATTGCCTTCAAGCAACAAATACCTGCCTTGAAGAATTTCATCAAAACTTAGTTATTTCTTCAATTTATTCACCTCCTATATTTCAAGTATCAAAGAGTCAGTATAGCGACTTCTTCAAATCACTTGGACTCTGTTTCATAGCATCAGGCGACTACAACGCTAAACATACATTTTGAGGATCACGATTAATAACTCCAAAAGGTCGTGTTTTGCTTGACACAACTTCAGAACTGCGTCTCAATGTGATCTCGAGTGGGCAACCCACCTATTGGCCTACTGATCGACAAAAAATACCGGATGTTATTGATTTTGGCGTGTTTAAGGGTATTTCAAGAGAAATTATTAAAGCATCACTAGAATTATCCTCAGATCATTCGCCCACTATTGGCTATATATGGAATCAACAAAATATCGTATCACCAACAAACAGCACAAGCATAAATTGGTTAAAATACAGAAAATATCTAAGTACTCATTGTTCGGAAAACATCCCGCTAAGATCACCAGAAGACGTAGAGCAGTGTCTTGTTGATTTTGATCAAAACATCAAACTAGCTGCCCAACATGCAACTGTAACCCGGCAAATTGACAGATGCAATCACATTTATTCTGCAAATGTCGAGCGGCTCTTGACTGAAAAAAGAAAAATTCGTATAGAGAGGCAAACACATAGATCTCCTTAAAACTAGACTTAAAGATTGCACGAAGCGGTTAAGAGACCTACTAGAAATTCGAAGAGGAGCATCTCTGAAAAATTACCTGGAAGATCTGAACCCAACTCCATAATCAGATTATTCATTATGGCGTGCATGTAGAAACCTTAAAAGACCAGTCGTACGTAAGCCTCCATTACGAACTTCTGGAGGCTGGACAAGAATTGATACCGAAAAAGGTAATATGTTTGTTGATCATTTAAAAAACGATATATTGTCTCGATTGATATAGCTGAGCTGCCACCTACCGATGTTAGTTAGTTACCCCAAGGTTTGAGCTTCGAGATATTGAACAGGCAGTAACTGATTTAAACTCTAAGAAAGCTCCTGGTATTGATAAAATCAGTAACAAGATATTATTTGAATTGCCCCGTATAGCCCAAGAAATTATTCTTTTTATTTTGAAAGCCATTTCACGTCTTGAGTACTTTCCTATAAAGTGGAAGATTTCTTTGATTACTATGATACCTAAGCCTGGAAGAGACAACACCAAGGTTGAAGCATACAGACCTATAAGCCTATTATCAAATATATCAAAGCTGTTTGAAAAATATTAATAATTAAGTTGAACCCAATTCTGATCGCCAATGTATTCCGAACCATCAATTTGTCTTCAAAAAACAACATAGTACGACCCAACAAACACACAGATTAGTAAATGTTATTAAAAAGACCTTTGAAGAAAAAAAAATACTGTTCTGCACTTTTTATCGACGTTTCTCAAGCATTTGACAAGGTATGGCACGAAGGCCTTATATACAAGTTAAAGCTGAATTTGCCTAAAAACTTCTATAAGCTCATAAAAAATTATTTAACTGATCGAAAGTACATAATAAAATTTTATACATGCTGTACACATCCGATATGCCAACCAGCAATCAAGTGCATACTTGAACATTTTTGCTGATTTGCTGATGAAACAGTTTTTTGAAGTATTCATGAAAGCACGCAAGAAGCATTACAAGATTTACAAGATCACGTACTCAAAGTGGAAAAATGGTTAAAGAAATGGAGAATTAAGGCGAATGAACAAAAATGCCCTCATATAACTTTCAAACTGCGTAGGGACTCATGCCCCCCTATTCGCATAAATAATCAAATGATACCCCAGCTTTCAGAAGTCAAATACCTAGGTATTCATCTTGACCGGCGCACAGTGGTCAATTTCGCGAGATAGCGGTCAAAACTCTATAACTTTTGACCGGATTGGTATTTTTTTACGCAATTTGTTTTGTTCAATAGGAGGGACTTTAAGCTGCAATTTGCGTGTTCAAACGTAAAAATCGACTGATAGGAACGTAAGTAATGTGGAGTTAAAAATGCATTTTAATTTTTTGTTGAGTTTCCATGTGAAAGTTGAATATTTTGACATTTTAAATAGGTATTTTTTTATAATTTCTTATTTTGTTCAATCGTATTTTACAACCAATACTTATTTATTATTCCTAAACTTAATTTTGGTCAGAAAATGCCAACATTTGGCCCCTGACATTTATTTAGTCTCAATACTCACAGGGGCCAAAGGTTGGTTTTTTTGGAAGAAAGCTAATTCTTGTGAGGATTAAACTGAAAAATAACACTGAAATTCCCAACAATATCAATACCATTTGGATATATTATATACAGAACACAACATCGATAAAATTTTAAGTAAACTTTTACTATTGATTTAAAGTGCACATATATTTTATTTAAATGTATTAATAAAAATTTATACTAAAATTAGAAACAAATTATAATCTTTAAACTAGTATTAATTAAACAATATTAGTAAAAATTTCTTCCAAATAGCTTTGATTTTCATTTTGCAGTAGTTGTTTAGCTTCTTCATCTAACTCTAATTAGGTTGATTTCCATTTTTGTCAAATACTGGACATATATGGGTCTGATGTGCACAACAAAATATTAATAAGATCTTCATTAGTACAATATCTGGAAATTTTTCTTGTATTGTGCTCGCGAAAGAATCTGTAGTCTTTGTTCCTTTTTTCTTGCGCTTCTTCTGAGAGATCTCCAATTGGAAGCATATTGTGCTGAATTATTTGTTCCCCATGGAACTAAATTTTGTGAACTGTGGTTGGCATATGTCTCCAAGAATATTTTTGGTTATAAAGGGTTGCTGTCTCATTAGCATACTGACCAAATTTTTTTGCATCTATCTTTTTGCTACATGCTATAACTTCTAATATGATTTGGAATCGTCGTATTAAATCATAATCTACTCCAGTTATAGAAGCTGCAGTTTCTGGATCGGAAAAAAATCTCCTTGCTGTGTTTCCATCATTAGAATTTCCTTCTCCTTCTTATGGCTGGTCAATTATAAGGCCTATCTCACGGTATTTTTCTTGAATATCTTTTTGTTTGCTTTCTTTTTTCCAAATTTTCTTTGTTGTTTCTCAATGTTTCGCCTAAAGGGCCAAATTCCAAATCGTATCCCAATTTAAGAATATGCTCCATAAAACGAATTCTAGCATGAAGAGGTGACATTCCAAATTCATATGCTTCATTAAAACTAGCGTCTTGTTTTGGTGGTTGGCTCAATTGACTTGTTGTTTTTTGGCATATGGTGTAGCTTGACGAAGACTTTGTTTCGGTTAAAGCTTGTGCAACTTTTCCATCGATCATTGTAAGTGACATTTTAAAGTTAACTTCGATGCATTGGTCATTAAATTCAAATATCACTGGTTGAAGTTCTTTGATTTCATCTGTTATTTTGCCAACTTCTTCAGTTATGACATCTTTAGTTTCTTTTTTGTAAGCAAACTTTATTGGTCTACAAAATTTTGTTGACGAGGGAATTTCATTCTTCCATACATCTATCTCTGCAGCTCTACTAGTTAATGGCTCTGAACCAATATAAGTTTTTGTTAAACGTAATGGAACGAAAGAAATCATGAATAAATTGGCATCTGATGAATTTTCCGCATTACATTGTTTGTATTGTTTCTGGCCAGAGGACCCATCACATCCCCATTTAGAAATTAAAGTCATGCTGCAATTTTTAAACTTCTTTAAATAGTCAGCATCAAATGTCTATAATAATCGTTCTGCAGTGTGTTCAAGAAGATCCTGCAATTTTATTTCTGCTGAACTTGAAGTTACACTAATAGCAGTTGGTGAAGGTAAGCAATCTTTTTTGGCAGAAACTATATCTCGATATGATGGAAAAATTCCACAATTTTTTTCATTGGTTCGCTTCCGCAATTCTGTATATTGGTTTTTAGTCATTTTCAAATCCAAAGATAGTGCAAATGCTTCTTCTGGAGTAAATTTTTAATGTAAATTTATTTTCTTCAGTTGGTGTCGGCATACTTTCTAAAACCCTTTTTGTGCATCTGGGGTTGCTTCCACTATTTTTTCAATGATAGCAATTTTACTCTTTTTAGTTTTCGATGGTTGAATTTGATGCAGAAATGAATCCTTTATGATGCTACAAGAAACTTCTTCATTGATATGTTTAAGCTTGCGTCTTCGTGATCTTTCACTACAATTATCAATTGGCTTTGCTGGTCGACCAGCAGTTCCAGTTTCCGTGGTAGTTACTGATGGCTTTTAAAAATAAGTTTCTTTCTTAGCCATTCTTGGTTGCGTGACTAAAACAATTTCTTGTTTCTGGAACATTGATTGTACCGTTTTCTTAAAGTATTTAAAAAGTTTTTTGTTTTTAAGTTATGAATTTGTTTGTCGCATATTTTGAAGAATGGATTATTCATTATATGTAAAATAATGTCGTTTTCATCTTTCCGTTCAAAATATATATCAGATAGAACACTGTAACTGAATTTAGCCATTGTTTAAACAATAATGAAGAAAAAAATGAATGCATGGATTAATATACTATTGCTCGAAGTTTCAACATGATCTTTTTTACCTCTTTGAAACATAATATAACAGGTACTTGGTTTTACCAGTTATTTCCATTGGTTTTAAATTTATTTACAATTTTCAGGTATTTAAGGTGTGTAATATTAGATGGCAATAAAATCATTTTTTACCTTTTCCAAATGAATTGCCAGATATCACATAATTTGAGAGTTCTATTGTCATTTTTGTCAAAATTTTGATACACCCTTCTATGTGGACTAGGGCTTAATATGGGCCAACTTCTCCTAATTTCAACACAATTATTTTTTGGTTCAATAAGAACTTTTGTACAAAATTTCATCAAAATATATGCATAATAGCCACTTTCACATACAAATAACTTCTCAAAAAATATGACGTGCATTTGTACCGAATATCTTACCTTGGGTCAGAAAAATTGCTGTAGCTCAAAAAGTGCAGTCCCGATGCATGGACATGTATATATAGGAATGTAGGGGAGAGTTAGGACTACAAAATAGTAAATTTGTGTTTTGACTCAGCTTGACTCACAGGAGTTGTGCTCTATGAAGTAGGAAATTTCCGAGAAATTTGACCTTTTTTAAAAAAAATATTTAAATTGTTCTGAAAAGAGTAGAGCTTCAATTTTACCAGTAATAGGAAACAAGTTAAGTTACAACACAAAATTTATTTCGTCCAAAAATCTTGAAAAACAAAAAAGTTATGATCATTTAAACTTTAAAAATTAACTAAAAATATCATAAATTTACTAAATTCTGAAAAAGCCCATTTTGGACCACCCTGTTCTCAGTGAAATAGTTGAAATAGAGTTCTAATTTTTTGGCTCCCGAGGTTTACTACTGTCTACTTTCATATGAGTCTAATAACTTTAAAATCGGAGAACAAAAACCAAAAGGAGTTTTGGCCGCTATCTGAAAATATTGACCACAGTGCGGCGCCTTACTTGGAAAAGCCACATAGAATCCAAGTTAACACAAATGAAGCAGTCCAACTAAACTGGCTTATTGGCAGAAACTCTACACTCAGCTTAGATTGCAAACTACTATTGTACAAGTCGATACTTAAACCAATTTGGTGCTATGGGATTCAATTACGGGGCACTGCCTCAGCTAGCAATGTTGAAAAAATTCAAAGGCGCCAAAATAAGATTCTACGAATGATCACAGTTGCTCTCTGGTATATCAAAAACTCTAATATCCACAAAGATCTAAACATGCCAACAGTTAAATCAGAAATAGCGAAACATGCGGTAACGTATTTGAAAAAGCTTGAAACTCATCCAAATCCATTGGCGCGTAACATTCTTAATGCTCCTGGTTACATTCGACTAAAACGAAGAGATACTGCTTTTCTTGGCCGGATTCCAGGCCATCCCAAGTGTTTTAGTGCTGTCGTCTTCAGTGCTTTTGATAGTAATTGTTATTGTTGACGATGTCTGGACAATTGCTATTCCACTTTGCAAGCTGCAGACCATGAGCGCTTAAAATTTTTATTATTTCAGCATTCTTAACTACTAACATTTCAAGACTATAGGAGCCATGTTCGCACAACGACATATAAATCCTCACGAAGTACCCTTGAACCAATGGGAATGTAGAACTGTGTTGATCAGCGATAAAAAAAAACTTCTAATTGCCAAAAGCGGTGCTGCTGAGAGCCCATACGTTACGGTGTTTGCCTTTTGGACTAGATCTCCATAAAACAAGCTGAAATTTACGGTCATGTTCATCAACAAGAAATTGGCGGTACATTTTAGATATGTCTGCAGTAAGAGCAAATCTCTTCAGACGAAACGAAAAAAGTGTGGCAATCAAATCTTGCTGTATTGTTGGGCCAACCATGAGAATATTATTCAAAGAATAATTCGACGATGTACGAGCTGACCCATCAAAAACTACACGAAGCTTTGTTGTTGTACTATGAGGCTTAAGTACACAACGGTGAGGTATGATATAATGCGGATGAGATAAAGAATGATTGTAAGGTGTCATATGACCAAGTGCATTATATTCATCCACAAATTCGACATACATAGATTTTAATGTTGAATCACATTCCAATATATGTTCGAGCGACATAAATTTACGTTTACAATTGTCAAAAGACTCACCTAAGCAATCCGGGCTTTGTTTAAATGGCAGTCGAACTTGAATGCGTCCATTTGACACAAGTTTAGTATTTTCGAACAAATGTTTTTCGCACGCTTCTTCTTCTTCTGAAAACTAAAAGGGCCACTGGAGTAGTCTTCAACTTCCCAAAACTTCTTTAATGTGTGTTCTATATTTTCAGTTAGCCAAGTTCGATAGACAAGTTGCATGTAACCAACGACGAACTTTCCATCCATCCAAAAACTGTATTAACGAGGCAAGGGTTACCTTGTCCCAACGAAATGCGTCCATCGAGCAACATATCGAAAAATATTTCCGTACTAATTAACAAATCGATTCGTTGTGGCCTTGTAGAAAATTTGATCTGCTAACTCTATTGTTTCAGGTATTTTCAGCGTCGATGTGTCTATATAATCACCTGGATGACTGGCAGAAATTGATTTTGTCACAGCGAAGGTTGATGACCACTGATAAGACGAAACTCGAGATTTTATTGTAGCATCTTGAACACTTGGTTGAAAAAGAAGTTTAAGTCTATTAGCAAATTCTTCGGTAATACAATTTATTTCCGAACATGAATCAAGAAGTATTTTTACCGGTTGAAAAGAACAAAAATTATCCTTAATGAGAACCACGGCTCTTCTAAATGAACGAGCAAGTAATGATACAGCATTATTTTTTTTAGATGATGATGGGGTATCACTAGTAGATGATGATTCTGCAGGCACGAAAATATGAAGCGTGGTATGATGAGCAGACTGGCAAATTCGACAACGACTCTTAGAGGGACATTTCGATACTAAATGACCCTTTCGAAAACAATTTATGCAGTGCCCATTACGTTTTATAAAGTTAAAACGTTCCGAAATTAAAAGCGACAAAAATGAAGAACACGATGCAAGATGATGTTCAGTACTGTTGCAATACGAACAACTCATACTCATACCAGAGACACATGTGGTTGCGTGACGTTTAAAACTTGATTTTGTTTTTATATCACTTGAACTATTTTTAACTTCACCATGACTTTAAAGAAATTGACTACGATGGCTTAAATTCTCATAGCAGGAATCCCAAGACGGCAACGATTTAAAATCCATTTTTTCATCGTAATTTTGTTTTGATGCATCATCCAGCTTCGATAGAACCAAGTGAATAATGATCGCATCTATTACATCCATTTCTGAGCCCAGTGATAAAAGTGAACCACGAATTGCAGAAACGGTATCAATTATATTGCGTAACGAAACACTATCACCTTTAGACATTTCTTTAACATCAAAGAGAGAAGTAATATTTCCCTTAACCTCTCTAGTGCCTTCGGATAATTTTCTTCCGTTACTTGGTACGGTTGAACGACTGCAAGAGCTTGACCAGAAAGGAAATTTAATAAATAATTAAATATATCGACCGGCGTTAAAGATGAATTCTCATGAACCAGTTGAAAGTTGTTGTAAATCGCTTATATTCTGCATACCTTCCATAAAAACGATGCAATTTTAATGTGGGCAAAAGAGTTTGACTTAAAAGACCAATCGAAGAATTGAAAACACTTTGGTTTATTATGGACAACAATTTTGCTATGGCCGCAATGTAAACTTCCTCCAGGTCACAACTCGTAGTATCAGAAGGACAAAGTTTTTCAATTTGTCCATGTATGTGACAAATCTTGAAATACAACTCTAAAATTTCAAGCCGGCATTGTAAAATTGTTGCATCAGCTTTGTCGCCATCTTTTTCTATTTTCTTCTGAATATTAGAGATGTTTCGTTTCATGGTCGCCCTTTGTTGTTTTAGTGACGTCAATTCTTTACCGCCAATATTATTATGTTCAGGGACCACTTCATCGTTGTTAGCCATTTTAAAATTTCAAAAGTATTTTTTCACAACAAAGAACTATTATTTAATTGTGCCACAAATGATTTTAACTTTATTAATATATTTTTATTTTTGAACCAATCTACAAAATTTGCACAAATTAAAATATATTTATTTATTTTTATTTGAAACAGTAAACAAAAAACAGCAGTGTGAAAAGTGGGCTATAAGCAACGTATAGACGTTACAATCTGTTGTACAACCAATTCTAGGAGAGAGAGGTTGTACGCGAATTGTACTCAAATTGTATCGTCTGTATGCTGCTTGTATTGAAGTTGTGTGTCAATTGTACGAAAGATAAAAAAATTTTAATTTTTTGTCAAATTGTACCAACACGTAACATCATTTGCCTCCCTCTCGCGCACAGTTTTAGGTGGTCAAAACATTACTAAACACAAATGTTTTTTCGAACGAGAAATGCAGTTGTAGCACGAACGGTTGTGATGCACCAAAAGAAAGTTTAATTGTGTTATTTTTCACAAAATCACCAAAGTTTTTTTTTGTTGCGGCTCTACGGGCCTTAAAATTCTCTTTGCCGATTTAAATAAACTATTTTTTATTAAAAACACTTAATTACTGCTGTCCTGTCACGGTCGCCTAAAATGTTGCGTAAAAAAATTAATTTTATTAATAATTAAAACGCGAGAAAGATTTTTATTTTAAAACGTTTATTATGCAGGTTCAATTACAACTAAACTTAAAATTAACAAATATTAATTTGGACCACAAAATAAAAAGGAATGAACAAAAGTGATCCGTTATAGAAAAACAAAATACATGTCAATTTTCAATATTAATATACAGTAATTTACATTAACAAAAATACAATATTAATAGACATACATAAAAACAACAACATAAGGATTTAGTAACGAGTAAAAATGGTTTTACACGACGTGTGTTTGGCATATGACTTGTCAGTTTGATAACTCATATGTAATTTCATGTGTTTGTCAAAATAGGCATTTTACATACGGTTTATAATTTTTGCTTTCAAACGTACATGTGTAAATATATGTGACATAACGTACAATATATAATTTTGCCGCCACACAGTTTTGTATTGTCAACCACAGCTGATGCAAAGATGCAAATATAGTACTTTTGCCACGCTTTTAGTGCTTTTGGTACCACGAAAAACCTAAAATAGCCAAATATCAAGTTGGCATTACAGGATGTCAGATGCTTTGTCACATCAAAATAGAACACGTTCTAAATGAAAAATGTACACATGGAAAATACACATGTTATGATTGAAAGGGTTCACATGACGTGTTTAGAATTTATACATGGAAAAACATGGAAAAGTGACAAGTCATATGACAAATACACATTAATCATTTTATCAGAAGAAAACTGTGAAAGCAACAAAACGAACGAAAACAAAAAACTGAGGTGTTTTTAAATGCTACGCCAATTTATCGCACACGTTATTGTTCATCACTGTTGCTAAGTGGTAAAAATAAAATAAATATGAATAAACCATGGTCGACTTTTTTGTGTTCAGTTATAATTTATTGTATCTTCAAACTCATATCTTCATTACATTAAGTCCAGCCAGTGCTAGACAAAAATAATGTTTATTTCACAGTTGTTGCAATCATATGCGGTTCAGCCCTGTGATGTACGGCCAAGACAAGCAGTATTTTTTTTTGCACACCTAAGATCTTGAATTTCGACTGTTTTTAGGTATATATTTCATTTTAAGTTTTTTATCAAAAAAGGTCTATAGTAATTTAATTGGTCAGTTGTTTGGTCACACAAAAATAAAAAGTTTAAAATTGATTATGAAGAGTTAGTATGGTTTTTTCTTTGTCTGTAGCAATTAACGTATTTAAAATTTAGCTAAAAAGGTGTTTGAACTGCTTGACTGTAGCTTTAGCATGCAAATGGTTCCGGCTTCTATCTCATCGGCTATCGGTAGGGTTCGGAGCTACTTATATCCAGTACTTTATTAGCATGACTACAGATTGTATTATTTTATTTATGCATGCTATCATAGAAAGTGTATAGAAAGGAAACGGAAATACTAATTATCAAGAAAAGTGTATAGATTTATGAATTAACTTAGTTGAACAATTTCGTGTGTAGATGTTTGCACGTATTTTTCCCCACCCAACCGTAATCATGAGGTAGAAAGCAGCAATATTATTCATGATCCCTTAAATAACTAAACTATTCGATCAACTAGTCGGAAATCAAACGAAAAACATTTAGCATTTCATTTATAAAGTTGAATTCACAATGTTTATTAAAATAAAATTTCGTAACATTTTAATGTTTATCTTACTTTAGTTTTCAACTAACTGAAAAATTACAATCTGGAATTTGCATCATTGTAACCAAAAAAACTTTCTAATTTAAATAAATGACTTAATTAACGCGAAGTACAAAAATCAATAATGTATATTTCTGAAAAATAAAAATAATAGATATATCCAGTTCGGATATTAACTTAATATAAAATTGTTATAAAAAAAATGTAATATCACACATAAGTATATGTTTGAGTTATTCAGGTTTAACATAAAAATTATATAAAATAACGATTTTTATTAATTTTATCCATATTAAAAAAAATAATATTAACCGAATTGGGGTTCGAACCAACGATTCTTTGCTCCGGAAACACACGCATGCTCAACACCACCGACGTACCGCGTAATTTTTAATAACTATGACGATTTTATTGCATTGATACGCTATTAAAATGTAATGTAAAAGTTGTTAACATACTTATAAAGAAAATGTACAATATTTTATTCCGTTATGTTATACAATTTTTTCCATTACTTAAATTTTACCAAGTTAAAGCCAAAAGAAGTAAACTAGCAAAGCAAAATTATTAACTAAAAAAATTAATTTGAAAATAATACTAATAAAATTTAGTTTAGTTTTGTTTGTTTCAATCCTTTTCTCTACTATATGATTTTTTTTTCTTTAATCAAAGTAAGATAATTAGTTGATTATTTTATAAAAAAACAATTAACAAAAAATAATAAAAAAAATTTATTTAACCCGACCGGGCATTGAACACACGACCTTCGGATTGCAAGACGGCGTCGCACACACTAGACCATCGACAACATTACTATAACGATAGAATTTCTTGACCGGATCACTTAGTTACGAATAGCAGAATTGGAATAAAAAGAAATAATGCAAAGTAAAAATCCTGATAAATTCTTTAATTTTGAAGATAAATATATTCATATATTCATATTTTAGGAAATTCAATTTTCATTCCAATTCTGTTAATTAAATTTTTTTAGCACCTCTAGAATTTTGAATAGCAGACCATCATCAATTATTTCTTACTATAATTTAAGAAATACAATTGCTGATGATTTACTAACTCAAATTTATTATAAATAAAATACATAAACACAACTTACAGCTTGAAATGGATTCCCTCGTCGAAAGATCTTTCGCTGGGCTTCGTGCTGATGAACGTTGCTGGCAAAGGAGTTTAATAATTAATTAATTTACATATTGGTACTACGTTAGTTGAACTTTATTTGTTTGTGTTCATATGTATATTTATCATTTTTATAAAATAATTTATTTCTTTTTAAGTTTAAGTTGTTTTGTTTAAGTCACTTTCGATACTAATTGATCTTTACTTCTGTTCACTATGTATGATTTTTACATTCTTTTCTCTCTTTTCTACATATTGATTTTTGCACTTTAACAAATTTTTTTTCGGGATAAAAAAAGAATTAAAACCAATTACTCTTAATAAAACTTTTCTCTATAGTTATAAATTATACATTATGGAACATTATTATATTGATAAAATGTATGTTTAATATGATTCTTTTTTTTTTTCTTTTAGAAAAATCTTAAGCTTTACGAAAATGTTTTTTTTTTATTTTAATTGATTTTATTTTATAGGATTTAAACCGCTTTACTCTTTAACTAAACTTTCGGTTTTAGTTATTTTTTTCTGCCTTTTTCATGTCTTGATAATGTTCATGTTCAGGACAATTTTAGATGCGGGTTTCTGATGCCCAAGAAAGAAGTTGGCTCCACAGTATGGCTGAAACTTGTCAGTTTAATCCAAAGGTAAATTTTTCCTGGAGGTGATTTGCATTAATCTATGGTATAAATTGTTCTGGAATTCGAAAAAAAAATATTTCCCTTTACATGTCTACATATGAAATAAAACGTATGCAGTAACATTACCTTTTCTGTGAATAGAACCGCACTATGATGAAAAATACTATTATTCACTTAATATTTAATTAATTGAAATAAAATTGATTTTTTTCTCTGGATGAAGCACTGAATAGGTTTTATCTCAGAAACGATTTTTAAGCAGTAATGGCGAAAAGGAAAGAAAGAATTTTACATTGCTTACGCGATATTTATACCCGGATTAACACGCTAAAATTTTGGAAAACATGCGCTAATTCAGCGATTGTTTTCTTTTCCTTTTTTCCACTTATTTTCTCTTATATGACGTTATTACTAAAATGCACTGTTTAATCACAGAGTCGTATCAACGAGACAATCAAGTACTGACTGTTACAAAAAAAATTATGTTTAAAAATTAATTTGAATATGGTTGATTTAAGCGCCTCTACAAACCCCCCTGCCAAAATCAGGTTTTAGGCTCCAAGGGACATAAACCCGATACCGCTTAAAGGCAACAAAATAATAGAAAAACTACAAATTATTGCCGTATATCCTTTGCGTGGTATACTCCGATATAACGTCCATTAAGGTCCTCTAGTTCATAATAGGAATTTCCAGTTCTTTTACGAATGCACAAAAGATGGAGCTAGTTTAGCGTAAAAGCCTTTTTCAAAACTACTTTGTCGAAAGTTGCGCCTAAAAACTTCTTGACCTGTTGCATAACTAACCACCCGAGATCGCAGATTATATGATTTTTCATTCCTATCCTGCTGATGCTTCATATTTTTCAAAGCCCGATTTCTAACGATGTCTAAAGAGTCTTCCTTATTGAATATCACAGTTCTGTCGTCAATTAGTTCTAAATTCCGCAGAAGTGCATATGTCTTACCATTGGTAATCATATGTTGTCCGAATGCCATGTAATAAGGAGAAGTCCCTATAGATGCATGCACTGATGATCGTAGTGAACAACAAATGCTGCTGAGGTACTCATCCCAATTACTCTGGTCGTGAACTGAACGTTTAACGCGCTCAGATGCATTAGCCTGGGGCGAATATACAGCAGTATATATATGACTGATACCATAATTTTGCAACATTTTATTGAAGTGCATCGATTTGAATTGCGCTCCATTATCAGAAACTATTGACTCCGGCATACCAAATGTGTGAAAAAGGTCTTCTTCGAGATATTTTATAATTACATTTGCTGTAAACTTTTTAACTGCCTTCAGAAAGCAAAATTTTGAAAAATGATAAAGGACGATAAAAATACCTACATTACCCGATTTTGATCTTGGGTATGGACCAAGAAAGTCTACGTACAGTTTTTGGAAAAATCTATTGCTATTGGTATTCTTTCCCATAGGTGGTCGGGTCACAAAGTTGGGATGTTTAGAGCCCTTGCAAGTGTCACAGGAATTGACACATTCTCGAACATCACTTACTAAATTTGGCCAAAAGTAAAACCTTCGAAAGCGGTCTAACGTTTTGGTAATACCACCATGAGATGACAAGTGACTATTCAAGTACCTCTCCAATCATATCTTTTGGTATCCAGAGTTTCCACGCCAGATCATCTTGTAGTTGCTCCCCAAAACAATGTTCCGACCGTCTGTATAAGTAACCGTCAATGATTTGCAGGTCTGGAGTCTTACTCAGACTCACTCTAACTTTGTCCAATAGGTTTAAATAGTCGATACTTTTGAACTTGTCGGATTGCAAGTCCACGAATAGTCCAGAGTCATCATCCAAAACAGACAAATTAAAACCGGTAATCTCGGACAGATCTTCAGTGTTGGTACGCGAAAGTGCATCAGGAACCACGTTTTGGCTGCCTTTCCTATGTTGTATGTTAAAATTAAATCCTTGAAGTTTCAAAGCCCATCTTGCCAACCGTGAATTGAGATCAGTTTGGGACATGAGCCACTTAAGTGATGCATGATCAGTAACCACTGTGAACTCATGCACTTCAACATAAGCTCTAAACTTTTTAATGCTCAACATTGCTGCTAAACATTCTTGTTCGGTAACCGAATAATTGCGTTGGGCTTGGTTGAGTTTCTTTGACATAAATGCAATAGGAACCTCATCACCTTCCGCAGTCTTCTGTACCAATACACTTCCTATTCCAGTATGGCTTGCATCACAATGAATAAAGAACGGTTGTGAAAAGTCAGGGCTATGCAATACTGGGGCAGTGGTCAAGATGCGCTTTAATTCTTCAAATGATTTTTGAGCCTCTTCACTCCAAACAAACTTTCTACTTGTTTTTAACAAGTCTGTTAAAGGCGCAGTTACCGCAGCGTAATTCCTAATGAACTTCCTGTACCAACCGGATACTCCAAGAAATCTTCTGATTTGTTTTACTGACCTCGGTATCGGAAATTCACGTATGGCAGCAATTTTATCCGGGTCAGTCTGTATAACACCCTTTCCCACTATATGTCCAAGATAACGAACTTCTCGCACACAAAATTTCGATTTTTCAACATTTATTGTGAGTCCTTGAGATCGGATTTGATCAGAAACCTCACGTAAAACAGCAATATGCCTGGCAAATGTATCTGACACTATTAACAAATCGTCCAGATAGACGAACACTTCAGTTCTTAAATTCGCCGGTATCACCTTGTCCATTAACCTTGACATGGTTTGTGGCGCATTACAAAGGCCAAATGGCATGACCTTGTAATGGTACAAGGGACGTCCGGGAACAGTAAATGCCGTCTTATCTTTCGACGATTTGTCAAGAGGGATTTGCCAGAACGCATCCTTAAGGTTGTAATAAAAGCTTGTAATAAATTCAGCCTTTGGTAATCGACTGAGAACGGCATCAATATTCGGCAAAGGATATGCATCCTTAACGGTTACTGAATTGACCTTTCTACTATCTAGGCATAAACGAACCTTGCCTGGCTTACGAACGAGGACAATAGGAGATGACCATGCGCTTTCAGATTCCTCGATTATGTCATTTTCTAACATTCTGTCAAGTTCCGCATAAATTAGTTTTTCCATTGCTGGGGAAACCGGAAAATTACGCTGTTTGATTGGGGTAGCTGTACCAACGTCAATAACATGTGAAATTACTTTTGTACGACCCAATCCTTCTTTCGCAAATGAGGGAAAAGAGTTAATAATGTTTTGCAATTGCTGCTTCTGGGACTCTGACAAACATCGTTGTTCAGTATTGTCATTAGAAAACAAATTAAGATTAAGTTCTGACACAAGACCTGTCGGAAGTAGATTAAAGGTTCTCCAGAAATCTATGCCAAGGTACAAATTTTGAGACAAGGATGGCACAATATATAATACTATGTTCTTTCTAACGCCTCGAAAAACTATAGTGGTACGAATATATCCCGAAACACTTTGAGATTTTCCATCAGCTGTCTTGACATACGATCCTAACCTCTTGAAATCGGTCTTAGAATTTAGAAAATCTACTGCAGCTTGCGCTCCTAAACAACTAACAGAAGCTCCGGTGTCCAATAAACCCATGACCACTTTCCCAAAAATGTTTACTTCCGCGTAAGGACGAATATCACTAGGTTTATCATGAATGGAGTTCAGAAAGCCATGCCTAATAGAACTAACATTTTTCCAAAAATATTTCAACCGTTCAGTAGACCGTCTCTGTTTTCTAGTGATAGTTGATTTATTAAAAATTTTATTTCTTATTTCATTATACTCAGCTAAGCGTACATGAAATGGTTTAAAATATGTTGGTGGATGAGAAGAAGATGGTAAAGGGCGAGAACTAATTTTGTTGTTATTTCTAAAAGTTAAATTTTTATTTAAAATTGTCACATCAGGTATTGGTGTAAGTTTACACGAATTAGGGTCCTGCCAAGCATCTTCTGAAGACTGTGGTTTAAGCATCGACCTATTGTGAACTAAATCTAAAGTAATATTGCTGTTTCTTTCATTTTTATTATTTAAAGATAAATCTTTGTTTTTAAAAGTTATAATTGGTCGGTATTTGTACCCATTGTTCTCTTCGGTCTGCGTGCACTTTTCAGCGCACTCGATTGGAAGTTTTTTGGTGCATTACAATGGACACAATTTGGCTTATACATATTGGCAGCGCCACAGCCGTAACAGAAAATGCGTCTGTCATCCAGACAATCTTGGTATCTGTGACCTGCTTTTTGACAGTTCCAACATGTAAGGGAAATCGCTGAGATCTCTTCCTCATCTATGAGATCACTTTCATCTTCGATTACCTCATTTATTTGCCTGCGAGGAACAAATGGTTTCAAAAGTTGGTGTCTTTTCCCTACATCCAGTAAAAAGAATTCTTGTCTACGGCAAATATCACGCAACTCGGAGACAGATTGTATCTTCCGATTAAGATTCTCATACTGAATCTCGGGCAACAAATTTCTTCGGAGAATTTCTACAAGAACCTCCTCTTGTAGAGGTTGAGAAAGACGATCAGAAATTTCCACAATAGATTCATAGAATGAATCGAAACTCTCATTAACTTTTTGCTTCCTGTCTCGAATCATTTCACGAATATCAAGATCTGTGCGAGAATCTGATAAATGATCGCATAGAAGATCGAAGTTACCATTAAGAGTCTGCATTGTCAAAGCTTCTACTCTGTAAATAAATTTATCTACACACATTCCTCTCGAATCCCCTGTGAATTTTACTTTCCAATTATGAATTATATGACCTTCTCTATCTGGCCTAAACACAGATTCACCAAACTGAGAGTTATTTATTCTGGTTGAATTTAAATCATGATTAGAAAAATCTTGACGTGGATCTTGCTGATTATTCCCACTAGGTAAACCCAACAGTTGCTCTAGAGTCTGTTGTTCAACAGCGGGTAAAGTGTGCATTCGCGAATTCGTTTTTGAACTAGAGGCTTCAGCTCTACCCAAAACATCTTGTCTCTGGGCATTTAAACTTAATCGACTGAAACAGGCCTCCAAATTGGTTTCAACCAGCTTGGTTAATTCTTGGCTTAAATATGTGAGCATCTCAGGCTGTTGTTCATCCATAGCGGTTTTTATCACGCTTTTGATACGTTCTAATTCCCCTGATGGTGAACTGTTCGACTGCATTGACGAATTATTATCTGACGATTGTTCAGCTGATTGCTTAGGATCAGATTTTAAAGTACGCTGAGCTCTTGATCGAGTCACTATGGAAGGGGGTGGAAATTTTAGGTTCTGCACGGTCGTTGTTGTGGCGGTGGTAGGCACAGAAAGATAACTACCACAAAATGAACAAGTCTGATTATTTTTAGGAATTTTATGTAAACAGGATATGTGTAAAGGATGACCACATGGCGGGATATACATATATTTAGAGTCTATAATAGAATCTTTACAGTACACACAATTCTGTAAATTCTAGTGGAAACTGTTTGTGGTACTAGCTGAGAAAATTTATTATAAAAAAATATTTTAACTATGCCTGCAGCAAAAGTAAAGCTTATTTCAAATTATACTCACACCTTTATTAAGTCTAAATTAATGAGAAATTATTATATAATTAAAATTAAATGTTTATAAAAAAACCTTAAACAAATAATATAGTAAATATTATTCAGAAGAAAAATTTTCTTTTCATAAAAAAATAACTGTTTTTTTTCTGCCAATGCACGAGAAAACTACAAAAAGAATTATAAGTATATTTATTTTTTAAATAGCATAAAAATAATATTTGCCACAAGAAAGATTATTAGTTTTATGATTTCTGATGACGTTGTCGAATAGTTTAAAACGTTCAACAAATGTAAATCAAATACGAAACACAGATAAAAGATTTAGATAGAAAATTATATTTAGAAAGCGAAAAAGAAAGGTTGGTATTTCTTCGAATTGACTTCAAAAATAATCATTTCCTAACCATTTTTTTTTCCAAAAAAAAAAAAAAATACGAAGTAATAACACCGATAGTCTTTATTTGTCGGTCTGATTCTAGCTTTTCTAGTCCAGACATCAGCATTTCCAGAAAAATAAAAAACTACGGTAAAACAGGTAGTTGAAACTATGCAATTTCGGTTAACGTCGGTTAATAGCATAATTAACTAAATGCATTATTATTCCACACGTAACGACAAAAGATAACGATTTGAGATAAAGAAAAATACAAAAAAAGAAATAGAAAAAGAATGGGACCACACATAAGACTATTTAAAGATGGATTTAAAAGAAACGATCAACTCGTGTGTGGGCCCCACGTTGGGCGCCAAAAATAAAATCTGTAGCAATTAACGTATTTAAAATTTAGCTAAAAAGGTGTTTGAACTGCTTGACTGTAGCTTTAGCATGCAAATGGTTCCGGCTTCTATCTCGTCGGCTATCGGTAGGGTTCGGAGCTACTTATTTCCAGTACTTTATTAGCATGACTACAGATTGTATTATTTTATTTATGCATGCTATCATAGAAAGTGTATAGAAAGGAAACGGAAATACTAATTATCAAGAAAAGTGTATAGATTTATGAATTTACTTAGTTGAACAATTTCGTGTGTAGATGTTTGCAAGTATTTTTCCCCACCCAACCGTAATCATGAGGTAGAAAGCAGCAATATTATTCATGATCCCTTAAATAACTAAACTATTCGATCAACTAGTCGGAAATCAAACGAAAAACATTTAGGATTTCATTTTTAAAGTCGAATTCACAATGTTTATTAAAATTAAATTTCGTAACATTTTAATGTTTATCTTACTTTAGTTTTCAACTAACTGAAAAATTACAATCTGGAATTTGCATCATTGTAACCAAAAAAATTTTTTTAATTTAAATAAATGACTAAATTAACGCGGAGTACAAAAATCAATAATGTATATTTCTGAAAAATAAAAAATAATAGATATATCCAGTTCGGATATTAACATAATATAAAATTGTTATAAAAAAATGTAATATCACACATAAGTATATGTTTGAGTTATTCAGGTTTAACATAAAAATTATATAAAATAACGATTTATATTAATTTTATCCATATTAAAAAAAAATAATATTAACCGAATTGGGGTTCGAACCAACGATTCTTTGCTCCGGAAACACACGCATGCTCTACACCACCGACGTACCGCGTAATTTTTAATATCTATGACGATTTTATTGCATTGATACGCTATTAAAATGTAATGTAAAAGTTGTTAACATACTTATAAAGAAAATGTAAAATTTTTAATTCCGTTATGTTATACAATTTTTTCCATTACTTAATTTTTACCAAGTTAGAGCAAAAGAAGTAAACTAACAAAGCAAAATTATTAACAAAAAAAATTAATTTAAAATAATACTAATAAAATTTAGTTTAGTTTTGTTTGTTTCAATCCTTTTCTCTACTATATAATTTTTTCTTTAATCAAAGCAAGATAATTGGTTGGTTATTGTATAAAAAAAAATTAAGAGAAAATAATAATAAAAAAAATTTATTTAACCCGACCGGGCATTGAACACACGACCTTCGGATTGCAAGACGGCGTCGCACACACTACACCATCGACAACATTACTATAACGATAGAATTTCTTGACCGGATCACTTAGTTACGAATAGCAGAATTGGAATAAAAAGAAATAATGCAAAGTAAAAATCCTGATAAATTCTTTAATTTTGAAGATAAATATATTATCATGGTATTCATATTTAACGAAATTCAATTTTCATTCCAATTCTGTTAATTAAATTTTTTAGCACCTCTAGAATTTTGAATAGCAGACCATCATCAATTATTTCTTACTATAATTTAAGAAATACAATTGCTGATGATTTACTAACTCAAATTTATTATAAATAAAATACATAAACACAACTTACAGCTTGAAATGGATTCCCTCGTCGAAAGATCTTTCGCTGGGCTTCGTGCTGATGAACGTTGCTGGCAAAGGAGTTTAATAATTAATTAATTTACATATTGGTACTACGTGAGTTGAACTTTGTTTGTGTTCATATGTATATTTATCATTTTTATAAAATAATTTATTTCTTTTTAAGTTTAAGTTGTTTTGTTTAAGTCACTTTCGATACTAATTGATCTTTACTTCTGTTCACTATGTATGATTTTTACATTCTTTTCTCTCTTTTCTACATATTGATTTTTGCACTTTAACAAATTTTTTTTCGGGATAAAAGAAAAGAATTAAAACCAATTACTCTTAATAAAACTTTTCTCTATAGTTATAAATTATGCATTATGGAACATTATTATATTGATAAAATGTATGTTTAATATGATTTTTTTCTTTTACAAAAATCTTAAGCTTTACCAAAATTGTTTTTTTATACCCTTCACCACAGGTGGAAAGGGTATATATAAGTTTGTCATTCCGTGTGTAATTTTAACAATATTCATTTCCGACCCCATAAAGTATATATATTCTGGATCCTTATACATAGAGAAGTTGATTAAGCGATGTCCGTCTGTCCGTCTATCCGTCTGTCCGTCTGTCCGTGTTAGTGTGGTAATGTCATTTGCCAAGGCACCAGAAGAGATACAAAAAATTTAAGCACACCAATCGGCCAGGCATAGTTTCGAAAATTTTGGTATTGCAATTCAGCAACATCGGATCATTCCTTTGGAGGCTACGGGCCAAAAACCACGCCCACCTATATTTTTTTCACGTTTTTTCAGGTTTTTTTTAATTTTTTTTCAGCTTTAATGATTCTGTTTTGGCTTTTTTTCTCAAATAAATATTAGGCTGCGACAGGTAGATCGCAAGGAGTGCATACAGATCTCGGGGGATCAATAACCCCCTACGAGGGGCGATTTTTGTTTGTTTTTAGATTGGTAGGGTTTTTCTGCTTTGATTTGTATTAGTGACCTTAATAGAAAGCAATACACATAGAGGTAGCCAATGGACCCACAGGGTACCCACTGATAAATAGGAGCAGTTAAAAGGACCCCCATGTGACAATACGAGGAAATTTTTTTTTTGTAAGGATTTTTTTTTTGCTTTAGTCTGACCATTCTAACTCAATATAGACTGCAGAAAGGTCCTAAATTTAACAAAAAAAATTTCAATAAAATTAAAAAAAAATTTTTTTTTTAAATTTACAAAAAAATTTACAAAACATTTTCAAAAATATATTTTACAGAAAAATATTCAAAAAAAAATTTTTTTTTTAAATTTTCCAAAAAATTTTCGAATAAAATTTTACAAAAAAATTTTAAAAAATTATTTTTACAAAAAATTTTTAAAAAATTATTTTTACAAAAAATTTTTACACACAATTTTCGAAATATTAAAACAAAAATTTCAATATTTCTTTGAAAATGAAAATCAAGACTGTAACATAACATATAATTAATATTAAGATTATACATATGTATGTATGTGTGTATATAGAGTAACATATTTTTATACCCTTCACCACAGGTGGAAAGGGTATATATAAGTTTGTCATTCCGTGTGTAATTTCTACAATATTCATTTCCAACCCCATAAAGTTTTTACACACAATTTTCGAAATATTAAAACAAAAATTTCAATATTTCTTTGAAAATGAAAATCATGACTGTAACATAACATATAATTAATATTAAGATTATACATATGTATGTATGTGTGTATATAGAGTAACATATTTTTATACCCTTCACCACAGGTGGAAAGGTTATATATAAGTTTGTCATTCCGTGTGTAATTTCTACAATATTCATTTCCAACCCCATAAAGTATATATATTCTGGATCCTTATACATAGAGAAGTTGATTAAGCGATGTTTGTCTGTCCGTCTATCCGTCTGTCCGTCTGTCCTTGTTAGTGTGGTAATGTCATTTGTCAAGGCACCAGAAGAGATACAAAAAATTTAAGCACACCAATCTGTCAGGCATAGTTTCGAAAATTTTTTTATTGCAATTCAGGAACATCGGATCATTCCTTTGGAGGCTACGGGCCAAAAACCACGCCCACCTATATTTTTTTCACGTTTTTTCAGGTTTTTTTTTTAAGTTTTTTCAGCTTTAATGATTCTGTTTTGCCTTTTTTTCTCAAATAAATATTAGACTGCGACAGGTAGATCGCAAGTGTGCATACAGATCTCGGGGGATCAATAACCCCCTACGAGGGGCGATTTTAGTTTGTTTTTAGATTGGTAGGGTTTTTCTGCTTTGATTTGTATTAGTGACCTTAATAGAATGCAATACACATAGAGGTAGCCAATGGACCCACAGGGTACCCACTGATAAATAGGAGCAGTTAAAAGGACCCCCCATGTGACAATACGAGGAAATTTTTTTTTGTAAGGATTTTTTTTTGCTTTAGTCTGACCATTCTAACTCAATATAGACTGCAGAAAGGTCCTAAATTTAACAAAAAAAATTTCAATAAAATTAAAAAAAAATTTTTTTTTTTTAATTTACAAAAAAATTTACAAAACATTTTCAAAAATATATTTTACAGAAAAATATTCAAAAAAAAAATTTTTAAAAATTTTCCAAAAAATTTTCGAATAAAATTTTACAAAAAATTTTTAAAAAATTATTTTTACAAAAAATTTTTACACACAATTTTCGAAATATTAAAACAAAAATTTCAATATTTCTTTGAAAATGAAAATCATGACTGTAACATAACATATAATTAATATTAAGATTATACATATATATGTATGTGTGTATATAGAGTAACATATTATTTTAAATGCGTTTGATTTTTATTTTAAATGCGTTTGATTTTTAAAACCTAGGTGCATTAAACACATAGACATCATCAGGATATAGACTACAAACTGTCAAAAATAAAATACACACGTTTATAGGTACGAGATTCTTTTGAAGCCAGCAAAGCTACATGGCTACACGATCACCGTTGTGGCTGTCGTCAACTTAGGCTAATTTGTATTTTATTCAACAAAAGAAAATGTCACAAAATTGTAAATTACAAATTCATATACAAACAAAAGGTATTGGAGGAAATATTTAAAAGTTTTTGAAAAAGTTTTTTAATTTTATAAAAGCAAAATAAGTATTTTTACAACAATGTCAGATTTTACGATGTAGCTGTCGGCTTCAATATCATTAAGTAGCTGACAACACGGCGACAATTGTAGCAAACGGAATTTGTTTTCATTTGTCTTCTATTTCTTTACAATATGGATAATGCTGTACATGTCTGTATAAATAAAATCACCGTGGTGAAGGGTATAGAAGATTCGGCACGGCCGAATATAGCACTTTTACTTGTTTTTTTTAATTGATTTTATTTTATAGGATTTAAACTACTTTTCACCTTAACTAAACTTTTGATTTTAGTTATTTTTTCTCTGCCTTTTTCATGTCTTGATAATGTTCATGTTCAGGACAATTTTAGATGCGGGTTTCTGATGAGGGTTTCCCGTGCCCAAGAAAGAAGTTGACTCCACAGTATGGCTGAAACTTGTCAGATTTGTTTAACCCAAAGGTAAATTTTTCCTGGAGGTGATTTGCATTAATCTATGGTAGAAATTGTTCGGGAATTCGAAAAAAAAAATATTTCCCTTTCACTTAATATTTAATTAATTGAAATAAAATTGATTTTTTTCTCTGGATGAAGCACTGATAGGTTTTATCTCAGAAACGATTTTTAAGCAGTAATGGCGAACAGGAAAGAAAGAATTTTACATTGCTTACGCGATATTTATACCCGGATTAACACGCTAAAATTTTGGAAAACATGCGCTAATTCAGCGATTGTTTTCTTTTCCTTTTTTCCACTTATTTTCTCTTATATGACGTTATTACTAAAATGCACTGTTTAATCACAGAGTCGTATCAACGAGACAATCAAGTACAGACTGTTACAAAAAAAATTATGTTTAAAAATTAATTTGAATATGGTTGATTTAAGCGCCTCTACAAATATTTAGTAAAAGGTGGCTCTATTTTTTGGAACATCACTGTATGTTACTGCATGTTTCGATATTTCTGCTTTGGCTGATGGCATGCTTAGATCTTTGTGGATGTTCGAGTTTTTAATATACCGGGAGCAACTGTTATCATACGTAGAATCTTATGTTAGCGCCTTTGAATTTTTTCTACATTACAAGCTGAGGCGGTGCCCCATAATTTAATCCCATAACAGCAAAGTGGTTTGAGGTTCGGCTTGTACAGTAGAAGTTTACAATCTAAGCTTAGGGTAGAGTTTCTGCCAATGAGCTAATTTAGTTGTACGACTTTTAATTTCATTTGTGTTAACTTGAAATCGATGTGGCTTTTTTAAGTAAGGCGTCGATGTATACCTATGTATTTAACGTCTAAAAGCTGCGGTAGAGAGCATGAAAGTTATATGAGTACATTTTTGTTCATTCACCTTTATTCTCCATTTTTTCAACCTCTTTTCCCAATTGTGTATGTGCTACTTGGGCGCTTTCATGAATACATATTTAAAATTGCTGTGTCATCAGAAAATGTTGATGTGTGGTTGGGTGCTTATTGGCATATCTGATGTGTACAGTAAATATAATTTTTTTTTTTGCAATTTTTTATTTATTTTATCTTCAATATAATTGAACTATCAATAATTACTCATATCTTAAGTCTAAAAATAAAAATATACTTGTTAAGTACAACCAGTGCTGGACAAAAAAAAAAACAAAAAGTATGTTTCACGGTTACTGTAATTTGCGGGTTATCCCTCTGATGTACGGATGAGAGAAGCAGTTTCCCTCCTTCTTAGTCGAATGTAACCAGGTTCATTTAGTATGTTACGGGCCAGTGGATTAGGATGAGTTTCAAGCTTCTTTAAATAACTTATGGCAAGTTTCGCTATTTCCGCTTTAACTGTTGGCACGTTTAGATCTTTATGGATGATTGAGTTTTTTATATACCAAGGAGCAGATGTAATTATACGAAGAATCTTGTTTTGGCGCCTTTGAATTTTTTCTACGTTGGTAGCTGAGGCAGTGCCCCATAAGTGAATGCCATAACACCATATTGGTTTTAGAATTGACTTGTATAATAAAAGTTTGCAATCTAAAGCTAGAGTAGAATTTTTGTTCATTCACTTTTATTCTCCATTTCTTCAACCATTTCTCTAAATTGGATATGTGGTCTTGTAAATATCGTGATGCTACTTCGGGTCTTTCGTGAATGCTCAAAAAAGCTGTGTCGTCAGCAAATGTCGATGTGTGAACTCGGTTACTAGTTGGCATGTCTGAAGTATACAATAAGTATAAAAAGGGCCCCAATATACTACCTTGGGGAACTCCGGCTTCGATTGGCTGGGGTGAGCTCAAAAAATCTCCTTCTTTCACAATAAATTTTCGTTCGGTTAAATAACTATCTAGCAGCTTATATAGGTTTACGGGCAAATTCAGTTTTAGCTTATATATTAGGCCTTCATACCATACCTTATCGAATGCTTAAAAAACGTCGATAAAAAGCGCAGAGCAGTATTTTCTCTCTTCAAATGTCTTCTTAACAACATTGACTAACCTGTGAGTTTGTTCGATCGTACTATGTTTTTTCCTAAAGCAGAATTGATGGTTTGGAATACATCCTTTGTCGCTTAGAATAGGGTTAAGCTTAGTTATTAACATCCTCTCAAACAGCTTTGACATATTTGACAAAAGGCTTATAGATCTGTATGATTCCATTTTTGTGTGGTCTTTTCCTGGTTTAGGAATCATGGTAACCAAGGACACCTTCCACTCTGTGGGGAAGTACACAAGACGTTAAATGGCATTAAAAATAAAAAGAACGATTCTGCGAGCTATACGGTCTTTAGGTGTTCTTAGCGGGATGTTTTCCGAACAATGAGTACTAAGACACTTTTTATATTTCGACCAATTAATGCTTGTGCTAGTCGTTGGTGATATGATGTTTTGTTTGTCGCATATATAGACGATAGTGGGCGAATGATCTGAGGATAATTCAAGCGACGCTTCAGCTTTAATCATTTCTCTCGGAATAACCTTAAACACGCCAAAATCAATAACATCAGGTATTTTTTGTGGATCAGTAGGCCAATAGGTGGGTTGTCCATTCGATATAACATTCAGACGCATTTTTGAAATTGTGTCAAACAAAATACGACCTTTTAGAGTTATTAGGCGTGATCCCCAAAACGTATGTTTAGCGTTGTAGTCGCCTGATGCTATGAAACAGGGACCTAGTGATTTGTAGAAGTCGCTATACTGACTTTCCGAAATTTGAAACTTAGGAGGTGAATAAATCGAAGAAATAACTAAGCTTTGATGAAATTCTTCAAGGCAGATATTTGTTGCTTGAAGGTAATTCTCACAAAAATCACGCAGTAAATAATGTTTGATTCGGGCTTTAATAAGTATTGCCGAGCCTCCACATGCTCTTCCACGGGGGTCCTTAGTGTCATATAAAATATAGCCATTGATTTTAAAAAGGCTATTTGTTGTTAAGTGTGTCTCGGAAATCAGCATGACATCAATTTGTTGGTTCTTGAGGAAGTATTCAAGTTCATTTTTATGTTGGCATAAGCCGTTTACGTTCCAGAAACATATTTTTAAACAGTTCATGGTTTGTTTAGTACCGCCTGCAACATCATAGATTGCATGCGTACCATTTCTTGCATCATGCTGCTCATAGAGCTCATAAAACTGATTAACGAATGCACTAATGTCTCGATGCTTGCGTCGAGACGATTGTAGTTACCATATGGTGTTTGTTCTTTAGCTTCTGGATGCATATTTGGGGTAGAATTGGTTGAAGGTGTCGCTTTGTGTAATGAAACATGATTGGTTGGGCATTTGCTCGATATTGTGGGTGCTTAGCAGGAGTATTTGATTTTTGAGTGGTTTTTCTTACCATGGAAAAAACTGGACAGCCTCTGTAGTTAGCAGTGTGGTTTCCACCGCAATTGCTACATTTTTTAACTTTCGGGTCATCCCTTGCTTTGTCGCATTGGGCGGAACAATGTAGATCTCCACACACAACGCAAACCGGAGGCAATTTGCAGTAAGCCCTAGTATGACCATATTCTTGGCAATTTAGACACTGTACGGGTCCTCAACGCTTATGCGGTTCCTCTACGCTTATTTTGTGGTGCAACAGATATCTTAAATTATAGATAGGGTGCGTTTCGTTCTTTTTCAATCGCATATCTCCAGGTTGCAGTTCAACGCGAAAAATAAAATTGGTTCCCAAACTACCTTAGGGAACTACAGCTTCAATGAGCTGGGGCGAACTTAAAAAATCTCCATCTTTTAATAAAAGCTTTCGATTTTTATAAGCTTATAGAAGTTTTCGGGCAAGTTCAGCTTTAACTTATATATTAGCCTTCGTGCCAAACTTTATCGAACGCTTGAGAAACGTCGATAAAAAGCGCAGAACAATATTTTCATTCTTTAAAGGTCTTTTTAATTACATTAACTAAGCTGTGTGTTCGTTGGATCGTACTATGTTGTTTTTTGAAGCCGAATTGATGGTTCGAAATACACCCTTTCGCACTTAGAATTAGCTTTGATATATTTGATAAGGCTTATAGGTAGTATGATTCTACTTTTGTATGGTCTTTTCCTGGATTAGGAATCATAGTTTTCAAAAGGAGCCCTTGCATTCAAGACGTAAGATGGAGAAAGAATAATTTTGCGAGCTATTCGGGCGAAGTCAAATAATATTTTGTTACTAGTTTTATCAACTCCAGGGGCTTGTGGTTAAATCAGTTATTGCCCTTTCAATATCGTTAAATTCAAATCTTAGTGGTACTTCGGCACTAGTCTCTACTGGTGGATACTCCATTATATCAGTACAAACTTTGGGGTGAAAACCTTTTTCAAATGATCAACAAATAAATTGCCTTTTTCAGTATCATTTCTTGCCCAGTCTCCACAAGAAGTTCGCAAGAGAGGCTTAGGTACGACTGGTCTTTTAAGGTTTCTGCATGCACGCAGAATAATGAATAATCTGATTGTGCAGTTGCGTCGAGATCTTCCAAGTAATTTTTAAGAGATTTATGTACTGAAACATGATTGGTTTTTAACATATCCGCGTAAACATTTTGGAAAACCTCTGTAGTTAGCAGTGTGAATTCCACCCCAATTGCTACATTTTTTAATCTTCGATTCATCCCTCGATTTGTCGCATTGAGCGGAACATGTAGCTCGCCACACACAACGCAAACCGTAGGCAACTTGCAGTAAGCCCTAGTATGACCATATTCTTGGCAATTTAGACACTGGTCTCTTATGCGGTTCCTCTACGCTTATTTTGCGGTGTAATAAATATTTCATTTTTCTTTAATCTCATATCTCCAGGTTCCAATTCAACGCGAAATAGAGGTTGAGGGACACGTTCTTGATTTCTGAGATTATCTACACTTTTAACCTTAAATTCCGCTTTTTCATTTTTTAATTTTTCTTTAATCTCATATCTCCAGGTTCTAGTTCAACGCGAAATAGAGGTTGAGGGACACGTTTTCGATTTCTGAGATTATCTACACTTTTAACCTTAAATCCCGCCTTTTTAAAGGCCTGCTTTTATTTCAGCTGGATCAACGTATGAATCTACACCTTTAATTACTACCTGTAGGCATTTGCAACTCTTCAGCTGATAGGTATAAAAGTTTTTTTTGCAGCTTTCAAACTCGATTACTGCTTTACGATAACTGTTTTCATCAATAAATTGTATTTTTGTCTCGCCAATGTTACCACGCTTGATGGGGATTACATAAAATGAGTTCTCGCCAACCTCAGAAATCGTGAACGCCCCCAACCAATATTTTGAGTTGAATTAGAACCTGGTGATATTAGGTTGAAAAAAATTAATTATTTATAACCTTAAATATTTACTGTACCGAAAAACCATTGTAGAGGACCACTATAAACGATAAGTGTTTAAACTGCCAGGAGTTTAGTCATACTTTGGCTTATTGCAAGCTGCCTCCAGTCTGCATTGTCTGCGGCGAACTAAATCTAGGAACATCACAAAAGTTAAAAAATGTAGCAACTCCGGTGGAAATCACATTGCTAACGACAGCGACTGTCCTGTTTATTCAATGGTAAGCAATTCTTCAAAAAATGTTGGTTTTCCTCCCAAGCAGGCAGAATATTAAACAAATGCTTATTACCCGCAGTTACACCAGCCAACCGCTCCAAATGTTTTATATGCAGATATTTTAAAAACCAATCTTGCCCTAGTACTGTAACCACCACCTAAATCAATTTCGAATTCAATCTGCAGCCAGGTCTTCAAGAATAAAATTCTTCCGTGAATTTCACTCGTCTCGCAGCAGGTATCGAGACATTAGTGCATTCGTTAAACAGTTTTATGAGCACTATGAGCAGCATTATGCAAGATATAGTACTCATGCAATTTATGAACTATTTAAAAATATGTTTCTGGGGCGTTAACGGCTTACGCCAACACAAAAATGAACTAGAGTTTTTCCTCCTAAATCACCAAATTGATTTCATCCTGATTTCGGAGACTCACTTAACAACAAATGGCTTTTTAAAATAAATAGTTGCATAATTTACGATACTAACGACCACGGACATAACAACTATGACGTATGGAAAAGTGTATTAGCATTTGGGATTAACCGTTATGTATGAAAAAAATATAAAATGTGGCATCCTCAAAAACAACGAGAAAAAGCAGACAACTATAAACATACATATGCCCAAAATATTACACACACAAACATAACCAACTGGTAACAAAAGGAGACAAATAAATAAAAGGTTGTTTGAAAAAAATTATTAAAATTTGTGTTTTGTTAAAAATGTGATTTTTTAAACCAAATATATATTTTTAAAGTGTTTAAGTTTTACAAATTAATTGGTAAGTATAAGGCTAAAAGGCAATGAGCATTGCTTTATTTAATCAGTAAATTTTTTTAATTTAATTTTTCATTCAAATATATAAACCTAGCAAATCGGGTACAACATACTGCTCAAAAAGTATCTGCATAATCAATAATATAATCTTAATGTACTAGATAGAGATAAAGATGATGGCAATTTGTTGAAATCTCTGGAGACCATTACACAAAACGAGCGCTCCAAAATAGGTGTTAACATTGGAATCTTCAACTGTCTATTTCTAATAGATCTTCCGAATTCAAACAATTCAACAAAGTATTCCTTCACCTGTAACTTAAAGGTCTTATAAAAATGTAGCAAAATATCTTAATAAAATCAACAAAAGATAAACTCAAAAACTTTACAACGTATGGGGAAACATGCTGCTTTAATCTAAGGGAGAAGATATATCTTACTACTCTATTAAAAACAAGCTTAATCTTCTTAAAAACATAACCAAAAGTACCACAGTATACTTCTATACCGTACATAATTATTGGCATAATTAAGCCATGAACAACCCGTTTTTTAACATGACAAGGTAAAAGTAAGTCCAAACTATAAAATTTCCTCAAACTGAAACAAACCTTAGAAACTATCAAATCAATATTACTCTTTAAACTCAATTTTATCTACATATTCAATGGAATTATCATTCAAAACAATACAGAGATTGGTGTTAGTACTATCACCAAAAATCATGGCCTTAGTCTTACTAGTATTAACTATAAGACTATTATCTGACATCCACCCACTTAATAATCCAACAGTATAGTCAATCATGTTCTGCAAAACATCTGGAAAATCTGAACAACCCTTAAAAAACAGCAGTACATCATGAGCAAATGTGAATGGTTGACACACGCTACTAACCACGATCGGAAATAGGTCATTAAGGAACATTATGAAGAGCAAAGGTCCAAGAACTGAACCCTGAGGCAACGCACTGTATACTGAAAGCAAACCAGAACTAGAACTACCACTAACAACATACTGCTTTCTATCAACGAGATAAGAAAATATCAGTTTACATGCAGACAGCAGAATCTATGTAGCTTTGAGTGATTAACCCTATCAAAAGCCTTAGCTAAATCCAAAGAAAACAACATACAAAAATCTTTCCTAGATATTGTCCTCCTAATGTTATCTGTAAGACCAATCAACAGGGAAGTAGTGGTCCTATTGCACATAAACCCAGATCGGCAATCATGTAAGAGTTTATTATCAATAAACATAACAAGTTGGATTTTAATAATGTGCTCAACTATCTTGGATAAGATTGGTAATATGGATATCGGCCTCAAATCATTAATACTGTCAACTCTACCATTCTTTTGAATGGGCACAATTTTACTAATTTTCCATAACAATAGGAAGACAGATGTAGTCAAAATAGTATTGACTAACATCAATATGTAGTTACCTACAATCGGCATTATTATCCTAATAAAGCGCAAAACCATCATGACCCACGGCCTTGGATTTAATATTATTAAAAGCAGCAAACATCTCAAAGAGATCAACAGTGCGAAATGAAAACCCATTTGAGGAATACAACCAAAATCAACACCATCAGTATTATCCTGAGGGTGATTCAAAGAAAAATCATTATTTAAATCATCAGGGTCAAAACTATGTAAATCTTAACACTATGCCCAATTACATTTCTATTCAGGATAGCCCAAATCTGTATACTGTTCTTATTTTCAAAACTTAAACTATGAGCCTGCCTTTCTTTTATAGGCGCAGTGGTGCAGATTACCATACGTGAATGTTATTCCACAAAGGGAAACAATTTTAAAATTCACACCGCTTAAGTTCTTGATATTTTTCGGCAGACCTTTTACCAATATATCAGCTCTATTTATCCTTCTTTGTAAAACGCTGTGCTGCTTCTTAAAAAGACCAATATTCATGGGAATGCGATCTTGTTGTGCTTCATGCTACCCCCGGGGGTTCCAGTTGTCTCTGCAGTACATTGCAAATGCTTTGACGCGGTTCTCTCGGGGAAAATAGGGGCACCAGACGCTAGGGTTCCTAGAACCAAAATCTGGAAGAAAAGGTCTGTTGTTTTATAACACGGGTTCTCTTCGAGGCCCGTGCCCAGAGGTCTGGTACCATGGGAATTCCTCTATGTGAGGTCCCCTTCGGGAGTACACGTGGTGGTTGTGGTTTAAGATCGATATGTAGGTGTGGTGCACTGTCGATCAAGTGTGCTGTTGCACTCTCAACAGAACGGAGTTTGGATAGTCTCCAATCCCCTAAGCAAGAGGCTATAATATTGAATGTAGGCTTGCCTTTTAGGCTTGCCATATTATATAAATTGCTACTCATTGTGACTGTATCACACATAAATTGCGATACTGGCGGCATCGTCATATCGTGTATTGTTACTATACTACTCAATGGCAGCGCTAGTCTTCGCTTAAATTTCACTCGGTGGTAAGATCTGTGCTTCTTGCTGTAAGTTACTTGGAGACACTGAGCCCTTAGCATTACGTTTTTCTCTAGCAATTGAAGTGCAGCCAATACAAATGTAACGAAAAATATTGCTATTTTGCCAGAAAAACTTATGCTGTTCGATTGTAACAATAACGCAGTTTATATGAAAGAACAGCTAAAAATCACGTCTAGTTATTCATGGTGATGCCAGATCAATTATTATTTAAACTGACACCTAACTCCATCGGATAAAATAGATAGCTACATGCGTTACTTATAATTTTCTGTCTTGCACAAACGATGGGGTTAACTAAGCGATGGCGTTGTGATGCCACTTTGACATTAATAAAGGCCCGTCTACAGATCCGCAGAAAATTCCTGATGTTATTGATTTTGGCGTAGCATGGCGGTTTCTAAACAGTGTACTTGGGAGAAGTAATCCAGGTCCTCAGGAAATATTTTTAACAGATGGAAATGTTCTTTCATCTGATATAGATAACGCAAGAGGTCTGAAAAGACCTATATAAAAGATATCTTAATCGCATTATCAACTAATAAAAATGAGTGTTATGATAAAATACGACAAATCTTGTGTCTAAAAAAAATTCAAATTTATTTTGCTCAATGATTGAAAATAATGCATATAAATCATTAAAAATACATAAAATAACTCCTATACCTATATGTAGAAGGTCTGACAGGGTAAACTTATTTCGTCCTGTATCTGTTTTGTCGGTTATTGATAAAGTAATTGAAAAAATAGTTTTTAATCAAGTGAATATATTATGAAGCACAAAGTATTATTTAGTGCCTATTATGAGCAAATTTCGATCTTAGACTGTAGTCGAAAGAGTGATCGAACGAATTCTCATTTGGTATAAAAATAGCGCTATTGTGAATTTGACGCTATTGTGTTGGCATAATTCACAATAATATATATTTATCAACTGGGACTAAAAATAAATACAGTATTACTAGTTTATAAAGGAAAAAAAATGAATTAATTATTAATATGACCAAATGGCTTTTGTTCTAACAGGTGGCCCCATACAATTTAGCTCCTTCTGGGTTCCTACCAGTTTTTGGTGCTTGAACTTTGTGCTTAATTTTTTTGTCAGCGGAGGATTTTGTTCCATTAGAAAAACAAGCTTTTCTGATTGTTTTTTGGTACTTACAACCTTAGACCAGCATAAAATTAAATTAAAATAATTTACTGCTGGCATTTGTAAAAAACAAAAAAAATTGACAAACACTTACATTTTCAATAAGAATCGAAAGCAAAATTGTGTTCGATTTAAAATTTGTTATACAACGAATTTTTCGACAGTGCTACCAACTCATAATACGAATTTGATAATCGATATTTGATGTTCGTTAGCCAGCGAAGATCGAATGCAACTCATAATGAGGACAGGCAGTTTGAGGCTTCCGGGACAGAAGAGACAATTGTTAATGTAGTTTAATATATCTGTGATGGGCTTGATAGTGGCTTTGATGGAGTAGCTGCAGTATTTTTGACCTTTCTAAAGTTTTTGTTTTAGTTGATCATGAAATACTGTTGGATAAGCTCAAAATTATTGGTATTTCAGAGAGTACTCATATTGACTATGATTCCTTAATCATTGCAGAATATCTAAGATTAAATAAACTTGTATTAAATTCTAATAAATCCAAATTCATTAGATTCCAACCTTATCGTTTAAGTAGAGATCAGCCTATGATTGTACTTAGCAATGGCATTCCGTAGTTATTTGTCAAATAAAACGGACGTGTATTTTTAAGCTAGCAATAAACGTATAACAAAAACAAAATTTACTGAGTGAATTTTAAATAAACAAAATAAAATAAATCAACCTGTTTTATTTTTTTCTTTCTTTTTTACAACAAACAGGCTCGTTGGGCTGTGCTCAACGAGGCAATTCAATTGGAAACTATGTTTCCTAGATAATAATATCCATGCCATAGCGAAAATGGTTTATAACATCATTTTGCTTGGAATGAAAACTTTTATTCCCTCTAGAGTAATTTCGATTAAAACCAGAATGAAGTCTTGGTTTAATCAGACGTGCAAAAAGGCAGTCAGATCAAGAGATGAAGCATTCAGTATCTGGCGTAGAAACAAAAACGAAGATACTGATTTGCTACGCAAAAGTGCGAGATCTTCGTGTGCCAAAGTGCTACGACGCGAAAAAAATCTATACGAGAAGCGTCTTCGTGCTAAAGTTCTTGCTGCTTCTCGGGTAGCAAGACCTTTTTGTCATTTGTTAAAAGAGTAAATGATATTGCTAGTTCTTCAATTCCGACTCTTTTAAAATATGACCAAATATTTACTGACCCGGTTGATAAAGCTAACCTTTTGGCTAGTATATTTGCAAGCAATTCTTATTTGCCGGAAAGCAGTCAACCACCACCCGAACTCGATAGAGTATCCGTTACTATGCCGAAAAAATTCTTTGGAACGCGAGCGTTTAAAAAGGTTTTAGCAGATCTCAACATCAACAAGTCTCCTGGGCCGGATGGGATTCCAGCACTGGTCTTGAAAAAGTGCTCTGCGACGCTAGTACATCCTTTTCAGCACTTTGTATGACGCTGATGAATTTCCAAAATGTTTGAGGGTTGCTAATGTAACGCCGATCCCCAAAAAAAGGAGAGGCTAACAACCCTGATAATTACCGCCCCAATAGCAATTTGTTCTTCACTTTCCAAAGTGATGTAAAGTATGATTAACTTTCATCTTGTGAGGTATCTGAAGTCCAACTGCTTACTCAGCGACCGACAGATTGGTTTCCGTAGGGGGCGCTCTACAGGTGACTTACTAACTTTCCTTTCGGAAAAATGGAGTCTCTCTATACATGATTACGGCGTGGCTCTAGATATTTCCAAGGCATTTGATAGAGTATGGCATGATGCACTATTGTCAAAACTCATTGCTTTTGGTGTCGGTGATAACTACTCCCGATTTATATCGTGTTTTTTCAGGAATCGCGCTATACGAGTTGTTATAGATGGGATTTCATCAAACGAGTTCAAGATTAATTCAGGGGTACCACAAGGCTCTGTTCTTTCTCCTACCCTATTTCGTATTTTTCTAAATGACCTTCTTTGTCAAACTTTCAACCCTATCTACTCTTTCGCAGATGACAGCACCATTTGCCATTCGTATGCATTTAGTAATAGACTGAACCAGTTGGTGGTGCGGTCGAAAAGGCAAAGCATGAATGATACGATCAATCACGATCTCATAACAATATCCGAATGCGGTCGTGTGAATAGAGTCGATTTTAACGCCCGTAAGAAAGACTTAATGTTGCATGCTTACACATAGGCGTATGTTCGGAGATGATGCTTCATCTGTGATTATGGGTGATATAGATATTAAGGAATCGGAAACTCTTGATGTATCTTGGCATGAAAATCCAGTGTGATGTTCGATGGACTAAACATATTTTTCAAGTCTCTAAAGAAACTTTCAAGTGCCGCGGCTTCCTAAAACGGTGTAAAAGATACTTCACTCCATCCGATCTTCTTACTATTTAAACCACCTATATCCGGCCGAAAATGGAATACAACTCTAATGTATGGGACGGCGCGCCAAAGTCTATTTTGGAGCTCTTCGACCGCGTACAAGAGAGGGTCAAGAAGCTTATTGGTGACAGTAGGGTATCCAACTCTATTGATTCACTTGAGCATCGACGCAATGGTATGTGGGGTCATGTAGGGGTCATCCCCTGAGTGCTGGTCAAAAAAAAAAAAAAAAAAAACAAAAGTATTAGTTGAGTAATAAAATAATAATAAGAATTCAAAAGAGCAGTGCAAGGTCTCATTTATGAGTAACTAAATTTAACTATTTCTGAAAATAGTGCGAACATAAGCGTATGCGTTTAATGCCGAAGAAAACAGCGAAATAAATAAAAAACAAAAAAACTTATGAGTTTTTTGTTTATCGTTGTTGCTAAGAAGTGACAATAAAATAAATGTGAATAAATCATCGTCGCCTGCTGAATACAGTACGACCAAGACAATAATGGACAGACGCAAGTGGGAATGGATAGATTTGTGACTGTTTTAAAATGAGGACGAAGCCCTAAACCTTCGCAATTAGCACCACTGTCTAAAGTATAGGACTCGAACGGAATAAATTGCTAGTATCGTTTTGCTATCTTAGATAGTGAAACAAATGAACCTAAAACTGCACCCAAGTCGCCTAAACCACCTTTAATTTATTTAAGGGAGCAAAATTCTAGCGAGCTGATAAAGAAGGTTATTTTAGTTATTGGGGAGAACTTATCTTATGTGATTTCTATTAAACGTAGTAACATAAACGAGACAAAACTGCAACTACTAGACGAAACCAGTTATCACAAAACAGTAAACGAATTAAAAAACTCGAAAAAAAACTTTATACCTAGGAACTCAAGAGCAGCGAGGTCTACAGGTAGTTATTAAAGGTATACATTCATAAGGAAATAATTCATTCAAATAATTCATTCCGAAGGAAATAATAGTTGTCCTTCAAAAAGCGGGATTTAAGGTTAAAAATGTAGATAATATCAGAAAAAGAGAACGTGCGCAAAACCACTTTTCCGAGTTGAACTGGAACCTGGATATAATCTGATATATCATATATCATCATATAAAAAGGAAGTCGACTCAAAAATTACTCCTGCTAAGCAGCCATAATATCGTCCAAATGCTCATTATCCTCAGTTAGCCCAGCCCACAACGTGTTTCATACGCGAATATGTTAAAACCCAACAACAATCTAGAACAAAAAGCCACACCGGCAACTAATTCTACTCCTAATTTGAACCCAGAACCGAAAGAACAAACACCATCTGGTAATTTTAATCGCATCGAAGCAAGCATAGAGACATTAGTGCATTCGCTAAACAGTTTTATGAGCTCTATGAGCAGCATGATGCAAGAAATGGTACGCATGCAATCTATGATGTTGAAGGCGGTACTTAACACACCATGAACTGTTTAAAGATATGTTTCTGGAACGCAAAAGGCAAACGCCAACACAAAAATGAAATCGAATAACTCCTGAGGAACCAACAAATTGATGGTTTCAGAGACTCATTTAACAACAAATAGCTTTTTAAAATTAATGGCTACACAGAAAAAATAATTTGTCAGATTTAAACAATTAATTTGCATAATTAGACAATTTTTTGTTTGAATATTATTATGTTTCCCTATTTTGCTAAGAATGTTTAGGATGTTGCACTTAGCTGCAACACGTTTTAATTCCGCTAAGCTATTGGTTAAGATGCTCAGTTAGAATAATTGAGAACACTCTTGTTTTTCTTAAGATCACAAAATTAGTTCTAATCTTTATTTAAATTTTTCTTACTATTTATACTAAATCTAAATAATTTACAATATTTCTTATACTTCTATAGTTTGCTCTTTCTATTACAACGTAAGACTCACTTACAACAATTGCCACCTTACGATTGGTCAAAACCTTACTCAATATTTTTAATAGTTTTATTTTTCATTTTTAGAAACTGAGTTACTTAAAATGTTTTTATTTTCTTTCTGATCATTTGCGCTATCCAAAACATAAATGATCCCTTTCAAGTGCTTTGACCCATGTTAATCATTTTTATTGCATTTATGTGTGGTCTTGTTTGTGTGTCGCTTATGAAGTGTGTCATACTTTGATATACTTTTTCGCTTCTTAAGGTTTATTGTTACATTTGAAATTATTTAAACATATGTAAAGCAAGTGTAATTAGATTCCCTTATCTGTTTATTTTATTTGTGTAAAAAATATGTGGTGTGTTGTTTATTGTAGTTATGACATGATAAACACTCTACAATATGGCTACACAGAAAAAATAATTTTTCAGATTTAAACAATTAATTTGCATAAGTAGACAATTTTTTGTTTGAATATGGTCCTATTAATAAGTTTGTAAATTCAATCAATTAAATTTAAAATTAGTTTATTGAAAATAGCCCTCTATTTTTTCAAACCTTTAATTCTGATATTTGGTAAAAAAAATTTATTGAAAAAAATATTAAAAAAAATTTGAAACAAAAAATTTGTCTGAATCAGTCAAAAAAGTTTACTGAAAATTATAAAAAAAAATAAAAAAAATTGTCTGAAACAGTGAAATTTAAAAAAAAATCAAACAAATAATTTATCTGAAACTAATGAAAAACTTTACTGAAATAACAAACAATTTACAAACAAATAATTTAGTTAAATCCAAAACAATTTTCGCTAATTGTGTTTAATAGTAACAGTTTTGTGACTAATTTAAATAACTCCTGGGTAAAATTTTACCATATTAAAAAAAGTCCAAGACGAATCACAATTCCGCTGTTTCTAAAAAATATGAAATTCTATATATTAAAAAATGTTACCTATATATGGAATTTGATATCTTGAGTAACAGTGAAATAAATATATAACCTTTTTCTTTTTACTGTGGTCAAATTTTAGCGACTAGTTACTTATATATTTTAGGCACAAAGCGTTTCATCTTGAGCACAATTGGGGAAAAACCTTGTATTTGATTTATCTAAATTATTGGTATGGGAATTGTTGGCTAAAAGCATATGTCATACATATTTACATGAAGTTGGCCATTGCCGCCACCTGAAAACTGTGAATAAAAATCAAAAATTAAAATATATATGAAAATGTAGCAATATCTTCAATAAAAAATATGTACATTTTTACATTTTCCTCTGCAACTAATGGCTTTAAGGTTTCAATATTTTAAAATATTTTTTTATTAAAATAAATTTCCTTTTTGAAGTCTTGAAAAAATCAATATAAAATTTTTTGTTATTTTTTTTTTAATGCATGACATGAAAGTGTTGCCGTTTTTTGCGAATGAGTAATTATTAATAAATAGGCCTAAATAAAATTTCGTGGATAATATCTGCGAAATTGTCGTGTAATTAACCGACTTCATATAAGGTGAAGGTTATCAAATCGTCTGAGTTAACTCTTAGAAATCATTTAATTCTGAAACGATTTACATTTATTTTTATTTGAAAGGTAATGCTTATAGATTAGTTCCATTCAAAAAAGTTCATAATTTTAAAAATTAAAGTTGGTTCATCGGGAAAATCAGATTTTTAGTGTCTTTTGAGCCCTAATTTCATATTTTAACAAACTGTTAATACATATTTTTTATTGTTTTTCATTTATTTTAAGTTTATTGAACCTCTGCATATATTTTGTCTACTTTAGTTAATTCAATTGCATACCTTTTTTTTTATTCTTTGGTTTATTTATAATTGAAACTTGATATTTAATATTTTTTGTTCTTTGGTTGTTTACTATAATTTTAATTAATTCGCTTATTCACTTATTTTAGTTTCATTGACATTAAACTTAAAATTTATTGTAAACCCAGCAGAAATATTATTAGCAAATTAAGCACAACCTTTATTGTAAAATTAGTATATAAGTTGGAAATAATTACTAATAAAATCACTCTCTTATTGTGAAAGCAAAACCCAAGTCTTTTAAGTAAGAGAAAGCAACACGGTTCAAGTGCTGTTGTTGTACAAATTAATTTCAAGTTCAAGATAGTTAATGTGTTATATTGAACATCCTTAATTCAAGTTCTAGTTCAAGATAGTTTAAGTGCTATATTGAACATTTTTAATAGCTTGAACATTTTGGTGACCCCGACGTGATCCCTGCAACAACATGGCTTCGTTTGATGAATTAGTGGCCAGCCAAAAGCAGACTGGTGAAAAAATTGAAGTCATCATACGAAACTACAAAAAGGATCCATCATCCCGGAAGACATCCCCCAGCTATTTCCAAGAGAGATTAAGAAGGCTGGATGAAGAATGGGCAGCCTTCGAAACAACCGACAACAAAATTCGACTGCTCGATAATATACCATTGGACCATAAATATTTCACAGATGAATATTACACGGCAATCATGGACATTGTTCACCAATACAAGGAGGAATTTGAGCAAGCAATCTTGAAAACAGCTCCTCCTAGCACAAAAGAGAAAATTACAACTCAAAATCATTCAGCAGGCATTCAAGTCACAACGTTAGAAACTGGTGAGCTTACCAGACTTATACGAAGACAAGCAGCTATGATGTCCACGCTAGAGCGTATATTAAACCACGAATTCCCACATGAAGATATCGTATTTGCAACTAAGCTTTGGCAATCTATTGAAAGCATTCATTATGAGATCGCTGAAATGTGCGACGATAACGGCAACCAAGGCTACGATATGGACAGGTTTATCCAGCTAGAAAATCATCTACGGGCGGCGTCCAGAAGCATAACTTTAACTAATCCCAATTCAACAAATGGCAGTAATAGCAATCAATCAGATGCTATGCCAATACCAAAAATAACAATTCCAAGGTTTGATGGAAATTACCTAAAATGGCAGGAATTCCACGACCTATTTTCATCACTAATTGTAAATCAGTCAATACCAAAGGTTCAAAAAATTTGGTATTTGAAAACACATTTGGTTGGGGAAGCTGGAAATCTAATAAAACACTTCACTGCATCTGGCGAAAACTTCCACGACGCATGGGCATTGGTGGTGGATCGCTACAACAACAAGAGATTGTTGGTCAGCAAACTAGTGCAAGAACTAGTCGATTCACCAAGTAAGGTATCAAGCGACAACTACAAGACACTACATGATAAAACTCAGGAGTGCCTTTTAGCTCTCAAAAATCTAAATATAGATACTTCAAGTTGGGATCCATTACTTCTGCATCTGTTATTGAAAAGACTGGACAACTCCACAAGCCTTCGCTATGAGCAGTCACTGTTACAGCCTCGAGAAGTGCCAACAATTAAAGCATTCCTCGAATTCTTAGAGAAACATTTTCAATCCATGGAAGCTATGGATAAGGAAAAATCTAATTACAAGGCAAGGGTTTGCACATCTATAATACCCAGAGATCAACGAAATGAAATGTGTAACATGTGCAAAAAGGGAACACATCCATTATTCGCGTGTAAAGAATTTCTTAAAGCTTCACCTTCTGCTCGGTTGCAATTCACCCAAGGTCAAAAACTATGCGTGAACTGTCTAAAGGCTGGCCATAAAGCAATAACCTGCCTTTCAAGAGGGTGCACTCATTGCAATAAAAAACACAATACGCTATTGCATTTAAATGGCTTCCCTACAAATGAGAGCAAACCAATAAGAAATGTTTTATAAAACCAGATGTCGGTTAAGCACCAATCAGCTGTGCATAACGTTCTTTCACCTATTAACCACCAAGAAGCTACATCGCTTACCACCTGTAATACCTCAAAGCCGAATAAATATATCCTACTTAGTACAGCAATGGTAACGATTAAGGCAAATCAAAAGGAAATTCAATGCCGAGCAATCCTCGACTCAGGATCGCAACTAAATTTGGTTAGTGAGCGACTAGTCAAACGCCTGGGAATATCGCCCAAGTCAACCTCAATTTATATAAATGGAATCGGATCAAGTAACACAAAGGCTCAATACCGAGTAAACGTCGCTTTATACTCACGTATCAACAACTTCACAACAAGACTTGAAGCAGCAGTACTTCCACATATAATTTCACCACAACCTTCGCAAGTAATCAATATTAACAACTGGCCAATTCCAAAAAACATCGTTCTAGCCGATCCAGAATTTCATCAGCCCGCCAAAATAGATGTTTTGCTGGGCGCCGAGTTTTACCATCAGTTGCTGTCAGTCGGAAAAATCCAGCTAGCCAAAGATCTACCTACAATACAGAATACCGTACTAGGTTGGGTTATTGCTGGACCGGTTTGCGGACTCGATGCACCTCCTTTGGCATGCGGAGTATGTACCGAAGATGAATCCAGCTTAGAAGAAGCCATTGCTAAGCTCTGGGAACTTGAGACGGTAAAACCAGCTGAAAAATGCCTATCAGTGTCAGAAAAACAGTGTGAAACTCATTTTGCACAAAGTGTCACACTAGATACCAACGGAAGATTTGTGGTCAGGATTCCATTTTGCAAAAATCCTGAGGAATTAGGCGACTCACATGGTGTAGCATTCAACAGATTTCTGTCACTAGAGAGACGTCTAGCTAAGGCTCCAGAAATCAAAAAACAATACATCCAGTTCATGAAAGAATACGAAGCCTTGGGTCACATGACAGAAATAGATATAAACTCCACTGACAAGCCGAAGTATTTCATTCCGCACCATTGCGTAGTTAGGCCAAAAAGTCAAACAACCAAATTACGAGTGGTATTTGATGCTTCTACTAAAACTTCTGATGGCATGTCACTAAATGATCTAATGTTTACTGGACCCACAATTCAAAGTGACCTTTTTTCACTCCTGTTGCGTTTTCGGCTACCAAGATTTGTCTTCACAACAGATATCCAAAAGATGTATCGACAAATTCTAATGCACCCGGAAGATAGAAAATACCAGCTTATCATCTGGAGAGAAAGCAACAATATGCCACTGAAATACTACCAACTTAACACAGTTACTTATGGAACACGATCAGCACCGTATTTGGCTACAAAATGCTTAGAAAAGATAGCGAAGGAGAATATGGCACGGTATCCCTATGGAGCTCAATTTCTATTAGAAAACTTTTACGTGGATGATGGCATTGGTGGAAATAACAATTTAAACATAGCACTAGTACAGCAAAGGAAGTTACAACATATACTACAAAAACACGGCTTCTCCCTTCAAAAGTGGAGCGCAAATCATAAGCAACTCATCCCAAGCGCTACTGAACAACAACAAGAAGTCAACATTGACTTTAGCAATGAAAACAATCAGTACGTAAAAACTTTGGGGCTAACCTGGATGCCAAAATTAGACAAGTTTTCCTTCAAGGTCAACCTTGGAGATGTGCAAACTGTCACAAAACGCTCAGTTAGCTCCGATATAGCTAGAGTGTTTGATCCATTGGGATTGCTCTCACCGATCATTGTTACGGCAAAAATGTTCCTTCAAGAACTATGGCAAATAAATTCAAACTGGGATGACCCTCTGCCATCTGATCTTCATCAAAAATGGTGTACATTCCGCGAGGACTTAGTAAATGTAAACAATATCCAAATCTCCCGACATGTATTTGAAGGACATGTATCATCAAATACACAACTTCACGCATTCGCAGATGCATCGGAAAAAGCGTATGGTGCAGCACTGTACATCAGGTCTGTTATCAAGAACGAGCAAGTAATAGTAAGATTACTTTGCGCCAAATCACGAGTAGCACCAGTAAAACGTCAGACATTACCTCGTCTCGAGTTATGCGCTGCACTGTTAAGTGTTCAACTAACGGCAAGAGTTAAAAAAGAGTTAAAACTTGAAGATACACCAACTTATTTCTGGACAGACTCAGAAATCGTATTGGCTTGGATAAACTCTCCATCTTCATCCTACCAAACATTTGTGGCCAATCGCGTTGCTGCTATACAAGAATCATCATTAGCTGCCCAGTGGAAGCACGTTAAATCAAATGACAACCCGGCAGATATTGTATCAAGAGGTCTTTCCCCAAAAAAGTTAATAACAAATACATTATGGTTCTACGGCCCTTTGTTTCTGCATGGGCGGAAGGATATTTGGCCACCAGAGTATTCGATGGTGCAAGGCAGAACCGATTGCACTGATATGGAACGAAAGAAAACCACTACAGTCGCAATAACCAATGACAATTCAACAAATATTATTTATGAAATAAGACACAATGGATCATTTAACAAACTACAACGAGTAGTAGGCTTTATGCTGAGGTTTATAAATAACGCAAGAGGATTAAGGACACAAGGTAACTTCACTTTATCAACACTAGAGCTTGAGCGAGCCACTATCACCATTATTGGGGCAATGCAGCGGTGCGATTTTAAAAACGATTTAAAACATTTGGCAATACACAACACAGTACACAAAAATAGTCTGCTTAAAAATCTAACGCCTTTTTTGGATAGCAATGGTATTATCAGAGTAGGAGGACGTTTGGAATCATCAGAACTTTCGTATGACGCCAAACACCCAATGGTGATTCCCTACCTCGATCCGTTATCAAAGGTGCTAATGCAAAGGTGCTAATGCAAATGCAAATGCGATTCATGTACAAAATAGACACTGTGGTCCGCAAGCGCTGCTGTCATACACAAGGCAAAAATACTGGCCAATCAAGGGAAAGTCAATGGCCCGATCAATTGTCCAACATTGTATAAAATGCGCTAGGGCCAAACCAAAACTCCTTACTCAAATTATGGGAAATCTGCCATCAACCAGAACCAGTCCAGCTCGACCCTTCATTAACTCTGGAGTGGATTTTTGTGGCCCCTTTTGGGTTCACTATAAGATCAGAGGAAAGAGGCCTACAAAGGCCTACATAGCAGTATTTTGCTGCTTTGCTACCAAGGCGGTACATCTAGAAGTAGTTAGCAGTTTAACTACAGATGCATTTATAGGGGCATTAAAAAGATTCATAAGCAGACGAGGTCATTGCAAAAACTTGTACTGTGACAATGCTACTAACTTTGTTGGCGCCAATAATCAACTGGCAGAATTATCAGAAGCTATTTACGGAAACTTAGCTGTCGAAAAAATAGATAAAGAATGCACTGCACGAGGCATAATGTTTCACTTTATACCACCAAGAGCACCTCATTTCGGAGCCAAGAAGAGCCGGAAGTGTGTCAACAGCATCACTGACATATGAGGAATTCGACACAGTGGTCATAGAGATTGAAGGAATTCTTAACTCTCGACCCATAAGCCCGATGTCAGATAATCCAAACGATTTGGCGGCATTAACCCCTGGCCATTTTCTTATAGGAGCACCACTTAACTCCCAAATTGAAGCAGAAAGCACAGAAAACGGGAAGAATCTGTTAACAAGATGGAAATTAGTTGCCCACTTAAAGTCAGAATTTTGGAGGCGTTGGTCACGAGAGTATCTCTCCGAACTGCAGTACCGATACAAATGGCACACACAGCAGGACAACATCAAAACAGGAGACATGGTAGTAGTAAAGGAAGACAACACAGCTCCATTACAGTGGCCACTAGGAAGAATCATAAAAACACATAAGGGCGATGATGGCTTCATTCGAGTAGCAGATGTCAAAACAGCAAAGGGGGTTTGCAGAAGACCAATTTCCAGGCTAGCACCATTACCAATTAACAATTCTAAAGAGGACGAACCCACTCAACAAGATGACTCAATTGGCACCACTACTAAGCAGAACGAGACTCCTGAGAGTAAGAGAAAAAGAAGACGGATGTCAATAAGCCAAAACATGTTCACGATAATGATGGCGATCATTTTAATGCCGCTAGTCTTAACGGCACAGATTCACAACAAACAGTTCGGGAAACAACTAGGCATACATTTTGAAGCCATTGGATCAGCAGCAATTTCATCTTCAGACTGGCAAATCCTAATTTATTACGACTTACAGGAATTTTGGGCCGAATCAGAAATGTTTGCAACCGGTACCAGAGCTTTAAGCAATTTATGTGAAGACATGCAAGATAAATCAACGTGTCAAAACCTTGTGAAATACTTTGAACATACCGAAAATGAATTAGACATGAGCAGCACTCTACTTTCCGGCAGAAGACACAAAAGGGGAGCAATCAATTTAGTGGGAAACATCGCAAACTCACTATTTGGCGTACTGGACTCAAAATATGCAGAAGAGATGGCAAACACGATTTCACAAGTTAAACAAAATGAGGCACATCTGCTGAGCCTGTTAAGAAATCAAACGTCAATTGTAGACTCTACTATGAACATCCTGAAAGCAGACCAAGGGCTAATAAAAAAGAAATTTTACCAAATCGACCAACAAATATCGCAAGTTTACAACAAGATACACAACGTCAGCAAGGAACTATACGAAGAAAAAATCTACCGCATTTTCTCATCACTATCCATTCAACTAACGATCACTGCGGCAAACTTGCAACACATACAGTCTTCAATACTGGATATTCTTACAAATACTCATCACGGTATTATAAGCCCGCTTATCCTTACTCCGCACCAATTACAACAGGAAATAGACAAAATAAGAATGCATTTACCAGAGTCACTTGAATTGCCTGTAGAACAGAATGATACACTGCAATTGTACAAATTGATGAAAGTTCAAGGTGGACTCACGAATAACACCGTCATATTTCGCGTTAATTTGCCATTAGTTGAGCGTGACCAGTTCTTAGTATTCAACCTTATAGCAGTGCCAAATTGGATCAATGATACCTTATTATCAATAAAACCATGCTCTTCCATTTTGGCCGTCAATGTTGACCGTCGTCAGTATTTTACTATTGACAACACTGAACTTAACTTATGCGACGTCATCAAAGAAGATAGATTTGTGTGTTCCAAAGTACAGATCTTGTATGAATCCAGTTCACCAATATGCGCCTGCGAAATAAATTTATTTCACAACGAAACTAAAGCTGACTGCCCAGTTCAACAAATAAAGACCACCAATGCTTGGATCCCCCTCCATCACCAGAACAAATGGATTTACGCACTACCCACGGCAACTCATACAACGGCTGTGTGTAAGAAAGATATCAATCAATTTACACTAAAGGGTTCGGGTTTGCTTTATTTGGAACCGGAATGTACTCTCAAAGATAAGTTCGTGTCAATACAAGGCCAACAGACAACATCCAGCTCCCTTAAGGCATCTTACACCAAGCTCTGGGAAATAACAGAACAAACCCATTCAACACGTCTAAAGCCATTACTCAATAAAATACATACAAGCGAGTACAGTTCACAAATACAAAACCTAACAGAATTACAAACCTCACTAAGGGCGCAGGAGATACTTCAGCTACCAAATAAAATTGAGGCTCATAATAATCATCACATGCCTGTCGGTTACTCAGCCTTAATCATCACTTTCTGCATCTTAGTTTATCTAATTGCAAGACAAAAATGTAAACACCAACCGATTCCAGCACCTCGCAAGCAACAAACAACGTCGGACTTCACGGTGCATATTTGATCAATATCAACAGCAGACCTTAACGAAGTTTCAAACAGAATTCAACCTCATCTCATTAATTCAGCAGATTCCACCCACAGGCTATATTTTGAGCTACACTCAACGGGGGGAGCATGTTAATACATATTTTTTATTGTTTTTCATTTATTGAACCTCTGCATATATTTTGTCTACTTTAGTTAATTTAATTGCATACCTTTTTTTTTATTCTTTGGTTTATTTATAATTGAAACTTGATATTTAATATTTTTTGTTCTTTGGTTGTTTACTATAATTTTAATTAATTCGCTTATTCACTTATTTTAGTTTCATTGACATTAAACTTAAAATTTATTGTAAACCCAGCAGAAATATTATTAGCAAATTAAGCACAACCTTTATTGTAAAATTAGTATATAAGTTGGAAATAATTACTAATAAAATCACTCTCTTATTGTGAAAGCAAAACCCAAGTCTTTTAAGTAAGAGAAAGCAACACAGTTCAAGTGCTGTTGTTGTACAAATTAATTTCAAGTTCAAGATAGTTAATGTGTTATATTGAACATCCTTAATTCAAGTTCTAGTTCAAGATAGTTTAAGTGCTATATTGAACATTTTTAATAGCTTGAACACAAACTAATAACAAAATTACATTACAGATTAGTGTCCTTATAGTTGATGTAACTTGGAAATTAGTTATATTTTCAGATAGTTAAATTAGAAATTAAACAGTGTCCCGAAAGGTGATGTTATATTATGTATATGGCCTTAACTTTTGAACCGTTACAGTCATACTTGACACAGCCTTCATATTGTTATATCCGCAATAATAAATAAAACTTAAAATTAAATAGTGTTCTCATGGATGACTTAATTTGATGTATACCTCCTTATCTTTTAATATACAGATAGGCATTTAAAAATTATATAGTATTTTTATTGCTGTGTATGCTATAATAGCAATCATTGAAATTAAATGTAATTAAATTAAATTAGTTTCCCTACTAAAATATAATTAGAGGCTATTCAAAATTTAAAACTTTTTTAAATTTAATTCTTACAGAAGACCAACATTTGCATATTAATAAATTTAGTTTCATCAATTATTTTTATTACGGCAACACTGTTAGCAGCAAATTAAAAATCAAACAAAAGTATTATTAGAATCAAACAAAAAAGTTTTTGAAAATCAATAAACATTAAAAAAACCATTTGTTTGGAAATATTTTTTCTGTGTATATATTATATGACACTAAAGACCCCCGTGGCAGAGCTTGTGGAAGTTCAGCAATACTAATAAAGGCTCGAATTAAACATTATTTACTGTGTGATTTTTGTGAGGACTATCTTCAAGCAACAAATGAGCCGTTTCTTTTGAAATTGGCATAAGTCACTTGCGAAATATTTAAGTATTAGAGTCTATATACATTTTGGTTTTCCCAAACACGGCTTCTCCCTTCAAAAGTGGAGCGCAAATCATAAGCAACTCATCCCAAGCGCTACTGAACAACAACAAGAAGTCAACATTGACTTTAGCAATGAAAACAATCAGTACGTAAAAACTTTGGGGCTAACCTGGATGCCAAAATTAGACAAGTTTTCCTTCAAGGTCAACCTTGGAGATGTGCAAACTGTCACAAAACGCTCAGTTAGCTCCGATATAGCTAGAGTGTTTGATCCATTGGGATTGCTCTCACCGATCATTGTTACGGCAAAAATGTTCCTTCAAGAACTATGGCAAATAAATTCAAACTGGGATGACCCTCTGCCATCTGATCTTCATCAAAAATGGTGTACATTCCGCGAGGACTTAGTAAATGTAAACAATATCCAAATCTCCCGACATGTATTTGAAGGACATGTATCATCAAATACACAATTTCACGCATTCGCAGATGCATCGGAAAAAGCGTATGGTGCAGCACTGTACATCAGGTCTGTTATCAAGAACGAGCAAGTAATAGTAAGATTACTTTGCGCCAAATCACGAGTAGCACCAGTAAAACGTCAGACATTACCTCGTCTCGAGTTATGCGCTGCACTGTTAAGTGTTCAACTAACGGCAAGAGTTAAAAAAGAGTTAAAACTTGAAGATACACCAACTTATTTCTGGACAGACTCAGAAATCGTATTGGCTTGGATAAACTCTCCATCTTCATCCTACCAAACATTTGTGGCCAATCGCGTTGCTGCTATACAAGAATCATCATTAGCTGCCCAGTGGAAGCACGTTAAATCAAATGACAACCCGGCAGATATTGTATCAAGAGGTCTTTCCCCAAAAAAGTTAATAACAAATACATTATGGTTCTACGGCCCTTTGTTTCTGCATGGGCGGAAGGATATTTGGCCACCAGAGTATTCGATGGTGCAAGGCAGAACCGATTGCACTGATATGGAACGAAAGAAAACCACTACAGTCGCAATAACCAATGACAATTCAACAAATATTATTTATGAAATAAGACACAATGGATCATTTAACAAACTACAACGAGTAGTAGGCTTTATGCTGAGGTTTATAAATAACGCAAGAGGATTAAGGACACAAGGTAACTTCACTTTATCAACACTAGAGCTTGAGCGAGCCACTATCACCATTATTGGGGCAATGCAGCGGTGCGATTTTAAAAACGATTTAAAACATTTGGCAATACACAACACAGTACACAAAAATAGTCTGCTTAAAAATCTAACGCCTTTTTTGGATAGCAATGGTATTATCAGAGTAGGAGGACGTTTGGAATCATCAGAACTTTCGTATGACGCCAAACACCCAATGGTGATTCCCTACCTCGATCCGTTATCAAAGGTGCTAATGCAAAGGTGCTAATGCAAATGCAAATGCGATTCATGTACAAAATAGACACTGTGGTCCGCAAGCGCTGCTGTCATACACAAGGCAAAAATACTGGCCAATCAAGGGAAAGTCAATGGCCCGATCAATTGTCCAACATTGTATAAAATGCGCTAGGGCCAAACCAAAACTCCTTACTCAAATTATGGGAAATCTGCCATCAACCAGAACCAGTCCAGCTCGACCCTTCATTAACTCTGGAGTGGATTTTTGTGGCCCCTTTTGGGTTCACTATAAGATCAGAGGAAAGAGGCCTACAAAGGCCTACATAGCAGTATTTTGCTGCTTTGCTACCAAGGCGGTACATCTAGAAGTAGTTAGCAGTTTAACTACAGATGCATTTATAGGGGCATTAAAAAGATTCATAAGCAGACGAGGTCATTGCAAAAACTTGTACTGTGACAATGCTACTAACTTTGTTGGCGCCAATAATCAACTGGCAGAATTATCAGAAGCTATTTACGGAAACTTAGCTGTCGAAAAAATAGATAAAGAATGCACTGCACGAGGCATAATGTTTCACTTTATACCACCAAGAGCACCTCATTTCGGAGCCAAGAAGAGCCGGAAGTGTGTCAACAGCATCACTGACATATGAGGAATTCGACACAGTGGTCATAGAGATTGAAGGAATTCTTAACTCTCGACCCATAAGCCCGATGTCAGATAATCCAAACGATTTGGCGGCATTAACCCCTGGCCATTTTCTTATAGGAGCACCACTTAACTCCCAAATTGAAGCAGAAAGCACAGAAAACGGGAAGAATCTGTTAACAAGATGGAAATTAGTTGCCCACTTAAAGTCAGAATTTTGGAGGCGTTGGTCACGAGAGTATCTCTCCGAACTGCAGTACCGATACAAATGGCACACACAGCAGGACAACATCAAAACAGGAGACATGGTAGTAGTAAAGGAAGACAACACAGCTCCATTACAGTGGCCACTAGGAAGAATCATAAAAACACATAAGGGCGATGATGGCTTCATTCGAGTAGCAGATGTCAAAACAGCAAAGGGGGTTTGCAGAAGACCAATTTCCAGGCTAGCACCATTACCAATTAACAATTCTAAAGAGGACGAACCCACTCAACAAGATGACTCAATTGGCACCACTACTAAGCAGAACGAGACTCCTGAGAGTAAGAGAAAAAGAAGACGGATGTCAATAAGCCAAAACATGTTCACGATAATGATGGCGATCATTTTAATGCCGCTAGTCTTAACGGCACAGATTCACAACAAACAGTTCGGGAAACAACTAGGCATACATTTTGAAGCCATTGGATCAGCAGCAATTTCATCTTCAGACTGGCAAATCCTAATTTATTACGACTTACAGGAATTTTGGGCCGAATCAGAAATGTTTGCAACCGGTACCAGAGCTTTAAGCAATTTATGTGAAGACATGCAAGATAAATCAACGTGTCAAAACCTTGTGAAATACTTTGAACATACCGAAAATGAATTAGACATGAGCAGCACTCTACTTTCCGGCAGAAGACACAAAAGGGGAGCAATCAATTTAGTGGGAAACATCGCAAACTCACTATTTGGCGTACTGGACTCAAAATATGCAGAAGAGATGGCAAACACGATTTCACAAGTTAAACAAAATGAGGCACATCTGCTGAGCCTGTTAAGAAATCAAACGTCAATTGTAGACTCTACTATGAACATCCTGAAAGCAGACCAAGGGCTAATAAAAAAGAAATTTTACCAAATCGACCAACAAATATCGCAAGTTTACAACAAGATACACAACGTCAGCAAGGAACTATACGAAGAAAAAATCTACCGCATTTTCTCATCACTATCCATTCAACTAACGATCACTGCGGCAAACTTGCAACACATACAGTCTTCAATACTGGATATTCTTACAAATACTCATCACGGTATTATAAGCCCGCTTATCCTTACTCCGCACCAATTACAACAGGAAATAGACAAAATAAGAATGCATTTACCAGAGTCACTTGAATTGCCTGTAGAACAGAATGATACACTGCAATTGTACAAATTGATGAAAGTTCAAGGTGGACTCACGAATAACACCGTCATATTTCGCGTTAATTTGCCATTAGTTGAGCGTGACCAGTTCTTAGTATTCAACCTTATAGCAGTGCCAAATTGGATCAATGATACCTTATTATCAATAAAACCATGCTCTTCCATTTTGGCCGTCAATGTTGACCGTCGTCAGTATTTTACTATTGACAACACTGAACTTAACTTATGCGACGTCATCAAAGAAGATAGATTTGTGTGTTCCAAAGTACAGATCTTGTATGAATCCAGTTCACCAATATGCGCCTGCGAAATAAATTTATTTCACAACGAAACTAAAGCTGACTGCCCAGTTCAACAAATAAAGACCACCAATGCTTGGATCCCCCTCCATCACCAGAACAAATGGATTTACGCACTACCCACGGCAACTCATACAACGGCTGTGTGTAAGAAAGATATCAATCAATTTACACTAAAGGGTTCGGGTTTGCTTTATTTGGAACCGGAATGTACTCTCAAAGATAAGTTCGTGTCAATACAAGGCCAACAGACAACATCCAGCTCCCTTAAGGCATCTTACACCAAGCTCTGGGAAATAACAGAACAAACCCATTCAACACGTCTAAAGCCATTACTCAATAAAATACATACAAGCGAGTACAGTTCACAAATACAAAACCTAACAGAATTACAAACCTCACTAAGGGCGCAGGAGATACTTCAGCTACCAAATAAAATTGAGGCTCATAATAATCATCACATGCCTGTCGGTTACTCAGCCTTAATCATCACTTTCTGCATCTTAGTTTATCTAATTGCAAGACAAAAATGTAAACACCAACCGATTCCAGCACCTCGCAAGCAACAAACAACGTCGGACTTCACGGTGCATATTTGATCAATATCAACAGCAGACCTTAACGAAGTTTCAAACAGAATTCAACCTCATCTCATTAATTCAGCAGATTCCACCCACAGGCTATATTTTGAGCTACACTCAACGGGGGGAGCATGTTAATACATATTTTTTATTGTTTTTCATTTATTGAACCTCTGCATATATTTTGTCTACTTTAGTTAATTCAATTGCATACCTTTTTTTTTATTCTTTGGTTTATTTATAATTGAAACTTGATATTTAATATTTTTTGTTCTTTGGTTGTTTACTATAATTTTAATTAATTCGCTTATTCACTTATTTTAGTTTCATTGACATTAAACTTAAAATTTATTGTAAACCCAGCAGAAATATTATTAGCAAATTAAGCACAACCTTTATTGTAAAATTAGTATATAAGTTGGAAATAATTACTAATAAAATCACTCTCTTATTGTGAAAGCAAAACCCAAGTCTTTTAAGTAAGAGAAAGCAACACAGTTCAAGTGCTGTTGTTGTACAAATTAATTTCAAGTTCAAGATAGTTAATGTGTTATATTGAACATCCTTAATTCAAGTTCTAGTTCAAGATAGTTTAAGTGCTATATTGAACATTTTTAATAGCTTGAACACAAACTAATAACAAAATTACATTACAGATTAGTGTCCTTATAGTTGATGTAACTTGGAAATTAGTTATATTTTCAGATAGTTAAATTAGAAATTAAACAGTGTCCCGAAAGGTGATGTTATATTATGTATATGGCCTTAACTTTTGAACCGTTACAGTCATACTTGACACAGCCTTCATATTGTTATATCCGCAATAATAAATAAAACTTAAAATTAAATAGTGTTCTCATGGATGACTTAATTTGATGTATACCTCCTTATCTTTTAATATACAGATAGGCATTTAAAAATTATATAGTATTTTTATTGCTGTGTATGCTATAATAGCAATCATTGAAATTAAATGTAATTAAATTAAATTAGTTTCCCTACTAAAATATAATTAGAGGCTATTCAAAATTTAAAACTTTTTTAAATTTAATTCTTACAGAAGACCAACATTTGCATATTAATAAATTTAGTTTCATCAATTATTTTTATTACGGCAACACTGTTAGCAGCAAATTAAAAATCAAACAAAAGTATTATTAGAATCAAACAAAAAAGTTTTTGAAAATCAATAAACATTAAAAAAACCATTTGTTTGGAAATATTTTTTCTGTGTATATATTATATGACACTAAAGACCCCCGTGGCAGAGCTTGTGGAAGTTCAGCAATACTAATAAAGGCTCGAATTAAACATTATTTACTGTGTGATTTTTGTGAGGACTATCTTCAAGCAACAAATGAGCCGTTTCTTTTGAAATTGGCATAAGTCACTTGCGAAATATTTAAGTATTAGAGTCTATATACATTTTGGTTTTCCCAAATCTATTTCTATTACACCAAATTCATGATCGTTGGGTAAGTGGCGCTTAACATTTGATTGCAAATTTTTGTAAAAATTAAGAAATACCGTTAAATTGTAATCAATGTTATCTTGATATTTTTGGAAAGTGACTTATGCCACTTTCAAAATAAACGGCTCAAATTTCTGCATTTAAGAATTTCATCAAAACTTCGTTATTTCTTTGATTTATTCACCACCTAGATATCAAATATCAGAGAGTTTCATAGCATTAGGCGACTACAAAGCTAAACATACGTTTTAGGGATCAAGACTAATTACTCCAAAAGGTCGTGTTTTGTTTGACACAATTTCAAAAATGTGTCTAAACATGATATTGAGTAGACAATAATAGATGACGTTCAAGAAAACTGTATTTATTGTTGAATGTAAGATAATTTGTTGTTTTTTTATTTTGTAATATGTGTTTTGTGTTTTTTACATTTCTATTTTGTGCTCTATCCTTATATTAAGATTAGTTTACTGATGTTTTTGATTTATATTTATTTTGTATTACTATAGTCCTGATGATGCTACTTGATGTTGTGGCACAGAAAACTACATACTCCGTCATATATTTCAATTCTGGAAAGCCTGAGTGACATTTTTAAAAGAAAATTTATATTAAGCGATAACATTATAAAAATAAAAAGTAAAAATAATTGTTAATAAGATAGCAATTAAAAAAAAAACAACAAAAATTCAAATTTTCGGCACAGAAAAGTCTGAATACTGCAGGATTAACTATGCCAATATTATCAACCATGCAAAATAAACAGTGCTACCAACTTTTCTCAGCTCTTAAGAAATTCACACTTACTATTTTAAACATAACTTGTATTAAGAGTTTTTTCGAAAACGTAAATAAAATTAATAAAACGAGTGAAAGAAGAAAAGAAATATTTTTAGAGTTACTAAAGCTAATTGTTAAATACCACAAAGGTGGAAAATCTCTTCGAGAAATTGGTCAGTTAGTTGAACGTTCCAAGACTACTGTACAACCTGTAATTAAAAACTATAAATAAACAAAATGATTTAAAAATAAGGCAAGAAGTAGTCATCCACTTAAAGTAAATGCTCGTACAAAACGGCAGATTCTTTGCGAGGTCAAACAAAATCCAAGAAATACTGCTGTGGAAATCAAAAAATATCTAGAATTAAATAATATTGTGTAAGTTCACCCTGAAACAGCCCGAAGTGTCCTAAAAAATAGTGGATTTTAAAGTCGTATGCCCAGGAAGAAGCCATTTATCAGTGAGATTAACAAAAGAAACGTGTGGAATTTCCGAGAGCTCATATTTATAAAGAAAACTCCTTCTGGGCTAATGTTATGTTCAGCGACGAAAGCAAATTAAACCTCTTCGGATCTGAAGGGAGACAGAGAATTTGGCGCAAAAAGAATGATGAACTATTGCCAAAAAATGTACTTTCATCTGTGAAACATGGTGGCGGTAATATTATGGTCTGGGGTTGCATGTCAGCTGCTGGTGTGGGCAATTTATTGAGACAACGATGGACAGATTTTTTTATTTAAATCTTCTTAAAAAAAATTTAAATAATCTGCTTAAAATTTGGGAATAAATACTGGCTGGTATTTCCAGCAGGACAACGATCCCAAGCACACTACGGGCGTTGGCTTTTATATATTGTACCTCACCAACTGCACTCTCCGCCTCAGTCGACCGATTTGAACCCCATCAAGCGATTTTTTATATTTCATAAAAAATGTTTCCCTGCGGCGCCTACTTCTAAAACTTAACAATAAACACATTTATAACGATAATTATATATTTCAACTCATATCAGTAACGTATTTAAAACACATAACACTTATACTTTTATTTACGTAAATAATCAGAAGCTTTTTGAAGACTGACACAACTTTAAAAGTGATGTCAATATATTATATAAATATATATATATATATATATATATATATATATATATATATATATATATATATATATATATATATATATATATATATATATTTTTTTTTTTTTTTTCTTTTTTTTTTGAAGTTAGGCACGTTGAGCACTTTTTGGTTGAAAAAATATTGATTTCAAAAACCGCCGTCACCATTATTGATTATTATTGAAGTGAAAACTTCTGTACGTACGTTGAGCATTTTTTGGTTGAAGAAAAAATATTGAACTCAAAAACCGTCTTCACGATTTGGTTGAAGAAAAATTATTGAACTCGCATCATCGTCATCGTTGGTTTTTATAGATAGGTCTGCTGGTTTCTATAGATAGATAGACTGAGTGACTGTGTGATTGATTGTCTGACTGACTAACGGTCTGACTGTTTGACAGTCTGACTGTTTGTCGGTATGACGTATTGTCTTACTGTTTCACAAACTGACGGTCTGATTGTCCGACGATCCGAGTGTATGCCTGCCTGACTGTTTGACTGTCTGACGGTCTTACTCACTATTTGACGGTCTGACAAACTGACGGTCTGAATAGTTGTTTGGCTGTGTGACGATCTGACAAACTGTCTGATGGTCTCACTGACTGTCTGCTGGTTTGTCTGACTGTTCTGTCCATCGGTATTGCTGTCATTGAGTTTGTTTTTATGCAAACAAATGAAAGCTGTAATTTCATTCTATTCTATTGGCACAATGATAATTTTAACACACAACCGTTAGCAACATTGCAATGTTTGCAAAAAAAAAAAAAAATCTTAACGAGACATGTTGTGATCTCTCTGATACAGATTTTATGCTGATTCACTCAACATGTTTATATTTCTCACTGTAACACATATTTTTACAAAGGAGTTTATGCGTGTTAGTGTAATGATTTAATATGATTAAAAAACAAGTGAACTATTGCAGATCTCTTGAAGTTATATAATAATAAAACAACGTTCAATCTTGTTCGTTAAATCTTTTCTGTCTTTATTTTTTTAAAATCAATTCATTATATGTTTAAATTTTAAATAGCAGTCAAAGTGCTGACATTACATTAAATTATAAAATGATATCCATACATAACGTTCAAATAGAATATGATATTAAGTAAAAATAAATTGCAGTCAAATTGCTGACATTACATTAAATTATAAAATGATATTCATACATAAAATTCAAGTAGAATATGATATTAAATAAAAATACTCCAGACATAAATTGATATCTAAAGAATGTATGACATACTTTAGGTTCAGTTAAATCTGTGTAAGTAATTCAATTATTTACCACACCTCCCTTTTTGGAAGAGAAGTAGAAATTTAAATTTATTAAAGTTTATAAAAAAATTTTAGAGTTAAGTATTATTATTATTAGTTTTCTGCTTAATTTAGTAATCATTATAACTATTTATTTTTTTATTTCTATATATTTTTTTCGAAATTTAATTAATTGTAATTTTTAACCTTAAACTATTTAAAGTATAAAAATCTGTAAAATTATTTCTTAAAAATTGTAATATTGTTTTTATTAATTTTTTGTTTTTTATTGTTTATTTCTATAAAGACATTATTTATATACTTGTATGGTCCTTTATAGCCTGGTTCTAATTTGTGTGCTGTGTGATTTTAATAAATACCTCCTGACCTATAGAAATGTCAGTATTCTTTATGTTCTGGTCATGTGAATGTTTTTGATTTAGTTTTGATTTGTTAATTAAAAGTTGAGCTCTACTTAATGCTGTTTGAAGTCGAAATTTGACTTCTGTTGTGTAATTGTCAAAGTTGTATATTGGGTCTATTTTATCTATCGGTGTTAATGGATTATTATTTGCATTATTAGGGAAAATTCGTTCAAAAGAGCAATATCCAAGTACCGTAGATGGGGTAGTATTGAAGGCATATGCAAAGTATTTTACCCATTCATCCCAATCATTTCGAGATGCGTGAATTTATGAGCGAATGTATTCGTTGAAAGTGCGATGTGATCTTTCGACTGTACCCAGAGTTTGGTGGTGGTAAGGGGCTGATGTTGCTTTTTCCACTTTTAGAAGTGTAAGAAGTTCAGAAAGGACTTGATTGTTGTATTCTGTACCCACGTCATTAAGTATTTTATTCATGGGTCCATAAATTAATACAAATTGTTCTACAATTGTCTTAGCTATGTTTTTAGCGTTTTTATTCATTACCAGAATTGTTACTAGATACTTTGTTAGATCACATATGATTTTTAATATATATTGATTTCCTTTTTCCGTTATAGGAAGTGGGCCAACCGTATCAATGATTACAGTTTGAAAAGGTTTTTGAGGTGTTTGCGTGACAATCATATCGGGGCTTATATGCTTTGTTGTTTTATTGATTTGGCACTGAATACATTGCTTTACATATCGGCTCACATCTTTGGTGATATTTTTCTAATAATAATATTGTCTGAGTTTTTTTTTTTTAGAAGTCTGGTTGTTCCATGATGACCTCCAAAAACAGGATTGTCATGAAATTTCTTCAATAAATATTTTTGTTCATCTTTGTTAGTTATAATAGATATTTTTGGTGTTAGCGCTATTTGTAATTTATTTATATGCTGATTTCCTTTAAGTTTAAAATTTTCAATGGATACAAGATTAAATATGCTGTCATTTAGATTCAATTGTATTTTATTTATATTTCTACTAAGTGCTTCTTTTTCAAGAATTGGAAAAAATTGATCTAAATCTATAATTCCATTAGGAATAGTATTTTGTATATAAACTTTTGGTAATAGTAATTGTTTTCCATGTTTGAAATGAAATTTGGGAACGGCTTTATCTAGGTCGACCTTAAGTTTAATCCATTTTCTTACGCAACCGAAAGCAATAGTTTCGAAGACTTTAGGCTTTTTTTGAATTACATTATTCTTTTCTATAATTTTTTCTGCAGTTTTATTTCTGGATTGTGCACGTGTTGTTACCATTAAAGTTTTGTTTATTTCAGGGATTGATTTAATATCACTAAAAGCAATTCGAGATAGCGCGTCCGCTCCTGAATTGTCTTTTCCTCTAATATGTTCTATAATGAAATCATATTCTTCTATTTCTATGTGAATTCTTGTTAGTCTACTTGATAGATTTTTTAAAGAATATAAATATGTTAATGGTTTATGATTACTACAGACTATAAATTTTGGGAATTACTTGAAATTATGGGGAATTTAAATTTGGAAATTTTTTTACTTTCAAATTAATTGTAATTGATCCTAAAGCTCTGATTAATCCTTTTCCTATCCGAGATATTTGAATAATATTCCTCGTGTAAAATTAAGATGAGCTAAGAGCACTAACTTTAATTAGGGAGACATCAGCTCCTGCATCTACTAAAAATGTATTTAAATTATTGTTAGTCAAAATCTCAATTTCTATAAAACTACTTAAATTAAGATTTAAATGGTACATTGATTTAATATTGGTTTCCTGTTTATTTAATTTTGGTACTGACCCCCCGAACCTTGGTGGGAATTTTCGTTTTCCGAATCCCCCTAAGTTAATCTTACATGCCCACTATTTTGAGGTTGATGGAATTGATTTCGATAATTATTACCCCTGGTTTTCGCGTAGTCTATTATTATTACCATTATAGTTTCTAGAATTATTACTATAGTTCCTCGAATTATTATTTCTACGCCAATTTAGACCACGTCCGTGATTATTATTGAAACCACCATTTCTGTAGTTCATATTGGTAAGACCTCGTTGCTTAAAATAGAAAACTGAAGAATTCGAGACAGAAGCCTCAGTACTGGCTTCATACATAAAATTCAAATAGAATATGATATTAAGTAAAAATAAATTGCAGTCAAATTGCTGACATTACATTAAATTATAAAAGATATTCATACATAAAACTTAAGTAGAATATGATGTTAAATAAAAATACTCCAGACATAAATTGATACCTAAAGAATGGATGACATACTTTAGGTTCAATGAAATCTGTGTGAGTGATTCAATTATTCACAGTTACTTTACTACTCGTATATATGTATATATATTTATACATACATACATATACTTCAGAAAAAGTTTGTAATAGGCGGATATTTAAAAAAGAAACAAAACTTGGTGAGACAAAAACTGTTAACTGCAATAATAAAAAGACTATTATTAATATTTGTATTTTATTATTCTGTGAAAACTTAAATTATCCTTTTGCTTTGTATTTCATAAAAAATAATGAGAAAAAGTAATCCCAAGTTACTTAGTTTTCACTTCTATTGGCAGTCCCAACGAATGCCCTGCACTTTTTTTTGGGGAAAGGAAACACTCCTGCGGTTAGAGGTAAACTTTATAATTACTTTTTATTAGTGATTATTTTTTATTAAAAAAATATCGGTTTTAAGACAAACCATTATTTTATCAATCTTATTATCAAAAATAAGTGATCTTTCATTCAAACATTTGGGCAATTTTTTATTATGAAAAATCGCCCAAAAATATAAAAATGAAATATTCTCTCCAATAACGACAAAAAAAAAAAACATCCAAAATTTTTGTGTAACCCAAATGTTAGATTAGCTAAAGTTGAGAGATTTTATTTGCTAAATAAGAATTAAGTCAAAACAATTTCACAACAAGCAACAAAGCTCAAATAAAACAATAATAACCAACAGTGAATCTATATTATCTTACATTATTTCTACACAGATTGGTTTTTTCTAACTCTAGTTGTAGTTGTAAGAAGTAATAATATTTTAAACAGGAAACAGCACTATAATTTTTGTTTTCACAAGAAAACGAAAAAATAAGGTAAAGTTGCCAAAGTTTAAGTTTTTGCACAGGCAAAAATTAAAATTTTTTTGTTTGTTAATTAGCTAGTGTTCATTATTCGTTGTTTCTTTATAAGCTAGTCCAGCCTAACTTCTTTAATGTAAATAAAACAATAGTTTAATTACATTTTTCCCGACGTTTCGTCAATTTCTTGTTGACTTTATCAAGGGGAATAGTAAAAACAATATTATTAATTACATTAAAACGTAATCTAACATATTACATTTAACAAAAAACATTTAACATTAAATTAAATTTGAACATATAAAAACACAACTTAAATTTATATCACATTTATTTAATGGCGACTATGTAAAAATTTTTATAATTTTTATAATTTTAATTTTCCATTAATAGCGTGCTAGCTTCCCCGTAGAAGTCAATTTCAGTGAATTTAGAATTTGGGTTAATAGCTCGCTATTCATGGAAAATTAAAATTATAAAAATATGAACAACATCTAAACCATTTTTAAGTTTAGGAAAAATTCGAATCATGTTATATATCGCACTTTATCAACAAGAGGGTATTAACTCAAAATTTTTAAATTTTCACTTTTTGCGAGAAAGCAACCAACAACATCATTACCTACTGTAAAAATTTCAAAGCATTGTGATTACTCTTTCATCTCGAAACCCGCATATGAGACCATTTTCGTGATAGCGTCTTGAGTACCTTTATACCAACAAAAAGTTATTATTTTTATTTGGCAATAATTGAAAAAAATTTTAAAGAAAAATAGTGTAAATATATTTTTAAATGGAATTTAAAATGTAATCAGAAACAGTTTTTTATCTCTACTGAAAATTTTGAGTTAATACCCTCTTGTTAATTAAGTCCGATATGTTGTATTTGGAATTCATCCTGCTATTAAATAAGTTGGTCATAGTGTTGTTTTACAAAGACTACGACGCAATTCAATGTTTGGTTAAATAAATTAAATCATAACAAAATTTTAGTAAAATAAAATATTTAAATTCAAATTAAATGACCATAATAAATATTCCTCTAAGTAACATTTTTCTCAGTCTGTTTAAAAATAAATAATTTTTCTTTATCATCAATACTTAACGTGATGATAAAGAAAAATTATCATCAATACTTAACGTCAGTTTTAGTTTGTGCGTTGATAAGTGCGGTCGCGATTTTTTTTCAAGCTTGCATTAACAAAAAACAAAACATACATTGTGTGAATAATTTAAAACAAAAAAAAAAAAAAAAAAAAACAAACCTGTTTTAATACAACAACAAAGTTGTTTGTTAAATATTTTTTTTTCTTTTTCTTTCGTCTTTTTTTACAACGGCATATTGAATTGCTACTTTAAAAATAAAACAATAAAGGCTAATGAGCCTCTTTAATTTAAGCAACAAAAATGTTGATAATGTTGAAATAAATAAAAACAAAAAAACTAGTGACAATTTGTGTATAAATGCTACGCAAGTTTTACGTGCACAATCTTGTTCCTCGCTGTTGTTATGCGATGAGAATAAAATAACAACAAACAAGTCCCCTTCTAAACTCAGTATTACTAAAACTAATATGGATAGTGTAGAAAAACCTAAGACCCAAGTAGGAATGGACAGATACATAACTGTACTGAAAAGAGGTCGAAGCCCTAAATCTTCCCAGATTGCACCAATGGCTAAAGTACAAAAAGACAAGGACTCTAACGAAATAAATTCCCATAATCGTTTTGCTATTTTAGATAGCGAAACAAGTGAAAAAAAACGGCACCCAGGTCGTTGAAACCACCTCCAATTTATTTAAGGGAGAAAAACTCCAGCGACTTAATAAAGAAGTTAATTTCAATTATTGGTGAGAACACATTTTATGTAATTCCAATCAAGCGTGGCAACATTGATGAAACAAAAATACAATTTATTGATGAAAACAGTTATCGTAAAGTAGTAAACGAGTTTGAAAGCTGCAAAAAAAACTTTTATAACGAGTGATTTTTTAAGAGCTTGAGAACTTTTTTTTTTAAAAAAACGCATAAAATTTGCAAAATCTCATCGGTTCTTTATTTGAAACGTTAGATTGGTCCATGACATTTACTTTTTGAAGATAATTTCATTTAAATGTTGACCGCGGCTGCGTCTTAGGTGGTCCATTCGGAAAGTCCAATTTTGGGCAACTTTTTCGAGCATTTCGGCCGGAATAGCCCGAATTTCTTCGGAAATGTTGTCTTCCAAAGCTGGAATAGTTGCTGGCTTATTTCTGTAGACTTTAGACTTGACGTAGCCCCACAAAAAATAGTCTAAAGGCGTCAAATCGCATGATCTTGGTGGCCAACTTACCGGTCCATTTCTTGAGATGAATTGTTCTCCGAAGTTTTCCCTCAAAATGGCCATAGAATCGCGAGCTGTGTGGCATGTAGCGCCATCTTGTTGAAACCACATGTCAACCAAGTTCAGTTGTTCCATTTTTGGCAACAAAAAGTTTGTTAGCATCGAACGATAGCGATCGCCATTCACCGTAACGTTGCGTCCAACAGCATCTTTGAAAAAATACGGTCCAATGATTCCACCAGCGTACAAACCACACCAAACAGTGCATTTTTCGGGATGCATGGGCAGTTCTTGAACGGCTTCTGGTTGCTCTTCACTCCAAATGCGGCAATTTTGCTTATTTACGTAGCCATTCAACCAGAAATGAGCCTCATCGCTGAACAAAATTTGTCACATTTGAACATTTCGAACCGAACACTGATTTTGGTAATAAAATTCAATGATTTGCAAGCGTTGCTCGTTAGTAAGTCTATTCATGATGAAATGTCAAAGCATACTGAGCATCTTTCTCTTTGGCACCATGTCTGAAATCTCACGTGATCTGTCAAATACTAATGCATGAAAATCCTAACCTCAAAAAAATTACATATCAACTGAAGAGTAGTAAAGGTCTACAGGTAGTTATAAAAGGTGTAGACTCATACGTTGATCCAGTCGAAATTAGAGATGGCCTCCAAAAAGCGGGATTTAAGGTAAAAAGTGTAGACAACCTCAGAAATCGAGAACGTGTCCCTCAACCTCTATTTCGCGTTGAACTGGAACCTGGAGATATGCGATTGAAAAAGAACGAAACGCACCCTATCTATAATTTAAGATATCTGTTGCACCGCAAAATAAGCGTAGAGGAACCGCATAAGCGATCAGGACCCGTACAGTGTCTAAATTGCCAAGAATATGGTCATACTAGGGCTTACTGCAAATTGCCTCCGGTTTGCGTTGTGTGTGGAGAGCTACATTGTTCCGCCCAATGCGACAAAGCAAGGGATGACTCGAATGTTAAAAAATGTAGCAATTGCGGTGGAAACCACACTGCTAACTACAGAGGCTGTCCAGTTTTTTTCATGGTAAGGAAAACCACTCAAAAATCAAATACTCCTGCTAAGCACCCACAATATCGAGCAAATGCTCATTACCCTCAGTTAGCCCAACCAACAACCCAACATGTTTCATACGCGGATATGTTAAAAACTAATCATGTTTCAGTACATAAAGCGACACCGAAAAATAATTCTACACCACATTTGCACCCATAACCTAAAGAACAACCATCATCTGGTAACTGTAAATCGTCTCGAAGCAAGCATCGAGACATTAGTGCATTCGTTAAACAGTTTTATGAGCTCTATGAGCAGCATGATGCAAGAAATGGTACGTATGCAATCTATGATGTTGCAGGCGGTACTAAACAAACCATGAACTGTTTAAAAATATGTTTCTGGAACGCAAACGGCTTACGCCAACATAAAAATGAACTTGAATACTTTCTCAAGAACCAACAAATTGATGTCATGCTGATTTCCGAGACACACTTAACAACAAATAGCCTTTTTAAAATCAATGGCTATATTTTATATGACACTAAGGACCCCCGTGGAAGAGCATGTGGAGGCTCGGCAATACTTATTAAGGCCCGAATCAAACATTATTTACTGCGTGATTTTTGTGAGAATTACCTTCAAGCAACAAATATCTGTCTTGAAGTATTTCATCAAAGCTTAGTTATTTCTTCGATTTATTCACCTCCTAGATTTCAAATTTCAGAAAGTCAGTATAGCGACTTCTACAAATCACTAGGTCCCTGTTTCATAGCATCAGGCGACTATCACGCTAAACATACGTTTTGGGGATCACGCCTAATAACTCCAAAAGGTTGTATTTTGTTTGACACAATTTCAAAAATGCGTCTGAATGTTATATCGAGTGGACAACCCACCTATTGGCATACTGATCGACAAAAAATACCTGATGTTATTGATTTTGGCGTGTTTAAGGGTATTCCGAGAGAAATGATTAAAGCTGAAGCGTCGCTTGAATTATCCTCAGATCATTCACCCACTATTGTCTATATATGGTACAAACAAAACATCATATCACCAACGACTAGCACAAGCATAAATTAGATACAATCTAATTTATTCTGCAGATATCGAACGACTCTTAGCTGAAAAAAGAAAAATTCGTAGAGAATGGCAATTACAGAGATCTCCTCAACTCAAAAGCAGACTTAAGGAATGCACGAACCGGCTAAGAGACATGCTGGAATCTAGAAGAGTAGCATCCCTGAAAAACTATTTGGGACACCTAGACGCAACTCCTCAATCAGATTATTCATTATGGCGTGCTTGTAGAACTCTTAAAAGGCCAGTCTTACATAAGCCTCCCCTGCGAACTACATCTGGAAGCTGGGCAAGGAGTGATTCCGAAAAAGGCAATTTATTTGTTGGACATTTGAAAAGGGTTTTTACCCCGAATATATCGACTGATATAGTTGAGTTGCCAATTGTCGAGGCTAGTGCTGCAATACCGATAAGATTTAAATTTGGTGATATTGAAAAAGCAATAACGGATTTAAACACCAAAAAAGCCCCTGGCGTTGACAAAACCAGTAACAAGATGTTATTTGAATTGCCCCGTATAGCTCGCAGAATCGTTCTTTTTATTTTTAATGCCATTTTACGTCTTGAGTACTTCCCCACAGAGTGGAAGGTATCCTTGGTTACCATGATTCCTAAACCAGGAAAAGACCACACAAAAATTGAATCATACAGACCTATAAGCCTTTTGTCAAATATGTCAAAGCTGTTTGAGAGGATGTTAATAACTAAGCTTAACCCTATTCTAAGCGACAAAGGATGTATTCCACACCATCAAATCGGCTTCAGGAAAAAACATAGTACGATCGAACAAACTCACAGGTTAGTCAATGTTGTTAAGAAGACATTTGAAGAGAGAAAATACTGCTCTGCGCTTTTTATCGATGTTTCTCAATCATTCGATAAGGTATGGCATGAAGGCCTAATATACAAGCTGAAACTGAATTTGCCCGTAAACCTATATAAGCTGCTAGATAGTTATTTAACCGAACGAAAATTTATTGTGAAAGAAGGAGATTTTTTGAGCTCACCCCAGCCAATCGAAGCCGGAGTTCCCCAAGGTAGTATATTGGGGCCCTTTTTATACTTATTGTATACTTCAGACATGCCAACTAGTAACCGAGTTCACACATCGACATTTGCTGACGACACAGCTTTTTTGAGCATTCACGAAAGACCCGAAGTAGCATCACGATATTTACAAGACCACATATCCAATTTAGAAAAATGGTTGAAGAAATGGAGAATAAAAGTGAATGAACAAAAATGTACTCACATAACTTTCACACTGCGTAGAGAATCTTGCCCCCCTATTCGGATAAATAACCAAACGATACCCCAGCTTTCAGACGTCAAATATCTCGGCATACATCTTGACCGGCGCCTTACATGGAAACGGCACATAGAAACAAAGTTAACACAAATGAAGTTAAAAGCAGTCCAACTAAACTGGCTTATTGGCAGAAATTCTACTCTAGCTTTAGATTGCAAACTTTTATTATACAAGTCAATTCTAAAACCAATATGGTGTTATGGAATTCAATTATGGGGTACTACCTCAGCTACCAACGTAGAAAAAATTCAAAGGCGCCAAAACAAGATTCTTCGTATAATTACATCTGCTCCTTGGTTTATAAAAAACTCGAACATCCATAAAGATCTAAACGTGCCAACAGTTAAAGCGGAAATAGCGAAACTTGCCATAAGTTATTTAAAGAAGCTTGAAACTCATCCTAATCCACTGACCCGTAACATACTAAATGAACCTGGTTACATTCGACTAAGAAGGAGGGACACTGCTTCTCTCATCTGTATATCAGAGGGATAACCCGCAAATTACAGTAACCGTGAAACATACATTTTTTTTTTGTCCAGCACTGGTTGGACTTAACATGTATATTTTTATTTTTAGACTTAAGATATGAGTAATTATTGATAGTTCAATTATATTGAAGATACAATAAATAAAAAATTGCGAAAAAAAATCAATACTTAACGTAAACGACACCACGCCTGAAAAAAAAAACGGATTTGAACTTGTTATCCCTCCATAGATTTACAGTTTCTATATATATCATAAAGTTACGAGGAGTAAGGTTTTCCTTGACGTTAAAAGTTTATTCGAATCGGAACCAATATCGGATACAAGTAATGGACCTTTTCTAGTGCGCTTGAAGTTAGAAATTGCTCTTAAGATAAAATTTCTATCAAACGGTGTCTCAAATCTAACGTTAATGGCTGGATTACTTAAATTTGGTCTTTTCTAACATCACCCGCTACTGTGTCTAACTCCACTACATTTACTTTATTTAAGCCGCATTTAAATACATTAAATTCTTTTTTAAACTCTTCAAAAGATATTTCATTTTTATTAGCTGATTAAAACGATTATTAACGTATTGCTGTTGTTTACACATATTATTTTAACCTATTGTCATGTGTGCTGCGCTGAATCAGTCCCTAGTTGTTCAGACGATGTAAAAGTTAGAGAATCTAATCCTGCATCAATAGTGCTTCTTTTTGTCGTTTGGCGCGTCTGTATTATGCAAAAAATTTTTTAAAAAACCATTCGTTCACCCAGAAATTAATTAAATAAACAGAGCTCAAACCAAACATGACCGAGTTGTTAAAAAAATAATCGATGTGTTTAGAAATACATATATTATAATGAGAAAATAATTTAACTTTAATAAAAAATTGTATTGGCAACTATGAAAAACTGGTCTGATTTTGCACTGTCAAATAAATGTTTTAAACATTTTATGGCTTTCAATTACTTGCCTGTTTCAATTAATCACCTGATCACACTCTGTGTGTACTGTTTGGGCATTATTTACTACTTGTGAACATCTAGAAATAATGCACTCTAGCTTACATTTATTATATTTCTTGGGTATTTTATCCCACTCCTCCTTTATAAATTATTAGTTTTTGTACTTTAGTTTTTAGATATCTTTATCAAACCTGTTTCTTTATCTGGACCCTCAAATTTTGCATATAGTTGAACTCTCGACCACCCTGTCCTACAGGGATACGATTTGTGATTTTGTTGATTATAACTATAAAATCTGTATTCAAACTTTTTCGGGTTTTCCTCATCAACGGAGTAGAACTTTCGATCAGTGGGACTTAATTAATTCTTTAAAATATCAACATAAACTCTCTTGGTCAATAAATCGTTTAAAATCCTGATCTTTCTTTGTTTGGTACATCATGCGGTACGATAACACACCTTTCTCAAGGTTTGTTTAGACTGCGTGTACAGTTATATGGAATGTCAGATTTTCCATATGTAAAAGTAAACATATAGTGTTAACCTCTTGAAACATAATAATATATGTATGTTATTTTCCTATGAGCAATAACATGTGTTAGTTTTTTATTTAAAGCACGCTCTATTTGATGTGTAAAACTATATGGCAACAGCTATTTTCAGTGATGTTTACTTTTACATGAAGTTAAGGTTATAATAATTTTTTGTTTTGATATAATTTATCTCTAATAAATTTATTTCTGTACTGGTGTAGAGGTTCCCAAATGATAACACAACAAGGTAGTTCTTTGCATATTTGACATCGCTAGCGGGTTTTAAAAAAATGAAATGGCGGCAAAAAAAGGCAAAACTGTCTAATAACCACAGCAAGCCCCAATAAAGTTATTATTATTAGGTTAATTATAGAGTCTAATACTTAAAAAAATCCATCTAAACCACACTTTGAATAACAGCTGTTTTAAGTATTTTTTTTTTTCAACAACAGGAGGTTATATGTCATATGTACGTATCATGTGTAGGTGTAAACATGAAAATTATAAAATGTTAAACATTGATTTGACATACCCATGAAATTCCATAGGGATAGCAAATTTGACATTCCATATGACTTGTACACGCAGTCTAAACACATCTTACAAGTGGCTGCGGGTATTGTATTTTTATTAATGTTCGAAAATGTACGTTATATATTGTACTTGAGTGTTTTGTACAGTAAAATATTAAAATAAACAAAGACAAATAGTGTTTGTGTAGCAAATAATAAAAAAAAACAACTGTTATTATCCTTGTGATCTTTCGTTATCGTTTCTGCATGTGTGTACAATACACAAAATAATGTTCAGTTTATTTTCGAACACTGAGTTTTATTAGAGGCTGTACCAACATTTTTTGGACCCATTATCCCAGGTCTCCGAAGGAAATGAAATGTGTTTATTAGCGGATTGATGTTTTGCGCGATATCACAGTTTTTATTTCTAGTTATTTTAAAGAAAATGCAATGGGTCTGCAGCACGTTTCGTCCAGTTCCATATGAGGCATTTACTCCACAGTTATAACTAATTGAAAGTGCTTTTTCCCAGTTTTTAAAATGGTGTTTGTCAGGAATAGTTTTTAGTATTTTAATTTTAATGTACCGTAGAAGCTTTTTTGATAGCCTGGTAAACGTTTCGTTAAGTCTTACTTTACTTTTCAAATAGGTAATAATGTTGACAACTCCCTTGAGGTCAAAGGAGAACATTTCAAAATTTTTTTTTTTGTTTCCTTTATAATAATTAAAATATGATAAGAATAAAATATAAAAATCAAGCGAGTTTTTATATTTTAGAAAATTGTTTTGCCTGAGGCCTCAAATTCTACAATTTAACAATAAATACATTTATCACAATAATTTAATATTTCACATCATATTAGCAAACTATTTTATTTAGTGTTGTATATTTAAAATTGCGATTACGGTTTACAACACTAACCACATGTGTCGCAATTTTAGTTGTCTATGATAATTTACAGCGATTATCGTTCACAACATGTCTTTCTATGTGTTGTTACACATCAAAATCCTACATCTGCTCGTTTGCTGTTTTATTGCGGCGACAGGTTAAAAAAAATTAGAAGGAAAAAATTGTAGAGTTTTTTTATTTGGCGTTTATAACCACAATTATAAAAAATTGAGTTACAAGCTTCTCCATTTGATGCTACTAATTCTATATTTTAGCCGGAAACTAACAAAATGCAGCTGAAAGAGAATCACTTTACAGTGCAATTAAAAGCACAAAAGAATTGCAAAGAGTTCGTATTAAACTGTATTACCAAATTAATGTAAAAATTTGTTATTTTTTATCAGTATGTATGATCTCACTATAAAGCTAACTTAAAAAAGGCAGCAAAGAAAAAAAAAATTGTAGACCACTGAAGGCGGTCCATCCGCAAAAATAAGCTTGAATCTGTTGTATAGTTATTATGATTAAACTTGAATTTCCTAAATAATGTTTTACAGTGTATATAAAGATCAATAATGACTATACGAATCACCCTATATTTCAAATGTGAAAGACGCCTTTTATTTTATATTAAATATAAAACAGAATCATCCAGTACCAAGTGGATCTGTGATAGCCTTACAAACGAAAGAAGATTCCGATGCTGCGGTACCAACTTTTGAGCAAATCGCTTAATTAACCGAACTTTACAACCTCCGAATTGGTTTTCGAAGAGGTTAAAACAAAATTTCATTCAAATTTAAAGATAATTTTTCTATCTTTATACTTCAAATTGAAATACCTGTAGATATTTAGGACCACATTCATATCAAATATTTTTTGTTTATAAAAGGTTTATGGAGCAAATTTTGTATGAAGAATTGTTATATAAAACATACTTTTTTTTATAAATTTAGCTCTTACATTTTGTATTACTATTGTTAAGTTTAAATTATTTGCAATACTTTTTGTAAAATCTCATAAAGTATAACAACATTTTTAAATGGAATTGAAGACAGTAAATGAAAAAGGTTTAAAGTTTCCCTTTCCTTTTAGTTTTTATTAATATTATTTGTGAAGTGAATTAGGAGCGTTGAATATAATAGCAGAAATAAATAAAATTATTTATATTAAATTTTTTTATTTTAATAAGCCCTGCGCTTGTTTTACTTGTTTTTTTCACCTCGACCGTTTTTAGTACGCAGCGTTGTATTTTATGGGAAACAACTACTAACATTAAAATACAACTCTCTGCCATACACAACACTTACATGTTGTAAATCATAATTGAAACAAAAATTTAAGTTGTGTTTTAGCCGAGACAACAAAGCTTTTTTGTGTTGCGAACCATAATCGGGCCCTTAATGTTGTGTTATGCACACATTTTTTATTTTTTTGGTGTTCAGATATTATTTTTTGTATCTTCAATATATTTGAACTAACAATAATTACCATTTTTTAACTCTAAAATAAATAAAAAAAATACATATACTTCTAAGTCCAGCCAGTGCATACAAAACTAATCTTTTTTTCACGGTTGTTGTAATCAAAGCAGTATCTCTTCTTTTTAGTCGAGTCCAACCAGGTTCATTTAATATGTTACGCGCCATAAGGTTTGGATGAGATTCTATAGATACGCTACCGCTATTTCTGCTGTGACTGATGGCATGTTTAGGTCTTTGAATTCTGCTGATATAGGAAGTCGAGGATATCGCCCTCAGACTTGGCGTATTTAGATCTTTGGTGGTATGGGCCACAATGGCTTTACAAAAATAAATCTGATTGGAATCTAAGAAGTTTAACTATAATGGACACTGATCTGGAAGCAGGTGCTGTAAAACCTCATATTTCATTTTTTGATAATTATAGTGATATTTTGGGAAGATTTTCTTCTTTTGATCGTGCCCTTCTGGTAATCGCATACATTTTTAGGTCGTTTTAATAATTCATACTTAGCTCACAGAGGTCGCTATTCGTATGAGTCTGTTAACATCTCTAACTTGGATATAAAACAGATATTATTGCTCAAAAAGTCTATTTTGCTGATGGATATGAGTCCTCTGGCGAAGAAACCTCTTTCTTCAAAGAGTTCTCTTTTAATTCTAAATCCATTTGTGGATAAGGAAAAGGTTATGCGACTTAATGGACGATTAGCTAAAATATACGGGACAACATCCTATTTTGTTGCCTTATTCTTGTCGTTTTACATTTCTTTTGACTCAGTTTGTTCATATGATTTCAATTCATGGAGGGAATCAGTTTGTGCTTAGGATTTTACGAATCGAGTATTGGATTCCAAGATTGAAAACATTGGGTGTAACCGTTACAAGCGTTGTATTCTTGATTGGAAGCGCTCATGTAGTCAGATAGTGGCTATGGAAATGGAAAGGACTATTTTAGACCGGCCATTTACGACTACTGATGTGGACTTCGCAGGTCCATTTGATGTGAAAAGTTCGAGCGTTAGATCAAGTCAAATTCTGAAGCGGTACGTCTGTATTTTTGTATGCTTTTCTACAAAAGCAATACATTTGGAGGCAGTATCAGGTTTGACCACGGATAGGTTTTTGGCTGCTTTTAATAGCTTTATATCGAGAAGAGGTTGTCCAAATACCATATCCTCCGATAATGGTACAAATTTGTTGGCACTTCACGAGAGTTGGAAAGGGATTTTAAAACGTTTTTATTAGTGGTTTATCATGGCGGTTTATCCCCGCAGGCGCTCCCCATATGGCAGGTTTGTGGAAAGCAGGAGTCAAGTTGTAAACTCCACTTTCGTAAAAAGGCTCAAGGTCTCAAATATACCTTTGATTAACTTTCAACCCTACTAGCTAGAATAGAAGCTTGTCTTAATTCTCGACCGCTTTGCCTAATGAGTGATAATCCTAGTAAGCCTGTGGCTCTTACCATTTTCTGATAGGTTCACCAATTTTAGTTTCTTCCGAACCGTCGATTTACGAAAAGTCTTGTTAATCGTAACAGAAATGTTAAAGTGTTTACTCATCACTTGTGCCTTCGGAGGAAGGAAGAGTATTTGTCCATTTTACATAAAAGATATAAATAAGTGGAAGTTTCCTGAAAGGGAGATATCTGTGAACGACTTAGTTGCCATTCGCCATGAACAGCTTTCTCCAACTTCTTGGAAATTAGGTCGTGTGGTTAAGACTTATCCAGTAAGTGACGATCACGTTCTCGTTGCGGACATAAGCGGACATTGTAAAACCACCGATCACCAAACTGGTCATTTCGACCAACTAAAATTTATAACTTATCATATATTAACCTTCAATATTTCCTAGTACTATGGACGCCTTACCTACGTTTTTTGAGGATGCTTTACTCGAGGAGTACGAGGTAGCGATGGAGGTATCCGACTCAAATGGAGTGGCAACGTCGACTCCGTCTTTGGATCCGTCCCGAGCCAGTTTCAGTGGAACCAGCAGAGTTGGCTTCAAAAGTGGGCGCGCCGGTTGTTGGTACTCCGAGTAATACTGAGAAGGTTGAGGCATTGAGCCCAGTAGACGACGCTGGCTGTTAAGCAGCCCACTTCTGAAGCAAAACCCAGCGCACCGTATTGCGTCCTCTGCAAGAAAAATCACCCATTGAAAGGTTGTTTCCGGTTTCGTAGCTTGGCTCACAAGTTGCGCCAAGTTTTAGTCTTTGGCTATTGCTCGCATTGTTTGTCAAACAACCATTTACTAAAAGATTGTGAAAGTACTGGAAAATGCGTAAATGTCAGGGAAATCACCACACCCTTTTGCACTCCCCAACGCGCAAAGTGTCAAAGTCAGCCGACGAAATAACAAAGACTAAACCCAAAAGGAAGTTGAAAAAATCTGTGTCGTCACGTCTTTGTCATTGCCACTACGGCATAGGTAGCCAAAAATATCAAATTCGGGCATTAGCTACATTAACGAAGAGTTGGTCAGGACTCTTCCAAACAGATGTCCATAACGGAAAAGTAAAGAAAATGCACGAAATTAAAACCCCTATTGAGGACGTGACTGAAACTGTTCGGGACCAGTTTCCGCGGTTTCAGTACGCGGACCCGACATTTTCTCACTCGGGTCAAGTGGCTTTAGTTCTTGATCCTGAGGTTTGCTCCCAAGTGTTGACAGGAAGAAATTTTTCTAGTCTGGGTTGTCTGCTTGCGCAACACACCATCTTTGGCTGGGTTATATCCGGTCAATCGCCTATTTAATCAACATTTTATAATCGTCAGTTTACGGATCTATCAAAACCATCCCACAAGGGTTCAGTTAATGGATCTATGGTAAAAACCATTTTATAATCCTCAGTTTATGGATCTGTTAAAACCATCCCGCAAGGGTTCAGTTTATGGGTCTGTGGTAAAAATCATTATTACGTTATTCAGTTTATGGGTCTGTTGTAAAAACCATTAAAATTTTAAAATAATAAAGCCTTTCAAAAATAATGCTTATGTTTTCTGTTGCTTATAACTGAGTTATTGCAAGGTGGCCGGCAATGTTTAATTAGAAAAGCCATTTTTATTAAACTCTCGTGAAGAAAAATTTGTACCATTATCGGAGGATATGGTATTAGGACAACCTATTCTCGATATAAAGCTATTAAAAGCAGCCAAAAACCTATCCGTGGTCAAACCTGATACTGCCACCAAATGTATTGCTTTTGTAGAAAAGCATACAAAAATACAGACGTATTAAAACTTGACTTGATCTAACGCTCGAACTTTTCATATCAAATGGACCTGCGAAGTCCACATCAGTAGTCGTAAATGGCGGATCTAAAATAGTCCTTTCCATTTCCATAGCCATTATCTGACTACATGAGCGCTTCCAATCAAGAAAACAACGCTTGCAACGGTTGACAACCAATGTTTTCAATCTTGGAATCCAATACTCGATTCGTATAATCCTAAGTACAAACTGATTCCCTCCACCAATGTTTTTAATCTTGGAATCCAATACTCGATTCGTAAAATAGTAAGCAGAAACTGATTCCCTCCATGAATTGAAATCATATGAACAAACTGAGTCAAAAGAAATGTAAAACGACAAAAATAGGGCAACAAAATAGGATGTCGTTCCGTATATACTAAAGATGAGAATTTAGTTAATCGTCCATTAAGTCGCATAACCTTTTCCTTATCCACAAATGGATTTAGAATTAAAAGAGAACTCTTTGAAGAAAGAGGTTTCTTCGCCAGAAGACACTCATATTCATCAGCAAAATAGACGTTTTGAGCAATAATAGCTGTTTATCTCTAAGTTAGAGCAGACTCATACGAATATCTGTGAGCTCTGTGAGCTAAGTATGAATTATTAAAAAAAAAACCTAAAAACGTATGCGATTATCCGAAGGGCACGATCAAAAGAAGATAATCTTCCAAAATATCACTATAATTATCAAAAAATGAAGTATGAGGTTTTACTGCACCTGCTTCCAGATCAGTGTCCATTATAGTTAAACTTCTTAGATTCCAGTCAGTTTTATTTTTCTAAAGCCATTGTGGCCCATAGCACCAAAGATCTGAACGCGCCAAGTCTGAGGGCGATATGCCTCGACTTCCTATATCAGCAGGATTCTCCTCTATCTAGGAATACGTATATTGTTAACTTCATGATATGAGGTAACAAATTTTTCCCAATCTGCCTTCGTCGAAGGTTTAAGTGAGACGTCCCACTCCACATTATCCTTCCAAAACTGTTGCATTATCATTTTTGCAATCACTATCACCGGCCCTAACCAACCCACGGGATCAAATAGCTTAGCAATAATGAACAAAACTTCCCTTTTTGTACAGATAGATCGCAACGTAATTGGATCCACTTTAAAATAAAATGCGTCCAAATGAGCATTCCACTGACGAACAAGTGTTTTTGAACTACTTGACTCAATAAAAGTCAATAGCTTGGCATCAACTAGATAATCAGAAAGAAGTTCCGCCAGGATGACCTTTTCATTAGATGTCCATTTTTTATGTTCAAATCCTGCTGATAGTAAAGCTGCTATGAGTTGATCGCGAGCGGACCATGAAGTGGCGATAAATTTTCGCAGAATATTTGCTCATATTCAACGTCGGCAATGCACGAATGGCAAGATAGAGTGCACAATTGACCCCAAAGGCTACTGTCTGCAAACTCCTTAATTTCCTCCGAAGAAGAATTTCGAAATTAAATACGTTGATATGGAGTATGTGCCTCATCCAATCTAATTTGTCAATACATTTGCGTTATGTCACAGTTAAAAACAAATCCAAAGAGTCGCCAACGTAATATAAGCAGGACCAGATCCGCCTTGTTAATGTGGGTTCCACATACAGACAATTATTTAGGCTATTTCAGCTAGAAGTCTTATTAGATGCATTAAATACTACCCTTAGTTTGGTAGTTTTGCGATCTAATTTTATTACTGGATGATGGGGTAAGTAATAAGACAAATTAGTGTAATTTTCTGCTACAGGCCTCATGTGACCCAAAGTTAAGTAATCTCTAACGACGTCATCATACATTTCCTTAATCAAAGGTTTTCGTAACAGAGAAGACTAATTTCTTAAAAACTGTGACATGACATTCCTTTTTGATGAACCTAACAAATTTTTTCGGGAAAATCTGTATTGAATGGAAGTGTCACTATATAAAGACCATCCGAATTTTTACGAGTTGTATTTTTAAAATTCTTTTCACAAATCATATCTTCAGGCGATATTATCCTCATTTTTGGCATTTCCTCCAGTTCTAATCTAATCTAAGTAAATTTCGGTTAAAATTATCTTCTTCAGAAAATTAAACTCTGGTTGAATAAACTTGCACGTAAGATTGCCGTAGAGGGCCTGTAATAAGCCATCCAAATACTGTATCCTGAGCTAACAACGAACCTAAAACGTTTCGCTGAATTTCACCCGTGATAATTAGTGGACACAAATCAGCACCTAGTAATATATCGATAGGCCTAGAATCGATCTGCCCAACGTAAATTTGGCAAGTCCCTGCGAGGTTAATCTTTTAGTATAAAAGATGGTAGATTACCTGAAATTTTTGGCAAAAAAGGGCCATAGTCGTCAAATTAATCGAAGAATTCAAAAGAGAACTTATTACAACAGAACGAAGTTTTTTAATACGGTTCTGCAACCGTTCAGAAATAAATGATGTTTCTGAAGCGGGATCAATTAGGGCTCGAGCTGGGTACGTAAGACCCTGGTGACGCATATTCACCATTGCAGTCCCTAACAATACAGTTCGATTTTGAGAAATATGATACCCTTGACGATTTACAGGAGCCGAAGATATTATACCGCGAGAGTTAGATGGCTGGGCTGGCTCTATGGGTCTAGGGTTGTTTTGTGTAAAATAACGCCTGAACTCGCAGCCATATTGGAATTAGAAGAATTTCTAACAAAATCTTCTGAAGGTGACGCATTCCTGTGCAACCGGGTATGATGCCTCCTATTGCAACTTAAACAATTATAAACGCTCTTGCAGTCCTTAACCTTATTTTCGCGCGACAAACAACTAACGCAGCAATGAAATTTTTAACCGTTAAAAATCTTTCCGCAATTGAAAGATTTTTAAATCTTTTGCAATCCCGCAAAAAATGGCTTTGATTTTTACAAAGAACACAATTATTTGAGGTTGGCGAACTCGCATAATGTGCATTTGCCTTTTGTTCAACTTTCTTTCTTTCATGAGAGGAGTACTAAATATCACGTAGACATTGTAACGTTTGAATCCTCTCTGTGAGAAAGGCATCTAAATCCTTCCATTCAGACAATACGAATTTGTCCTTTATACTCTGTTCCCATAAAGTAATAGTAATATCTGGAAGTCTCTGAATACAAATAAAAATAATAATTGGATCCCAATTCTCTGTTGACACATCATAAATAGTCAAGGGAGACACGCAGCTATTATGCCCCTTTGCAACGACTTAAGATCTATGCAAGTCTCCTTATCTAACACTGAAAGATTAAAAAGAAGTTTAAGTTGGTTGTTAACCAACATACGAGGATTTTCATATGCCTCCCTGAGATTTTTCCACGCTATTTCAAAACCCTCATTTGCCTCGCCGCTGGTTTTTCGCCTTAAATGGCATAGTAGCTCAATATTACTAAGGCGCGACCTATTCACATTTAAACGTGTCAACGTCGCAAGGTAGTAACAGTAAAGTGTGACCTGAAACATCAGAACTGCAGGGATTTGGCACTTGGGAAATACTACATTTAATTTCTGAATCAAATTCTCGCTTCTTTCCATTTACTTTTCCTAAACACGTAAAATATGTAGTATATGTAGCGCGATAATTTGCCCTTATAACATCACCCTGATCCAATTTACTATCTTTAAAAGTTTTCAAAAAATCTAAACATTCCTCCTGAGTTGTCTTAACTTTACCCCACAAAAGTTTTAACTCTACACCATGAAGCTCTAATGTGTCGATTGAATGTTCTTAGTCTTTTATATCATTAAAGAAAGCCTCAAATTCTATAAGAACATCCGAAGCTCTAATAAATATTACAAGTGATGTCAGACATTATTTATTAATTTTTGGCAAATTAAATAATATAAGCGAAAAAATGTAACTTTGTACTTAATGAAAAAATCAATGAAATTAGCCCAATCCACAATCTTGGGCAAATGGGTTTGCATCGATTTTTGGGCATGATGCGTCTTTTACTTGCTTGTAACTTCCGATGCAACACTGTTCCTTCTCGTTAACAGTTACCTTTTACTGGACTACTGACGAATTTTGGACAATGTACGCTTGGCTCGTAATTGAATGAATATTTTCTTAATTAGAGGGTATGAAATAGCCACGCTGAAAACAACTTCTTCAGCAGTTTTATCTATTTTACTTTCCTTCAATGAAATTTTTATTCCAATAGGAAATTTTTTGTTTTGCAATAAGTGTTGCAAAATGAAATAAAAAAACCGTTGACAATTCATGGGAAATTTTTACAATTGCATTAATTTGCCATTTCAAATGCACAAGATTGTGAATTGGGCTATTACCTTTAAAATTTAAACAAATTATATTTAATAAAAAAAAAATTATAATTTAAATATAATTTTAAATAAAAAACGATATCACTAATTTAAATCAAAATAAATGATAGTTAAACTGATCGACAGTAGGGTGTAATTTGCAAATTGTAGAAGAAGCACTAAATACAAATATTGGTTAATGTATATGTATGTAAGTATGCAATCTATATTTTTATTTACAAAAACACACCACTATTTTATGCACTTGATATTACTTTTTTGCTTATAAAAACTTATATATGTATATATTATAATAAAATATATATAATTATTATGCTGGAAACCTACAGAAACTGAATTTTCCGGAAAACCTATAATCTTAACCTACTATACTGGAGGTATTCCACTTTAAAGAGGGGATCAATACCAACATTTCAACACGCAACAACGATTTACAAATCAATTGTTCATTTCAGATTCTCCGAAAACCTACAGAAACTGAATTTTCCGCAAAACCTATAATCTTAACCTAAACAGGAGGTATACCACTTTAAAGAGGGGATCAATACCAACATTTCACAACAAATTTGAAGTCAATCGGATCACCCATTTAGGAGATAACCGAGTTTTCGCACAACAATTTACAAATCAATAGTTAATTTCAGCTTCCCCGAAAATCAACTGAAACTGACTTTTCCGGAAAACCTATAATCTTAATCTAAACAGGAGTTATATCACTTTAAAGAGGATATCAATACCAACATTTCACAACAAATTTGAAGTCAATCGGATCACCCGTTTAGGAGATAACCGGGTTTTCACGCAACAATTTACAAATCAATAGTTCATTTCAACTTCTCCGAAAGCCTACAGAAACTGACTTTTTCGGAAAACCTATAATCTTAACCTAAACAGAAGGTATACCACCTTAAAGAGGGGATCAATACCAACAATTCACAACAAATTTGAAGTTAATCGGATCACCCATTTAGGAGATAACCGGGTTTTCGCGCAACAATTTACAATCAATAGTTCATTTCAGCTTCTCCGAAAACCTACAGAAACTGACTTTTCCGAAAAACCTATAATCTTAACCTAAACAGAAGGTATACCACCTTAAAGAGGGGATCAATACCAACAATTCACAACAAATTTGAAGTTAATCGGATCACCCATTTGGGAGATAACCGGGTTTTCGCGCAACAGTTTACAAGTCAATAGTTCATTTCAACTTCTCCGAAAACCTACAGAAACTGACTTTTTCGGAAAACCTATAATCTTAACCTAAACAGAAGGTATACCACCTTAAAGAGGGGATCAATACCAACAATTCACAACAAATTTGAAGTTAATCGGATCACCCATTTAGGAGATAACCGGGTTTTCGCGCAACAGTTTACAAATCAATAGTTCATTTCAACTTCTCCGAAAACCTACAGAAACTGACTTTTTCGGAAAACCTATAATCTTAACCTAAACAGAAGGTATACCACCTTAAAGAGGGGATCAATACCAACAATTCACAACAATCGGATCACCCATTTAGGAGATAACCGGGTTTTCGCGCAACAATTTACAATCAATAGTTCATTTCAGCTTCTCCGAAAACCAACAGAAACTGACTTTTTCGGAAAACCTATAATCTTATCCTAAACAGGAGGTATAGCACTTTAAAGAGGGAATCAATACCAACATTTCACAACAAATTTGAAGTCAATCGGATCACCCGTTTAGGAGATAACCGGATTTTCGCGCAACAATTTAAAAATTAATAGTTCATTTCAGCTTCTCCGAAAATCAACTGAAACTGACTTATTCGAAAAATCTATAATCTTAATCTAAACAGGAGGTATACCACTTTAAAGAGGGGATCAATACCAACATTTCACAACAAATTTTAAGTCAATCGGATCATCTTTAAATTTTTGTCACTTTAATGTATTTATAATATTTGGTTTTATTATTTAGACAAAAAAAAAATCACACAGTATTGCGTAGCAATAGAAAATAAATTAAAACAAAAATCGAAAATGGAATTGAAAAACGATCTATGTGTATGTATATACACATGTATGTATGTATGAATATAATATTAAACAAACAGACAAAACAATTCGTGTGTATATGTTTTATTTATCTAAATTTTAACTTGACTTTAACTCAATCACTTATTAAAATGATCTTACGTACCTCATTTCAAACTAATTTTACCAAAAAATGGGAATAAAATTTGGTGGCTTGTTAAAATGAATACAATCATTTTGTATGTAGATCCCTAAGTAGATGATTATTCTTCAATAGAAAAGTTTCCACGATCCGGCTCGAATGGACCAGATGTTTACGTGTGTGAAAAATAAGTTATAAATAAAAAACAAAGTTTAAAAATTTTATATTATTTGCTTTATTTATTTGAATATTACCTTTTTTCGTTCCACACTTGCAATTTTTGTTTCTGAAACATTTTGTTAATATATATACTTTTATACAGCCCTTTACATGTTGAAGAGAACAAACGACAATAACAATAGAGACTCACAGCAGATTTTAATGTACATTTTATTTAATCTCCCAACAACAAATACATGTGTTGCAGAAACAAAAGTAGCAAGTATGGAACGAGACCAATAGATATTTTTAATTTTTATTTATTTATTGGTAATATTAAAAGCCACAATAGGCAAAAGTAATATTACAGGTAATAAAAAACTTAAACTAACAACAATATCATTGATTAAAATTAAAATAAATTCAATTGTTTTATGTTTTTATTTCTAGTATTTTCTGGCCCCCCAGCCAGAATATTTAGTAAAGAAATTGTTATTATAGGTCGCTGTTATGACAACTTGATTTCTGAAGCATTCACATGTAATTTACAATATCGTAGCTTTATGAAGAATCGGTTTTATTGAATAAAAAACAGGCAAAAACAGGTTGAGATCTAACTAAGATCTGTCTCACATAGAAATAAGTATAATTTATTCTTAAAAGTAGCAACAGAACGGCTAAAATCTTTAAGATAAGTCGGTAATCTGTTGCAAAGTCGAGACACTCTTATAACAAAGGAACTCTCAAAAGTCTAAGTAGAGAAACGAGGTATATTGATTTGTACATTTCGAGTTGACCTTCCAAACTGCAATGAGTTACTTAGGTTTAGAGGTATTGAAAAGAAAATGGGTTTATAAAAGAAAAGCAATATACGAAATTTTACAAATTGTCGAAAAGTACAGCCTAAAAATTTTACAACAAAAGGAGTTATATGTTCCTCACGCCTAACATTAAAAACAAATCTAATAATCATATTAAATGTTTTTTCTAGCTTAGAAAAAATAGTTGACACTGTTCCCGATGCTACTTCTAAACAATAGCAAATTACTGACATCAATAAAGCAAAGGCGATTCTCCGTTTAATTAAGGAAGGCAAAAATGTATTTACATTATATAATCTTCTTAAAGTAAAAACCACTTAACTGGTTACAGTATCAATATGTTTGCCAAAATTTTGCCAACTCATAAGCACACTACGTGGTCCACAAACTGTTAGGTAACATTATCAATATGAATGCTGAATTAATAGTTATCACAGATCCCAAAAGCTATGCACTTTGTTTTTCTTAAATTAATAGAAAACTTGTTAATTTTCATCCATAATGAAAGTTTAGATAAACATTAATTGCAACATGCTTCTAAAACATCCAAAAGTTGTCTATCGCTACTAAGAAGAAACTGTATATCGTCTGCAAAAATAACTTACACCTATGCAGTGGTGTTATTTGATCAACCAGATCATTTATGTATAACATAAATAGAAGCGGTCCTATAACCGATCCCTGTGGAACACCCCTACTTACACCTCTAGCGCTAGACACATGTCCACCAATATCAACAAATTGAGTTCGTTCCTTCAAGTAAGAATAATTAAGTTTACATGCTGTTTTAGAAAATTTTAATTTGCCACGAAGTTTTGAAATAAGTATGTCATGCTCAATACAATCAAAGGCTCTTGATAGGTCTAATGAAACCAAAATGTTTACTCTACCTTTATCAATATTATGCCTAATTTCATCCGCCATTTCAAGTAACAATGACGAGGTGTTGCAGTTTTTCTAAAAGTATACTGACTATCAGTTAACATATTCTCAGTATTCAAATACTGAAGCATATTGCACTTAAGTGCTCAACCACCTTAGATAAAACCGGTAGAATGCAAATGGCTCTTAAGGTCTCAACCGATGATAGAGTTCCAGCTTTGGGAATTGGAACGACCCTTGCAACCTTCCATGGTGTTGGAAATGTGGTCGTTGTTATAACCGTGTTGACTAAATGCAAAAACTGTTTAGAAATTTTTGGAAAAATAATTTCAATAAATCTTAATGGCAATCCATCAACAACCGCTGAATCAGATTTTATCCTATTTATTAAATCGAACACACGTTGTTTTAATTCAAAGTAACTTTATTGAAGTACAAGAGTAGAATGAAAGAAAAAGATAAAATGTAAATAGTATAATGTATGTTTGACAGTTCTTTATGATGAATAAGGAATGTAAAACTCAGGGTTGTTGTTGATCTGCTTCATTACTCCAACACCTTCCCTCTAAGTAGATATGCTACAAGCTTTGCTGATAATGGGGTATTAAGCGCAAGTTTGTTAAACAGGTGTGATGTTTGATTTTGCTAATTGACTTCGTTAGCATATCAGCTAGAATTTTTTCTGTCGATAAATATTTAAGTATTATGTTACGATAACGAATACAGTCGCGCACGAAATGGTGGCGAATATTAATATGTTTCGTGCGTGAGTTGTAGCCAACACCTTTTATTAATTGTTGAGCACTTTGACTATCGTTTGACGTGATTTTCTCACATATTATAACAATATCGTTTACAATACCTCTGATGTAAAGAGCTTCTTTTGTTGCTTCGGTAATGGCTATTCAGCTTCTGTGCTGGATAAGGAAACTGTTTTCTGCTTACGCACCTCCCAACTTAAAATGGTTTTACACGACGTGTATTTGTCATATGACTTGTCAGTTTGATAACCCATATGTAATTTCATGTGTTTGTCAAAATAGCCATTTTACATACGGTTTATAATTTTTGCTTTCAAACGTACATGTGTAAATATATGTGACATAACGTACAATATATAATTTAGCCGCCACACAGTTTTGTATTGCCAACTACAGCTGATGCAAACCTTGTGCCTTTCCCACATTTTAGCACTTTTGGTACCACAAAAGGCCTAAAATAACAAAATATCAACTTGGCATTACAGGATGTCAGATGCTTTGTCACATCAAAATGTATTGTACACATGGAAAAAACACATGTTATGTTTAACAAGTAAAAGTGCTATATTCGGCCGTGCCGAATCTTCTATACCCTTCACCACGGTGATTTTATTTATACAGACATGTACAGCATTATCCATATTGTTGACTCTTTATTTAAATAAAGTCGTATAAGAAAAAATCATTATTCATGAGTTAAAGAAATAGAAGACAAATGAAAACAAATTCCGTTTGCTACAATTGTCGCCGTGTTGTCAGCGACTTAATGATATTGAAGCCGACGCTACATCGTAAACTCTGACATTGTTGTAGAAATACTTATTTTGCTGTTATAAAATTAAATAACTTTTTCAAAAACTTTTAAATATCTCCTCCAAAACTTTTTGTTTGTATATGAATTTGTAATTTACAATAATAATGTAATTTGTGACATTTTCTTTTGTTGAATAAAATAGAAATTAGCCTAAGTTGACGACATCCACAACGGTGGTCGTGTAGCCATGTAGCTATACTGGCTTCAAAAAAAAAACGTTTACCTATAAACGTGTGTATTTTATTTTTGGCAGTTTTTACCCGGTATCCTGATGATGTCTATGTGTTTAATGCACCTAGGTTTTAAACAAAGATCTCATCTATTTTAAATCAATCGCATTTAAAAAAAAAAAAAATCAAACGCATTTAAAAAAATATGTTACTCTATATACACACATACATACATATGTTTATTCTTAATATTAAATATATGTTATGTTACAGTCATGATTTTCATTTTCAAAGAAATATTGAAATTTTTGTTTTAATTTTTCGAAAATTGTGTGTAAAAATTTTTTGTAAAAATATTTTTTTAAAAATTTTTTGTAAAATTTTATTCGAAAATTTTTTGGAAAATTTTTTAAAAAAAATTTTTTTCTAATATTTTTCTGTAAAATATCTTTTTGAAAATGCTTTGTAAATTTTTTGTAAATATTTTTGAAAAAAATTTTTTTAAAAAATTTTTTTTAAAAAATTTTTTTAAAAATTTGTTTTTAAAAATTTTATTGAAATTTTTTTGTTAAATTTTGGACCTTTCTCCAATATATTGAGTTAGAATGGTCAGACTAAAGCAAAAAGAAATCCTTACAAAAAAAAAAAAAATTTCATCATATTGACACATGGGGGGCCCTTTTAACTGCTCCTATTTGTCAGTAGGTACCCTGTGGGTCCATTGGCTACCTCTATGCGTATTGCTTTCTATTAAGGTCTCTAATACAAATCAAAGCAGAAAAACCCTACCAATCTAAAAACAAACAAAAATCGCCCCTCGCAGGGGGTTATTGATCCCCCGAGATCTGTATGCACTCCTTGCGATCTACCTGTCACACTCTAATATTTATTTGACAAAAAAAGGCAAAACAGAATCATTAAAGCCGAAAAAAATTAAAAAAAAACGTAAAAAAAACGTAAAAAAAATATGGGTGGGCGTGGTTTTTGGCCCGTAGCCTCCAAAGGAATGATCCGATGTTGCTGAATTGCAATACCAAAATTTTCGAAACTATGCCTGACAGATTGGTGTGCTTAAATTTTTTGTATCTCTTCTGATGCCTTGGCAAATGACATTACCACACTAACACGGACAGACGGACAGACGGACAGACGGACATCGCTTAATCAACTTCTCTATGTATAAGGATCCAGAATATATATACTTTATGGGGTCGGAAATGAATATTGTAGAAATTACACACGGAATGACAAACTTATATATACCCTTTCCACCTGTGGTGAAGGGTATAAAAATATGTTACTCTATATACACACATACATACATATGTTTATTCTTAATATTAAATATATGTTATGTTACAGTCATGATTTTCATTTTCAAAGAAATATTGAAATTTTTGTTTTAATTTTTCGAAAATTGTGTGTAAAAATTTTTTGTAAAAATATTTTTTTAAAAATTTTTTGTAAAATTTTATTCGAAAATTTTTTGGAAAATTTTTTAAAAAAATTTTTTTTCTAATATTTTTCTGCAAAATATCTTTTTGAAAATGCTTTGTAAATTTTTTGTAAATATTTTTGAAAAAAATTTTTTTAAAAATTTTTTTTTAAAAAATTTTTTTAAAAATTTTATTGAAATTTTTTTGTTAAATTTTGGACCTTTCTCCAATATATTGAGTTAGAATGGTCAGACTAAAGCAAAAAGAAATCCTTACAAAAAAAAAAAAAAATTCATCATATTGACACATGGGGGGCCCTTTTAACTGCTCCTATTTGTCAGTAGGTACCCTGTGGGTCCATTGGCTACCTCTATGCGTATTGCTTTCTATTAAGGTCTCTAATACAAATCAAAGCAGAAAAACCCTACCAATCTAAAAACAAACAAAAATCGCCCCTCGCAGGGGGTTATTGATCCCCCGAGATCTGTATGCACTCCTTGCGATCTACCTGTCACACTCTAATATTTATTTGACAAAAAAAGGCAAAACAGAATCATTAAAGCCGAAAAAAATTAAAAAAAAACGTAAAAAAAACGTAAAAAAAATATGGGTGGGCGTGGTTTTTGGCCCGTAGCCTCCAAAGGAATGATCCGATGTTGCTGAATTGCAATACCAAAATTTTCGAAACTATGCCTGACAGATTGGTGTGCTTAAATTTTTTGTATCTCTTCTGATGCCTTGGCAAATGACATTACCACACTAACACGGACAGACGGACAGACGGACAGACGGACATCGCTTAATCAACTTCTCTATGTATAAGGATCCAGAATATATATACTTTATGGGGTCGGAAATGAATATTGTAGAAATTACACACGGAATGACAAACTTATATATACCCTTTCCACCTGTGGTGAAGGGTATAAAAATATGTTACTCTATATACACACATACATACATATGTTTATTCTTAATATTAAATATATGTTATGTTACAGTCATGATTTTCATTTTCAATAAAATATTGAAATTTTTGTTTTAATTTTTCGAAAATTGTGTGTAAAAATTTTTTGTAAAAATATTTTTTTAAAAATTTTTTGTAAAATTTTATTCGAAAATTTTTTGGAAAATTTTTTAAAAAAATTTTTTTTCTAATATTTTTCTGTAAAATATCTTTTTGAAAATGCTTTGTAAATTTTTTGTAAATATTTTTGAAAAATTTTTTAAAAAATTTTTTTAAAAATTTTTTTTTAAAAATTTTATTGAAATTTTTTTGTTAAATTTTGGACCTTTCTCCAATATATTGAGTTAGAATGGTCAGACTAAAGCAAAAAGAAATCCTTACAAAAAAAAAAAAAATTTCATCATATTGACACATGGGGGGCTCTTTTAACTGCTCCTATTTGTCAGTAGGTACCCTGTGGGTCCATTGGCTACCTCTATGCGTATTGCTTTCTATTAAGGTCTCTAATACAAATCAAAGCAGAAAAACCCTACCAATCTAAAAACAAACAAAAATCGCCCCTCGCAGGGGGTTATTGATCCCCCGAGATCTGTATGCACTCCTTGCGATCTACCTGTCACACTCTAATATTTATTTGACAAAAAAAGGCAAAACAGAATCATTAAAGCCGAAAAAAATTAAAAAAAAACGTAAAAAAAACGTAAAAAAAATATGGGTGGGCGTGGTTTTTGGCCCGTAGCCTCCAAAGGAATGATCCGATGTTGCTGAATTGCAATACCAAAATTTTCGAAACTATGCCTGACAGATTGGTGTGCTTAAATTTTTTGTATCTCTTCTGATGCCTTGGCAAATGACATTACCACACTAACACGGACAGACGGACAGACGGACAGACGGACATCGCTTAATCAACTTCTCTATGTATAAGGATCCAGAATATATATACTTTATGGGGTCGGAAATGAATATTGTAGAAATTACACACGGAATGACAAACTTATATATACCCTTTCCACCTGTGGTGAAGGGTATAAAAATATGTTACTCTATATACACACATACATACATATGTTTATTCTTAATATTAAATATATGTTATGTTACAGTCATGATTTTCATTTTCAAAGAAATATTGAAATTTTTGTTTTAATTTTTCGAAAATTGTGTGTAAAAATTTTTTGTAAAAATATTTTTTTAAAAATTTTTTGTAAAATTTTATTCGAAAATTTTTTGGAAAATTTTTTAAAAAAATTTTTTTTCTAATATTTTTCTGTAAAATATCTTTTTGAAAATGCTTTGTAAATTTTTTGTAAATATTTTTGAAAAAAATTTTTTTAAAAAATTTTTTTTAAAAAATTTTTTTAAAAATTTGTTTTTAAAAATTTTATTGAAATTTTTTTGTTAAATTTTGGACCTTTCTCCAATATATTGAGTTAGAATGGTCAGACTAAAGCAAAAAGAAATCCTTACAAAAAAAAAAAAAAATTTCATCATATTGACACATGGGGGGCCCTTTTAACTGCTCCTATTTGTCAGTAGGTACCCTGTGGGTCCATTGGCTACCTCTATGCGTATTGCTTTCTATTAAGGTCTCTAATACAAATCAAAGCAGAAAAACCCTACCAATCTAAAAACAAACAAAAATCGCCCCTCGCAGGGGGTTATTGATCCCCCGAGATCTGTATGCACTCCTTGCGATCTACCTGTCACACTCTAATATTTATTTGACAAAAAAAGGCAAAACAGAATCATTAAAGCCGAAAAAAATTAAAAAAAAACGTAAAAAAAACGTAAAAAAAATATGGGTGGGCGTGGTTTTTGGCCCGTAGCCTCCAAAGGAATGATCCGATGTTGCTGAATTGCAATACCAAAATTTTCGAAACTATGCCTGACAGATTGGTGTGCTTAAATTTTTTGTATCTCTTCTGATGCCTTGGCAAATGACATTACCACACTAACACGGACAGACGGACAGACGGACAGACGGACAGACGGACATCGCTTAATCAACTTCTCTATGTATAAGGATCCAGAATATATATACTTTATGGGGTCGGAAATGAATATTGTAGAAATTACACACGGAATGACAAACTTATATATACCCTTTCCACCTGTGGTGAAGGGTATAAAAATATGTTACTCTATATACACACATACATACATATGTTTATTCTTAATATTAAATATATGTTATGTTACAGTCATGATTTTCATTTTCAAAGAAATATTGAAATTTTTGTTTTAATTTTTCGAAAATTGTGTGTAAAAATTTTTTGTAAAAATATTTTTTTAAAAATTTTTTGTAAAATTTTATTCGAAAATTTTTTGGAAAATTTTTTAAAAAAATTTTTTTTCTAATATTTTTCTGCAAAATATCTTTTTGAAAATGCTTTGTAAATTTTTTGTAAATATTTTTGAAAAAAATTTTTTTAAAAAATTTTTTTTAAAAAATTTTTTTAAAAATTTTATTGAAATTTTTTTGTTAAATTTTGGACCTTTCTCCAATATATTGAGTTAGAATGGTCAGACTAAAGCAAAAAGAAATCCTTACAAAAAAAAAAAAAATTCATCATATTGACACATGGGGGGCCCTTTTAACTGCTCCTATTTGTCAGTAGGTACCCTGTGGGTCCATTGGCTACCTCTATGCGTATTGCTTTCTATTAAGGTCTCTAATACAAATCAAAGCAGAAAAACCCTACCAATCTAAAAACAAACAAAAATCGCCCCTCGCAGGGGGTTATTGATCCCCCGAGATCTGTATGCACTCCTTGCGATCTACCTGTCACACTCTAATATTTATTTGACAAAAAAAGGCAAAACAGAATCATTAAAGCCGAAAAAAATTAAAAAAAAACGTAAAAAAAACGTAAAAAAAATATGGGTGGGCGTGGTTTTTGGCCCGTAGCCTCCAAAGGAATGATCCGATGTTGCTGAATTGCAATACCAAAATTTTCGAAACTATGCCTGACAGATTGGTGTGCTTAAATTTTTTGTATCTCTTCTGATGCCTTGGCAAATGACATTACCACACTAACACGGACAGACGGACAGACGGACAGACGGACATCGCTTAATCAACTTCTCTATGTATAAGGATCCAGAATATATATACTTTATGGGGTCGGAAATGAATATTGTAGAAATTACACACGGAATGACAAACTTATATATACCCTTTCCACCTGTGGTGAAGGGTATAAAAATATGTTACTCTATATACACACATACATACATATGTTTATTCTTAATATTAAATATATGTTATGTTACAGTCATGATTTTCATTTTCAATAAAATATTGAAATTTTTGTTTTAATTTTTCGAAAATTGTGTGTAAAAATTTTTTGTAAAAATATTTTTTTAAAAATTTTTTGTAAAATTTTATTCGAAAATTTTTTGGAAAATTTTTTAAAAAAATTTTTTTTCTAATATTTTTCTGTAAAATATCTTTTTGAAAATGCTTTGTAAATTTTTTGTAAATATTTTTGAAAAATTTTTTAAAAAATTTTTTTAAAAATTTTTTTTTAAAAATTTTATTGAAATTTTTTTGTTAAATTTTGGACCTTTCTCCAATATATTGAGTTAGAATGGTCAGACTAAAGCAAAAAGAAATCCTTACAAAAAAAAAAAAAATTTCATCATATTGACACATGGGGGGCTCTTTTAACTGCTCCTATTTGTCAGTAGGTACCCTGTGGGTCCATTGGCTACCTCTATGCGTATTGCTTTCTATTAAGGTCTCTAATACAAATCAAAGCAGAAAAACCCTACCAATCTAAAAACAAACAAAAATCGCCCCTCGCAGGGGGTTATTGATCCCCCGAGATCTGTATGCACTCCTTGCGATCTACCTGTCACACTCTAATATTTATTTGACAAAAAAAGGCAAAACAGAATCATTAAAGCCGAAAAAAATTAAAAAAAAACGTAAAAAAAACGTAAAAAAAATATGGGTGGGCGTGGTTTTTGGCCCGTAGCCTCCAAAGGAATGATCCGATGTTGCTGAATTGCAATACCAAAATTTTCGAAACTATGCCTGACAGATTGGTGTGCTTAAATTTTTTGTATCTCTTCTGATGCCTTGGCAAATGACATTACCACACTAACACGGACAGACGGACAGACGGACAGACGGACAGACGGACATCGCTTAATCAACTTCTCTATGTATAAGGATCCAGAATATATATACTTTATGGGGTCGGAAATGAATATTGTAGAAATTACACACGGAATGACAAACTTATATATACCCTTTCCACCTGTGGTGAAGGGTATAAAAATATGTTACTCTATATACACACATACATACATATGTTTATTCTTAATATTAAATATATGTTATGTTACAGTCATGATTTTCATTTTCAAAGAAATATTGAAATTTTTGTTTTAATTTTTCGAAAATTGTGTGTAAAAATTTTTTGTAAAAATATTTTTTTAAAAATTTTTTGTAAAATTTTATTCGAAAATTTTTTGGAAAATTTTTTAAAAAAATTTTTTTTCTAATATTTTTCTGTAAAATATCTTTTTGAAAATGCTTTGTAAATTTTTTGTAAATATTTTTGAAAAAAATTTTTTTAAAAAATTTTTTTTAAAAAATTTTTTTAAAAATTTGTTTTTAAAAATTTTATTGAAATTTTTTTGTTAAATTTTGGACCTTTCTCCAATATATTGAGTTAGAATGGTCAGACTAAAGCAAAAAGAAATCCTTACAAAAAAAAAAAAATTTCATCATATTGACACATGGGGGGCCCTTTTAACTGCTCCTATTTGTCAGTAGGTACCCTGTGGGTCCATTGGCTACCTCTATGCGTATTGCTTTCTATTAAGGTCTCTAATACAAATCAAAGCAGAAAAACCCTACCAATCTAAAAACAAACAAAAATCGCCCCTCGCAGGGGGTTATTGATCCCCCGAGATCTGTATGCACTCCTTGCGATCTACCTGTCACACTCTAATATTTATTTGACAAAAAAAGGCAAAACAGAATCATTAAAGCCGAAAAAAATTAAAAAAAAACGTAAAAAAAACGTAAAAAAAATATGGGTGGGCGTGGTTTTTGGCCCGTAGCCTCCAAAGGAATGATCCGATGTTGCTGAATTGCAATACCAAAATTTTCGAAACTATGCCTGACAGATTGGTGTGCTTAAATTTTTTGTATCTCTTCTGATGCCTTGGCAAATGACATTACCACACTAACACGGACAGACGGACAGACGGACAGACGGACAGACGGACATCGCTTAATCAACTTCTCTATGTATAAGGATCCAGAATATATATACTTTATGGGGTCGGAAATGAATATTGTAGAAATTACACACGGAATGACAAACTTATATATACCCTTTCCACCTGTGGTGAAGGGTATAAAAATATGTTACTCTATATACACACATACATACATATGTTTATTCTTAATATTAAATATATGTTATGTTACAGTCATGATTTTCATTTTCAAAGAAATATTGAAATTTTTGTTTTAATTTTTCGAAAATTGTGTGTAAAAATTTTTTGTAAAAATATTTTTTTAAAAATTTTTTGTAAAATTTTATTCGAAAATTTTTTGGAAAATTTTTTAAAAAAATTTTTTTTCTAATATTTTTCTGCAAAATATCTTTTTGAAAATGCTTTGTAAATTTTTTGTAAATATTTTTGAAAAAAATTTTTTTAAAAAATTTTTTTTAAAAAATTTTTTTAAAAATTTTATTGAAATTTTTTTGTTAAATTTTGGACCTTTCTCCAATATATTGAGTTAGAATGGTCAGACTAAAGCAAAAAGAAATCCTTACAAAAAAAAAAAAAATTCATCATATTGACACATGGGGGGCCCTTTTAACTGCTCCTATTTGTCAGTAGGTACCCTGTGGGTCCATTGGCTACCTCTATGCGTATTGCTTTCTATTAAGGTCTCTAATACAAATCAAAGCAGAAAAACCCTACCAATCTAAAAACAAACAAAAATCGCCCCTCGCAGGGGGTTATTGATCCCCCGAGATCTGTATGCACTCCTTGCGATCTACCTGTCACACTCTAATATTTATTTGACAAAAAAAGGCAAAACAGAATCATTAAAGCCGAAAAAAATTAAAAAAAAACGTAAAAAAAATATGGGTGGGCGTGGTTTTTGGCCCGTAGCCTCCAAAGGAATGATCCGATGTTGCTGAATTGCAATACCAAAATTTTCGAAACTATGCCTGACAGATTGGTGTGCTTAAATTTTTTGTATCTCTTCTGATGCCTTGGCAAATGACATTACCACACTAACACGGACAGACGGACATACGGACAGACGGACATCGCTTAATCAACTTCTCTATGTATAAGGATCCAGAATATATATACTTTATGGGGTCGGAAATGAATATTGTAGAAATTACACACGGAATGACAAACTTATATATACCCTTTCCACCTGTGGTGAAGGGTATAAAAATATGTTACTCTATATACACACATACATACATATGTTTATTCTTAATATTAAATATATGTTATGTTACAGTCATGATTTTCATTTTCAATAAAATATTGAAATTTTTGTTTTAATTTTTCGAAAATTGTGTGTAAAAATTTTTTGTAAAAATATTTTTTTAAAAATTTTTTGTAAAATTTTATTCGAAAATTTTTTGGAAAATTTTTTAAAAAAATTTTTTTTCTAATATTTTTCTGTAAAATATCTTTTTGAAAATGCTTTGTAAATTTTTTGTAAATATTTTTGAAAAATTTTTTAAAAAATTTTTTTAAAAATTTTTTTTTAAAAATTTTATTGAAATTTTTTTGTTAAATTTTGGACCTTTCTCCAATATATTGAGTTAGAATGGTCAGACTAAAGCAAAAAGAAATCCTTACAAAAAAAAAAAAATTTCATCATATTGACACATGGGGGGCCCTTTTAACTGCTCCTATTTGTCAGTAGGTACCCTGTGGGTCCATTGGCTACCTCTATGCGTATTGCTTTCTATTAAGGTCTCTAATACAAATCAAAGCAGAAAAACCCTACCAATCTAAAAACAAACAAAAATCGCCCCTCGCAGGGGGTTATTGATCCCCCGAGATCTGTATGCACTCCTTGCGATCTACCTGTCACACTCTAATATTTATTTGACAAAAAAAGGCAAAACAGAATCATTAAAGCCGAAAAAAATTAAAAAAAAACGTAAAAAAAACGTAAAAAAAATATGGGTGGGCGTGGTTTTTGGCCCGTAGCCTCCAAAGGAATGATCCAATGTTGCTGAATTGCAATACCAAAATTTTCGAAACTATGCCTGACAGATTGGTGTGCTTAAATTTTTTGTATCTCTTCTGATGCCTTGGCAAATGACATTACCACACTAACACGGACAGACGGACAGACGGACAGACGGACAGACGGACATCGCTTAATCAACTTCTCTATGTATAAGGATCCAGAATATATATACTTTATGGGGTCGGAAATGAATATTGTAGAAATTACACACGGAATGACAAACTTATATATACCCTTTCCACCTGTGGTGAAGGGTATAAAAATATGTTACTCTATATACACACATACATACATATGTTTATTCTTAATATTAAATATATGTTATGTTACAGTCATGATTTTCATTTTCAAAGAAATATTGAAATTTTTGTTTTAATTTTTCGAAAATTGTGTGTAAAAATTTTTTGTAAAAATATTTTTTTAAAAATTTTTTGTAAAATTTTATTCGAAAATTTTTTGGAAAATTTTTTAAAAAAATTTTTTTTCTAATATTTTTCTGCAAAATATCTTTTTGAAAATGCTTTGTAAATTTTTTGTAAATATTTTTGAAAAAAATTTTTTTAAAAAATTTTTTTTAAAAAATTTTTTTAAAAATTTTATTGAAATTTTTTTGTTAAATTTTGGACCTTTCTCCAATATATTGAGTTAGAATGGTCAGACTAAAGCAAAAAGAAATCCTTACAAAAAAAAAAAAAAATTCATCATATTGACACATGGGGGGCCCTTTTAACTGCTCCTATTTGTCAGTAGGTACCCTGTGGGTCCATTGGCTACCTCTATGCGTATTGCTTTCTATTAAGGTCTCTAATACAAATCAAAGCAGAAAAACCCTACCAATCTAAAAACAAACAAAAATCGCCCCTCGCAGGGGGTTATTGATCCCCCGAGATCTGTATGCACTCCTTGCGATCTACCTGTCACACTCTAATATTTATTTGACAAAAAAAGGCAAAACAGAATCATTAAAGCCGAAAAAAATTAAAAAAAAACGTAAAAAAAATATGGGTGGGCGTGGTTTTTGGCCCGTAGCCTCCAAAGGAATGATCCGATGTTGCTGAATTGCAATACCAAAATTTTCGAAACTATGCCTGACAGATTGGTGTGCTTAAATTTTTTGTATCTCTTCTGATGCCTTGGCAAATGACATTACCACACTAACACGGACAGACGGACATACGGACAGACGGACATCGCTTAATCAACTTCTCTATGTATAAGGATCCAGAATATATATACTTTATGGGGTCGGAAATGAATATTGTAGAAATTACACACGGAATGACAAACTTATATATACCCTTTCCACCTGTGGTGAAGGGTATAAAAATATGTTACTCTATATACACACATACATACATATGTTTATTCTTAATATTAAATATATGTTATGTTACAGTCATGATTTTCATTTTCAATAAAATATTGAAATTTTTGTTTTAATTTTTCGAAAATTGTGTGTAAAAATTTTTTGTAAAAATATTTTTTTAAAAATTTTTTGTAAAATTTTATTCGAAAATTTTTTGGAAAATTTTTTAAAAAAATTTTTTTTCTAATATTTTTCTGTAAAATATCTTTTTGAAAATGCTTTGTAAATTTTTTGTAAATATTTTTGAAAAATTTTTTAAAAAATTTTTTTAAAAATTTTTTTTTAAAAATTTTATTGAAATTTTTTTGTTAAATTTTGGACCTTTCTCCAATATATTGAGTTAGAATGGTCAGACTAAAGCAAAAAGAAATCCTTACAAAAAAAAAAAAAATTTCATCATATTGACACATGGGGGGCTCTTTTAACTGCTCCTATTTGTCAGTAGGTACCCTGTGGGTCCATTGGCTACCTCTATGCGTATTGCTTTCTATTAAGGTCTCTAATACAAATCAAAGCAGAAAAACCCTACCAATCTAAAAACAAACAAAAATCGCCCCTCGCAGGGGGTTATTGATCCCCCGAGATCTGTATGCACTCCTTGCGATCTACCTGTCACACTCTAATATTTATTTGACAAAAAAAGGCAAAACAGAATCATTAAAGCCGAAAAAAATTAAAAAAAAACGTAAAAAAAACGTAAAAAAAATATGGGTGGGCGTGGTTTTTGGCCCGTAGCCTCCAAAGGAATGATCCGATGTTGCTGAATTGCAATACCAAAATTTTCGAAACTATGCCTGACAGATTGGTGTGCTTAAATTTTTTGTATCTCTTCTGATGCCTTGGCAAATGACATTACCACACTAACACGGACAGACGGACAGACGGACAGACGGACAGACGGACATCGCTTAATCAACTTCTCTATGTATAAGGATCCAGAATATATATACTTTATGGGGTCGGAAATGAATATTGTAGAAATTACACACGGAATGACAAACTTATATATACCCTTTCCACCTGTGGTGAAGGGTATAACAATATGTTACTCTATATACACACATACATACATATGTTTATTCTTAATATTAAATATATGTTATGTTACAGTCATGATTTTCATTTTCAAAGAAATATTGAAATTTTTGTTTTAATTTTTCGAAAATTGTGTGTAAAAATTTTTTGTAAAAATATTTTTTTAAAAATTTTTTGTAAAATTTTATTCGAAAATTTTTTGGAAAATTTTTTAAAAAAATTTTTTTTCTAATATTTTTCTGTAAAATATCTTTTTGAAAATGCTTTGTAAATTTTTTGTAAATATTTTTGAAAAAAATTTTTTTAAAAAATTTTTTTTAAAAAATTTTTTTAAAAATTTGTTTTTAAAAATTTTATTGAAATTTTTTTGTTAAATTTTGGACCTTTCTCCAATATATTGAGTTAGAATGGTCAGACTAAAGCAAAAAGAAATCCTTACAAAAAAAAAAAAATTTCATCATATTGACACATGGGGGGCCCTTTTAACTGCTCCTATTTGTCAGTAGGTACCCTGTGGGTCCATTGGCTACCTCTATGCGTATTGCTTTCTATTAAGGTCTCTAATACAAATCAAAGCAGAAAAACCCTACCAATCTAAAAACAAACAAAAATCGCCCCTCGCAGGGGGTTATTGATCCCCCGAGATCTGTATGCACTCCTTGCGATCTACCTGTCACACTCTAATATTTATTTGACAAAAAAAGGCAAAACAGAATCATTAAAGCCGAAAAAAATTAAAAAAAAACGTAAAAAAAACGTAAAAAAAATATGGGTGGGCGTGGTTTTTGGCCCGTAGCCTCCAAAGGAATGATCCGATGTTGCTGAATTGCAATACCAAAATTTTCGAAACTATGCCTGACAGATTGGTGTGCTTAAATTTTTTGTATCTCTTCTGATGCCTTGGCAAATGACATTACCACACTAACACGGACAGACGGACAGACGGACAGACGGACATCGCTTAATCAACTTCTCTATGTATAAGGATCCAGAATATATATACTTTATGGGGTCGGAAATGAATATTGTAGAAATTACACACGGAATGACAAACTTATATATACCCTTTCCACCTGTGGTGAAGGGTATAAAAATATGTTACTCTATATACACACATACATACATATGTTTATTCTTAATATTAAATATATGTTATGTTACAGTCATGATTTTCATTTTCAAAGAAATATTGAAATTTTTGTTTTAATTTTTCGAAAATTGTGTGTAAAAATTTTTTGTAAAAATATTTTTTTAAAAATTTTTTGTAAAATTTTATTCGAAAATTTTTTGGAAAATTTTTTAAAAAAATTTTTTTTCTAATATTTTTCTGCAAAATATCTTTTTGAAAATGCTTTGTAAATTTTTTGTAAATATTTTTGAAAAAAATTTTTTTAAAAAATTTTTTTTAAAAAATTTTTTTAAAAATTTTATTGAAATTTTTTTGTTAAATTTTGGACCTTTCTCCAATATATTGAGTTAGAATGGTCAGACTAAAGCAAAAAGAAATCCTTACAAAAAAAAAAAAAATTCATCATATTGACACATGGGGGGCCCTTTTAACTGCTCCTATTTGTCAGTAGGTACCCTGTGGGTCCATTGGCTACCTCTATGCGTATTGCTTTCTATTAAGGTCTCTAATACAAATCAAAGCAGAAAAACCCTACCAATCTAAAAACAAACAAAAATCGCCCCTCGCAGGGGGTTATTGATCCCCCGAGATCTGTATGCACTCCTTGCGATCTACCTGTCACACTCTAATATTTATTTGACAAAAAAAGGCAAAACAGAATCATTAAAGCCGAAAAAAATTAAAAAAAAACGTAAAAAAAATATGGGTGGGCGTGGTTTTTGGCCCGTAGCCTCCAAAGGAATGATCCGATGTTGCTGAATTGCAATACCAAAATTTTCGAAACTATGCCTGACAGATTGGTGTGCTTAAATTTTTTGTATCTCTTCTGATGCCTTGGCAAATGACATTACCACACTAACACGGACAGACGGACATACGGACAGACGGACATCGCTTAATCAACTTCTCTATGTATAAGGATCCAGAATATATATACTTTATGGGGTCGGAAATGAATATTGTAGAAATTACACACGGAATGACAAACTTATATATACCCTTTCCACCTGTGGTGAAGGGTATAAAAATATGTTACTCTATATACACACATACATACATATGTTTATTCTTAATATTAAATATATGTTATGTTACAGTCATGATTTTCATTTTCAATAAAATATTGAAATTTTTGTTTTAATTTTTCGAAAATTGTGTGTAAAAATTTTTTGTAAAAATATTTTTTTAAAAATTTTTTGTAAAATTTTATTCGAAAATTTTTTGGAAAATTTTTTAAAAAAATTTTTTTTCTAATATTTTTCTGTAAAATATCTTTTTGAAAATGCTTTGTAAATTTTTTGTAAATATTTTTGAAAAATTTTTTAAAAAATTTTTTTAAAAATTTTTTTTTAAAAATTTTATTGAAATTTTTTTGTTAAATTTTGGACCTTTCTCCAATATATTGAGTTAGAATGGTCAGACTAAAGCAAAAAGAAATCCTTACAAAAAAAAAAAAAATTTCATCATATTGACACATGGGGGGCTCTTTTAACTGCTCCTATTTGTCAGTAGGTACCCTGTGGGTCCATTGGCTACCTCTATGCGTATTGCTTTCTATTAAGGTCTCTAATACAAATCAAAGCAGAAAAACCCTACCAATCTAAAAACAAACAAAAATCGCCCCTCGCAGGGGGTTATTGATCCCCCGAGATCTGTATGCACTCCTTGCGATCTACCTGTCACACTCTAATATTTATTTGACAAAAAAAGGCAAAACAGAATCATTAAAGCCGAAAAAAATTAAAAAAAAACGTAAAAAAAACGTAAAAAAAATATGGGTGGGCGTGGTTTTTGGCCCGTAGCCTCCAAAGGAATGATCCGATGTTGCTGAATTGCAATACCAAAATTTTCGAAACTATGCCTGACAGATTGGTGTGCTTAAATTTTTTGTATCTCTTCTGATGCCTTGGCAAATGACATTACCACACTAACACGGACAGACGGACAGACGGGCAGACGGACATCGCTTAATCAACTTCTCTATGTATAAGGATCCAGAATATATATACTTTATGGGGTCGGAAATGAATATTGTAGAAATTACACACGGAATGACAAACTTATATATACCCTTTCCACCTGTGGTGAAGGGTATAAAAATATGTTACTCTATATACACACATACATACATATGTTTATTCTTAATATTAAATATATGTTATGTTACAGTCATGATTTTCATTTTCAAAGAAATATTGAAATTTTTGTTTTAATTTTTCGAAAATTGTGTGTAAAAATTTTTTGTAAAAATATTTTTTTAAAAATTTTTTGTAAAATTTTATTCGAAAATTTTTTGGAAAATTTTTTAAAAAAATTTTTTTTCTAATATTTTTCTGTAAAATATCTTTTTGAAAATGCTTTGTAAATTTTTTGTAAATATTTTTGAAAAAAATTTTTTTAAAAAATTTTTTTTAAAAAATTTTTTTAAAAATTTGTTTTTAAAAATTTTATTGAAATTTTTTTGTTAAATTTTGGACCTTTCTCCAATATATTGAGTTAGAATGGTCAGACTAAAGCAAAAAGAAATCCTTACAAAAAAAAAAAAAAATTTCATCATATTGACACATGGGGGGCCCTTTTAACTGCTCCTATTTGTCAGTAGGTACCCTGTGGGTCCATTGGCTACCTCTATGCGTATTGCTTTCTATTAAGGTCTCTAATACAAATCAAAGCAGAAAAACCCTACCAATCTAAAAACAAACAAAAATCGCCCCTCGCAGGGGGTTATTGATCCCCCGAGATCTGTATGCACTCCTTGCGATCTACCTGTCACACTCTAATATTTATTTGACAAAAAAAGGCAAATCATTAAAGCCGAAAAAAATTAAAAAAAAACGTAAAAAAAACGTAAAAAAAATATGGGTGGGCGTGGTTTTTGGCCCGTAGCCTCCAAAGGAATGATCCGATGTTGCTGAATTGCAATACCAAAATTTTCGAAACTATGCCTGACAGATTGGTGTGCTTAAATTTTTTGTATCTCTTCTGATGCCTTGGCAAATGACATTACCACACTACACGGACAGACGGACAGACGGACAGACGGACAGACGGACATCGCTTAATCAACTTCTCTATGTATAAGGATCCAGAATATATATACTTTATGGGGTCGGAAATGAATATTGTAGAAATTACACACGGAATGACAAACTTATATATACCCTTTCCACCTGTGGTGAAGGGTATAAAAATATGTTACTCTATATACACACATACATACATATGTTTATTCTTAATATTAAATATATGTTATGTTACAGTCATGATTTTCATTTTCAAAGAAATATTGAAATTTTTGTTTTAATTTTTCGAAAATTGTGTGTAAAAATTTTTTGTAAAAATATTTTTTTAAAAATTTTTTGTAAAATTTTATTCGAAAATTTTTTGGAAAATTTTTTAAAAAAATTTTTTTTCTAATATTTTTCTGCAAAATATCTTTTTGAAAATGCTTTGTAAATTTTTTGTAAATATTTTTGAAAAAAATTTTTTTAAAAAATTTTTTTTAAAAAATTTTTTTAAAAATTTTATTGAAATTTTTTTGTTAAATTTTGGACCTTTCTCCAATATATTGAGTTAGAATGGTCAGACTAAAGCAAAAAGAAATCCTTACAAAAAAAAAAATTCATCATATTGACACATGGGGGGCCCTTTTAACTGCTCCTATTTGTCAGTAGGTACCCTGTGGGTCCATTGGCTACCTCTATGCGTATTGCTTTCTATTAAGGTCTCTAATACAAATCAAAGCAGAAAAACCCTACCAATCTAAAAACAAACAAAAATCGCCCCTCGCAGGGGGTTATTGATCCCCCGAGATCTGTATGCACTCCTTGCGATCTACCTGTCACACTCTAATATTTATTTGACAAAAAAAGGCAAAACAGAATCATTAAAGCCGAAAAAAATTAAAAAAAAACGTAAAAAAAACGTAAAAAAAATATGGGTGGGCGTGGTTTTTGGCCCGTAGCCTCCAAAGGAATGATCCGATGTTGCTGAATTGCAATACCAAAATTTTCGAAACTATGCCTGACAGATTGGTGTGCTTAAATTTTTTGTATCTCTTCTGATGCCTTGGCAAATGACATTACCACACTAACACGGACAGACGGACAGACGGACAGACGGACATCGCTTAATCAACTTCTCTATGTATAAGGATCCAGAATATATATACTTTATGGGGTCGGAAATGAATATTGTAGAAATTACACACGGAATGACAAACTTATATATACCCTTTCCACCTGTGGTGAAGGGTATAAAAATATGTTACTCTATATACACACATACATACATATGTTTATTCTTAATATTAAATATATGTTATGTTACAGTCATGATTTTCATTTTCAATAAAATATTGAAATTTTTGTTTTAATTTTTCGAAAATTGTGTGTAAAAATTTTTTGTAAAAATATTTTTTTAAAAATTTTTTGTAAAATTTTATTCGAAAATTTTTTGGAAAATTTTTTAAAAAAATTTTTTTTCTAATATTTTTCTGTAAAATATCTTTTTGAAAATGCTTTGTAAATTTTTTGTAAATATTTTTGAAAAATTTTTTAAAAAATTTTTTTAAAAATTTTTTTTTAAAAATTTTATTGAAATTTTTTTGTTAAATTTTGGACCTTTCTCCAATATATTGAGTTAGAATGGTCAGACTAAAGCAAAAAGAAATCCTTACAAAAAAAAAAAAAATTTCATCATATTGACACATGGGGGGCTCTTTTAACTGCTCCTATTTGTCAGTAGGTACCCTGTGGGTCCATTGGCTACCTCTATGCGTATTGCTTTCTATTAAGGTCTCTAATACAAATCAAAGCAGAAAAACCCTACCAATCTAAAAACAAACAAAAATCGCCCCTCGCAGGGGGTTATTGATCCCCCGAGATCTGTATGCACTCCTTGCGATCTACCTGTCACACTCTAATATTTATTTGACAAAAAAAGGCAAAACAGAATCATTAAAGCCGAAAAAAATTAAAAAAAAACGTAAAAAAAACGTAAAAAAAATATGGGTGGGCGTGGTTTTTGGCCCGTAGCCTCCAAAGGAATGATCCGATGTTGCTGAATTGCAATACCAAAATTTTCGAAACTATGCCTGACAGATTGGTGTGCTTAAATTTTTTGTATCTCTTCTGATGCCTTGGCAAATGACATTACCACACTAACACGGACAGACGGACAGACGGACAGACGGACAGACGGACATCGCTTAATCAACTTCTCTATGTATAAGGATCCAGAATATATATACTTTATGGGGTCGGAAATGAATATTGTAGAAATTACACACGGAATGACAAACTTATATATACCCTTTCCACCTGTGGTGAAGGGTATAAAAATATGTTACTCTATATACACACATACATACATATGTTTATTCTTAATATTAAATATATGTTATGTTACAGTCATGATTTTCATTTTCAAAGAAATATTGAAATTTTTGTTTTAATTTTTCGAAAATTGTGTGTAAAAATTTTTTGTAAAAATATTTTTTTAAAAATTTTTTGTAAAATTTTATTCGAAAATTTTTTGGAAAATTTTTTAAAAAAATTTTTTTTCTAATATTTTTCTGTAAAATATCTTTTTGAAAATGCTTTGTAAATTTTTTGTAAATATTTTTGAAAAAAATTTTTTTAAAAAATTTTTTTTAAAAAATTTTTTTAAAAATTTGTTTTTAAAAATTTTATTGAAATTTTTTTGTTAAATTTTGGACCTTTCTCCAATATATTGAGTTAGAATGGTCAGACTAAAGCAAAAAGAAATCCTTACAAAAAAAAAAAAAATTTCATCATATTGACACATGGGGGGCCCTTTTAACTGCTCCTATTTGTCAGTAGGTACCCTGTGGGTCCATTGGCTACCTCTATGCGTATTGCTTTCTATTAAGGTCTCTAATACAAATCAAAGCAGAAAAACCCTACCAATCTAAAAACAAACAAAAATCGCCCCTCGCAGGGGGTTATTGATCCCCCGAGATCTGTATGCACTCCTTGCGATCTACCTGTCACACTCTAATATTTATTTGACAAAAAAAGGCAAAACAGAATCATTAAAGCCGAAAAAAATTAAAAAAAAACGTAAAAAAAACGTAAAAAAAATATGGGTGGGCGTGGTTTTTGGCCCGTAGCCTCCAAAGGAATGATCCGATGTTGCTGAATTGCAATACCAAAATTTTCGAAACTATGCCTGACAGATTGGTGTGCTTAAATTTTTTGTATCTCTTCTGATGCCTTGGCAAATGACATTACCACACTAACACGGACAGACGGACAGACGGACAGACGGACATCGCTTAATCAACTTCTCTATGTATAAGGATCCAGAATATATATACTTTATGGGGTCGGAAATGAATATTGTAGAAATTACACACGGAATGACAAACTTATATATACCCTTTCCACCTGTGGTGAAGGGTATAAAAATATGTTACTCTATATACACACATACATACATATGTTTATTCTTAATATTAAATATATGTTATGTTACAGTCATGATTTTCATTTTCAAAGAAATATTGAAATTTTTGTTTTAATTTTTCGAAAATTGTGTGTAAAAATTTTTTGTAAAAATATTTTTTTAAAAATTTTTTGTAAAATTTTATTCGAAAATTTTTTGGAAAATTTTTTAAAAAAATTTTTTTTCTAATATTTTTCTGCAAAATATCTTTTTGAAAATGCTTTGTAAATTTTTTGTAAATATTTTTGAAAAAAATTTTTTTAAAAAATTTTTTTTAAAAAATTTTTTTAAAAATTTTATTGAAATTTTTTTGTTAAATTTTGGACCTTTCTCCAATATATTGAGTTAGAATGGTCAGACTAAAGCAAAAAGAAATCCTTACAAAAAAAAAAAAAAATTCATCATATTGACACATGGGGGGCCCTTTTAACTGCTCCTATTTGTCAGTAGGTACCCTGTGGGTCCATTGGCTACCTCTATGCGTATTGCTTTCTATTAAGGTCTCTAATACAAATCAAAGCAGAAAAACCCTACCAATCTAAAAACAAACAAAAATCGCCCCTCGCAGGGGGTTATTGATCCCCCGAGATCTGTATGCACTCCTTGCGATCTACCTGTCACACTCTAATATTTATTTGACAAAAAAAGGCAAAACAGAATCATTAAAGCCGAAAAAAATTAAAAAAAAACGTAAAAAAACGTAAAAAAAACGTAAAAAAAATATGGGTGGGCGTGGTTTTTGGCCCGTAGCCTCCAAAGGAATGATCCGATGTTGCTGAATTGCAATACCAAAATTTTCGAAACTATGCCTGACAGATTGGTGTGCTTAAATTTTTTGTATCTCTTCTGATGCCTTGGCAAATGACATTACCACACTAACACGGACAGACGGACAGACGGACAGACGGACATCGCTTAATCAACTTCTCTATGTATAAGGATCCAGAATATATATACTTTATGGGGTCGGAAATGAATATTGTAGAAATTACACACGGAATGACAAACTTATATATACCCTTTCCACCTGTGGTGAAGGGTATAAAAATATGTTACTCTATATACACACATACATACATATGTTTATTCTTAATATTAAATATATGTTATGTTACAGTCATGATTTTCATTTTCAATAAAATATTGAAATTTTTGTTTTAATTTTTCGAAAATTGTGTGTAAAAATTTTTTGTAAAAATATTTTTTTAAAAATTTTTTGTAAAATTTTATTCGAAAATTTTTTGGAAAATTTTTTAAAAAATTTTTTTTTCTAATATTTTTCTGTAAAATATCTTTTTGAAAATGCTTTGTAAATTTTTTGTAAATATTTTTGAAAAATTTTTTAAAAAATTTTTTTAAAAATTTTTTTTTAAAAATTTTATTGAAATTTTTTTGTTAAATTTTGGACCTTTCTCCAATATATTGAGTTAGAATGGTCAGACTAAAGCAAAAAGAAATCCTTACAAAAAAAAAAAAAATTTCATCATATTGACACATGGGGGGCTCTTTTAACTGCTCCTATTTGTCAGTAGGTACCCTGTGGGTCCATTGGCTACCTCTATGCGTATTGCTTTCTATTAAGGTCTCTAATACAAATCAAAGCAGAAAAACCCTACCAATCTAAAAACAAACAAAAATCGCCCCTCGCAGGGGGTTATTGATCCCCCGAGATCTGTATGCACTCCTTGCGATCTACCTGTCACACTCTAATATTTATTTGACAAAAAAAGGCAAAACAGAATCATTAAAGCCGAAAAAAATTAAAAAAAAACGTAAAAAAAACGTAAAAAAAATATGGGTGGGCGTGGTTTTTGGCCCGTAGCCTCCAAAGGAATGATCCGATGTTGCTGAATTGCAATACCAAAATTTTCGAAACTATGCCTGACAGATTGGTGTGCTTAAATTTTTTGTATCTCTTCTGATGCCTTGGCAAATGACATTACCACACTAACACGGACAGACGGACAGACGGACAGACGGACAGACGGACATCGCTTAATCAACTTCTCTATGTATAAGGATCCAGAATATATATACTTTATGGGGTCGGAAATGAATATTGTAGAAATTACACACGGAATGACAAACTTATATATACCCTTTCCACCTGTGGTGAAGGGTATAAAAATATGTTACTCTATATACACACATACATACATATGTTTATTCTTAATATTAAATATATGTTATGTTACAGTCATGATTTTCATTTTCAAAGAAATATTGAAATTTTTGTTTTAATTTTTCGAAAATTGTGTGTAAAAATTTTTTGTAAAAATATTTTTTTAAAAATTTTTTGTAAAATTTTATTCGAAAATTTTTTGGAAAATTTTTTAAAAAAATTTTTTTTCTAATATTTTTCTGTAAAATATCTTTTTGAAAATGCTTTGTAAATTTTTTGTAAATATTTTTGAAAAAAATTTTTTTAAAAAATTTTTTTTAAAAAATTTTTTTAAAAATTTGTTTTTAAAAATTTTATTGAAATTTTTTTGTTAAATTTTGGACCTTTCTCCAATATATTGAGTTAGAATGGTCAGACTAAAGCAAAAAGAAATCCTTACAAAAAAAAAAAAAAATTTCATCATATTGACACATGGGGGGCCCTTTTAACTGCTCCTATTTGTCAGTAGGTACCCTGTGGGTCCATTGGCTACCTCTATGCGTATTGCTTTCTATTAAGGTCTCTAATACAAATCAAAGCAGAAAAACCCTACCAATCTAAAAACAAACAAAAATCGCCCCTCGCAGGGGGTTATTGATCCCCCGAGATCTGTATGCACTCCTTGCGATCTACCTGTCACACTCTAATATTTATTTGACAAAAAAAGGCAAAACAGAATCATTAAAGCCGAAAAAAATTAAAAAAAAACGTAAAAAAAACGTAAAAAAAATATGGGTGGGCGTGGTTTTTGGCCCGTAGCCTCCAAAGGAATGATCCGATGTTGCTGAATTGCAATACCAAAATTTTCGAAACTATGCCTGACAGATTGGTGTGCTTAAATTTTTTGTATCTCTTCTGATGCCTTGGCAAATGACATTACCACACTAACACGGACAGACGGACAGACGGACAGACGGACAGACGGACATCGCTTAATCAACTTCTCTATGTATAAGGATCCAGAATATATATACTTTATGGGGTCGGAAATGAATATTGTAGAAATTACACACGGAATGACAAACTTATATATACCCTTTCCACCTGTGGTGAAGGGTATAAAAAGGTTCACACGACGTGTATAGAATTTACACATGGAATACTGACAAGTCATATGACAAATACACATCATGTAAAACCACTTTTATGGTAGCACCTTCCAACATGACTGCAAATCCAGAATATGAACGGCGGTCTCTGATGTTTGATCCCCAATCTGCATCGACTACTCCGTATAGTTCTAAATTAGTTTTCTTAAAAAGCAGCGCATAATCGATCGTACCTCGTATATACCTAAGAATTCGTTTGGCTGATTTCCAGTGTTCTTCGTTGTAATTGGAATTAAATTGACTCATATAATGAACAGAATAAGCAATATCAGGGCGTGTCGTTACTGCCATATACATTAATGCTCCAATTAATCGCTGATAAGGGTATTTGGACATCTCATTTTCATCCTTTACTAACGGACAAGACAAGAGGCAGGGTTACATTCCGCCATACCAAAACGTTCCAAAATCATTTCTGCATAGTTACGCTACGATAAGAAAATTTGATTTGCTTCAAGATTTCGTGAAAAATCAATGCCCAGACAACGCTTAACTGGACCGATATCTTTCATATCAAATGACTTGAATAATGTCGCCTTAATAGTATCGATCCATTCAGGTTTATTTGACAACAACAAGTCATCTACGTAAATCAAAATAATCAAAATTGCTTCACCTTCTTTCTTTGAATACAAGCAGGGATCTTCTCTAGTTGGCTTTAATCCCAATTCAATCAACTTTGTAGTTAATTTATAGTACGACATTAGCCCAGATTGACGTAGACCATACAGTGCTTTCTTCAACAAAGATACGGGGTTTGAGACTGGATATTGCCTGCAACCACCTGTCTGCTGTTTCCTTGATGTTTCGGATGTGCTTTTTAACATTGTTAGTTCCCAATGGCTTACCAGACTTAATTTTATTTTATATAGGGCTTAACTGACCTGGAATTTTGATGTACACACTTTCTTCAAGCTCGCCATTTAAGTATGCTGTGATGACATCCATTTGATGAATCTCCAAATGCAATTCCGCTGCCAATGCTGTTAAAAGTCTAATTGATGATGATACGGGGGAATAAGTTTCGTGAAAGTCTTCACCTGGACGTTGAGCGTAGCCTTCTGCTACAAGGCGCACCGTCTTCTTACCGTCGTCTTTCGTACGAAACACCAATCGACTATCAATTATTTTTCTTGATTCTGGCTGCTCAACAATCTCCCATATGTTATTACGTATTTGAGCCAAATATTCATCTTCTAATGCTGCTGTCCACTCGGTTGCATTGTGTTTCTCCATTGCTTGATTATATGTTTTAGGGTCATCGGCCATCGTTAAGTATGCTAACTCGCACTCTTCAAAGTCGTCTTCTTCAGACTGAGCCAATGGTTCACAATCGTCGTTTGAATCATTCTCGCCCTCTTTTGTTTGAAACAAAGGGCGTCCACGAGTACCTATTCTTTGCAGTTTTGGACGACCTCTACCATGTTTTTCACTCTTCACATTCAAATTAGGTGCATTTCTAGTTGGTCAATTTCTTCGGAATTTTGTTCACGTTCAATTTCAATAACGTTGTTGTCCTTGAGATCATAAAAGTCTTCATATGTGTTGCTGAAACCTTTTTCATTAATAAATTTAACATCTCGGCTAATTATGACGTCTCTCTTTTTATGAGACCACATACGATAAGCCTTTGATTCTGACGAATATCCAACGTAAACACACTGTTCCGAACGTGAGTCAAATTTACTCTTAGTGGGATTTTTGTTTAACACATAACATGTCCAAAGTTTGTATGGAATTTTTCCATTTGCTTTTGTAACACACCTATTTCGAATATAACATGCCGTGTTAATGCCTTCTACCCAAAACGACGGCAGTGACCCGCATGTTTCATCATGCATCGCGCCATTTCAACAAGGGTCCTATTTTTACGTTCGGCCTGCCGTTTTTTTGAGGCGTGTGTGGCGTTGTTAAACGACGTTTTATACCGATTGCAATATTCGCGACCATTGTCTGACAGAAATCCTTTTATTTTTCGACCTGTAAATGTTTCGACCATTGCTTTGTATTTTTGAAAAGCTGTAAACACGTCAGACTTATGCTTTATAAAATACACTTCGCACCATCGAGATTTGTCATCGATAAATAAGACAAAGTATTTTGCACCTGAGTTAGATGCACATCTCATCGGGCCGCATACATCGCTGTATACTATTTCTAGTAACTCGTTGGCTCTATGTGTTTTATTTTTTGGAAAACAGCCATACGCAACGTTCTCCATACATCTAAATTACTAGTCTTTTGAAAAACTGTTACATAATTCTGCCTTTTATGTTTTCTTATAATCATTTTAGCTCTATTTCGTTGTCTGCAATAAGTTCGCCCATTTTCGTCACTAGGATATTGAATAAAACTCTTATGCGCAAGATTTTTTTACGATTGTACATTTAAGATCTCCCTGGATTTCATCCAAGAATCTTTTTTAATTTTTAATTTCCTGTTTCATTAAAAAATTTGCTTAATACCTTAAGTTGAATGTTTACATCATTAGTATTATATATTAAAGAAAAATCGTAAGAACAGCAAAAGATATCTAACCCAACCCAGTCTGTGTTTTTAAAATCTTTAAACTTAAAAATCTGATTATTTTTTCCAATATTAAGTTCTAATGATATATAAATTGAGGGGCATTGAAATTGCCCAGAAAAATTCACATTATTATTACCTGCAAGCAAAAAATAATCCAAAAGGGCTGACTTTATATGTCAAAGTGTGTTGGTATAATATTGTGGTGTACTGTAAGTCCATTTCTAACGCATAAACTTCTCATTATATCAGATTTAATTAATCGAAAAGATTATTATTAAAATCTCCAACAATGATTATGCAATTATATTTGAGAAAAAGCTGTACATGTTCCTTCTCAAAGATTTCAAGATCATTCTTGTTGCCTCTTGGAAAATATACCACCATAATATATCATATTTTCTATGACAATTTCTTCAAAAATAGTTTCACATACACCATATTGTCTACACGTAAATAATACACGAGATTTAATACCATTTAGTACATAAATGCACACACCTCCCCCTCTTCCATTTTCAATTGGGCTCCATATGTTATAAATTATTTCAACCATGTTTCAGTGATGCCAAATACGTCTAAGAAGCCACCTTCAAGAATGGAACGTAACTCATTAAGCTTAGAGTAATTTGATGGGTTATTACTACGACAGTTCATATGACCAACGCTATTAGCCTTCTGGGGGGTTACTCTCCATTGCGATACGAAACAAAAATGGAACGAAATCGAACGATTTGTACTCTTTAAAGCGTTCGCGCATTTTTCTTTCGCATATCTTTTATGGCAGCACCATACTCTGTAATGCGAAAGCGTATGTCAAATTCGTTCGATAAGCCCAAATATTTTGCGATAGTAAAAGAGCAAGCGCAAAAAAAGAAAACATGTAATTACTTTAAAAATGTGTTTTAATTGATATCTAAGTTGTTATTTTTAGGGAAATCAAAGCCAAATAGTTAAAAATAAAACAACGACAGTTTTTAATTTTAGTAGATAGTGATTTGGCCATGAAACAGTTGCTCCGAATTAATGCTTAACAAGCCGGAAGCAAAATGTAGCACAAAATATTTAGACAATCTCATGGAGATCCTGTAAGGGATATATTTATTTATTACAAAATTTTTATATTATGCTATTATTTATGTAAAATATGATACTATTTGCGTGGATTTCGTGTAGAACTTTTAGTAACGGAAAAAGTTAAAATAAAGCTATATGAATTTGAAAAAGATTCTATAACAGATTTATTATACCAGCGTTTATTTATGGAAAGTATATCGAACCTATCTGCTTGCAAGTCGTTTCAAGTTAATTTACGTCTTCAAACCATAATCCATCAATATTTATATGTAAATTCAACTGGCTTAACTTTTGTTTGCATACTTTAAACTGTTAATGTTGCCACTATTTCAAAAATTTTGCGAAAGTCATAGAGAGTACCAATTTGCCCTCTCATCGCATTGAGCTTTCAAATCGAAATTGCTTTCGCATCGCAATAGAGAGTAACCCCCCTGTTGTCTACATAACTTACTCTTTAAAATTGAATTGCCAGACGCAAATGGACCAATATTGTTAATAAAATTCATTTAAAAGTATTAAAAAATTAAATACAATATTAAGTAAATAAAATGGTAGGGGAACCAAAGAGAAAAAGTAATACAATTTAAAAATAAGTAATATAAAAGGTTTATTATGTTTAAAATTTATTTAATATAGCTGACCCAGCTGATCAAAACTGACTATGAATGGAAATATATTGTATTGTTATAAACAAGTACTTTTATGTATTTTCAAAAAGATTCATAAGATTTATAAACAAACTTATACTTATATTTTAAAAATGATTCATAAGAAGTAAACATTCCTCATATTTTTTAACAACTTCAGTACCATCACTATTTCTAATGACTACAAAAGGTTTGTCAGCATTATAAATCTTAAATTTTCCTAATTTAATTTCATTAAAAAGATTTTTACATACAACACTAGTATGAATCTTACCCTTATCAAAGTCACTTAATTTTATTGATTTTTCCTTGAGCACACATTTTGAGTTTTTCATGTTACATATATTATTTGATGTGATAGATATATTAAAAAAGGCACAAATATCAATAACAGTATGTTCAAGTTTCTGTATACTTATTTTCTCAGGCAAACCATTTATAACTACATCAGTTCTATTCATACGATGAATTAAAGTATTGTTGTTTGCTTCCAATTTCTTAATTTTTCTCTCAAAATTAGAGTCCAGTCCTTTTATTTGCTGATAACAATTTGAAATATCATCCTCAACTATATCAATCCTAAACACCACTTCATTTTTTATATCTGATGCAATACTTTCAACCTTTTTATCTATAACATCTTTATGTGTAGCTATAAGCGCAAATATGCCATCAATTTTGCTATTAAGAGTATTTATTTCATTCCGTAAATAGTTGTAATTTTCCGAAACATTTGCACAGGCTTTGCACCTAAATGAAATTCCAGGGGAACAGCATTGAACACAGGCATTTTTACCAAACTCCTTTTTACACATAGATTTTTTTATCAGCCATTGCCCACTTTTTGCTTACTTCTTAAATTAGTTGTTTTTTAAGAACAATAAAAAACTACACAATCATACTTAAGATTATTAGATTTCTTTCTTTTTTCAAAAGAGTGAAACAGCAGCATATATTAAATGCTAATTCAGCAATAAAACCTTCAGTTGTAAAGCAAGACTGCAGTATCAAGAGTTTTAATAAGATAGCAACAAGAACAATAAAAGGCATTTCGACATTACATTAATTTTGTGTCAAGTATTTTGATTTTAAAGCACAGATTTACTAATGAAAAAACTATTTTTTGTTTGAACTTCAAATTAAAAGCACTTTTTCCTTCGTTTTTAGTTTTATTATTGACCAGCTGTAATAATCACGTTTTATCTTGACATCATTTTTCTCGTTCAAAGTGCTCAAAACGAATAACAAGAAGTTAAGATTGCGATACAAGTTTAATGAAACCGTTAGCGGTTACTCGTTAGAATCTAAAGAAAAACTCTGCTAATACAAAATAGATATCATTTAGATCCTAAATAGGAGTATCATTTAGATCCTAACAGAATAATAAAATTACACACTAAGGAAATTTAAAGTTTTCACGAAAAAGGCTTTTCTAATTAAAAATTTGTCAAACAAAATACGAGCTTTTGGAGGAATTAGACTTGATCCCCAAAACGTATGTTTAGCGTTGTAGTCTGTTGTAGCCTGATGCTATGAAAATCTCTGATATTTGAAATCTAGAAAGTGAATAAATCGAAATAACGATGTTTTGATGAAATTCGTCAATGCAGATATTTTTTTTTTTTATAATTTATTTAATGTATCTTCAATATTTTTGAACTCACAATAAATACTCATATCTTAAGTCTAAAATAAAAATATAATTTTAATATATATATATATATATATATATATATATATATATATATATATATATATATATATATTAAAATTATATATATATATATATATATATATATATATATATATATATATATATATATATATTAAAATTATATATATATATATATATATATATATATATATATATATATATATATATATATACATATATATATATATATATATATATATATATATATATATATATATATATATATATATATAAATATATATAGGCTAATATAGGCTAAAGTCAAAAATTCGATGTAAAATAGGTCATATTGTGGGACCTCCATCTTCTACAAGAATGATCAATTTTATATGAAATTTGTTTAAGCGTACACGCATATACTTAGCTTACACAAAAATGTAAAATTTTTATATATTCCTTAAAAATTTTTTTTTTCTGAAAAAAAAAAACGTTAACGGTTGGGCTAAAGTACACAAAAATGCAATAATTTTAGATTTTTATGATTGGTTTTTAACATATCTGCGTATGAAATATGTTGGGTTAATGATTGGCTAACTAAGGGGGGTGCTTAGCACTAAATTACATATTCAATTTTTGAGTTGTTTTCCTAACCATAGAAAAAGCTAGACAGCCTCTGTAGTTAGCAGTGTGATTTCCACCGCAATTGCTACATTTTTTAACCTTCCTTTGATTTGTTACATTGAGCGGAACAATGTAGTTCGCCACATACTACGCAAACCAGTGGCAACTTACAGTATGCCCTAGTGTGGCATACTGTAAGTTGTTGACAATTTAGACACTGGACGGGACCTAATCGTTTATAGGGTGCGCTTCATAGTTTTTTTAATCTCATATATCCTGCTTCCAGTTCAACTCGGAAAAGTGGTTTTGGCGCACGATCTCTATTTCTGACATTATCTACATTTTTACCTTAAATCCCGCTTTTTGAAGGACAACTATTATTTCCTTCGGATCGACATATGTATACCTTTAATAACTATCTGTAGACCGTTGCTGCTCTCGAGTTGATAGGTATAAGATTTTTTGGAGCTTTTAAATTCGTTTACTGTTTTGCGATAACTGGTTTCGTCTATTACTTGTAGTTTTTGTCCTGTTTATGTTACCACGTTTAATAGAAATCACATAAAAGGAGTTCTCCCCAATAACTGAAATTAACTTCTTTATCAGCTCGCTCGAATTTTGGTCCCTTAAATAAATTGCAGGTGGTTTGGACGACGGGTGCGGTATTAGGTTCACTTGATAGCAAAACGAATTTGGAAATTTATTTCTTTTGAGTCCCTATCTTTGTGTACTTTAGACATTTGTGCTAATTGCGAAAATTTAGAGCTTCGTCCTCATTTTAAAACAGTCACGTATCTCTCCATTCCCACCTGAGCCTTGGGTTTTTCTACTCTATCCATATTTGTTTTGGTTATTCCTCCATATTTGTTTTGGTTATTCCTCAGAAGGCTAAATTTTTGTAGTTATTTTTTATCATTCTTAACAAAAGCGATGAGCAAGATTGGCGTAGCATTTCTACACAAATTATTTTCAGTTTTTTTGTTTTTATTTATTTTAGGTTCATTGTTTTTGTTTTATTTTCAAAGTAATAAAATAATAATGCCGTTGTAAAAAAAGAAAGGGAAAGAAAAATAGATTACAGACAACTTTGTTGTTGCATTAAAACAAGTTTGTTTTTTGCTTTTGTTTGAAGTTATTTACAGTATTTGTTTTTGTTTTTTTGTTAATAGCGAGCTTAAAATAATCGCGTCCTCACTTATCAACGAACAAACTAAAACTGACATTTTAATGAGTAAAAAATCTCAGAACGCTTACAATAATTTATTTGCGTACATTGGTAACAATATATATGTAGTTAACTTGAAAGAAAACAATTTCTTAACGGATTTTGATCACAGTAGGCATACAGAAGTTGAAATAAACCAATATCAATGAACTGACGAAAACTATTGACATTTTTATATTTTTTTTTTTCAATAAGAAAACTATAAACAAACATGGGCGATAGGTCATTTATATTTTGGGTGTTTTTTCACAATTTTTTTGCCAAATTTCCATTTTTCGATTTTGGACAATTTTTCAATTTCTAAACGTGATTATTCATTTAACAATTTTTCATTTTAGTTTTTGAACGGTTATTCATAGAGTCACTTTTCATGCAGGCCTGCAATGTTAGCTGCTCTCCAGAAGTTATTCAAGATTCCAAACACCTTGTGTCAGTAGAATTTGAATATCTCCGCTACATCGGCCAGATGTAGCAATAATGCTACCCAAGTAGCAAAAGATTGTGACATCTTCAAGCTGTTTCCCCATCAGTATAAAGCGATATCAGTTGGTTACATTGAAACGCATTGGTTCATCGCTTTAGCTTTATGCCCCTATTACGGTTTACAACTCAACTCAGTTGAGTTGTCTAAAAGACAACTTGAAAGACAACTGCTACTGATGAGTTGTAATTTGAAACAACTGCTACTGTCGAGTTGTAATTTTTTTAAACTTTTGTTAACTGAACTAACACAGGGTCGTAAAACGGTGAAACTACAACAGAGTTGTAACACTATTGAAATTCAACTTAACATTTTTTGACAAGTTGAGTTGTAATTGATAATACCAAATTGTAAAATTTCAACTGAAGTAGAGTTGAGTTGTAAACCGTAATAGGGGCCTTAATGTTTGTTTAAATTAGCATAAAGATTTAATTAGTTATGAATTGAGCCTTTAGATTTAAAGTTTTAAATTTATATTGTATCTTTTAACGTTTCTTAACTTTACAGTTTAAGAGTCATTGCAGAATTATTAGAAGTATCTTAAGAAACCCTGTAAGCTTATGTTAAATAGTAACATCAAAAACTGTCAATTATACCGCCATTTGTGGCCATCTTTATTTTTTACTGTCTTCATAGCCAGTACTAGATCTGAGTTCACTTCACTTTATATTGAACTTCCGTACAATAAGCATCTCTTGAATATTAATAAAAAAAAGGTTGAACTTTGGAAACAAACCCGTCACATTTGGTTTTTATTCAACAGAACCGTCACATTTGGTTTTTTATTCTTCAACAACATTTATTAATCGCGACCACTCTAGAACTTGCAGTTACTCCTGTTTCGCATAAAATCGTTCATCTGGTAGGTACATATGTACATATCTTCATTGCCCTCCAAACGCTCTCCAGCCTACAGCTATCCTAGCCGATTAATCTCCCTACATACATTTCTACATCTTCATCATCCTCAAACTACGTCAGGTAATATACAATTATCTCCTACAATAATATACATGGTCCTTCTCCGACGAAAAACTGGTCACCCTAAACAACTAAAACAAATTTCTGCAACGTCAGCTTCCCAAAATTTACATTCGGCAGTCTGAAAGAAGAGCGCGTTTAATCAACTGCATTTTTTATTTGTCGGGAATAAATGGTAAAGACGGAAAAAATGTCAAAGTAAGTAAGGCATACATACCTGTTTGTACATATGTATATGAATTAAGTGTAAAAATAAATTTAAAAAATTAAAAGATTATAAAATATCAATTATAAAAATAATCATAAAACAAATAATAAAAAGGAAAATAAGTTTAAATAAGAACAACAATAGAAAGAAGTTAATAAAAGGAAAAGTAAGTTTGCAAAAAAGAAAGACGAATAAATTAAAGTAAAATACAAAACATCAAATTTAAATTGCAAATATAAAAAGAAAAAAAAAATATTACATACAAAATTCTACAGTTTCAACAGCAAATTCATTTTCATCCCCGAGTGCGTAACAGTTTCATTTTATCTTCACTTAAAATTCCTACTCAAAAAAAAAGCAAAAAACAAAAACAAAACAACAATCAAATTGCTTAATGTACATACATATATTTACATCCACACAAACTGATGTGGTAAATATACAAAGAAAAATAAAATTAGAAGAGTTGTTGAAAAGAGAATTCCCACCAATAAAAAACGAAAAATTAAGAGTACTGTGAGTACTACTTCCAGTTTTATTTTTTTTATCTCTTGAAAAACATACATAAGCAAAGAAATATATCTGCCTAAAGAAAAAGGCTAACAGTGGGCTTAAAACACAAAAAAGGTTGTAAAAAACAAATTAATTCGCAACAAAAATAAAACATGTTAAATAAATTATAAATTCGGTGTTTGCAACATTTACTCTAAAACAATAAAACTCTAAAACAAAAAAAATAAGATTCGTTTTTTATAAGCAGGTGTTTTAATAAAATATAAAAAAAAACAAAGAGGAAAAAATAAAATAAAAAATAAAATTTCTTTAGTACAAAAACTAAAGATATACATTCCAGTTCTCATTGGAAATACAGTACAGTGGGTACAATCAGTACGAAATTCAGTAAGCAAATTTTACATTCAATTTTATTTACTATTCATTATTTCGAAAATAAATAAAAATTTGGCAATACATAATACTAACAACAACAAAATTATTTTCCAAATTAATAAAATTTTATTGTGTACATACAAAATTACTAAATCATTTATCACATTTACCATTACAATTGATTTTACATTTCTCAATACAGTCCACTTATAATTTGTTCGGCATCCCACCGAGGACAAATCAAACAATTTCATGCCAATAAATTGGGAATAAATAATTATAATAAATTGCTTTAAGAAGCTTTTGAAATTAAAATTCCAAGTAAACTGCTCATCGTAAGTCGCTTAATAAAACTCTGAAATTTTATAAGGATTTCATTCAAGGAATTTACACTTTCTCGCAACTTCCAAGATTCACAAACTTGAGTCACTGACCTATTCCAAATTCAAGAATATTGGTCAACGTTTCATCGCCTCACATTAGCCTATCAAAGCTTCAAAGATATTGGCCAAATGTAAAATAGTTTAGTAATTTTGCTAAACATTTTTAAACCGCTAACCAATCGCTACACGGGCCTATCCCAATTACAAGAGAATTGGTCAACAACATAATTACTCTCTTTAATCCTAACTAAGAAGATTTATTCCATATCGTATTTAAACCACTTAAAACGATTTATACCGCTTTCACTTGAACAAACCTATCCGAATTACAAAGGATAGTAGTAAAGTGTATTTTAATTCTTTCTCGCTGTAATGTTACCAACCGCTACCCCAAAATAAATCTGTTAAAATTCAGAAAAATATTGGGCAAGATTAAAATTTTTTTTTATTTTTGTAATAAATCAATTACCAAGAAACTACTAGATTAATAGTTGTTTCAGCCATTAAAAAGCTATAACGTTCAACTCATTCAAAGTTTAGTATTAAAACTCAACGTAAGCTTTTTTAAATATTATTATACATACGGGTCCCTCGAAATGGCTGCCAACATAAAATTCTCATTTTATTCCAAAAATTTAATAACACTTTGTAAAAAAAGCGAAGTTCAAGATGAATCGGGCCAAACTGAGTCTCTGATAGAACTCAAATTAAAAGATTTGGACAACCGCTGGGAAAAAGTCTCACAATCTTTTGAATACCTTATGTTGTCTGATCAAAGCGAAGAAATCAAAGCTGCCGCTGAAGAGGAATATGATATCTGTGTGGATAATTATTATCTTACAGTATCTCAACTTATGGATTTTCTTAAAACTAACAAGAAAAGCGTTGAACCTGCCATGCCAGTCAATTCGCATTCTTTCAATTCGCCACAAGAATCCCTAAATACATGTCTTAAGTAACCCCCATGCGATACTCAAATTTTTTCAGGAAGCTATGAAGAATGGCCCGCCTTCCGAGACATGTTCTCTGCAGTCTATATCAATCACCCAAGATTGAGCCCCGCTGAAAAGCTGTATCATCTTCGCAATAAAACGACAGAAGCAGCGGGGGCAATTGTTAACAGAATTCCTCTTACTGATGATAGTTTTAATTTAGCATGGCAGGCCCTTAAATCCAGATATGAAAACGTCAGAGTTTTAGTGGACAACCAAATCCGAAATCTCTTTAATATCCCAGTAGCAATTACCGAAGACAGCCAGTCTCTACAAAGAATTCATAGCTCTGTCACAGATTGCTTAGCATTGCTTCAAACATTTGGAGTCTCATCGGAAGGGTGGGATCCCCTTTTAATTAATTTAGTTTATTCGAAACTACCACACGAAACTCTAGCTCAGTGGGAACAATCTCTAGACGCATGCAGAGAGCTTCCAAAATGGTCCCAATTAAGCAATTTTCTTCTAAAGAGATGCGAGGTAGTTGAGCGAATTTCGGTTATAAAATTAACTAAAACTGAATTTTCAAAGCCTCAGAAATCCCAGCCGACAATTCAGACTTATGCTTCTCACGAAAAACTTGATTTAAGTTGTATAATGTGCAATGAAGATCACAGCTTAAGAATATGTCCTAGATTCCGAAAGCTTACGGTTCAAGAGAGAGTGGATTTCGTTTATAAAAATCAATTTTGCAACAACTGCCTATCGATGGGTCACACCAAAGCGAAATGTAAAAGCAAAAAAGCATGCCTTAATTGTGGAAAGAATCACCACACTATGCTGCACATGCGTGCTAACAACAATACCAAGGTAGAGCTCTATCAATCTCACAATAGCAATCGCCATATTCCGAGTAAAAATCTTGGCTCCCAGAACCAAACATCTCACGCACAAGAAATGCAACCCACAACATCAAAGTCATCGCAACCCTCAAATATTAAATATTAAATCATGCTACAAACAACACAAATATACTTCTTCGAACAGCCCTAGTTCAAATCAAAAGCAGAGGCGAATTATTTACTGTCCGAGCACTTATCGACCCAGGTTCAGAACGAACGTTCATTTCTGAAAAGATAAGAACTCGTTTAAATCTTCCCTTTCAAAAATCACAATTCGAAGTTGTGGGAGTGGGTGGACATAAAAAGCTGACAAGGAGTGTGAGTTAATTCTTGTTTCGAAAAAGTGCAGTTTCCAACTTCCGATCAAGGCAATTGTGCTCCCTAAAGTTACGAACAAAATCCCCTACACCTCTTTTAAAATTAACTGCCAATCTAAGATTTCCGATATTGAATTGGCCGATCCACACTTTAACGTTTCGTCTGCGGTTGATTTAATTTTGGGAAACGACAGCGAAAGGCATATCAACCTTGATGGAATCAAGAGAGATGTCTGCGGCTCGGCATCGGCTTATCGAACCGTCTTCGGTTGGGTTCTTAGCGGGCCGGTACAATCTCAGCCAACATTTGCCTTCACTTGCCAAAGCACCGTTGACGAAAACGTTAAAGTCAACGATTTACTGAGGCAATTCTGGGAACAGGAGGAGATTTCAGTAACTCAGCCCATCTCCACAGAAGATGCATATTGTGAAGAATTTTATACTCAAACAACGAAACGACTATCGGACGGTCGTTATATGGTACGCCTCCCATTTAAAAAAGAGTTCCCGCAACTCAAATTTCTCGGTTCTTCAAGATTCATTGCTCTGACCCAATACACGCGAATGGAGCAAACTCTGACTAAAAATCCCTCTCTTAACTCGCAATATAGTGATGTGCTCAATGAATATATCACACTAGATCACATGGAACAAACGACCTCACGGGAATATTTCGATGATGGCAAATGCAACTCTTTCTATCTTCCACACCACGCAATACTTCGCCCAGGTAGTAAAACTACAAAGGTCCGAGTTGTTTTTAATGCGTCTCGAAAAACGAACTCAGGTTTCTCCTTAAATGATGTATTATATACAGGTCCCACATTACAAGCAGATTTAATGACCGTTATCCTTAATTGGCGGTTGTACAAATATGTCTTTAGCGGTGACATACAAAAAATGTACCGTCAAATTCTAATAGACCCCTTTGATAGACCCTTTCAGAGGATACTGTTTCAAAAATCCCCCCGGGAGGCCATAAAAGATTATGAGCTTAAAACAGTGACATTTGGCGTTAATTGTGCACAGTTCCTCACTATTAGAACGCTTTTACAGCTAGCTTCTGATAACCAAGATGTCTTCCCAAAAGCATCAAAAATTCTACGTAAGGAAACGTATGTAGATGACATCCTGACGGGAGGTGATTCTATAGCAAGCGCTATGCAAAGCCGGGAACAGCTTATACAATCCCTCGATTCCGCAGGGTTTCTCTTAAAAAAAAATCACTTCTAATGAGTCCCGTTTGTTAGAAGCGATTCCAGAAGCTGATCTGTACGATTCCGATTTTTTAAAATTTCATGACTCCAGTTCCACGAAAACTCTCGGTATTCAACGGAATGCACTGACAGACTCCTTTTCGTACTCATTTACGTCGAACCCTAATACCACCAATCTTACTAAGCGCCAAATTTTATCATCCGTGGCAAAATTGTTTGATCCTGCTGGTTGGATATCGCCAGTGATAGTCAAAGGAAAAATTCTTATCCAACAGCTTTGGTTGGAGAAAATTGATTGGGATGAGTCTGTCAATGATGATTCTCTCCGAATCTGGAACGAAATCGTTAATGATCTACCCTCTGTTGAAAAGATCCAAATCCCTCGTTGGATCCAGTATACTCCCGCAGATCGCGTCCAAATTCACGGATTTTGTGACGCCTCCAAATTGGCTTACTGTGCAGCAGTTTATATTAGGGTGCAAACCGGCGCTATTGCTTTTACCAACTTGCTAGTTTCTAAGAGCAAGGTGGCTCCCTTAGCTGCCATAACCTTACCCAGGTTAGAATTGTCTGGTGCGTTGTTATTAGCGAAACTTATAGATTACCTACTACCAGCTTTGAATTTATCTGACCACGAAACCTTTCTTTGGTGTGATTCTTCCATTGTTTTAGGATGGCTATCTAAACCGCCAGCTACCTGGAAAGAAATATATGTCTCCAATCGCGTATCCCAAATTCACACGCTACTACCAACTGGGAAGTGGCGACATGTTCCCACACATTTCAATCCCGCAGATTTAGGATCAAGAGGTTGTAGACCGCAAGACTTAATCAGCCATCCTCTCTGGTGGCATGGTCCATCTTGGCTCACTAACTCTCCATCCGAGTGGCCAAATAGCGATCCACTTAAGACTATCAAGCCAGCACCCGTAGTTGAAAACCGATCTTCCGATCGAGTTGTGGCTCAAAACTGTCACGCTAATACCCATACGCGTTCAGATCACGCTCACGATACTCTTCAGCTATTCTCCTCATACACTCGTGCTTTACGAGTTCTAGTTTGAGGGTGCTGTAGCTTAAGTGG